>CM038682.1:155066533-156266533 GCA_021605205.1 Aegilops longissima
AAACTTCCAAAAAAATTGTAAAGAAATAGCAGAGATTCGTGAATCATACATGACCTGATTAAGCCCTTGCAATAATAAATTAATGTCTATATGAATGCAACCATGTACCTTTTATCTCTGTGTCTTGCACGTAATCCAATTCAGATGATACCATTGGTTTTTCTGAACTTGAGAGGTAACAGTCTACACATATTTGTATCCTAGAGCCGACATGACATGCTAGAGTCTACGCATATTTGTATCCTAGAGTCTACACATATTTGTCATGTCTAGATGAGTCTTGAATAGACGATGATCATCTAGATCAATCTTTTGAAAATGATATAACAAGGAAAGACAAGAAAAGGTTTTACAAGGAAAGGGAATAAAAGGAAATACGAGTCTAATTAATGAAACAATCTCCCTGGGGCTGCTGCATATGCATCATAAGGAAAGAAATAACGAGGAGATTTCTGCTTGATGGTTGCTGTAAGGAAGTGGATCTGTCGAGGCCTCACATGAGTCCATCGTAACAAAAGGAGTGGTGGGGAATATGTTTGTAGTGGTGGGTCGAACGAGATCATTAGAGCCAAAAACCAACACTAAAACCGGACATGAGAGGAGGGGCATCTATTGCTAAACAAAACGGTGGGAGTCAGGAATCATTGCAAGGGAAAAAACCCAAAGGAGGTTAGGATCGATCGAGGTGGTGAAAACGAAACAACATACTAACTCCCCTTTAATAGTAGGCCATAATTTGGGAAGACAGCCTTTTACACGAGGAAATATCACGTATATTTGTTAAAATGAATGATCATTAAATTCAATACAATTTCTCTCCTAAGAATATCTAAGACATGAATCTTAAGAGCTACAGTAACTCAAGAACAACCAGCAGCTAGATGTCCTCGATGGTGACAGGAGGGGATATGAGCTTCATTTGTTCGAGAAGTCAAACATTCAGGACCGATTCGTACAAGGACATGCATAAGCAAATAAGAATAATCTAAAAATATATACTATCTTGTCTTGTTGAGTTCGCTTCCCAGTGATATATCTGTCATTTCTTTTTATTGTGACATCAGAGCCCCTCCATTTATCATTTTAGTTTTCCGTGACAGTTCCAGGTCCCTCCTTTAGCATATGATTATTTCTATATAACTGATAAGTTGTAACCAGTTTAAGCCATTGACTAATGATAACAATGAGAGGCAAAGAGTATCTGAGCAAAGTTTTTTTTAGCAAAGAACAACTCTGTATAATAAATTAGCAAGAGTTCTAGATCCCAGGTGCAAGATACTGTAAGTGCTTCAAAATATATAGTTCAATGCACATAATAATAACTAAGCCATTGATACCATGATGCAGTTATTTATTTTCTTGATATAGAATAGTAAAGTAGAAAAAATGGCAGTTTAGCATTTACATGTAGAGCTTACAAGCTCTTTGGTTAAACTCTCTTTGGATTGTCAGTCAATGCTCGGCATGCAGTTGGCGCAAGTAATCGGTCGCCGCCGCCGCGTTCTTCATCTCGTGGGCGTTGCCGTGGGACTCACCGGGGCCTCGCGCGAGACCAACCAGGCCGCGAGCGGCGTCCCGAAGCGCGACGAAGGCGCCAGCTTGTTGCACAGGAGTGGCACGATTGGCGGGGTCCTGGAGCGCGACGAAGGCGCCGGTTGTTGCACCGAAGCGGATGGTCGACGGCGTCTTGGAGCGCAACGAAGGCGCTGGCTTGTTGCACCGGAGCGCGACAGTCGGCAGCGTCCTGGAGCGCGACGAAGTCGCCGACTTCTTGGAGCGCGTCGAAGGCGGAGGGAGCGAGCCCGGGGCTTGCGGTTGTAGGCAGGAACCACTGGAGCTCGCCACGAGCAGTAGGGCGGGGGCCTTCGTCATCCTGTTCCAAGGGAGTGTCGCGGTTTTTGGCCTCCAGAATCGGGGCACCATAGCCGCTCCCAAGGCGGCGAGCTTGGGCCCGCGGGAATCCTGCAGATCCGCGGGCCTTGCCAGGGGCCCGGCGATCGACGGGCACACTGGTGGAGAAGTTGTCGGTCCCACCCCTGGAAGAAGGCGCTTCTTGATGGAGAGCGGCCTTGAAAGCGCTCGTGAACATTCTCGAGTATGGCTTGCCGTTGAAGAAGTGCGTCCACAGGCGCTGGTCACGCTGCTGGGAGAGCTGCATGATGGCCGACTTGAACTGAGGTGGCTGGACCACCCGGGGCTGGTCGGGGGGAGGCGAGCGCCGCGACGGCGCGATTGGCTTAGTCCCCGGTGATTCTTGTCTGCGAGTGTCCGTGCGCCGCGGCTTCTGCACTAGAAACGGAGACAGAGAGCGCGCACGGACAGCCGGCGAAGAGGACACATGGACAGACCGCGGCGGCCGCTGGCACCTCAGCCATGAGAGGGGCGCGCGCCATTGGCCCGCCGCTATTCTTTTGTTCACCGGATGGTTTGTTGGTTTAGTTCTTCATCGAAAATTGGTTGGGAAAAACTGTTGGGGAATCTGTTGAAGACGAAGCCTACTACCTTATGACGTACACAGTTGGGTAGCCGTGGGAAGGAGAGAACTTGGGTTCTATTGCCGTTTCTTCGGCCCATGGGCCGTTTCGAAATATATTTGGACTTGCAGAAAAAGTTGCGACAAACCATGGGCTGCGGCTCTTGAATGCTCTGCTCCTTGACGCTCATATGGTGTCCAGGCGAAATATATTTTTATATTAAACTTATATATCTATTTAAACTTGTAACATACTATAGTTTTTCTCACCGTGCTACTAAGGATATATCCTAGTTGAAAGTTGTTTCTCAAACGTCAACATCATTATACGTTAAGTTTGAAATATTATTCTCGAAAGTTGTATGTATGTATGTTTATAGGAAAAATATATATGGACTGTGCTAACGACCAGTCGACTGGTCATTAGCAACAGATCTGCACGATTCCACCCACGTACGATTGCTCCGATTTTCCTGGCGCTACATCGATCCACCGTGTTTTTTTTTCTAGCGCAATAAAAACAATTGGCGGAAGTGGGATTCGAACCCGCTACATCTTGGTAGCCCACGGTAGCTTGCAACTACTCGGTCTAGATTGAGCTAGTGATTAGATTTAGACATTTGTTTCCTACGTATAGTACAGGAAAATGCTTTTTCAGTTTTTTTTCCTTTGATTTATGTACTACACAATTTTCACGGATGGATATATGGTGTCTTCATGGCCTTCATGTTATACTAGTTACCTAGAATTTATCGGGGGATGTTTCTACACTTATTTTAACTGAAACAAAAGTTACCGAGGTGTTCATACGTAAGTTATCAAGTGTGTGACGTGTAAATTATCATGTTATCGGGGTATATTTTTAATAAAAAAATCCTTGAGTCGGAATTATCAGGAGGCTTGCGCATAAGTTATCAAGTCTGTAATGCGTTAAAAAACCATAACACACGCCAATAACTCTCTATAAAGAGCATGGTAATATATACGCCATGAACCTGATAACTCGCCCACAGACACTGCGGTAACTTTGGGCCTAGAGAAAAAAAAATCTGGGAAAAAAATTATCCACCCGTGCCAAAGTTATTTCCTCCCTTGCGCCACCTTCTCTTTTAAAAACTTGGAGCAAATGGTTTTGTGAGATGTGAGTTACCAACCCTCCCCCACTCCATCGCCACAGCTTATCGTGACCGGGTACATAAGTTATCAGTGTCGTGATATGTGAGTTACCGTTCTATTGACACAAAAGGTACCGAGGGATATATCATCAGCTCCCCCCTCCCCCTCATTACCAAAGTTACCAGTATAGGGTGCATAAGTTATTAGGTCTGCGATGTGTGAGTTACCATGCTATTCATACAAAAAGTTATGAAAGGTATGTTTACACTAGTTTTTTTGGGTGAAAAAAACTACCACAATATTTGTACATAAGCTACCAGGTCTACGATGTGTGAGTTACCATGCTATTGACACAAAAGCTATCGAGGGGATATTTCATCAACACCCCGACCCCTCGTTGGCAAAGTTACCAAGATATGGTTCATAAGTTATCAGGTATGTGATGTGTGAGTTACCATGCTATTCACACAAAAGTTCGTCAACTCTCCCCTTCCCTTTGGTCGCCAAACTTATCAGGACAGGGGTACATAAGTTATCGGGCCTGCAATGTGTGAGTTATCATACTATTCACAAAAAAATTACCGGGAGATATTTAATTAACTCCACAAAGAAAAAAGAAGAAGGAAGCAAACAGAGAATGGTCAAATAGTATGATGTGCATTCTTTTGCACAACAAATAGTCTAGCTGAGCTGGTTAGTGTGTGTTTTCCATTACCTGCTTGATGTGGGTTCAAATCCCATATTCAGCATCATTTTTATTTTTGACTAAAAAATGTAACCAGGGTGTGCCAAATAGATCTGGCACCCAAAAAATGACAGATCCAATCCAAAGAAAAAAATCACGGCAGTCAATGCCATAGTCTCCGGATTCTTCCCACTAAATACGCCATCAAGTTAACAAATCGTTCACATTTTAAATCTTGAACAAAGAGTCACTATGCAATACATTTATAGTCTGGGCGTTTTTAACAACAACAACAAAGACTGGGTTAGTTGGTTACTGTGGTGGTGCACCTGCAGGAGGTCGGGGGTTCAAATCTATATAAGAAAGTCACAATTTGCAAGAGCGTAAGTACACACCACATACGAATAATGTATATCGATGTGCGAAAAACCAATTCGATCTGCAAACTGGATTTAATTAGATTGCTAGCCTATCTATAATGGACGCCATGTGTGTCATAATAAAATCTATGTTGAGTAGATTTATATGTTTAAATTAATGTGCACCATTTCATTTGAGAAATCCGCAGGAGCTCTCGTATACACCAGATTAACTAAGCACATTCTAGATGAGCATATATATCAAATAATCAAATTGTATATATGAAAAGGTAAAATCAATAGTATTTATGTTCTTCGATCATTAAAATAATAATGTTATTTTAAATATAAGTACAAAGCGTGCACATGTTGTCAACTTATTAATGAACCAAACTTGCAAGACACCTTTGCCATATCATAGAAGTTTCCATAAATATGCTTGCCTAGTAATACACTAGAAAGCACTGCTAAGATAATTGTCTGAGTATATAGTTTACAAATCTCCACCTTGATGTTTAATGATATTAAATTATATATGAACACACACATACATGCAAATATATAGTTAGTGCAATTTCTAAAATTATTTTTCATCGATATACATTACAATGATATTACAAAAGCACTATTATTATCGCTTTGAGTATTTTTGTAATATTTTTATATGGCTAACTACGATATCTGATTAATACAAAATTACACTCATTAAGAAAAATTATAGTATGTTACAAGTTTAACAAGATATAAAAACATAATTCGTCCCATGATGAGCTCAGAGGAGCCGGGTATCTTTTAGTGTTAAAATATAAATACGATACGGATCCAAAAGGCGGGGGAGAAGATAATGTAGCATCATCTCCTCCCTTCAAACTAATATAACGATGCAGATTTGTTCGATCGCATAGTTTAATATGAGATCTCCACAGTACAGCCTTCTCCATTCACCTCTCTTGTTCATCTCGCTGAGTCTCTTGTATTAGCAAACCTCAAGCACATGCGAGAGAGGCTGGAGAAGTTCAAGGCATACCTCACTCAAGAATCTTTCTGTCGCTTCCAGATTCTTGATCTTGTTGAGCTCATCAACGTCGTCAGAGGTAGCGATTATGGCGCCAATTGGGAGGGCATTGCGGTTCGCCGTGGTAGGCATGGAGTGTACGGAACCGTTGCCTTTACCATGATCAGCACCAATAGGCCCGAGGCCTTCTTGGTCTTGTTCCATGGGAGCGCCGCTGTTCTGGACATCTAAATCCCAGACAATGACGGAGTGCCTCCGGAGCCCGCAAAGAGCTTACAGAGCCGCCGCCCTCGCCATAAGAAGTGACGAAAGCACGTTGTAGATGGGCACAACGTCGCAGAAGTGTTTGTCCCCTGTGTTGCAGGACAATACTCTTTGATCGAACGCCCTTGTCGTATCTGTAGTGCGGTGAACCAGACCAAATGTAGTCCAATCGCCTCTTTCAGAGCCTTAGCGAACTACCTGAGATAACGCAGGCCCTGGTGTGTGTGCATCAGCCGGATCTAATTGTGCTGCACTTGCATTTGGCACAAGACCATATTGAACATGTGTGGTCGGCCAACCATCGGTCGAACAATGGGGTGCGCCTCCTGAAGCGGAAGTGGAGTGCGCACACGGACAGCCGGCAGCCGCCGCCAGCATCTCCGCCGTGAAAGAGGCGCGTGTTCCATGCCACGGTTCTTTGGCGAGCCCAACTTTTGTCTGGCCGAAGAATTTCCCTTTACCTATATCTACTAGGCCGGCCCAATTACATCGCGTTTCGTTCTAG
Organism: Aegilops longissima; assembly: GCA_021605205.1. Classification (NCBI taxonomy): domain Eukaryota; kingdom Viridiplantae; phylum Streptophyta; class Magnoliopsida; order Poales; family Poaceae; genus Aegilops; species Aegilops longissima. Next base: position 155,072,951 of record CM038682.1, read on the forward strand.
TTCGCTGGTTTCGCTCGCTCAGTTTCGGTGGGTTTCCTTGGGAGCTTCTATACCGCACGTGGGGCGATCCCAGTCGCAGCAGCACGTACCCTCGCGCCCTGTTGGGCCGGCCCATGCGCGGGGCGGGCGCCCCCTTTTTTGTTTTGATCTTTTACTTTTCCTTTTTTATTTTCTGTTGTTGGTTTATTATATATTAAAATAATAAGGTATTAGTTCTAAAATATAAAAACATTTCGAATTGTGAATTGTCAAAAATGTTCTTGCATACAAAAATGTTTTGATTCAAAAGAATGAACAAATTTTCAATTCTAATGAACAATTTTTTATAATGATCAACATTTTTTATATTACATGAACAAAATTTGAATTTGATGAACATTTTCGAAATTCATGAACAAAATTTGTAATTTGATGAACATTTCTGCAACTCAATGAACATATTTTGACTTTTGATGAACATTTTCAAAAGATCCGTGAACAAATTTGTAATTTGATGAACATTTTGCAATTCGATGAATAAATTTTGACTTTTGATCAACATTTTCTAAATCCGATGAACATTTTTTGAATTGTTGAACATTCTTTTTCATTGACGAACATTTTTTGAATATAATGAACAAAAAAATGTTCACGAATTTAAAAATAAATTTGCAAAACAGCCAAAATTAAAAAAGAACGTAATTTCAAAAACAATGTTCATGTATATGGAAAACTCTTCATGATTTCAGAAAACTTCCCGCAACTTCAAAAATTGTTCATGAATTTGAAAAAGATACATATTTGGAAATTTAAAACGTAAAAGGAAAAGAAAAGAAAAACACGAATTTAAAAGATTTTCGAAAATGTGAAAAACATGAATATTATTGAAAAAAATAAAAACCGAAAAAGAAAAGGAAGTCGAAAGGAAAACAGAAAAAGGAACAAAAAAGAAAAGGTAAAGGAAGAACAGAAAAAAAAACAGGTTTGAGCGAAGGTTTTGGAACCTTCCTAAAACCACCGGTTGGGGGTGAATCCCAGTAATGGGCCGGCCCAGAGAAACTCCAGCGCTCCGCTGGGGCACGCGGTATACATCAGAAACATATTTATATACACATTTGTTTTTGAAATACATGATTACACTACTGAAAATCATATATTTTTATCTGTACCTTGTTTCATACAGATTGTAAACTTTTGGTATATGTCTAATACATTTTAAGTCACAATTAATTTTTCCAAATACAATATTAACATATTTTGAATACATGGTAAGCATTTTTTCTATACATGGTTAACATTCTCATAATAGCGATAAACATTTTTTCACACACGATATACAGTTTTCATATACATTGGGATTTTCTATGTATGTGTTTAACACTTTTCAAATACATAATTAACTTTTTAATACAAGTTTTTATGTCTACTTTTATTTAATGTACACTATGCATTTTCATATACACCAAGAACATTGCTTATGCACATTTAACATTTTTAAATACATGAGCAATATTTTTCCATACACATTGGTTTTTTATATATTTTTGTAGACATGAGAAAGATTTTTCTATACACATTTAATATTTTTCAAAATCTTGATTAACAATTTTTAAATGCTTGATTAACATTTTATTAAATAAATCAAACTTTTTTCATACACATTGTATATTTGTTCTTCCATTTATGTATACATGAGATTCTTTAGACACATTTAACATTTTTAGATGCTTGATCAATATTTTTTTCAAATATTTGATGTAAAGTGTTTTTTGTAAGGTATATAAATTCAGTCCCGATTTAAGAAAGAGTGAACTAGCTGTTAGAAAAATCAAAGGAAGCCTAAGCAGTAGCCGTGGCATAAGAGGCGTCTACAACCGGGTGCCTCAACCCTTCTTATACGCCCAGGCGGACGGCCTGATCACTAATCGATAAAAAAGGTTGATCCAGATGGACGCCTCATACCGGTCCCAATCGTCCGAGCTGACTAACACCGCTCATATTCAGCCCAAATCTACGCCGGATATGGGGAGGCCCAGGCGCGTCCGCCACGTCGGATCCAGCCCACACGCCCCCACATATATTTGCTCTCATCCGCTTTCGGACCTTACCCTAGCCACTCGACTACGCCACCAAGCTCCCTCCCGGCGATCTTCGGGCATATCCGGCATGGCAGGCAGTGGATCCGAGTCATCCGTCACCTGATCTGCGGACTGAGACCTCATCCCAGTTGGGCCCAAGGAGGAGAGGGCCGCCCGCATTGCGCTCCGTCGTGCCCGCGAGGAGAACGTCCGACAGCAGTCAGAGTCGATCATGTGGGAATCCATAGGGCGCTTGGATCCGGTGCATCACCTCTCCCTCGCCAGAAGCGGGTGCAATCCGTTTGCCATCCAAATGCCGTGGCGGAGGCCCAACCACTTTGTTGGCACGCTGACATGGAGGCCTTTCATGGCTCGTTCACTAAGGCTATGGCACGGCGTACCTGCTAGGCAGAGGGTGTGCGAGGTTGCAGGAGCCCTCACGGCAGACATTGGCGAGGCAAAGTCGCACTCTTCGGCGCCGGTATGGGTGGCTCCCCTGGCGCTACAACCGCGTCATGGTGGATGTGTCGGGCTCTGACCACGACGGATGCATCGTCGTCCTCACATCGACCCGCGACATGCATGCAGGCCACGGGCTCCGATGAGGAAGGGTAGGGCATGTGAGACGTCGGACCCTCGAGTTCCATGAGGCGATGCGTGTCTCGTGTCCTACTCTAAGTCGCTGGCGACCGCACCAACACTTCGAGGGGCCAGCCGGCCGCCGTACATGGACAGGGACAGAGCCGAATGAGCACCGCTCAAGCATAAGTTTCACGTTGCATGTAATCGTATGGATTTGAGAATTTATAATTGATCTGGTTGTGAAAACGACAATTTAAGGTGTGATCAGTCACTGTATGTGATAGGTCCGAGCGCGTCCGCAAACGTTTGAGAGGCAAATTTTGGTGTATACAGTTGTAGATGCTCTAATGGGTCAACATTCGCGCAACACCTTTGGAGCGGGTGACCAAAGACAGACCTGGCTTATGGCCAGATGTAGCATTGTCAGCGATCACTGTGCGCTCGTTTTAATGGGCGCGCCTAAGGCCTTGCACAATGCTACATGCTTAGGAATGTGCTAAAAAAATAAACCGAGTTTTTTTTACGCACCGGTATCTATTTCTACAGAAAAGAAGTCTATTTTAGCGTGTGCCGTATACAAATAAGCATCGGTGTTTAAAAAACCTAATTTATATTTCTAAGTATCTTTCCTAAGTATCTTGCATTGTACAAGGCCTAACGGGGCTATTTTAGGAAGATTCTATAGACTGGTGTGTCACAACCTTTCGGGTGGATTTCTTTTTCTTTTTCCTGTGTTTTCTTTATTGAGTTTCTTTGTTTTTTGTCTGTTTCCTTCAATGATTTTCATCAAAAAAAAATTTGGATTTTAAATATTTTTAGCTTTGGTTTTTCTTCACGTTTCTCAAATGATGTCAACTTTTTTTAATACAACTTGCACTTTTTTGTTGTATACGCTGAACATTTATTAGATATATAGGTTGATCATTTTTAGATACATGTTGAACATTTTTAATGCACATCAAACAGTTTTTGTATACAAGTTGAACATGTTTCAGCATACACGTTGAATATTTTAAAAATACATGGTGTACATATATTTGAACACACATTGAACAATTTTCATAAATCCTATGAACAGTTTTTGAAAATGTGTGAACCATTTTGAAGTTTTACAAACATTTTTTGAAATGACATAAACTGATTATTTTTATGGAACAGAACTTTGTCCAAAATTACGCGAACATATTTTTACATTGCATAAATGTATTTTTGAAAATTAGCTGCATTTTTTGGATCGTTTCACTATTTTTAAATATTATGAATTTTTAAAATGATATGCTTTTTACAAGTTACATGAACAATTTATTTACATTGCATGAATATTTTTTAATACATGGTGATTTTTGGTGCACATCGTAAATATTAAGTACTACTCACTCCATCTCAAAATAAGTGACTCAACTTTGTACTAAAGTTAGTGCAATGTTGATTCACTTGGTACGGAAGGAGTATAATTTTAAAGTATAATTAAGCTATTTCCTAATATATATACCACCTGGGGGTAGTTACCCTCATGTCTCATATACAGAAATAGGGGGAAGAAGAAAAACAAAACATACCAAGGAACGAGCCTAACTGCCCTGTTGGCGAGCTCACAAAAAGTGAGCTATATGCCCGTGAGCGAGAAGTGCCTATATTACTTGCTGTGAGCCCGAGTGTTTCTTGTTAGCCCGGAGCCAATTGGATGGCCCATTTCCTATTTTGGCGTTTCAGGCGCCCGTTTATAGTGATTCTGCAATAGGGCACACACCCCCGCCTCCATGCTAGGCCGGCCTGTTTTGCTCTTTTTTTTGCTCTCTGTAAAACTGATAAAAAAGGGGTTTCTTGTTAGCCCACAGCCAATTGCATGGCCCATTTCCTATTCAGCCCTTCAGGCGCCCGTTTATAGTGTTTCTACAATCGGGCGTACACCCCGCCTCCATGCTATGCCGACTCTTTTTGCTCTTTTTGTCTCTCTGTAAAACCAAAAGAAAAAGGGGTTTCTTGTTAGCCCACAGCCAATTGCATGGCCCATTTCCTATTCAGCCCTTCAGGCGCCCGTTTATAGTGTTTCTACAATCGGGCGTACACCCCGCCTCCATGCTATGCCGACTCTTTTTGCTCTTTTTGTCTCTCTGTAAAACCAAAAGAAAAAGGGTTAGCAAAATTGATTCGAACACGGGACCTCTCGGTTTAATGAGAACAACAGTAACCACTACACCACTTGACATTCTTACTTCTTCTTTTTTCATGTTATTCTTATCGAGTCTGCGTAAACCCCCAATTTCGGGAAGCTTCCAGAAGCTTCCCAAATTGGATTTTGCTGGTTCGCTGGACAGTCTTAGAAATGGTTCTTATTCGGGTTTTCTCCTTTTTCTTTCCTTTTTCTTTTTTTTGGTTCATTTTTTCTTTTTCATCAAATTTGACGTACTCTTTTTATTTTTTTGACAAACTTTTTTCAAATTGATGAACTTTTTTAAAAGATTATGAAGTTTTTACAATTTTTGATGAACTTTTTAAAATTCAAGGAACATTTTTCAAATTCTCTGAATTTTTTCCAATTTGACAAAAAAATTCAAGATTGATGAACTTTTTCCAAATTTGAAGAACTTTTTTTCAAAGCCCATGGATTGTTTTTCAAATTTGCGAACCTTTTGAAGCTTATGAAAATTTTTTTAAATCCATGAACATTTTTCCATTCACAAAATGTTTTGTTTTTGTGATTTGTTTTTGGATTTTCATTTTTTTTCCTGAAAAAGTTAACAATTATCGAACCGCGACCCGTCACTAGCGAACTCGGCGACCAACAGCGAGCGAGCACCCGCGTTGAGCCGGCCCAAGTTCGTGGCTACTTGAGAACCACTTCCCGAACGGGCGCCTGGAGCGTCATATAGGAGCTCCCCATAAACACGTCAATAAGTCTTCTTTTACAGAAAAACAACTTTGTTTCTCATATAATAGATAGGTCATTTACATGAAGGTGAGGAATAAAATCAAGGATTCGAATTATAGCAATTTTTGGCTAAAAGCCATCTGCTGCAGCGTTTGCTTCCCTGAAGCAATGTGTGAACAATGAGTCTTGGTATAATAAAAGGTTATAAACACATCAATGCAATCAGAAAAAACTTTTGTTCAAAACCGCAATGACATGTGACGTGTCTCCTACAATAGAAAATTATTGCAAGAGATCCTACACAAAGCGTGCGTCCAAGAGTGGATAAGGTGAATTATGACAGGTGTTACTTCGGTGAGATACTTCTTGAAATTTCAGGGAGCCCTCTTGGATTTGACTACACTTTCACGTGGCCTTTGGCAAGGTGACTCCCTCTCTTCATTTTTTTTTTCCTATTTGTGATTGACGGCTTGCCTGCGTTGCTAAGATGCGCAAACTCATTTGATCCGCTCAAGGTGTGTGCCCGAGCACTCGGTATGTCCTATCTTATTTTTGTGGATGACACGTTGCTCTTTTTCAAAGCTAACCATGCTCAAGCAAACTTTATTAAGGAAGTCATCAATGATTATGCTAATGTAACGCGGTAACTCATAAATCCTCAAAAGTGCTCCAGTTTGGTGAGAGCTGCCCAAATGAGGTGAAGCAAGAGGTGAAACATGTTCTGCAAATTCAAAGCTTGGAGTTTGAAGCAAAGCAAAGTTCAAACATATTCGTAGTTTACCTTCATATTTAAACACAAAGATGTATGTACACAGTTAGCCATTTGCATTTCTAAAATTTGATTTGGATCAATACAACTATGAATTTAAATAAGTAATCAATCTTGCAATATGATGCAAACTGAGGATGTCAGAGTATTTCCCAGCAGATCCCTTGATATAGTATCCGGTTAGGTGAGTAGATCGGATGGAAACAGGGAGAGAGCTTTACCCAGGTTCATGCCCTCATAGAAGAGGTAATACCCTACTCATGTTCGTGTATATTGCTTGCATATAGGAGTTACAAACATCAAGGGGGACTGAGCAATAGTTCTAGGGTTCTATGTCTATTCGATTGTCCTGACCCTGGCTTATATGGGTACTGGAAAAGTGGCTAATGCAAAATGTAAAGTCAATTCAGAGGTTCTATGCCATGCTACCGGGTATGGGGGACTTGGTGTCCTTAGATCTTAGGCTATGATGTCCATGGACGAATGGAAGAACCCTTCCAAGATGTGAGTGGGTATGGGAAACCTGTGCAATGAGTTAGACCTTAATTTATTCTACACCTCCATCAACGTTCCGTTTTGGGACCGCCTTGGTTGAATGGGTGCAAGCCTAAAGAGATGGCTCTTGTTATTTACAAGGCCTCCACGAGGAAGAATTGAAAGGATGGGGAGGCAATGAGTAATGATGCATCGATTAGTAATATCAAGCCCCCTACTCTTTTGGACGTTGGGCTTCATGTGTGACATCATCACACTATGGGCTTGCCTTCATGATACCCTATTTCGCAAAAAAGATACATGATGATCGCTACTTGGCGGCCTCCGCTTACCAAGTGCTATTTTTTGGAACTACCTAACCATCCATGCAAGCAATGTTTTGCAAGCCATGGGCGCCCTCGGAGATGAAATTTTTGCTTGGTTGCTCATCCTAGATAGGATTAGGACCACCAGCCACTTGGGCAAGAGGGTTGGTCAAATTGCGGTTTATGCCCTCTATGAAAGGGAGAAAACGAGTTCGTGGCACACCTGTTATACAAATGCCGGTTCACCATGAGGCTTTGGGAACTCATCGAGAATTGGCTACAATTATGCGCGATCAACACTTCTTCATGGCTGGTGAAGAGATCCATGAACGATTGGTGGATTGACATGTCGGACTTGCACGTGCCTCGCCGCAAGGCCATGTCATCGCTTAACATGCATGTTTCTTTGGTAATTAGGAGGGGGGGAAATGTAGAGTGTTTTGGCACCAATCCACCCCTCCTTCCATCACACTTAACATGATCAAAAAGAAATGAAGCTTTGGACCTTAGCAAAGCAAAAAAACATGGATAAAATAAAGCAGGAAGAGTAATCAATTTTTGTAACATGAGGGGACATTTGTGACACTCTTATGTCTTCTTAATTAATGGACGAGGTGGGTAATACGATCTTCGTTCGATATGTGGTAACAAGACAAAACAGAAATACTCGCAAATTTGGATGCATTTCTTCTACTTTGTAAAAATAGTCCATTGGAATTCACATGATGATTCTTTTTTTTTTTTTGAGCATCAGTACAGACACAAGCGCTCATATACACGCGCATACACTCACCCCTATGAACGCACACACGCACACCCTACCCCTATGAGCACCTCCGAAATACTGAGCCGGCATGTCATCTTGAGATTTACGAAGTCACCGCAGGCGCCTCGTCGTCGACGGGAACGTCTCCTTCCCACTGAAAGCGCATCGCCGGAAATCCTGAAATAAATCCAAAAATAATGCGAGCACCAAGATTTGAACCCTGGTGGGTTGGGGATACCACTGTCCACCTAACCATCTCAACCACAAGTTGATTCACATTCACATGATGATTCTACCATGTATAGTTGCCTCAAACATTTCATAATACAGGTATGGCATCAGCCGAACTACTCTTGGCAGTACATATATCAACAACAAAACTGAAATACAAAATTTGCCCCCTAAAAGTTCTGGAGAGAATGAAATGACATCACCAAGAAGAAGAGGAAGAAAAGAATCAAAGAACAGATCGTCACTATTTATACCATAATCGCTCGTCTCTATGCACCGGAGTTCCTCCCTCCGTCCCTGCTCAGGTCAGATCACACCGGGGGGGCTCTCCGGCCGTTTGGCGGCGCTGGTGACCCAGTAGTCACCCTTGCGCAGCGGGCTATCCGCGTGCACGGCCGACTTCACATGCCACTTGCCCTGCGAGGACGCTGGCTCGTCGTGACCCTTCTCTTACTATGTGTGGCTGGCAGGCTCCGCGGAATCGACATCCTGCTTCCGCTTGCACCCTGAGCTTAGCATGTCTCTCCCTTCTTCTCCCCTGAGAGCAGGAAGAGCATGCCAGCCAGGGTGAGACTGGCTATCAAGCAGTGCCCAACGTCATTCTTCTCTCTCTCTCCCTTCTCCTCTCGTGTGGTCTTCAAACTCCCTGCCGCTCTCCTCCCCGTCAAATCCAGCCATGATGTAGCGCTCAGAGGGTGCTCTTCTTCCCCGGCCGCCTGAAGTGCCCGACGGCCATGGCCGGACCTTACCAAGCCCGCCATGGCCAAAGCTCCCCCTTAAAGCATGAACAATGTTGGTCAACATTGGGGTGCTAAGGATTCTTAGCACCGTCCGATTCCAGCCGGTGCTAAACATTGGAGAGGGAGGTGCTAAGGAACGCCCCCATCGAGTTCGTCCGCCGCCCCATGTCCGGCAACTGCTCCATCATCTCCAACCCACACATCGCCCTCCGTCTGGAAGCATCCCCAAGACCCCAACCCCAAGCAACAGTAGGAGGGGATCGAGGAGGCCGCGCTCGCCACTCCCTGCTTCCGCACGCGCCTCGATCGCCCGCGTTTTCCCTGTTCTCAGTCATTCACAGTCGACTGATCTGATAAATGGAATCTCATGCCTGAACTATTATCCTAGGATTGCTCCTGCCCAGACTGCTAATCTCAGTTGACTTGAGCGCCCAAGTATAAAACAGTACTGTTCACAACGCGCCGGCCTGGACAGGAGCAATAGTCCTAACCTAACAACGAATAAGGTCCCTGAATCTAGCACAGGAGTGCATACGACACATGCGATGAGAACAAATATAATCCACATCAGCTGGGCAAATATTATAGTAAGAGATGTTAGGCCGTGAATAATCCAAATCGGTTGCTCAAGAGGAATTGTGGAACAACTGCAGAGCACAAAATTGATTTTCTCAAGCACTAAAGAAAAGAAGAGAAACAAGCCGTGAATAATCCAACCTAAAATCAAATGCACAAATAATCGGATGCAATAAGCCCAAACTGCCATCAACGGATGCAAATTGTGTGCCTTATTTCGTTTAATCCCTGCACCTTTTTTCCTCTTCTGGAGTATTTAACCAAAAACTACCACAATTCGCGGAAACGTGACAGAAAACTACCACTTTACGATTTTGTCCCGAAACCTACCACTTTTTTATTAATCCGTGACAAAAAACTATCAAGTGTGAAAACTGCTCGCTTTGCCTGGGTTAAACGCGAATCTGACTGCCCGACCCCACACATAAATGGGCTAAAAATGCAATCGGGTCCCTAGTTTTTCTTCAAAAAAGCAATCGGGTCCTCCGCCTCTTTCTCCTCCTCGTCGCCGGCCTCCTCCTTCTCCAGCCGCGCGTTCGAGTGTGCCGCGCGCTGTAGCGGGCGCCCGAAATACACCGTGCGGGAGAGTGTTTCCGACAACGCGCCCAACTCATTATAGCGCGCGCGCCGTTTTTGAGCGCCCAACTCATTATAGCGCGCGCACCGTTTTTGCGCGTCCGCTGGAGCGACCCGCCGCGTTGCGCGTGTGCTAAAACGGACCAATTTGCGGTGCGGTGTTATTTTAGCGCGGCTGTTGGAGATGCTCTGAATCGTGATGGACCAATAGCCTGCCTAGGAGTAAGCTTTTTCTTTTTTTAACACAGTACAGACGCAAGCGCTCATATACACGCGCATACACTCATTCCTATGAACGCACACACACACCTTATTCTTATGAACACCTTCGAAAGACTGAGCCGGCATATCATCTTGAAATTTACGAAGTTACCGTAGGCACCTTGTCATTGACGGGAACGTCTCCTAGGAGTAAGCTATTCGGTAGAGATACAGGCTCTCTTTCTTGTACTCCCTCCCCCTTTTCTTTTTACTTCGCGTATAAAAAATATGAACATGTACAATACTAAAGCTATATAGTATGAACACACATTTTATGGTGTATCAATAATATTGATTTCATTGTGGATGTGCATATTTTTTAATATAAAGCTAAACTTTATATGCAAAGTAAAAAGAACAGAGTAGATAGCACTGCCGTTGGACGTCGTGTCTATTGGCAACATGATTGTTTTTTTGCCTTGGGATGCTCCAAGCACGGGACGCAGTGACCCGCTTCCACTGTCAAGACGACTGGCTAGAGAGCAGACACGTAAATACTCCACTTCTTGGCAGATTCAGCACGGTACCCCCTGCCTGAAATGATCAGCGCGTCCCTCAAAAGGGTACATCGCGCGCGCGCGGCTCCAGTATGTGCGACCAAAGCACCAGCTATTTTGAGCCGTTGGATGGAAAGCCTATGGCCGCGATCTGGCTGTAGGACGGGTTGCTAGCACGTTTGCAATAAGAACCTCGTTTTTCATCGAAATCAACCCGCAATTCCCACTTGAAGTCTGGCACATCTGCAATAAACACCCCTTATCTCATCGAAAAGGAAACCAACCCACTGTCATGAAACTGTGATGCATACGGGGGTGCATGTTGATTTCATTGAGTTATTGTATAAGGTTTCTTTTGTAAAAAGACACACAGCTCCGCCTTTGTCGCGATTTTTTGTCATGAGAACCGACTATTCTGTCCGGCGACTGAGAACCGATGGGTGCACAGATCTTCGTGTCTCACAGGACAAGTTCTCCTGAACTGAACCACTGGCTCGCTTCAGTGGAGTAAATGTCCGAGGATGTATCCAGTGCACCGGCCTAATTCATGCACCCAATGCACCGATGCTAGATGAGCCATTGGATAGACAATATAGGGAGATGAGCGGGCTAGAGAGATGGATGGTTGGTACATTTCCAAAATAGTCCTACTATTGTTTAGAAATTAACCCGCACTCCATATCTCGCATTCATAGTCTTCCATAATAAAACTGTTTGCTTATTTATTTTCTGTCCAAATAAAAATGGATCATATATTTTGAATAAGATGTCTGATTTCGATCTGTTTGGACTGACATCTTTGTTTTAATGAGATGTTTTGCCATACATCAAGTTTGAGTACAATTTTAAAAGCAACAAAAAATATGTTTTCAAAATATATTCAACATTGATATTGTTTCAAAGGTCTTGTCAAGACAAATACCACAGTCAAAACCGATCCAAAATCAGACATTCGGTTTAAAATATATCACCCTTTTTGTGTTTGAGCCACAAAAATCTGAACGTACATGTTTATAGAAGTGAGAGATGTGAAGTGCGGGTTGATTTTTATAAAGTGAAGGGTGGCCTCTGCAAAAATGGTATAGTCTAATAGGTGACCAAATCTGGGTCATTCCTTTTTCATCTATTGGCCCAAAACCTACTGGTGCATTGGGTGCACAGATTTCCCTAGTGCATAGGATATGTTCTCGTAAATGTCCATGCTACGAAAGCACTGCACAGCTTCGCGACCCAACGGCTCGTGCTGTGTTGGGCCGTGTCTCCCCTCCCTAACGAACATCTGTGCACGCAGATGAACGCACTTTCTAATTGGAGCTCCTATATTTCGATACATGCGGCAGATTGGCGAGGCTTTGCTGAGACGGGGGCCGACTGGGCCAGCCCACTAGCGTAGGCAAAGACAGCGAAGAGTACTGTAAATGTGGTGACGCATTAATAGAGCTTGCCAGTTTTCCCAAATAACAAGATAACTGTAGAGAACTGGACTGAGTACTGCTGTTTTTTAATTCCAAAACCTTTTTCAAAACATGACAAAAATAAAACACAATTAAATTTGGAAAATTGACTTGTTCCTGGATTTTGGTGATTTTTTCAATAACACAAACAATTTTAAAAAATCTAACATTTTATAAAACACAAAAGAAACATTTAAAATCTAGATTTTCTCGGATGTGTGGACAAAATTTTAAAAGCAGGTAGATTATTTTTAATCCGGAAGCAAATTTTGAACATAAACTTTTTTGAAATTGTGATTTTTTAATATTGCTAAATTCTTAGAAATTCCAAGAAAAATATTATAACCATGAAAATTTGGAGTTACTGAATATTTTTCAAAACACGAACATTTTTTAATTCCTAAAATTTATTAAATTAGTGAAAAAATTGAAAAATAGGAAAATTTAATTTTTTAAGCACGAACATTTCATGAAACCGTGGACAAACTTTGAAAAATTGGAACATCTTTAAAATTACTGAAAAATACTGCAAAAACTTTTTGAAATTCCGAACAATTTTAAAATTTTATAATAATGCAATTAAACTTTGAAAAAGGAAGAAGAAAGCAAAAACTAAAAGAAAAGTAGAAGACGAAACCGGAAAAACCAAAAAATAGAAATAAAAGAAGAAAATAAAAAACTGAAAGAAAAAGAATAAAAACCGGTTCCCGAACCTTCTGAAAGGTTCCCAAAACCGGCCAGGAACCTTGTCCCAGAACCGGGGTCGTGTGCACTTTCGCTTTTCGGAGAAATGGGCAGTCCCATATCGTTTGCTTGGTCGCTTGCCTGTGAAAAGAGCCGCGAGTTTGCCGCATAATGCGGCAAATAGGAATTTCAGTTTCTAATAATGTCACTAAAAAAATCGTGTCAAACTTTGTTCGGTCCCGATTTGAAAAGAGCAAATGGGCTGCAAGAAAATAAAAGGAAGCCTGAGCAGTAGCCCATGGCAAAATGGATCGACATTCGCGCAAAACCTTTGGAGCGGGTAAAGCAAGACTAGATCTCGCTTTTGTGAGATGTAGCACGGGATTTCCTATTTGACGCATTCTGCGTCAAATTGGCCGAGGTTCGCACAGACTAGCGAGGCGAACCGCTCGGCTGGGCCAGGGCCCATTTTACACGGTTAGCGTAGGTACAACAGTTTGTTTTCTTCTGTTGTTTTTTGTGGTTGGTTTTCATTCAGGTTTTTTCTTCTTCTTTTTTTGTGAAAGAGGTTTTTTTATTTTTCTTTTTTCATTTCTGTTTTCTTATCATTATCATTTTCGGTTTTTCCTTTTCTATTTCTTTCTTCTTTTCTTTCCTTTTAATGTTTTTTCTTCTTTTATAAAATGTGCAAATCTCAAAAAAGTCAGGTGGCCAGCCGCGATCTGCCGCAAGATCGATACTCAAAGGAATTGACGGGCCCACCTCGTGCTTGTGCTCTGTCGAGAGGTTCTCCCACAAAGCGTTCATGCTCGCAGTTATGGCGGATGTGATGCATGGGAGAAAGATGTGGAGTGTATGTGTTTGTGGTGTGTTGTGAGCTTGGTGTGGCCGCCTTATAATAGCAGATTCTGGTGAGGCCAAGCGTTTGGGTGCGCCAATGCACGGGCGCTGGAGTTGGTTCCTCGGTCAGTGAGCCTATTTAATGACAGCAGACGAAGGACGTGCATTGAAAGGGCGCATTAGATATCCGTCATGTCCCGTCCAATAAACGTTTCTCTAGCATTGAACATGCGCAAAAAATCGAGGACACTAGGCCGGCGTCAATGCGGAGTGGTCGTTGTAGAGCAGCATAAATGCGGGCAGCTGGCTTCGGAAGGGAAAGTGCGCGGGCAAGAGGGTTTTGGGTGGGCCACGGTTGTCGAACGCGGGCGTGGCAATGGTTCGGATCCCCCCTCAGTTTATTTTCGGTTTGCGGAAAAGAGCACGTCCAGACCTGTCGATGGACCGCTACAAGACCGCGTTCGATGGCAAAACACGTCCGGACGGTTGGGTGCGGTTTGAGGGTCGATGTTGGAGATGCCCAAAATGATTTGTGTAACATGACGGGACATTTGTAACACTCTTCTTTCTTCTTAATTAAAACGGATGAAGCACATCTTACATCTTTGTTCAACATGAGCAAACAGCGTAATACTCACAAAACTGGATGCATTTTTGCTACGTTGCAAAAATTAGTCCGTTGGAATTCACCTTGTATAATTGCCTCAAACTTTTATAATACAGGTCACAGGAGGTATGGTATGGCATGAGCCGAACTACTCTTGGCAGTACACATATCAGCAACAAAACTGAAACACAAAATTTGCCCCCTAAAAGTTCTGGACAGAATGAAGTAACATCACCAAGAAGAAGAGAAAGAAAAGAATCAAAGAACAGATCGCCACTATTTACACCGTAATCCCTCGTCTCTAAGCACCGGAGTTCCTCCCTCCGTCCCTGCTCAGATCACGCCGGGTGGGCTCTCCGGCCGTTTGGCGGCGCTGGTGACCCAGCAGTCGCCCTTGCGCAGCGGGCTGTCCGCGTGCACGGCCGACTTCACGTGCCACTTGCCCTGCGCGGCCGCCGGCTCGTCGTCCCCGGCGCCGCTCCCCTTGCCCGCCGCCGCGGCCGGCTCCGGCTCGCAGACCGTGAACACGAATGGCCCCATGGGCACGTCGTCATCGAGCGCGAGCAGCGGCTCGAGGGCGTCCACGACGTCGCGCATCCGGGGCCGCGCCTTGGGCACGCTCTGCAGGCAGGAGTGCGCCACGGCCGCGGCGCCGCGGGCGGCCCGCGTCGAGTACTGCGACTCCATGCCGGGGTCCATGACGCGGTGCAGCCGGTCGTCGGCGCGGCGCAGGTAGGGGCGCGCCCAGTCCACGAGGTTCTGCTCCCGCCCGCGCCGCCGCTTGTCGACGGAGCGCCGCCCCGTGAGCAGCTCCAGGAGCACCACGCCGAAGCTGTACACGTCGCTCTTGGCCGTGAGGTGGCCCGTGAGGATGTACTCCGGCGCCGCGTAGCCGTGCGTGCCCATCACCCGCGTCGTCACGTGCGTGTCGTCCCCCTTGGGCCCCTCCTTGGCCAGCCCGAAGTCCGACAGCTTCGCCGCGTAGTCCTGAGAATCCACATCATCAAACCAAGGTCAGCAAATTACACTCTGAACTTCTTTTTCTTGAACTGAATTTCACTCTGAATTTCTTTTTCTTGAACTGAATTTCACTGTGAACTTTTTTTTAACTGAATTACAGTCTGAACTTTGAGCACAGGTGATCAGTGTATGGCTAAGATGATGGTGAGACCGAGACGTTTATCTTAAGGAAATCTACTGTGTATTTGCACATTGGACCTCAATAATGCCGCTGCTATGACTATGAGCGTACCGTCTGCGCATTATAATAGTGGTTGGGATTACACGTACTGTACCAGCTCGGGCTAAAGAACTGTGCGGGCTTCTGACCAACCAGACAAATGGGTCTAGACTATGTGCAACAGCCGGCATCTAGAATCACCAATAAACATAATAAACAAAGAGAAATTTGCGGCTGGCTAATTTTGTCGGGCGTTGCTGATGCAAAATCTGAATTTTCGCACGAGCGTGTTGGCTTCTCCGAATTGTAAACTGAGCGAGGCCTTGACCCGGAACGATCGGACGCTGCGTGCGGCCTGCGAGGCTAGCTGGCGTGGCGACCAGCAACCATAACAAAATTCAGACAACTTGCTCTACAATACAGCAAAGTCGACGGCGACTTGCTGCCCACTTGCTCGACAAGATTGAATTCTGGCGCAGATGCGGTCTGGTACAGTGGTGGCGCAGGTTTGGATTGGATCGGGAGATCGGATCGAGCGGTGGGATGAACAGAGATGGATCGGGAGATCGGATCGAGCGGGTGGGTGGATGAGCAGGAATGGAGCTCACCGAGTCGAGCAGGATGTTGGAGGCCTTGAAGTCGCGGTAGATGACGGGGGTGTCCGCCTCGTGCAGGAAGGCCAGCCCCTTGGCCGCGCCCACGGCGATCTTGAGCCGCGTCGACCATGGCAGCGGCGCCAGCGGATCTGCATCCATCACACGGCCAATCAATCAATCAGCAACCCAGTCGACCGATCGTCGAACAAGAAATAAGAAAATTGTTGATGAATTTGGAGTGCTTACTGTTGAAGAGGTGGTTCTCGAGGCTGCCCCGGGGCATGTACTCGTAGACGAGCATGCGGTGGTCGTCCTGGTTGCAGAACCCCAGCAGCTTCACCAGGTGCGGGTGGCTCAGCATCCCCAGATACACCACCTCCGCCTGCTCCACCAGACACGACAAGAACCAATCAGCCATCCATCCATCAAAGAATCAATACGAACCAACCAATCGAAGGTAGAAGGACGTACCAGCCACTCGCGGTGGCCCTGGACGCCGTCGCTGTCGAGGTCGAGGTACTTGACGGCGACCTGCTGCGCGGCGAGGCCGGGGCGGAGGGCGCCGCCGACGCACCCCTTGTAGACGGGGCCGAAGCCGCCCTCGCCGAGGAAGTTGGCGGTGGAGAAGTTCTTGGTCACGGACTTGAGCTCGTCCAGGGTGAAGGCGTGCAGGCTGGTGGTGGCCAGCGTCCGCGACAGGTCCTCCAGCGACAGCGACCGCAGGTTCATCACCGTGCGCCGCCGCCGCGCCCCCGGCGTCGCCCGCGCCTCCTGCTCCGTCTCCTCGTCGCCGCCGCCGCCCGGGCCGAAGCACGCCAGGAGGCCCTTCCTGAACCCCATGGCTTCCGCTTTCTTGCGCTCTGTTGCTCTGCTCTGCTCTGCTCTTCTCTGCTGCTCCGAGGAAGTCAAGAAGTGGAGGGAGTGGTCTGCGACTTGTGTGCTGGGACAAGACGAAGAAGGCGCGCGCGGCGCGTGCATATAAAGGCCGGAGTGGGCGCTCTGTCCTCTGTGTGTGTGTGTGGCTTCCTGGTGGGTGGGGTTAGAGAAGGGTCTCCTTAACTTTTTTTTATTGATTAATTAACAAGCCAAATAGAGCAGGTGGTGTAATTAGTGATTAGAAAGCTTGTATCATTGGTGATGCAGATGCACGAAGCTTGTTTATTCTTAACACAGAAGACGCAGACGCTCGTACATATACATATGCACATACACCGATACACCCACCTTTATGAATGCAGGTACGCACATCCAACTTCTACGAGCATCTTCGAGAGAGACTGTGCTCGCATATCATTTTGAGATTGACGAAGTTGTTACAGACGCCTTCATATTGGACGAAAGGTCTTCTCTCACCGAGCGAACGTAGTCGGAAGGCCTAAAATAAATTTAGAAAAATATAGGGGTTCCTTGTGGTGGAACCAATCTTCTAGAGTTCAATTCTAGACTTGGCTTGGTTGTCACATTTTTCTGGATGCGAGAAGCTTGGTTAGTTAGTTAGTTAATTAGTGGCCAAAAGCAGCTTCAGCCGAATAATGAATAGATGGCGAAAGCAAAGCAAAGCAAAGCATCAAGGTATGAAAGGGGGTGGCCTAGCTAAAGCTTTGGTGAATGGTGATGCATCTTCCATGGATGATGGTGACTTCCCGTTTAATTAACGGTGACCCACCAACCATCCATTCAAACTTTCTTTCTCCACGGAGGGAATGGGATAGCATAGCAGGAGTGGTCTTTTGTGCTTATCATTAGGAGGAGTTGGTTAACCGTTCCTTACTAGTTTAATTCTGTCTTTTCTGTGTGTGTTCTTTAGATATATGTATAGGGGCTAGGGGGATGAGGACAAGCAGACGATCTTGCGATTCCCAGCACGGTTGGTTCGATGTTTCGCTCGGTGGTGGTATGAAATTGTAGGCCTCTCCTGCTCCGGTTAGCTGATCTCTCCTTTTTCTTGTCAATGGCGCGCCTGCAGGTTTATCGTCACAGCGTTTGGCTGTGCTCGTTTGTCATTATTTTGTATTGTTAGATTCGCTGTTCAGTTGGACAGTTGATGTCCAAGAAGCAAAGCAGCCGGTTTTAAAATTTGACAAGTGCCTTACGTGCAGAACAATCCGTTTCAGTTTTGCACGGGCAAGTAACCTAACCCCTTAAAACACTTTGATTCACAAGCTTATTAAAGTCGTAGAAATAGAAGAAGAAAAAACGGCAGGAGTAGAGTGCCTCGCATGTTGAATACTAGTTGTTTGATTGTGCATGCGAAAACCAAAGAATTCTTCTAATGAGGTTGGAGTGAAATAAAGTTTTCATATGAAAACTAATACAAATGAATCGTGATAATAATTTATATGAATTTGCTGTTTTATAAACCGAACAAACCATGTAGGAGAAATTCCTAAGGGTTAGAAATCCTTCAAAATTCCTAAAACATGGAAACCTTTTTATTTTAATACTGAGAACTACCATTGGTCTTTTGGTGAGGTACAGTTGTGAGGACATAACTCTACCCGCAAGGTTTTAAATGTTAGTGTTCACAATTATACACAAGATGGTGTATTTAGTACTCCCTCCGTCCTATAATGTAAGACATTTTTTATTGTAGTGTTAAAAAACATCCTACGTTAAGGAACGGAGGGAGTATAATTTAGCAAGGATTGATGATTTATTCATGATCTCCATCATGTGTGTATGTGTGTGCAAGGGGGGTGTATCTTCCTTGTATAATAAAAAATGTGTTTTCTTTAACAAATACTCCATTATTGTATGATAGAGTATATATATACCTATATGATGGAAAGACAAGTGTCTCAACCACTGCATCACACATTAATGAACATAGCATAATTTGTTACAAATGATGTCAAAGATGTTTTGACCAAAGAAATAGGCTTACAAGAGTGGGAAATGAAAACCACTTTACAAATGAACTGATACGATGTAGCCAATTTCGGTGGAACAGCCTTTGGCTAACCTCGCGACAACTCTTCTAACACAACATGATGACAAGGACAACCAAACTGTAGAGTTTAAGGATTAATTTTCATAAAAGTGATATATGTTGTTTTGGAGAAGCTAGTGAAAATGTAGAGTTATATAGAAGGATTTTTACATGAATGTTTGGTACTTTGCCAATGAAGTATTTAGCGATTCCTGTACATAGTTTTAAGTCGAGGAATAGTGACTGGAATAATGCGGAATTTAGGTAGAGAAAAAACTAGGGACTTGGCAAGGAATTTTTTTTGATTATGGTGGTAAGCTCATTCTGATTAACTCTTGTTTGAGTAGTAGTATAAAGTTTCATACGGGAACTAAAATCAACGCATGTAAAATTGACCACAACACCGGTAAATGGGAAATAGATTCCTATATTCTGTAATACTACATGACAATTCAGACATGGCGATGGTCTGAGAGATGAAATTTTGGCGCGTATCTTACCTAGAAAAATAAATAAATCACTTTTGCTCTTCAATGAACATTATATCATGGAATATCTTTCATTTGGTCTTATTTTTTTGACCATGATTGTTCAGTGAGAGGAGACGTTCTCGTCGACTACGAAACGTTTATGATTACTTCGTCAATCTCAAGATATTGTGTTGGTCCAGTCTCTTGAATGTGCTTAAAGGATGAGTGTATATACGATTATATGACCGTCTTCGAGCGTACCGTGTAAAAAAAGTATAATCGATTATCCTTGTTAGAGAAGTTCCACTCCACGCTTTTAAGAGCATCTACAACCACATATGGCAAATCCGGCCCCTCAAACGCCCGTTAGCAGTGATCGGGCACACCTTAAAATTTTATTTGTTGCATCCGGACATCTCATACTCGATTCTTATATCCATACAAAGACATGTAAAAGGAAATAGAACCTACGTACTACGTCGATCCTAGCTACTCCTCCTCGGAGATCACGACGATCTCCGTGCCCGGCTCCGGCAGCATGGGCGGCAACTGCAGCTCCAGCTCCTCTGGCTGCTCCGCTCCGGCCTCCTCCGCCTCTATCTCCTCATCGAGCTCGGCAAGAGCGCGTAGACTCCGCCTGCTCCCGCCGGAGGAACGCCCGGTTGGCCTCCACATAGACTTCATTCTGGATGGACTCCTGGATGGCCTGCTGCTCGGCCATCTCGTCCGACTGGGCGACGGTGAACTCCGCCTCTGCCTGCTCCATGTTGAAGGGCGGCACCTGCTGGTCCGGCTCCTCCGCCTCCTCCACCTTCATCGGAGTCATCTCCTCCTCCTCCTCTTCCCTCAGCTGCTCCTCCTCCTCCTCCGGCTCCGGTGAGTCCGGAGGCAGCCCGGCAGTGATACGAGCCGCGCGCGCGGCTTGCCTCGCCCGGATCTGCTGCTGGATCTCGTAGCGGCGCTTCCGCGTCAGCATGGCATAGTAGGTGATCTTGCTCCGGACCATGGCGGAGTGCCGGAGCGTGGGCAGAGCGCTGGAGCGGGAGAGGGAGGAGGTGGATGGGCTCGGACTGGCGGCGCGGAGAGGGGGAAGGGAGATGGGTAGGGTTGCGGAACGTCGGCCGGCTTAAATAGCCGGATTTTGTCTTGGGCGGCGAGCCGGAGCGGCGCCATGCGGCATTCATACCACGCCGACGGACGCGGCGTCCGTCAGACCGCCGGATTTCCGGGCGTTTCCATGTGGGGCCACGCCGTCAAGCCGACTTGGCGGGCGTGCCCGAGCGCCCCATATCTGGGCTGGATATGGGGGGTGCCGGTCCGCCCGAACGTTTGAGGGGCCCGTCTAGGTCAAAAAATCGTGATCGGACAGCCCGCCCGGGCATATGAGACGGGTTTGAGATGTCCGTTTGTAGATGCTCAAAGAAGTCGGTCCATTTCGAAGAAGTGCATGTAGCAATACAGTGCATACGAGTGCAAAACTGCATACTTGTACGTGCTACGTATACACGATCCCATGAGGCCAAGACCCACTACACGGTCCAGTGACTCTGAACTGTTCTCACGTGCGCCCTTGTTTCCTTCAGTAGTAGTACAGCACCACAGTAGATAGATACGAACGCCCGCCCGAGTGCTGCCCTTTTCCCCACTGTCGCTGATGCCTGACCTGATAGCAACAGAGGCGACGATCGTGCCCAGAATAATTCCCCCAAGTCAAGTCGCATCGTAGGGTCGGATCGCATGCCGATTCCGGAGGTCTACGAGATGCCCACTGCCCCCAGCATCAGGCCGATGCCATGTCCCATCGTATCCCACACCAGAAAAATCCGTGCATCAATCAGCTACGGATCGCGACGGTTCCATCCCGCCCGATCACCTCTGCCTAGTGTGGTGCGCGTCGCCGGAGGATCGAGCATGCCGACGGCCGGCCGGTAGCTCCATCGATCGATCGGGTCGGGTCGGGTCCGATCAGAACCCAGAAGCAAGCAGTTTCTCTGAACTTATCCGTGCCAGCAGTGCAATTTACTGCTGAGCTCGGGATGGGCAGATGGAATGGTTGAAATTTCAAGAGAGACGCCATCAGACCCACGTGTGCTTTTGAAGGCCGGCGATAACGACCTTGTCCGGTTAGACGTACAGGTGTCAAAAGTGGCGTGTATCCCGACCACTGATGTTGAGAACCAGCCTAGTGGTGGCTCCAAAAGGGAAGCTCCGTCGGTAAAAGTAGGAGCATCTGCCACTTGTGAGTTGGCAATGATTTTCCCATCAGCAGATGAAAGAAGCAAAGTTGGGAAGAGGAGAGGTTACAAGTGGGGGTTGATTAGGCGGCCGACGTTGGAACCCGATCGGAATGCGCACGTCATCCTGCCTTGTCATCGGGTTTTGTTCCTCTCAGTTGATGTACCGTGCTGGTGGCATGAGGAAAATGGGGTTTCACGGTGGAAGCCAGCGATAAATTTGTTGAACGCATACTCAGACGAGGACGAGGTGGAGGAAGGTTTTTTTCCCTGGTGCGTGCCTGCACGAAAAGTTGTTTTCTTCATCGAAAGCGCAAGATATGCCTGTATGGAACGGAATGGAACGAGGATCCATTTTGGCGCTGCATCATGGGTCATTGTTTTCTAAAACAAAAATGAAATGAAAACAATTTCTTTCACCACTAGCCTGCTTTACGCATTCCCAGTAAATTCCAGCGTCTGTTTTGCTCCAATGAAAGCACGCCTTTTCTGTGGCGACTAAACTGAACTGAGGATTAATTCCTAGTGCTTAGCCCCTTCCCAGTGCTTCACCGTGGACAGGTGCTAAGCATGTCACTTAAGCGAGAAAATGACATGGCCCAACAATTAAAGAGAAGAGAGAGCACTTTGTGATCCTAGAAAGAACCAATGCCAAGCGCGTGAACCTAGGCAAACCACTTAAATGGAAGAAGCTGACCAATGCATGAAAGAGTTTAGGTGCTAAATCATTAAATAAAATGAGCTTAGAAACAACAAGTTAAGCACCTATGCATTGGCGAGTTGAGTTGCTAAGCTATTTAATGCACTTAGCACCTCATGTAAGCACCTTTGCATTCAGTGGCGGAGCGTGAATCAAATATTAGGAGGGGCCAAATGAGTGTATATGGCATAGAAAAGGCTAGGATGGTCAGAGACGCTGGACGATTAGTAGAGCAATTAGCAGATAAGTAAGTGTATTTGGTAAATTTTCCTCTTGGGGGGGGGGCTAGGGCCTGGAATTGTCCCCACTATGCTCCGCCACTGTTTGCATTGGAAGAGGTCTTATGCTTCCTAATAACGACCCGACACATTTGCGTGGGTGCTCTCGTTAAGAGCATCTACAGCCGGGCGCCTCAAACCTCCTTTCAACTCGCCCGCGCGAACGCGCAGTCATTGACCGGTTAAAAAATATGACACAGACATGCGTCTCAAACAGGCCTCAAACGTCCGGGTTGGCCGGTACCCCTCATATCCAACCTAGATATAGAGCGGATATGGAGAGGCCTGGGCGTGTCCATCATGTCACACCCAACACCCCGACCCCACCATAAATTGCACCAAATCCACCCCTTCGACCTACTGATTTTATTTGCTCTCTCTCATCTCTTCTTCCTCCTCTGCGCCGGACATCTTGTAGCTTCGTCTCCACCCTTGCTCCGCCGTTGTTCCGAACCTCAGCGCCGCCAGCACCAGCACTGCAGTCCCCCCGTTCGTTCTCGCTATCGTGGACATCGTCGCCGCCCTAGATGCCACTGAGGGAGTCCTGGATTAGGGGGTATCCGGACAGCCGGACTGTGTACGACGTCCGGACTATTGAAGTATGGAGATACAAGACTCAAGACTTCGGCCCGTGTCCGGATGGGACTTTCCTTGGCGTGGAAGGCAAGCTTGGCGATCCGGATATTATATTTCCTTCCTTGTAACCGACTCCATGTAAACCCTAGCCCTCTCCGGTGCCTATATAAACCGGAGAGGTTGGTCCTCAGAAGGCCAATCACAATTACAATCATACCATCATAGGCTAGCTCTTAGGGTTTAGCCTCTACGATCTCGTGGTAGATCTACTCTTGTACTACCCATATCATCAATATTAATCAAGCAGAAAGTAGGGTTTACCTCCATCGAGAGGGCCCGAACCTGGGTAAACATCTATGTCCCTTGCTTCCTGTTACCATCAGCCTTGACGCACAGATCGGAACCCCCTACCGGAGATCCGCCGGTTTTGACACCGACAGCCACCGCGGTACATCCAACGACTTTCAGGCTACACCTTGCCCTTGATGTGTTTGACACATTGTCCGACTAGGTTTTTTGTGGGGAAAACTGCTGAGTTCGATGCTTCGTCAGACGGGGCGTATGGACCAACGGAGCTTGATAAAATGCTTGGAAAATGAGTTCTTCGATTCGTCGGATTCGGACGAACAAGTGGATATGATCATGGTCATGAGCATGCAAGAGGAAATGGGCCGGCATGTGGAGCATACTCTCAACTTCAAAGGCTCAATCAAACTTCAAAGGCTCAATCAAACGGAGAAAAGTTATTAATCGAGATAGGGTCCGTGAAGCACGGATGTTGTACAAGTACTACCTTGATCCGGACCCAACTTTCCCGGATGACCCATGTGTGCATTCGCGGGCCGGCGATAACGACTTTGTCCGGTACTACTGTACACATATGTGTCAAAAGTGGCGTGGATCCCGACCCTTGATGTTGAAAACTGGCGTGGTGGTCGCTCCGTCGGTAAAAGTAGGAGCATTTGCCACTTGTGAGTTGGTAATGATTTTCCCATCAGCAGATAAAAGAAGTAATGTTGGGAATTGGAGAGGTTACAAGTGGCGATTGATTAGGCGGCAGACGTTGGAACTGATGGAAATGCGCACGTCATCCTGCCTCGTCATCATTTTTGTTCCTCTCAGTTGATGTACCCTGCTGGTGGCCGAATTCACTGTTTTTTTACCAATTTTTTTTAACTTACGCACGATCTGACCTCACTTTGCAAAAATTTCACAAGATCCTTTTCCGACGGTCTCCGAGACCCTGCCACCAAGAACTATAGCGGCAGGGTATAATAGGCTACCGCCAAAGACCCTGATGATAAGGTATTTCTCATGTTGAATGGTCGTGATGGCACAGTTAAATCCTACCGTCATTGATCATGACGATACGTAGTGTTACTCTACCGCCGGGACTATGAGGTAAGAAAAAGATCAGGCCGGCTGTGAATCTTTTTCGAACCGGGATCAGACCATGCTTAAATTAAAGAAAAGGGTCAAAACAGTGGTTTCAGCCCTGTTGGTAGCATGAGGAAAAGGAGCTTTTTTTTTTGCGAGGGAGGAAAATGGGGTTTTACGGTGCAGACCTGCGAGAAATTTGCTCAACGCATGTTCAGACATCGAGAAGGAGGAGGGAGGTTTTCTTCCCTCGTGCGCGCCAGCGCCAAAAAGTAGTATTGTTAATCCAAAGCGCAAGATATGCCTCCTATATGGAACGGAATGGAACGAGGATCCATTTTGGCGTCGCGTCATGGGTCATCGTTCCAAAAGTACAAACGGCCAGAAAATTCTTTCACCACTAGTCTAGCTTTACACATTCCCAGTAAATTCTAGCATCTGTCTTACTCCAATGAAACCACGCCCTTTTCGTGCCGACTAAACTGAGAATTAGTTTCTCGTGGAGCAGCAGCGGTAGCTTATTATGCTTCTATACTATTATTAAAGAATCAAACAAGAACTTCTTTAAACACACCCCATAAAACATACACAGATCCAATACCACCGCACGATTAGGCCCACTAAAATCAATTTAACGGTTAGCCTTAACCTAAAACATTTTCTGTGTGCACTTAGCAATTTACATTGACTGACCGTACTCCATCATGAAGGAAAAAATGAAACTCCACGCCTGGAAAATTAGGAAACTAATAATCACGGTGCATCATATTCTAGGAAACTAAATCAGAGTGCATCCATTCCATTAGGAAACTAATCTCAGACAAATCCATCCTATTAAAAAACTTATATCTGACGCATCCATCCTATTAGGAAGCTAATCGCGAGCTGCCTGCCGCCATCATGCACGCTACCCACGATGGGGGAAGCATGAGGAGCTTCGTCTTCCTCCGGGAACACACGTGCTATCACCGCCATCGTCTTCTACCTATAGGCCAGGCGCTCTTCTGCCGCTACTGCGACGACTCCATCCACGTCCACGGCATGCTCTCCGGCAACCATCGGCATCCGCGTCTACTTAAGCTCCATTTGCAACACCCACGCTGACAACAACCCACCACTGACGTCCTCCAAGTCCAAGCCGCCAACTGCTGTCGTCCCTAGGGCGGCACCGGTCTCGGCCATGGCACAGGAGGTGCCGTCATTGCCGTTCCTGCCGTCGTCCTACTGGGCCGTTGAGGACCTCCTGCAATTCTTCCTACGTGCACAGTCGAGGGCACTGAAGGTCTATCACAAATCAATCAGGTGAACCTTTAATTCGATTTGGGGGTATTCTGCAATTTGCATGACTAATACTTCACTTTTGGCACTTGGAGGCGGGTCAAAAAATTTTGATCTGCAATTTCATCTATCAACCAATCTTCCTCTGATGCATTCTAGAAATAAAAAATTGGGACATGAAGAAATTGCTATTCCAGAGTTTAATTAATCATTTGATAATTCCTTTGGGAAATACATGTGATCTGGAGCACGAAAATCATTCTCATATATACTCCCTCCGTTCCAAAATAAGTCTTTTTAGAGATTTCAATGCGGACTACATACGGAGTAAAATGAGTGAATCTACATTTTAAAATATGTCTATATACATTTGTATATAGTCCGTATTAGAATCTCTAAAAAGACATATATTTTGGTTTGAAGGGAGTAGAAATAGGAAGAATGGGACTGATTGTAAGAGTGTGTTTGTTTAGACCTGTATACTTACAATGTGATTCCTGTTTAGACCAAGATTAGAATTTGGCTACATGCATAAGTTTGGCTGGTTGAGAAATTTGAATTCACTACCTCTCATAAAGTGTCTGTTCAGTGGGTGCACGTGCCTTACATATTAAATAAGAATCGTGGGGCTTCAAGCAATCTAGAATTATAGATTTGGGATTATCTTAGGTTGCCGATTGCTGTACTGAAAATGTGTAATTAGATATGGCACGTACATAAGAATGCAGCAATCTTCTCTTACAAAGTAGGATCAAGAGGGATACTGAAGAAGTCAAGATGCAGAGTCTCTATTTCCCATGATTACTTCTCATGTTCATGTCGGCTTCCTTGGGCTTTACTTAGTACGACCATATGCATTAAACTGGACCGTATTAAGTAGTAACGCCATTCCCTTGATTAGAATTGCCTTATTTGTGCTATTTGATCAGGTTGTGTTTTACGTATGACGTTGCTTTACCTGGAATTAAGGTGGGTTGCGCCTGTCTAGGCACTAGCTCCAGGGATAGGTTGGAAATTAGAATATATGATTCATTCTTAGAGAAAACTTTACACGCGTCGCTTTAACATAATTGCATAGCAATCCAGTAAATCCAGAATATATGATTTATGTAAGATTCAGTAGGAGGCAAGATATTGTAGATGTACTACTATTTCAGTTACATGATTCTATACATCTAAATCGGGTTACATGACTCCGTAACTGTTGTTAGAGAATATCTCTCGCTGTTCTGCAAAGGTGTGCAATCTCTACTGCGTTCCAATAAAGAGAATTTTACCATACAAAAGGATCCAATGAAGAAACTAATCCGGCTGAGCTCCAATAAATAGATCCTTCGAAGGATCTGTCCTAATACAGCCGCCATATATTGGTACAAAGAAACCATATAAACTGTATTCAGTCGGATTTATTTTCCATGACAGAGAAACCATATACCTTTTGCTATTTTGGCACATATATTTATTCTTATATGTTTGTGCAGTTTCAAATGATCCAACATATCTGCAGTCATCAAACTTGAAGACATACTGTTTAAGGCCTTATTTGCACCGCCTCTCTTTCTTTGTCTGCGCGCTTCTTTCCTTCAATAATAATAATGAATAACTTTTTCTGGATCAGGTATTACACTGTTACAAATGTATGCTGAAGCTACTCCTTACGACAAGGAAAAAGAGGATGAATGCTTTCTATCTTCACCAGTTTTGTAGCATGTTCCAAATTGTTGGCTCTTTCTTATTTGAGGATTCATCATGTTTTTTGTAATTTACTCCCTCCGTTCCTAAATAATTGTCTTTCTAGAGATTTCAACAAATGACTACATACGTAGCAAAATGAATGAATCTACACTCTAAAACATGTCTACATACATCCGTATGTTGTAGTCCATTTGAGATGGCTAGAAAGACAAATATTTAGGAACGGAGGGAGTAGAAGCTAATCGGAAAGCTTTATAAGGTTAAGCTTGACAAATACTCTGGAATACTGTTCCTTCCATCTTTATTTTTCTTCATAACTCATTTCAGTTTTTGTACGTACATAGCATCTTATAGCATTGTAAGTTAGCATGGTTGCCAACGCATAAACACATACAAAACCGGATAAATACTTTCTATCATGATAATTATTGGATTTCTTTTAGCCCTTTTATATTTCAATTAGTTCTTGTAAATCATCTTTATTTTATATAGAAGTCGTTGTAGTCACATATCATCTTCTATTTCCTATTATCCATAGTAGGTAGCTATATAATTTGGGCAATCCACACAACCAAAAAAAAATATATATAATTTGATCCAAATTAGTACAAGTATATATTTTGCTATGCAGATTAGTAGAATAAAATAATATTCGAGAATTAAGCATCTTGAACAATATAATTGCACCGTAAGGCAGTTTATACTTTTTTTCCCTGGCTACACTCGAAGAGAAGACTACATTACAAGCCTATATTACTGCATTAATAAATAATTGCTGATTTTATTTAAATGAGAATATTTTCCTGCGATTATTCTATGCAACAACATAACCACTATTGTGTCTCACTTTTGAAAATACAATTTGAGCGACATCAAACATTATGTATCCATTTGATTTATATTTTTAAAAACATTTATTTTTTATATTATGTGAATCTCACATGGTTACGTTTGAGACGTGCGTTGCACGTGCATGCTTACTAGTGCTAATAACGACTGCGGTGGGTGCCCTCGTTGCGCTGCGTCATGAAGCAAATTGTTTCGGAAAATCCATGTCCCCTGACGCCCCCACGTTGCCAGGTGCTGTGGCACACACTTTCGCTCGCACGCGGCCTCGGACGCACGCAGAAACGGCAGCGGTCAACCTGGGCGCCGCACGCGCCCGCACCCGCTCCGGTCTGTCGCGCGGCGCTGTCCCGATCGACCCACCGAGAAGCGCTCTCTTGTCGTGTGCCGTCTTCGTTTTGACCGCCCGCGCCTTGACCTCGACGGCCTCACGGCCACCTGGACCCGTCTCCGGCTCCGCCTCCGCGCGGTGGTGGTACGGGACGAGACGCAACGTACGTACGCAGGGTCAAAAAGAGTGGTACCACCACCACGACTGACTCCGCATCCGCGCCGCGGGCGGGCGGGCGGCAGGAGGGCGACGGCGGAAGCTTCCGAGCCGTGCGTACGGGTACGGCGCGCGTGCATGTGCCGCACGTTTTCCGAATGCTCTTCGGCGTCGTCGATGATTGGGTCTGGGTGCGTGTTTCTTTGCACGGACTTCGTGTGCATCGTCACAAGCCGAGTCAAAATGCGGAGGAGCGCCTGGGTATCCACGGAGGTCTGTGTGTGTGACACACAAGCGGCCAATATATTTGGCTTCACATGCACACGTACGCTAGTACTCCTATGATGCAGCAGGCCAGCAGGGCCGGGCTTCGTGATGGCCGATGACCGTACAGACGTCAAAGTTTGCCCCACGTACCGTAAGAGTATCTATAGGTGTGATGGGCAAATCCGACCCCTCAAACGCCTCAAATACTTCTATAACCGGACACCTTAAATTAGAACACTAATATCCATATTCTTACATGCAACGTGAAACCTAATCTAACCGGAGCTCGCTCGGTTTCACCGTGTCCATGTCCGGCGGCCAGCTGCGCTTCCCAGAGTGTTGGTCCAGTCGCTGGCAAGGTAGAGTAGGGCATGTGACATGAGCCGGCTCTCACGGGACTCAAGGCACCACTGTCTCCCATGCCCTACTCTTACTCGTTGGAGCCCGTAACCCGAATGGTGCCGATGGACGCCAGATCGATGATGGATCCGTCCTGGGACGGCCGACGACGTCCACCACGATGCGGTTGCGGCGCCCGGACAGATGCACCATACGGGACGCCGGAGAATGCGACTCAACCTCACCAACGTCCATCGCCGCGAGGGCTTCCGCCTCCTTTCGCGCCCGCTGCCTGGCACGGCGTGCCGCCGTGCCATGTTCTCGTTGGACGATGTCCATGGTCCGTCCCGGTGCTCGGCGCGCCAACGGAGGGGTTGTGCGTCCGCCACCGCGTTCGGACGCCAGACGGACCGCACTGCCTCCGGCAAGGCAGCGACGGCTGCCCTAGCACCGGATCCATGCGCCATTTGGGTGGACGCAACGGATTCCCGATGGATGGAGTCCGATCACTGCCGTGCACGGGACTCCTCCCGGGCACGGCGGAGCGCAAACCGGACGACCATCTCCTCTTTGGGGCCACGTGGGATGAGCTCACGATCGACGAAACTGGAGGTGAAGGACTTGGATCCACTGACCGCCATGCCGGAGATGGACGGACAGTGCCGGGGACGAGCTTAGGTGACGGAAGGGGAGTGGAGTGAAATGGCTAGGGTTTGGTCTGGCGAGCTGAAAGTGCTAGTTATAGACTAGAGGGGGGTGAATATGCGATTTTTATGAAAGTCTTCAAAACACGGGGGCTTTGAAGACAGACAGTAAAATTGAACCTATTGATATGCAGTGGAAGGTAGACTACACTAGACAAGCCATAGTCAAATAAGCAATAAAGTGAAAGCACGAAGACTATTAGCAGCTAGGTAGTATGGATCAGGATAGAAGATAGTATGAAGCCAAACAACAACAGTCCTCACACAGTGAAGTCAATCAGATCATGCAAGCAGGCAATGACTTCATGAAGACAAACTGTAAGTAAAGAGAGGTAAGAGATAGAACCAGTTGCTTGGTGAGGGCAAGGATTTGTTGGACCAGTTCCAGTTGCTGTGACAACTGTACGTCTGGTTAGGGAGGCTGAGAATTAACTCAGAAGATCGCGTCTTCACCTTATTCCCCTTGAGCTAAGAACACTTAGTCCTCGCCCAATCACTCAGGTAAGTCTTCAAGGTAGACTTCCAAACCTTCACAAACTTCGTTCACCAGCAATCCACAATGACTCTTGGATGCTCGAGCGTGGCGCCTAACAATTTGGAGGATTCGCGATCCTCAAGTGTAACAAGTCTTGAGATCACGCGATGTAAAGACTTCAATGATGCCTAACACTCTTTGGCTCGGGTGTTTTGGGCTTTGTCCTTGCAAATATCTCTCTCTCAAAAGCTTCGGAGGTGGGTTGCTCTCAAACGACAAAAGCCGTGCACTAACTCTGAGCAGCCACCAATTTATGGTGTAGGGGTGGGCTATTTATAGCCAGGAGGCAACCCGACCTGATTTGTCCGAAATGACCCTCGGTCACTAAGAAACTGACACGTGTCCAACGGTCAGATTTCAAACACACGCGGGAGCTTGACTTGGGCTACAATTTAAGCTGACTTATCTAGCTCTGGATAAGATTTGCCCTCATTGTCTTCGCTCGAAGACATAGGATTTGGTTGAGCATCACTTCAGTCACTCTGACTTTGTCTTCGCACTCCATAGTCTTCACGTGAATGTCTTCTCAAGTCATAATCTTCGTTGTGAATATCTTCACAGATCACCATTGTCTTCAATGTCTTCACACATTTTTAGGGTCATCTCTGGTAGGTAAACCGAATCAATGTGGGACTACTACCTGTGTTATCCTATAATTCTCACAAACACATTAGTCCCTCAACCAAGGTTGTCGTCAATACTCCAAAACCAACTAGGGGTGGCACTAGATGCACTTACAATCTCCCCCTTTTTGGTGATTGATGATAAACTGGTTGAAGTTTTCAACGGGGATAAAAGTATGTGAAAGTTTAAGGATTAAGGCATTGTGTTCATAAGTAGCAAAAGGCTCCCCCCGAAGATGTGCATATAAGTAGTTTGCTTTTGAATGCAAATGCACATGGAAGGTGTTACTTTGTGGAGATCCTCTTCAACTTATGAAGACAATTCATCATGCATATAAAGATATAACGAAGATAATGACATGCATAATGAAAAATGGACGTCTGCGGAATGGCTTAATGCGGAATTTATCATCGCATCACAGAGTAGCAGAAAAAGTAGCAGACGACCATCGAGTTTAAGTGTTACAACCCAAAGAACCAAATGTATCAAAAGACGAGAGTTGTAAACACTTGGCAAAAAATTAGTGCAACCACCCATAAGGACCCGCTTGAAGACTATCAACTCATATGCTTCTCCCCCTTTTTTCAGTAATGACCAAAAAGGTTTGAAGACATAGAGTATCTACTCGTTTCCATCAGGAGTAGATGAAGGTGCAGGGTCGACGCTGGAATTTGGTGGTGCAGAAGGGCCTGGTGCGGTGTCGAGATGCAGTGTAGCCATGGTTGGTGAAGTGGCGTCGTCTTCTTCATCGACAACTCTCGCAACAACAGTTGCAGCCGAAGATGAATGCTCAGAATCTTCAATAGATGGAGTGCGGCGCCAGCTTGCATTGCGTGGAGGTATGGAATCAAATTTAAAGCCCTCTGTGAAGCCATCTTCGCGAAGATCCTCTTCAGGGCATAGTAGTGTGATACTCTTCCAAGACCGTCGACAGGCTTCATGGGCAACGAACGAGTTCTTGGTGGCCAAGTTTCTGATGTGATTGACGTCCACCAAGATACTCTGCATCTGACGCTTTAGCCAGTCATGGTGCTTATCCTGCTTCTGATGTAAGGCCACAAGAAGCTCTCGGTCATTGAGTACACGAGAATGCTTCCGAGGCCTTTGGGCGATTGTACTAGCAGTGGCGTCAGTGTTGGCACGATGTGGCGCACGCATATTGCCAGCCAGAGGATAATCAGTAGTTGCAGCATTTGGAACATGAGTTCCTTCTATTGGTTGCGTGAAGCTTTGACGATCAACATTATGAAGATATAGAGGCTCCTTGGCAGGCTCAGGGTGGATGGCTTCAACGGACAGATCAACCTCAGGCAGAAAAACAAGATGTTTGCACGCTGAGGGCTGATAGTCAATAGAAGAATGGAGTTTGATCAGGCGCATCACCCATGGAGCATTAAACTTCAAGCCAAACAGATCAATCCCAGATGCAGCAAGTTGTGTGATGAAGAAATCCTGGGTATTGAATCTGATGCCATTGACAATATAGAATACCAAGGTCTTCATGGTTCCTTCAAGTTTGGCTTCAAAAGAATATCCCTTGACTGGCCATAGAGTACGCCTCAGAATGTGATAAACTGTGCGAGGCAAGTACTCGAGGTCTTTGACGAAGAATTCCTTGGGATATTTGTTGGGGAATGTAGTAATTTGAAAAACTTTCCTACGCACACGCAAGATCATGGTGATGCATAGCAACGAGAGGGGAGAGTGTTGTCTACGTACCCTCGTAGACCGTAAGCAGAAGCGTTATGACAACGCGGTTGATGTAGTCGTACGTCTTCACGATCAACCGATCCTAGCACCGAAGGTACGACACCTCCGCGATCTGCACACGTTCGGCTCGATGACGTCCCATGAACTCATGATCCAGCAGAGTGTCGGGGAAGAGCTTCGTTAGCACGACGGCGTGATGACGGTGATGATGAAGCTACCAGTGCAGTGCTTCGCCTAAGCACTACAACGATATGACCGAGGTGGATTATGGTGGAGGGGGGCACCGCACACGGCTAAGAACAATGTATGTTGTGCTTCTAGGGTGCCCCCTGCCCCCGTATATAAAGGAGCAAGGGGGAGGCCGGCCGGCCTTGGGGCGCGCCAAGGAGGGGGAGGAGTCCTCCTCCTAGTAGGAGTAGGACTCCCCCTTTCCTAGTCCAACTAGGAGGAGGAAGGGGGAAGGAAAGAGAGGGAGAGGGGGGGGGGGGAAAGAGGGGCCGCCCCCCTCCCCTAGTCCAGTTCGGACTCCCCTTGGGAGGGGGCGCGCCACCTCCTGGGCTGCTTCCCTCTCTCTCCCCGAAGGCCCACTAAGGCCCAATACTTCCCCGGGGGGTTCCGGTAACCCCTCCGACACTCCGGTTTTCTGCGAAATCTCCCGGAACACTTTCGGTG
Organism: Aegilops longissima; assembly: GCA_021605205.1. Taxonomy (NCBI): domain Eukaryota; kingdom Viridiplantae; phylum Streptophyta; class Magnoliopsida; order Poales; family Poaceae; genus Aegilops; species Aegilops longissima. The sequence goes on from CM038682.1 coordinate 155,106,760, forward strand.
TCCGAATATAGCCGTCCAATATATCGATCTTTATGTCTTGATAATTTTGAGAGTCCTTGATACGTCCATTTTGCATCATGCTTTTATATCGATATTTATCGCATTATGGGCTGTTATTATGCATTATGTCACAATACTTATGCCTATTCTCTCTTATTTTACAACGTTTACATAAGGAGGAGAATGCGGCATTTGGAATTCTAATTTGGAAAAGGAGCAAATATTAGAGACCTATTCGCACAACTCAAAAGTCCGGAAACTCCACAAAAGTTATTTTTGAAATAATAAAAATACTGAGCGGAAGAAATCGTCGGGGCACCACCTGCCCACGAGGGTGGGCGCGCCCTACCCCGAGGGCGCCCCGCCTCATGGGCCCCCTGTTGGCTCTCCCATGGCCATCTTCTGCTATATGAGGTCTTTCGTCAAGGAAAAAATGATAAGCAACCTTTCGGGACGAAACTCCACCGCCACGAGGCGGAACCTTGGCGGAACCAATCTAGAGCTCCGGCAGAGCTGTTCTGCCGGGGACACTTCCCTCCGGGAGGGGGAAATCATCACCATCGTCATCACCAACGCTCCTCTCAACGGGAGAGGGCAATCTCCATCAACATCTTCACCAGCACCATCTCATCTCAAAACCCTAGTTCATCTCTTGTATCCAGTTCTTGTCTCCAAGTCCGGGATTGGTACTATTAGGTTGCTAGTAGTGTTGATTACTCCTTGTAGTTGATGCTAGTTGGTTTATTTGGTGGAGGATCATATGTTCAGATCCTTTATGCATATTAATACCCCTCTGATTATGAACATGAATATGCTTTGTGAGTAGTTACGTTTGTTCACGAGGACATGGGAGAAGTCTTGCTATTAGTAGTCATGTGAATTTGGTATTAGATTCGATATTTTGATGAGATGTATGTTGTCTAGCCTCTAGTGGTGTTATGTGAGCGTCGACTACATAACACTTCACCATTATTTGGGCCTAGAGGAAGGCATTGGGAAGTAATAAGTAGATGATGGGTTGCTAGGCGACGAAGCTTAAACCCTAGTTTATCGTTGTTTCGTAAGGGCTGATTTGGATCCATATGTTTCATGCTATGGTTAGGTTTACCTTAATACTTTCGTTGTAGTTGCGGATGCTTGCAGAGAGGTTAATCATAAGTGGGATGCTTGTTCAAGTAAGAGAAGCACCCAAGCACCGGTCCACCCACATATCAAATTATCAAAGTACGAACGCGAATCATATGAGCGTGATGAAAACTAGCTTGACGATATTCCCATGTGTCCTCGGAGCTCTTTTCTCTATATAAGAGTTTGTCCAGGCTTGTCCTTTGCTACAAAAAGGATTGGGCCACCTTGCTGCACTTTATTTACTTTTACGACTTGTTGCTCGTTACAAATTATCTTATCACGAAACTATCTCATTACCACTTATTTCAAGATGCTTGCAGAGAATACCTTGTTGAAAACCGCTTATCATTTCCTACGCTCCTCATTGGGTTCAACACTCTTACTTATCGGAAGGACTACGATAGATCCCCTATACTTGTGGGTCATCAAGACTCTTTTAAAGCGCCGCTGTTGGGAGTGAAGCACCTTTGGTAGGTGTAATTTGGTAAGGAAAAATTTATATAGTGTGCTTAAATTTACTGTCACTTGTTACTATGGAAAGTAATCCTCTGAGGGGCTTGTTCGGGGTATCTTCACCCCGACCAGTAGAGCAAAGAATTTCTCCTCAACCTATTGAACCTACTGAAAATGAAAATGTTCCCTTTGAAGTTCCTTCGGGTATGTTAGAAAAACTGCTAGATAATCCTTTTGTAGGAGATGGAACAAAGCATCCTGATGAGCACCTAATATATGTGGATGAAGTTTGTGGATTATTTAAGCTTGCAGGTATACCCGATGATGTTGTTAAGAAGAAGGTTGAAAGATCGAGGATGTCGCCTAGAGGGGGGGGGGGTGAATAGGCGATTTAAAATAATTACGGTTTAGGCTTGAACAAATGCGGAATAAACCTAACGGTTAATTTGACAAGCACAAAACCTAAAACAACTAGGCTCACCTATGTGCACCAACAACTTATGCTAAGCAAGATAAGCAACTATGTGATAGCAAGATATATGACAAAGAACAATATGGCTATCACAAAGTAAAGTGCATAAGTAAAGGGCTCGGGTAAGAGATAACCGAGGCATGCGGAGACGACGATGTATCCCGAAGTTCACACCCTTGCGGATGCTAATCTCCGTTTGGAGCGGTGTGGAGGCACAATGCTCCCCAAGAAGCCACTAGGGCCACCGTAATCTCCTCACTCCCTCGCACAATGCAAGATGTCGTGATTCCACTAAGGGACCCTTGAGGGCGGTCACCGAACCCGTACAAATGGCGACCCTTGGGGGCGGTCACCGAACCCGTACACTTTGGCAACCTTTGGGGGCGGTCACCGGAACCCGTCAAATTGCTCGGGGCGATCTCCACAACCTAATTGGAGACCCCGACGCTTGCTCGGAGCTTTACACCACAATGATTGAGCTCCGGACACCACCAACCGTCTAGGGCGCCCAAGCACCCAAGAGGAACAAGCTCAAGGGCACCAAGCACCCAAGAGTAATAAGCTTCTCAACTTGTAACTTCCACGTATCACCGTGGAGAACTCAAACCGATGCACCAAATGCAATGGCAACGGCACACGGAGTGCCCAAGTCCTTCTCTCTCAAATCCCACCGAAGCAACTAATGCTAGGGAAGAAAATGAGAGGAAGAACAAGAAGGAGAACACCAAGAACTCCAAGATCTAGATCCAAGGGGTTCCCCTCACATAGAGGAGAAAGTGATTGGTGGAAATGTGGATCTAGATCTCCTCTCTCTTTTCCCTCAAAAACTAGCAAGAATCCATGGAGGGATTGAGAGTTAGCAAGCTCAAGAAGGTCAACAATGGGGAAGAACACGAGCTCAAAGGATAAGGTTCAATGGGAAGAAGACCCCTTTTATAGAAGGGGAAAATCCAACCGTTACCCCATCGAACAATCCAAGACAGAGCGGTACTACCGCTTGGGTAGGGCGGTACTACCACTGAGGCGGTACTACCGCTCTCACCCAGTGATCTTGCTTGCTGTTGACGAGGAGGTCAAGGCCTCTGGCCCCAGGCGGTACTACCGCTTAGGCGGTACTACCGCTCCTACTACCTCTCTTAGTGCCGCAAAACCCGACACGAAAAACTTCGTTCGAGAATCGAGGCGAAGTAGCCAGACGACAGCGGTACTACGGCCGAAACTCCCAAGCGGTACTATCATTGGGAGCTTCAATGATACTACCATTGAGGGTCACTGATACTACTACTGGCACCAACCTTAAGCCACAACCACGAAAACAAAGAATACTCCAAGGAAAACCAGAACGCCATAACTTCTTCATATGAGCTCCAAATTGAGAAAACTCAAGCTTGTTGGATAGAGCAAGACGAGTAGCACCAAAAAAGCGACTGGTAATAGAGAGAAGAGTCAGGGGAGGTATGCTTAGAAAACAAAGGAGTGAAACCTCCAACCGAGAAGAACCGGCATACCCTCCAACATCGAAAACATCATAGAAGATGCATGAGAACTCCGTTTTCGATGAACTCGAGCTTGTCATAAAAATGACCATAAGCTCCAAATCTCACAAGGAGAAGAACCAAACAAGAACCAAAAAAGATGATGCAAGGATGCAATGGTTTGAGCTCTCTACGAACGATACGATCAAGCAACTCATCGAGAGCCCCCCTTGATAGTACGACAAACGATCCTATAACCCGGTCTCCCACAACTACCATGAGACCGGTAAAACAGAAAACCTATCAAGGGCAAACCTTTGCCTTGCACATGGTCCACTTGAGCTAGATGATGACGATCTTGACTCCCTCAAGTTGGACCACCTTTCTTGATTGCATTGGCGAGATGAAGACTAGTTGATTGCTCCCCCATACTCTACTGTGGGTGAGCCTCTCTTCCGCGCATCTTCACAAGTCCATTGTCACCACAATGGACGGCAAGCTTCAAGCACTTGATCTCTTCGTGATGCATCACTTGAACTTGCACACCGCAACCTAACCCCACAAAGAACTCTCACGAAGACCATGGGTTAGTACACAAAGCATAATGGACAATGCTTACCATACCATGGGATCACTTGATCCCTCTCGGTACATCTTCTACGCTTTGTGAGTTGATCAACTTGATTCACTCTTGACTTAGTCTTGATCAACCTTGAATCTTTCCAACTCTCTTCGTTTGGATGATGTCTTGAAGGTAAACATGAATGATCACACAATCTTCTTCTTCAAGACATGCTTGCAATAAGCTCAACACTCACATGACCAATCTTTGGATAATTCCTTAATAGCACCTTGGTCAACACATAAACTCCTTGAAACCAACACATGGACTTCAAGAAATGCCTATGGACAAATCCTTCAAATATAACTCAATGCAACCATTAGTCCATAGAGAATGTCATCAATTACCAAAACCACACATGGGGGCACCGCATGTCCTTTCAAAGGTCTTCCCTTTATCTTTGAAGGGAGATGCATCGACATGGTATAGGCTATGTGATGACACGGGATCATGGAACTATAAACGAATGAAATTGGAATTTCATCAGAAGTATTATCCTATGCATATTGTTCATCATGATCGCAATTATATATATAATTTTTGGCCCCGCGAAGGAGAAAGCATCGCTCAAGCTTGGGGGAGGATTAAATCAATGTTATATTCATGCCCCAATCATGAGCTCTCAAGAGAAATAATTCTTCAAAAAAATTTATGCTCGGCTTTCTCATAATAATCAATCCATGCTTGATACTTCTTGTGCTGGCTCTTTTATGACATAGACTATTGAACTCAAATGGAATTTATTGGATAGAATTAAACGCAACTCTGAAGATTGGGATCTCGACGAAGGTAAGGATTCAGGTATGGCACCTAAGTTTGATTGTGTTAAATCTTTTATGGATACCGATGTTTTCCGTAAATTTAGCACTAAATATGGACTTGACCCTGAGATAGTAGCTTCATTCTGTGAATCTTTTGCTACTTATGTTGATCTCCCCAAGGAGAAGTGTTTTAAATATCATCCTCCCATAGAAGTAAAAGTAGCTGCACCTACTAAAGTTGAAGAAAAGATTGTCACTTATAGTGATCCTGTTGTTCCTACTTCTTAAGTTGAGAAACCACCTTTTCCTGTTAGAATAAAGGATCATGCTAAAGCTTTTACTGTGATTCGTAAAAGCAATATTAGAACTTATACACCTCCTGAGCAAATTAAAGTTGAACCTAATATTGCTATTGTTAAAGATCTCTTAGCTGATAATATTGACGGGCATGTTATTCATTTCTGTGCTGAAATCGCTAGAATTGCCAAACCTTGTGCTAGAGATAAACATAGACCTGTGGTAGGCGTGCCTGTTATTTCTGTTAAAATAGGAGATAACTGTTATCATGGCTTATGTGATATGGGTGCCAGTGCTAGTGTTATACCCCATACTTTATACGAAGAAATTAAGCATGAAATTGTACCTGCTAAGTTAGAAGGTATTGATGTTACAATTAAACTTGCCAATAGAGATACTATATCAGCAATGGGAATTGTTAGAGATGTTGAAGTCTTGTGTGGGAAAACTAAATATCCTGCTGATTTTATTGTTCTTGGTTCCCCACAAGATAGCTTTTGTCCCATTATATTTGGTAGACCCTTCTTGAACACTGTCAATGCTAGAATAGACTGCGAAAAGAATGTTGTTACTATTGGTTTGGGTGATATGTCTCATGAGTTTAATTTCTCTAAATTTAGTAGAAAACACCGTGAAGAAGAATTGCCTAGTAAGGACGAAATTATTGGTCTTGCATCTATTGCCATACCTCCTAGTGATCCTTTAGAACAATATTTGCTAGACCATGAAAATGATATTTTATGAATGAAAGAAGGGAAATAGATGATATATTCTTTAAACAAGAACCTATTCTGAAACACAATTTGCCTGTTGAAATCCTAGGGGATCCTCCTCCACCCAAGGGTGATCCCGTGTTCGAGCTTAAACCGTTGCCTGATACTCTTAAATATGCTTATCTTGATGAAAAGAAGATATATCCTGTTATTATTAGTGCTAACCTTTTAAAGCATGAAGAAGAGAGATTATTGAAAACTCTGAAGAAGCACCATGCTGCTATTGGATATACTCTTGATGATCTTAAGGGCATTAGTCCCACTCTATGTCAACATAAAATAAATTTGGAGAAAGATGCCAAACCAGTTATTGATCATCAACGACGACTGAATCCTAAAATGAAAGAAGTGGTAAGAAAGGAAATACTAAAGCTCCTTGAGGCAGGTATAATTTATCCCGTTGCTGATAGTCAGTGGGTAAGTCCTGTCCATTGTGTCCCTAAGAAGGGAGGTATTACTGTTGTCCCTAATGATAAAGATGAATTGATTCCGCAAAGAAATATTACAGGTTATAGGATGGTAATTGATTTCCGCAAATTAAATAAGGCTACTAAAAAGGATCATTACCCCTTACCTTTTATTGATCAAATGCTAGAAAGATTATCCAAACATACACATTTTTGCTTTCTAGATGGTTATTCTGGTTTCTCTCAAATACCCGTGTCAGCCAATGATCAATCAAAGACCGCTTTTACATGCCCTTTTGGTACTTTTGCTTATAGACGTATGCCTTTTGGTTTATGTAATGCACCTGCTACCTTTCAAAGATGCATGATGGCTATATTCTCTGACTTTTGTGAAAAGATTTGTGAGGTTTTCATGGACGACTTTTCCGTCTATGGATCTTTGTTTGATGATTGCTTGAGCAACCTTGATCGAGTTTTGCAGAGATGTGAAGAAACTAATATTGTCTTGAATTGGGAAAAGTGCCACTTTATGGTTAATGAAGGTATTGTCTTGGGGCATAAAGTTTCTGAAAGAGGTATTGAAGTTGATAAAGCCAAGGTTGATGCTATTGAAAAGATGCCATGTCCCAAGGACATCAAAGGTATAAGAAGTTTCCTTGGTCACGCCGGTTTTTATAGGAGGTTCATTAAGGACTTCTCAAAAATTTCTCGGCCTCTGACCATGTTATTACAAAAAGATATACCATTTGTCTTTGATGATGATTGTGTAGAAGCATTTGAAATACTTAAGAAAGCATTGATCTCTGCACCTATTGTTCACCACCTGATTGGAATTTACCCTTTGAAATTATGTGTGATGCTAGTGATTATGCTATTGGTGCTGTTCTAGGGCAAAGAGTTGATAAGAAATTAAATGTTATCCATTATGCTAGTAAGACTCTAGACAGTGCTCAAAGAAATTATGCTACTACCGAAAAGGAATTCTTAGCAGTTGTATTTGCTTGTGATAAGTTCAGACCTTATATTGTTGATCCTAAAGTAACTATTCACACTGATCATGCTGCTATTAAATATCTTATGGAAAAGAAAGATGCTAAACCTAGACTTATTAGATGGGTTCTCTTGCTACAAGTATTTGATTTGCATATCGTTGATAAAAAAGGAGCTGAGAACCCCGTTGCAGACAACTTGTCTAGGCTAGAAAATGTTCTTGATGACCCACTACCTATTGATGATAGCTTTCCTGATGAGCAATTAAATGTTATAAGTACTTCTCGTAGTACCCCATGGTATGCTGATTATGCTAATTATATTATTGCTAAATTCATACCACCTAGTTTCACATACCAACAAAAGAAAAAGTTCTTCTATGATTTGAGACATTACTTTTGGGATGACCCACATCTTTATAAAGAAGGAGTAGATGGTGTTATTAGACGTTGTGTACCTGAGCATGAACAGGAACAGATCCTACGCAAGTGTCACTCCGAAGCTTATGGAGGACACCGCGCTGGAGATAGAACTGCACATAAGGTATTGCAATCCGGTTTTTATTGGCCTACTCTCTTCAAGGATGCCCGTAAGTTTTTCTTATCTTGTGATGAATGTCAAAGAATTGGTAACATTAGTAGACGTCAAGAAATACCTATGAATTATTCACTTGTTATTCAACCATTTGATGTTTGGGGCTTTGATTATATTGGACCTTTTCCCGCCTCTAATGGATGTATACATATTTTAGTTGCTGTTGATTACGTTACTAAGTGGGTAGAAGCTATTCCAACTAGTAGTGCTGATCATAACACCTCTATTAAAATGCTTAAGGAAGTTATTTTTCCGAGGTTTGGAGTCCCTAGATATTTAATGACTGGTGGTGGTTCAGATTTTATTCATGGTGCTTTCCGTAAAATGCTTGCCAAGTATGATGTTAATCATAGAATCGCATCTCCTTATCACCCACAGTCTAGTGGTCAAGTAGAATTGAGTAATAGAGAGCTCAAATTAATTTTGCAAAAGACTGTCAATAGGTCTAGAAAGAATTGGTCCAAGAAACTTGATGATGCATTATGGGCCTATAGAACTGCATATAAAAATCCTATGGGTATGTCTCCGTATAAAATGATTTATGGAAAAGCATGTCGCTTACCTCTCGAACTAGAACATAAGGCATATTGGGCTATTAAAGAGCTCAACTTTGATTTCAAACTTGACGGTGAGAAGAGGTTGTTTGATATTAGCTCACTTGATGAATGGAGAACCCAAGCTTATGAAAATGCCAAGTTGTTTAAAGAAAAAATTAAAAGATGGCATGACAAAAGGATACGAAAGCGTGAGTTTAATGTACGTGATTATGTATTGCTATACAACTCTCATTTAAGATTTTTTCAGGAAAACTTCTCTCTAAATGGGAAGGCCCTTACGTTATCGAGGAGGTTTATCGTTCTGGTGCCATAAAAATCAACAACTTCGAAGGCACAAATCCGAAGGTGGTGAACGGTCAAAGAATCAAACATTATATCTCAGGTAATCCTATAAATGTTGAAACCAATGTTATTGAAACCGTAACCCCGGAGGAATACATAAGGGACACTTTCCAGAACGCTTCAGACTCCGAAAAGGAATAGGTATGTGGTACGGTAAGTAAACCGACTCCAAAACAATTTTTAAGGTAATATTTCTCCGTTTTGGAATATTTAGAAAAATAGAAAAATAAGAAGCAGTCCGGGAAGGACACGAGGGCCCCACGAGGGTGGAGGGCGCGCCCCCCTACCTCGTGGGCACCTCGTGTGCCTTCCGGACTCCATTTTCTTGTACGATACGTATTTTCATCAGTAAAATTCATTATATATTCTCCTGAAGGTTTTGACTCCCGTATCACGCAATTATCCTCTGTTCTTGTTTCGAGTTGTTTTTCTGACAGATCTAGATTATCATGACGTCCCCAAGTGCCTCCAAGGACAAGTTCTTCGAGAAGGTCATCAATCCCTACCTCACGAAGGTGCTGCGACACCCTCAAACCATTGAGATGCGTGATGGGTTGCTGCACATCCGCGATGTTGAGGGACCAAAGGGAACCGGAAGCGTGGAGACGAGGCTCGAAGCAATGGAGCAACAAGTTTTCAAGTGCCAGGGGATGGTGGAACGTGGACTCAATTCCAACCACATGATGATCGCAGAGTTCACCAACAAACACAAGCTGGATGCCGACAACATCGGGGAGGCGATCTTCAAGCTTCACGAGAAGATCGAGCACCTTCAAGCCCAAATCTATGACCTGCAAAACCAAAACTGTGAGTATGAATATAGATTCAAAAGGATGAGTTTCGCTGCAGATTTGAGGATCCCGGAGACTCGATCATCCTTCTATGATGGTGAGCCTATGCCTTGGAAGATGGACGACAAGCCCGCATCATCAACAACACCTCTGCCTTCTTCACCGACAAAGAAGGAGATATAATCACATGGGTATGGGCACTCCCCTTGGCAACTGCCAAGCTTGGGGGAGGTGCCCCGGTATCGTATCACAACCACATCTCTATCTTTACCGTTTTAATTAGTTCGATCCTATTAGTAGTTGATCTAGTAGAATAAAGTTTATGGCATGATCTAGTTTTGAGTTTTTGCTTTATGATCTCTCTATGTAATCGAGTCCATGAGTTATATAATAAAGATTAGTGTTGAGTCAAGGGCTTGATTATTTTGCCATGATCTTGAGGGAATAAAAGAATAGAGAAAAGAATAAAAAGAAATAAAGAATTCATATTGATCTTATCAGGAGTAATGACTTCACATAGAAAGAGTATGATGATTAAAAGTTGTTGGGAGTTGGCAAACATAGCTTTGGTCATTGTTGCAATTAATAGGAAGTAATAAAAAAAGAGGGGTTTCACATATAAATATATTATCATGGACATCTTTTATGATTGTGAGCACTCATTAAAATATGACATGCTAAAGAGTTGATGTTGGACAAGGAAGACAACGTAATGGGTTATGTTTTCTTATATCTGAGATAAAGTATATTGTCATGGGTCATCCAACATGTTGAGCTTGCCTTTTCCCCTCATGCTAGCCAAATTCTCAGCACTAAGTAGAGATACTACTTGTGCTTCCAAAAACCCTTAAACCAGTTTTGCCATGAGAGTCCACTATACCTACCTATGGATTGAGTAAGATCCTTCAAGTAAGTTGTCATCGGTGCAAAGCAATAAAAATTGCTCCCTAAATATGTATGACTTATTAGTGTGGGATAAAATAAGCTTTCTGCGATCTTGTGATGTGGAAGAAATAAAAGCGACGGACTACATAATAAAGGTTCATATCACAAGGGGCAATATAAAGTGATGTTCTTTCGCATTAAGATTTTGTGCATCCAACCATAAAAGCGCATGGCAACCTCTGGTTCCCTCTGTGAAGGGCATATCTTTTATTATTATCTTCTACTTTATGCAAGAGTCATGGTGATCTTCGCCTTTCCTTTTTACATTTTATCCTTTGGCAAGCACAGTGTGTTGGAAAGATCCTGATAGATATATCTAATTGGATGTAGGGGAGCATGAGTTATTATTGTTGACATTACCCTTGAGGTAAAAGGTTGGGAGGTGAAACAATAAGCCCCTATCTTTCTCTGTGTCTGATTATAACTCCGTAACCACAAGTATCGCGTGAGTGTTAGCAATTATGAAAGACTAAATGATAGTTGAGTATGTGGAGTTGCTATAAAGCTGTGACATAGACTCTTTCTGATGTTATGATAAATTGCAATTGCTTCAATGACCAAGATTATAGTTTGTTAGTTCTCAATAAAGTTTCTGATTCTTACTTTCCTTTGTGAATAGATTATTACTTGAGCATAAGAAATCATATGACAATATCTATATATGTTGCTGTTATGAGAATAATCATGATGCCTTCATGTCCGTATTTTATTTTATCGACACCTCTACCTCTAGACATGTGGACATATTTATCGTTATCGGCTTCCGCTTGAGGACAAGCGAGGTCTAAGCTTGGGGGAGTTGATACGTCCATTTTGCATCATGCTTTTATATCGATATTTATCGCATTATGGGCTGTTATTATGCATTATGTCACAATACTTATGCCTACTCTCTCTTATTTTACAAGGTTTACACAAGGAGGGAGAATGCCGGCAGTTGGCATTCTGGGATGGAAAAGGAGCAAATATTATAGACCTATTCTGCACAACTCCAAAAGTCCTGAAACTCCACGAAAGTTATTTTTGGAAATAATAAAAAATACTGAGCGGAAGAAATACGTCAGGGGGGCCACCACCTGCCCACGAGGGTGGGGGGCGCGCCCCCTGCCTTGTGGGCCCCCTGTTGGCTCTCCCATGGCCATCTTCTGCTATATGAGGTCTTTCGTCAAGGAAAAAAATGATAAGCAACCTTTCGGGATGAAACTCCGCCACGAGGCGGAACCTTGCGGAACCAATCTAGGGCTCCGCAGAGCTGTTCGCGGGGACACTTCCCTTCGGAGGGGAAATCATCACCATCGTTATCACCAACGCTCCTCTCAACGGGATAGGGCAATCTCCATCAACATCTTCACCAGCACCATCTCATCTCAAAACCCTAGTTCATCTCTTGTATCCAATTCTTGTCTCCAAGTCCGGGATTGGTACTAGTAGGTTGCTAGTAGTGTTGATTACTCCTTGTAGTTGATGCTAGTTGGTTTATTTGGTGGAGGATCATATGTTCAGATCCTTTATGCATATTAATACCCCTCTGATTATGAACATGAATATGCTTTGTGAGTAGTTAAGTTTGTTCCTGAGGACATGGGAGAAGTCTTGCTATTAGTAGTCATGTGAATTTGGTATTCGTTCGATATTTTGATGAGATGTATGTTGTCTAGCCTCTAGTGGTGTTATGTGAACGTCGACTACATAACACTTCACCATTATTTGGGCCTAGAGGAAGGCCTTGGGAAGTAATAAGTATATGATGGGTTGCTAGAGTGACAGAAGCTTAAACCCTAGTTTATGCGTTGCTTCGTAAGGGGCTGATTTGGATCCATATGTTTCATGCTATGGTTAGGTTTACCTTAATACTTTTGTTGTAGTTGCAGATGCTTGCAATAGAGGTTAATCATAAGTGGGATGCTTGTTCAAGTAAGAACAACACCCAAGCACTGGTCCACCCACATATCAAATTATCAAAGTACCGAACGCGAATCATATGAACGTGATGAAAACTAGCTTGACGATATTCCCATGTGTCCTCGGGAGCGCTTTTCTCTATATAAGAGTTTGTCCAGGCTTGTCCTTTGCTACAAAAAGGATTGGGCCACCTTTCTGCAGTTTATTTACTTTTGTTACTTGTTGCTCGTTACAAATTATCTTATCACAAAACTATCTGTTACCACTTATTTTAGTACTTGCAGAGAATACCTTGCTGAAAACCGCTTATCATTTCCTTCTGCTCCTTGTTGGGTTTGACACTCTTACTTATCGAAAGGACTACGATAGATCCCCTATACTTGTGGGTCATCAGTCCTCGTCATGTCCGTGATCATATCCGGGACTCTGAACTACCTTCGGTACATCAAAACACATAAACTCATAATACCGATCGTCACCGAACTTTAAGCGTGCGGAGCCTACGGGTTCGAGAACTATGTAGACAGGATCGAGACACATCTCTGGTCAATAACCAATAGCGGAACCTGGATGCTCATATTGGTTCCGACATATTCTACGAAGATCTTTATCGGTCAAACCGCATAACAATATACGCTGTTCCCTTTGTCAACGGTATGTTACTTGCCCGAGATTCGATCGTCGGTATCTCAATACCTAGTTCAATATCATTACCGGCAAGTATCTTTACTCGTTCCATAATGCATCGTCCTGCAACTAACTCATTAGTTACATTGCTTGCGAGGCTTATAGTGATGTGCATTACCGAGAGGGCCCAAAGATATCTCTCCGACAATCGGAGTGACAAATCCTAATCTTGATCTATGCCAACTCAACAAGTACCATCAGAGACACCTATAGAGCACCTTTATAATCACCCAGTTACGTTGTGACATTTGGTAGCACACAAAGTATTCCTCCGGTATTCGGGAGTTGCATAATCTCATAGTCATAGGAACATGTATAAGTCATGAAGAAAGCAATAGCAATATACTAAACGATCAAGTGCTAAGCTAACGGAATGGGTCAAGTCATTCACATCATTCTTTAATGATGTGATCCCGTTAATCAAATGATAATTCATGTCTATGGCTAGGAAACATAACCATCTTTGATTCAACGAGCTAGTCAAGTAGAGGCAAACTAGTGACACTCTGTTTGTCTATGTATTCACACATGTACTAAGTTTACGGTTAATACAATTCTAGCATGAATAATAAACATTTATCATGATATAAGGAAATATAAATAACGACTTTATTATTGCCTCTAGGGCATATTTCCTCCAGTCTCCCACTTGCACTAGAGTCAATAATCTAGATTACACAGTAATGATTCTAACACCCATGGAGTCTTGGTGCTGATCATGTTTTGCTCGTGAGAGAGGCTTAGTCAACGGGTCTGCAACATTCAGATCCGTATGTATCTTGCAAATCTCCATGTCTCCCTCCTTGACTTGATCGCGGATGGAATTGAAGCATCTCTTGGTGTGCTTGTTTCTCTCGTGAAATCTGGATTCCTTTGCCAAGGCAATTGCACCAGTATTGTCACAAAAGATTTTCATTGGACCCGATGGACTAAGTATGACACCTAGATATAATATGAACTCCTTCATCCAGACTCCTTCATTTGCTGCTTTCGTAGCAGCTATGTACTCCGCTTCACACGTAGATCCCACCATGATGCTTTGCTTAGAATTGCACCAACTGACAGCTCCACCGTTCAATATAAATACGTATCCGGTTTGTGACTTAGAGTCATCCGGATCAGTGTCAAAACTTGCATCGATGTAACCATTTACGATGAGCTCTTTGTCACCTCCATAAACGAGAAACCTATCCTTAGTCCTTTTCAGGTATTTCAGGATGTTCTTGACCGCTATCCAGTGATCCACTCCTGGATTACTTTGGTACCTCCCTGCTAAACTAATAGAAAGGCACACATCAGGTCTGGTACATAGCATTGCATACATGATAGAGCCTATAGCCGAAGCATACGGAACACCTTTCATTTTCTCTCTATCTTCTGCAGTGGTCAGACATTGAGTCTGACTCAATTTCACACCTTGTAACACAGGCAAGAACCCTTTCTTTGCTTGATCCATTTTAAACTTCTTCAAAACTTTATCAAGGTATGTGCTTTGTGAAAGTCCAATTAAGCGTCTCGACCTATCTCTATAGATCTTGATGCCCAATATATAAGTAGCTTCACCGAGGTCTTTCATTGAAAAACTCTTATTTAAGTATCCTTTTATTCTATCCAGAAATTCTATATCATTTCCAATCAACAATATGTCATCCACATATAATAATAGAAATGCTATAGAGCTCCCACTCACTTTCTTGTAAATACAGGCTTCTCCAAAAGTCTGTATAAAACCATATGCTTTGATCACACTATCAAAATTTTAATTCCAACTCCGAGATGGCTGCACCAGTCCATAAATGGATCGCTGGAGCTTGCACACTTTGTTAGCATCCTTTGGATCGATTAAACCTTCAGGTTGTATCATATACAACTCTTCTTCCGGAAATCTATTCAGGAATGCAGTCTTTACATCCATTTGCCAAATTTCATAATCATAAAATGCAGCAATTGCTAACATGATCCAGACGGACTTAAGCATTGCTACGGGTGAGAAGGTCTCATCGTAGTCAACTCCTTGAACTTGTCGAAAACCTTTCGCAACAAGTCGAGCTTTGTAGACAGTAACATTACCGTCAGCGTCAGTCTTCTTCTTGAAGATCCATTTATTCTTGATGGCTTGCCTATCATCGGGCAAGTCAACCAAAGTCCACATTTTATTCTCATACATGGATCCCATCTCAGATTTCATGGACTCAAGCCATTTTGCGGAATCTGGGCTCTTCATCGCTTCCTCATAGTTAGTAGGTTCATCATGGTCAAGTAACATGATGCGGAGCATCCTACATACATCACCATGTCAAGAGTCCGTTCGGCAAGCGACACGTGCGACATCTACTTCACATACACAAAGGTGAATCATCTCCTTTACGCGTGTTCACTTGACCCCTTCGAGGATGGTATACTACTTGAAACCCCTCTCGTGTGCATACATAGGTATTGTCGGAACACCATGGACGAGGAGGAGGAGTGCGAGCGCAAGTGTACAACTACACCATCCGCGAGAGAAGCATGGAAGAGAAGGAGGAAGAAGACCCAGAGCGAGCGATACTACCGCCTACAAGCGGTACTACCGCCTACAAGCGGTACTACCGCCCGATGTCCGGTACTACCGCCTGCCTGCGCGCAGAATCGGGCTTGAGGCCCATGTATCCCTTTCCCACTTACCCCTTCGTGGCTTAGACTATAAATAGACCACCTCCACCTCCTTTCTAGGGAGAGCAAAATTGTAACGCCCCGGATTCGATGCGCCAGGTTTCTGCCAGTTATTCGCCGTCGTTGCCATGTCATCATATGCATTTCATATCTTGTCATCATGTGCATCTCATTTTGCATACGTGTTCGTCTCATGCATCCGAGCATTCTCCCCGTTGTCCGTTTAGCAATCCGGCACTCCTATGTCCCCCGGAGCCCCCTTTTACCTCTTTTCGTGTGCGGGTGTTAAACGGTCTCAGAATGGACCGAGGTTTGTCAAGCGGCCTTGGTATAGTACCGGTAGACCGCCTGTCAAGTTTCGTGCCATTTGGAGGTCGTTTGATACTCCAACGGTTAACCGGGTAACCGCAAAAGCCCCTTCTCTTTGCAGCCCAACACCTCTCCAAAGTGGCCCAAAACCCAGCAAACTCCCCTCCATGCTCTCGGTCGTTCGATCACGATCGCGTGGCCGAAAACCGTGCTCCATTTGGACTCTCCTAGCTCCCTCTACCTATAAATATGCCTCCCCCTTCCGAAATTCGCGGATGAAATCCCCCCGAAACCCTAGATCTCTCCCTCCGCGCCGCCGGACATGTCCGCCCGGCGGCCGGACGCGTCGCCATCGCGCCCAGCCACTCCGGGCGTGCACACGTGGCCCGCCACCGTCCGCCGCGCCCTGCCCGCCAGCCCATCAGCGGGCCCGTCTGGCGAGCCAGCAGCTGCGCCGCGCAGCCGAGTGTGCCCGCCCCGCGCGCCACCAGCGCCGCCGCCGCGGAGTTCGCTCCGCCGTCCGGCCGGCCGCCCGCCGCCGTCCTCCTCGCCCGCGCGCGCCGCGCATCGCCGCCCTCCGCCGCCTCCGCGGTGACGCCGCCGCCCGGCTGCGCCTCCGGCAACGCGCTGCCCTCTCTCGCTGTCGCCGCCGCCGTCGGCTCGCGCCGCCCGGCCGAAGCTTCGCCAGCGCGCGCTGGATCCCGTGCTGGCGGACGGATCCGCCGCCTCCTCGTGCCTCCCCGGCTCTCTCGACCTCGCCGGAGGCTCCCTCCGTCCACTCCGGCGAACTACTCCGGCGAGCCCGTTTCAGATCCAGACGAGGTTGACTTTCCCCCTCCAAAATCCACTGTCCCGAATATTTGCATATTATCATGCCATGTTCAACGCATCATGTCTCTGCATACGTAGCTCCATTTCGTGCGTGTAATATGTCAAATTTTTCGCCTCGACGAGTACATCATTTCATTCCATTGCATCATGTTCATTTGGGTCCATCTTGATGCCTGAATCTTCGTTGCAAAAGTGCTATGTGATGTTAATCTGCTGAAACTGTTATAACTTGATGATTTGTCTTTGTTGCATTTGATGTGTGCATCTTATGAGCATGAGCCCTACATGAGTTTTGATCTATGTCATTTCATCTTTACAGGGGTGCTATCCATGTATTTTTGTGATTCATGTAGTGAGTGCATCAAGCTGGTTAAGTAGGGTACTTGCTGTTACTGTTTTGCTTGTCTGAATCTGCTATATCATGATGCTATGTTAACCTGCTGCTACAAGTCATTCTATGCATAATCTGGAGATGTTCACTAAGAGTGTTTTGTTATACATGTCATGCTCTATCCATCCATGCCCATTGTTGCAATTATAGCCTGCTGTAACTTGTTGTAATCTTGCTCCAAAGTTGCTAAATAATGTTGCTGTCAGCCTGTTAACTTTAAGTTCAGTTTTGCCATGAGCTTTGCTAGTGATCCATGCACCCTATGAATTTGCTCTTGACATTTTTAGCTTCATAAATATGTCTTCTTACTGTGAGTTTCCTTGCCATGCCATGTATTGCTCTGTGGTGAGTGGTTCAAGCTCACCAACATGCCTACTTAATGTTGTTCCTGCCATGCATGAATCTATATATAACTTGCCATGTTTACATGGGTGTCATCTTATCTTCTGATCCTTTTTGGCTTATGGTCAGTAAAGGACATTTGTTCTATGCAATTAGTAGATTCATGCCATGCCTTTGTTTTCCATGATAAGTTCCTGTAGCATGTTGTTTGATAGCTCTAAACATTGCAACCTGATGTTATTTCTGCAAAGTCTGAAACTGTTATTATTTGCAATCTTGCCATGTATGTTTGAGCATGTTCTTGTGATTTCTGGAGATAGCTCAGTGTTCATGTTTTGTCATGCTTTACCTTTACTTCATGCCCATGCCTTTTGTTTTCACGTTGAGGTCCTGTAGCATGGTGTTTTGATGCTTGCAATATGTCTAGTTGCTGTTTTGGACAGCTTGTCCTTTAAACTTGTATAGGGTGTATGTGTTGAACCGTTGCTCCGTTTTGAGTGTGCTCTATATGATACTTGCTTGATTTTGCATGTAGCTTCATATTATCATGTTGCATCCTTGTTTTGAGGTGTTTGCTTGATGTTTGTATGCATTTTGCATCAATGCCATGCTTAACTTGTTTTGCTCATATCTTCTAGGCCGTAGCTCCGAATCTAATGAACTTTATATGTAACTTGACTAGAATTTCGTGTAGATCATCGTGGTGCATCTTAACTTGCTGTTTAACAACTTGAATATAAAGTTATTCAGATCTGGACCAATTTCGAAATTTGCATATGAGGACTTACCGGAATTGTTATATGTTGTTCCCGGCCTCATTTAAACTTGCTTTGATGTGTTGCTCTTGTTTGCATCATCTCTTGCCATGAGTAGCTTCATGTAGTCTTGCCATGCATCATGCTTGTTTGTGCATCATGCCTTGTTCATGCGTGGTGTGTTTACTATGTTGTGTGCTTCTTCTTGTTAGTTCCTGTTTCGTTGCGATCGTGAGGATTCGCTCGCTCACGCTTGGTTAAATCTTCGTGGCTTCATCTTCTTCATGGACTCGTTCTTCTTCCTTGCGGGATTTCAGGCAATATGACCGCTACCTTGGATCTCACTACTATCATTGCTATGCTAGTTGCTTCGTTCTATCTCTTTGCTGCGCTACCTATCATTTGCTCTTCAAGCCTCCCAATTTGCCATGTCAGCCTCTAACTTTTTGCACCATTCCTAGCAAACCGTTGTTTGGCTATGTTACCGCTTTGCTCAGCCCCTCTTATAGCGTTGTTAGTTGCAGGTGAAGATGAAGTTTGTTCCTTGTTGGAACATGGAGATGTTGTTCCTTGTTGGAACATGTTTACTTGTTGGGATATCACAATATATCTTATTTAATTAATGCATCTATATACTTGGTAAAGGGTGGAAGGCTCGGCCTTATGCCTGGTGTTTTGTTCCACTCTTGCCGCCCTAGTTTCCGTCATATCGGTATTATGTTCCCGGATTTTGCGTCCCTAACGCGGTCGGGTGATTTATGGGACCCCTTGACAGTTCGCTTTGAATAAGACTCCTCCAAAGAAGGCCCAACCTTGGTTTTACCATTTGCCTCACCACCACCTATTTTCCCTTGGGAGTAATTAACCCAAGGGTCATCTTTATTTAGCCCCGGGCGTTGCTTTCTAAGTGCTGGTTCGAACCGAGCTACTGCTGGGCCACCTTGGGGCAACTTGAGGGTTGGTTTTACTCGTAGCTAGTCTCATCCGGTGTTGCCTCGAGAACGAGATATGTGCAGCTCCTATCGGGATTTGTCGGCGATCGGGCGGCTTTGCTGGTATTGTTTTATTCTTGTCGAAATGTCTTGTAGCCGGATTCCGAGACTGATCGGGTCTTCCGGGAGAAGGAATATCCTTCGTTGATGGCGAGAGCTTATCATGGGCTAAGTTGGGACACCTGCCGCAGGTATAAACTTTCGAGAGCCGTGCCAGCGGTTATGTGGCAGATGGGAATTTGTTAATATCCGTTGTAGTAAACTTGAAGTAAACTCTTCTAAAATACACCAACCGTGTGCGTAATCGTGAGTGTCTCTTTTCGGGGTTGATCGAGAGGAGAACACGGTTTCTGGGTTATGTCTGACGTAAGTAGGAGTTCAGGATCACTTCTTGATCATTACTAGTTGACGACCGTTCCTTTGTCTCTCTTCTCGCTCTCATTTGCGTTGGTTAGCCACCATATATGCTTAGTCGCTGCTGCAACCTCACCACTTTACCCCTTCCTTTCCCTTTAAGCTTTGCTAGTCTTGATACCCATGGTAATGGGATTGCTGAGTCCTCGTGGCTCACAGTTTACTACACCACCAGTTGCAGGTGCAGGTTATGCGATGATCATGACGCGAGAGCGATGTTGCTTGTTTTGGAGTTCTTCTTACGCTTCTTCGATCGGGGATAGGTTCGGTCGGCAGCCTGGGCTAGTGGTGGATATTGTTTGAGTTTGTTTATGTTTCATCCGTAGTCGGATGTTGATCTTGTATATGATGTTGATGTATTCTTGTGGCATTTGTGCCTTATGTATGTATCCGCATCTATTATGTAATGTTGATGTAATGATATCCACCTTGCAAAAGCGTTTCAATATGCGGGTCTATCCTTGGTGGGACCTTCGAGTTCCTTTTGGATAGGGTCGCATATTGGGCGTGACAAAAATATATGACATGATTTAGTGAGCTTTGCTCCTTGTATCTCCTCTTGTGAGAGAGAGACCACTCCATTGGAGTTCAAGACCTCCTATGGAGAAGATCCCCTAGTGGATATCAAGCCCCCAACTTGGGAAGGATTCCCATCATAGGATCATCAAGACCTCTCTCCTCATAGGATTGGGATGAACTAGTACCTTGTATCTTTCCTTTGTTTTTCTTGGATCATTGTGACCTCTTGTGTGTTCTTGGATCTAGCATATGTGTGATTGGATCTAGTCAATTTGAGTGTTTCCCCTCTCTTGTGTTCTTCGTGTTCTTGGGGATTTCCCCTCCAATTCGTGAAAGATCTCCATCTAGGGTTCCACCCTACAACATCTTGGTATCATGAGCCATGATTTCTCACGAAATTGGAGCCCCCCTTCTTGTTTGCTAGCCTAATTTTGTTGTGTTCTTCCCCAATTTTGAAAATCCCCACCAAAAATAGCCCCAAAGTTTTTAGTGATTTATTGGTTTGATGAAGTTTTGTTGGATTTGATCCATGGATTTGCTTGGTTTCGAGTGGATCTAGCATCTCCCCAAGTTTCCCCACCTTCCATCCACAAAATTCGTCAAATTTTGCCACCGAAATCATCCATTTCCGCCCCAAAATCATGCCCCGATTCGATCTGCGAAGAATCCCGACATGAGCGGTACTACCGCCCGCCAAGCGGTACTACCGCCTATAAGCGGAACTACAGCCCTCCCGAGCGGTACTTCCGCCCAGCCCAGTTTCAGCCTAAAACTGCCGAAAAATCGCGATACGAGCGGTACTACCGCCCATCCCAAGCGGTACTACCGCCCTTCCAAGCGGTACTTCCGCCCCTCCCAGTTTCAGCGTTCCGAGTTTCACCATTTCGGCCATAACTTTCGCTCCCGAAGTCCGATTTTTACGTTCTTTAGCTCGTTGAGTAGCTATTGAAACCCCCCATAAATCTAGATAGGTTCCATCACCATTGGACTCCATAAAAAATTTGGCATTTTGGCATCTTTGCATAGTCCATCCACCATATCATTCGCCAAACCACCATAGCTTTCCGCAACCTAACCCAATTTTTGCTCCTTATAGAATTTGTGGTTGCTTGAGTGATGACTTGAGTCTCCTAAGGTGTTTCGGCTACTTAGGTATGGTCACTTCGTCATCACCCACCACCACCACTTCCGCATTGCCAACTCCGGAGCCACCAACGCATTCCGCTACCACCATTTGACATTTGCCTTTGGAGATTTTGAGTTTGCGGTTTTTACCGTTTCCTAAGGTGTTTCGGCTACTTAGGGATGGGTCTACATCATCTTGGTATCTACATAAAGAACACCGCCACTCATCATCATCACGAGGTCATCTTCGACATCGACCACTTCACCATTTTGACACCCTAACCGTAAGCAAGAACGGTAACCTCTATATCATCTTGGTATCGTGGTATCCCATCATTGTACATTCTTACCTTTCAATTGTTAACCCCTTAGCCCATTTTGAGTCACTTGCCTATCGATACTAGCCTTTGAGTATTGCCGGCAATGTTACTTGTGCACATTAGTGATCCGTACCTCCATTGCATATATACCATATCATATTGGTGTCGTCTTGGTATCATCATATCATCCCTTGTGTCACAAGATTGTTCCCGCATATACACAATTTCTATCTTGGTTTGTGCATTTCGCATAAGTGGCCATATAAAAAAAAGAGAATAAGCTTTTAAGCAAAAAGGAAAAGAGAGCAAAGAGCTTGTAAGCAAGAGCCATAGCATCGCCACATTGCATACCATACTACCATATTGATCATCTTGGATCATCGTGTGCGGAACACCGGGAACATCATACACATAGCATACTTGGGATAGAAAGTTGATACATTTTGCATCTTCTAGGTTGTGCACAAGTGTCGTATCCGCCTATTGAGCAATCGTGCTAGCGTCTCTCTTGAGTTGTTCAACACGAGCGTTTTCCGTGGATTCCACATTTTGTGCTCATTCCTTGGTTGCACGACCCCATTTATCTATCCGTGTGTGTGTTTCCGTGTGCCACATATTGCTATTGGTCTACTTGTTTCTCTTGCGAATTTGTGAATCTTTTCCAACATTATTGACTCTTGCTAACATTTTGCATCAAATTTTTGTGCCACTACCCTCACCGAGCTCCACCATAAGCCTTACTTGTGTAGGTGTGAGAATCGACAAGATCCGGTACAAAGTGTGCTATTTCCTTGATACATTGTTGAGTGATCATTGATCCATCTTCAACATTGGAAAGGTACATTTCGTATAGTTCTTTCCTTTCTTCCACTTACATTTGCTCGAGTCTTGTGATGGATAGGCAAGGCATTTCACTACAAGAAATATGTCAACTTGTGACCACCACTATTGGTCACTGAAAGGTCATGGTTTTTCATTTACGACCTTTTTTTGACCAAAAACAGAAGGTCAAAAGCTGAGGGTCGTTAACTGACTATAGTGACCTTTCTTCTGGAATGGTCGAAGACGTTTATGACCAAAATACGTCTACTGTGGCGTTTTGGTCACTAGCAACCTCCCCAGGCCACGTAGGCATCCAACGTGGCAAGCTGATGTGGCACAAGATTCAGCCCGGTCCAATTCGGTTTTCTACATGGGCCTAGCCCAACAATTCGGCCTTTTTACTATATATTTTCTCTATTAATTTTTTTAGCTACATGGGCCTGGCCCAACAATTCAGCCTTTTTATTTCTAGATGCGGCCTTTTACAGCGTATGATCTTTTACTTTTTACTATTTTATTTTCCACTGTTTTACATTTATCCCAAATATCATAATATCATACACTGGTCCCACACATCAGAAATTTCAAATGTGCTCAAGTTATTTTGATAAGTGGGTCGCATGAGTCATGTTTTCATTGCACACATTTTCAAATCACATACATAATTACTATTTCATATGAAACAGGAATTGTAATTCTGAAACATACATGAAATTCACAGAGAAGATACATTAAATCACATACATAATTACTATTTCATTCACAAACAGAGAGAAGATACATTAAATTCCCAGATAACCCTTTCCCTACTGCTGCTACTTCTGATGTACAAGAGCAGGATCATCAGGTTTTACAAAACGCCAACACTCTCCTACTCCTTGTGCTCACCCTTCTGATGTACAGACACCTTTTAGATGAATTTTTCTGCAGAAAACATCAAAGAATCTAGTAAAAAAACTGGAATCATCATGTTCTAACAGACTGAAAGCAACACTGAAATATATTTAGATCAGGGTAAAAACAGTAAACCAACAGGAAATACAGAGTTAAAAAGCATTGGAAATACACAAGAAAATAAGGGCGTTAATATAGCTGCAATTTACAATGTCAGAAGACCAGGAAATTAGAGATAAAGCATGGAGTATGATAAATGTGGGACTTTACATTGTAATAGAAATTGAGGACATATAGTAAAAAATAGAGGAATTCCTTTGTAAATACCGCAGTTTATACAATGTATAAAATGGGTTATTTACAAAGGTGTAACTCTAAAAAATCTTAGGTATTCCTTTGTAATACCTACAAGTTTTACAATGACTATGCAGTAAATTGCATGTAAAACTGGGCGATATTACAAGATAAAATGAAACTGAAAAAGCACACTATAGGAATGACAACAATGAAGTAGGCACAAAGACAACATTTTAGACACATCGAGAAAATTCCTTTGAATAATAAGTCAGCACTCTTAAGAAACCATTTTAAACGACCAATGATCCACCACTCATGATGTAGCTGGGTCTACTTCCAAGTGGACGATGATTCACTTGGTGTATTGTTTGAATGAAGAAAACAAACCCACGGTGGATGACCGACAGTTGGCACTTGATGTGCGCACCCACCCTAGCTGAACAATCCAGCTCAATCGGGTCTACTAGAATGAAGGAAAAACTAACATCAGTAAATCTACGGAGGATCACCAACAACATCCCACACTTGGATGCACACCCAACAAGCAGATAGACAACAACAAATGGACATTCTATATGAGAACAAAACAGCATTGATCAAGCAGATGTTACGAGGACAGATATGTGACTGCTATGATGAGTGAATTATCAAAAAGGAAGAGCTACAGATATGCATATGCCTGCCAAATACACAAGACTAGTGCAGCTAAAGGATGATGGGAAATTTGCTTCTAATGCTACCAGTTAATTTCAGTGCATGACAAGACAAAAGCATGGCATCAAGAACATCATCGCAGACATACTACCATCGATAATAGCAGCACAAAGCAACGAGAGGTAGTAGAAGTAGAAGAGTGAGGCGCTATCATGCAGGGGCACGACCAGAGTCGGGAGGACGGGCCGGAGTAGGTGAAGAGGCCATCCTCCTCCTTGTGGTGCATGCCGGCCGCCAGACGGCCTTGACTTTCTGGCCATCGCCTGATTTTACTCCCCACCCGCTGCTCCGCTGCAGGAATATATACCAATAAAACAAGGTAAAATGAGAACCAACAGAGCACTTTACAGATTACGAACAAAACTGAAATTCAAACAATAACATGGCCCTTGGTATGGAAACAATTTGAAGGTATATACCAATAAAATGAGGTGAAATGAGAACCAACGGCACAATGTCCAAAAAGGCCAGCAGGATGAAGCTATAGCCAGCTAGCTATGCACCATAGGTGTCTCAGACAGCCAGTCGAGGAAGAATAACAGGCTAACATAAGGAGCGACACAACAGTTGTTGTGCTACCACGTAAAAATTGGGATTCAAACCATCAGTAACTATCACTCCATCCATTATTTAAACTACCAAAATGTCTTTATATTGAGAAACATAGGTACTGGTTGCATATATAGACTAGTAGCAGATACTATGTGTGGCAGTTTTAACAAGTCAAATAATTTTATCAGAGACAAGTTGCATATATGTACTAGTAGTAGTCTTGTAATCTAACAAAGGATAAAGCATACAAGAAACATATTGCGGTGTACTCTAGACCAAACGAATTCCCACCCATGCCTTGTTTCAGATTATACACTTTCTTACAACTGAATTCCAGATACAATTGGTTTAAGCTCCATGTGTACTAATTAAGGAGGCGACAAGTAGCCATTGCATGTGACGGCAAAGCAGCATGTGAAATGGTTAGGAAGAAGAGGAGAAGTGGAGCACTGAATGATCCATTGGAGGCCCTGGTCTTGTCCTTCTTGAAGACGACCCCGAATCCCCGATGCACTCGCTGTCGACCACATTGGAGGCATTGACTAAATACAAACAAGAACATAAGACAAATAGTACAAATATTAGTAAGATAAGCAGCAGTAACATAACAGGAACTGGAACGAACAGTGAGCCATCTGCCTGGACCATGAACCTCGAAGAAAGCAGTACAAAATAACTGAATATTGATCCTAGAATGCACAAGGTGGTTACTGATCCTAGTGTTAACTGGCAATTTCTCAATAAAGTTTCTGTACAACAGCACAAGGTGGTTAACACAAAGGGGAAACAAAGAATTAACATGGCAGCAGAGCAAACCAATACAGCTTGCAACTAATAAGCACAGGATATTGCTTGGCAAATCAATTAAGCTTTGGTTAATTATTAAGCGGTGAGAATTTCTTATTTGCATGTTCATGCCGATAAGAAAGTTCTAGTGTTCTAGTGAAAAACAAATGATAACGCGAGGGGGCCAGGTTCTTGTTCTCGCTCACCGTTGATGATAGCACTTGATGCACATGTCGTGGCTGCGATTATGCAAGATGACCTGCTGTTGAGCTCCATGCAGATCCCGCACTCCTCCTCTATCTCGGCGTCCATCTTGGAGACGGGCTTCTTGCTGTCCTCTGGCTCGTCTCTCCTCCTGTACCTCTCCGAGCACGCCGCCCTCTGCCTCCGGTCGTCGGAGTCGCTCATCCCATGCTCCAGTTGCATGAGGGAGGGGAATATCACGGCTGCAGACGGACAGAGGATGGGCATTAGTAATATCACAGGTCGAATCTCCAAGCCGACACACTGACAGCGTGAACATCTGCTGTTCTTGTCAGTTGTTTAGAGAGTGCAAACTTGATCCAAATCCATGCCAAACTGAATCTACCAAGCCTGACAACATCAACATGACTCGATTGTTTCCAGCTATTGCAAGGCACGCCAGAAAACTTTCTTTAATTTTCTTAGGAGTTCTAAGGACTTAAAAGACACAATAACAAATTCTTGGTTTGAAGCCTCAATTAATATGACGTTCAGAAACTGCCAAAATAAGATAAAAAAAGCAGATTACAGTAAATCAATCTTTACAGCGAAGACATCCATCTGCCTGCCAATTTCGTGACTAAATTCATGAATGTTTTAGTTTGCCAGTTAACCACTAGAATCCATTCATTTAGCCAGGAGAGCCTGCAACCTCAAGGTTCTATACACACACACATGGTTCCTATCGCCTTCAGGCTTCAGACTATTATCCAGCACAGACCAAACAGAGCCAAAAACAACCCCATCGGCCAAGCACACAAAGAAACTACAAACTCCCCACATCTCCACATCAAAACAAGTAGAGCGAGTGAAAAATGTTACAGAGGTGGGCATCAAAGCAAGAACCAGTGAGGGGCGATGCAGGGCTCCGGCAGCGCGGTCAACGGGAAGGAGAGGCCGGATCTGCCAGGTGGGGGAGAAGGTCCACGCGACGAGGCTGGTCAGAGGCTTCGGTGGCCAGAGGAAGCGGGTACGAGCGGCGAGATCCTGGACAGAGTCCATCCATGGCGTTGGCTGTCATAATGAGGAAAGGACAGAGAGAGCGGGAGGTTAGCGAGGGAAGGGAAGAAAGGGAGCACGGGAAAACGAGAAGGCAAGGGAGAGACTTGGCTCACTGGCCTGGGACTCTTGCCGCCGGCGGGCACACGCGGTGGAGCTGTTGGTCCTGTGGTGCTTCGATGAAGATGGAGGAGCTCGGGAGGGCACCATGGGTCTTGTGCATGCTCGAGCAGCGAGCTCCTCTCGCTCGGACGCGGGCGGCAGCCCTGCGGCGGAGGGCGCCGACCGAGGCCTCCGGGATGGGCGGAGGAAGAGCGGCAGACGCCCTCCAGGAGGCGAGGAGAAGCGGGTGGTGGCGCGCGGGCGCGGGCGGCAGGGTCGGATGGCGGATCGGCGGGGTGGCGGCGACGATGGGGGAGAGGGAGCGCGTGAGCGGGTGGTGGATCTGGAGCGCTAGGGTTCGTGGGGTGAGAGGGTGAGGGAGTTTTCTTTTTTTCTTTTTCTTTTTTTTCAGACAAAGAGGGGGAGGGGTGAGGGAGAAAGGGCTACCGTCGGATCCGAGAGCATCCGACGGCGTTTAAGCACGATCCGCATGACATGACTACGGACCAATCAGAACGCAGTACACGTTATGACCTTCTAAATTGGTCGTAATCGACTAAAAATAAGGTGTTGAACCATATTTTTCAAAAAAAGGTGTTGAATCATATAAACAGTTTTATGATATGAGAAATTCAAAAAGAAACATTCTCATTGTGTCACCAAATGTGACATATTTTTTAGGAAAACTAACAAACTTGCAATTGGAATAAGACAAATATCTTTTAAAAATTGTTATGTGAAATGAGTTTTTAGGGAGGGGGGGTCATTTTCTACTTTTTCACATGAAAAATTCAATGAAATGATCTCATGTTCTGCATAATAGTGAATCTTGGAATGGCAAACAATATTGCCTAAGAAAGTTTTCATTTTCTTTGGACGAAAAAATCATTTTCCATTTATTGAGTGCCCCAAATGAGGTTTTTTTGTGAAGAACCTACCAAATAAATGTTGCAAAATTGGACCAAATCAATTTTCTAAAATACTAGGACATATTTAATGCACAATTGACAAAATGGTTGGGTGTAAAAAGTTTTGATCCACCTCTCGTGAAAAAGACAAATTTCCGCCGATTCAGGTGGAAGCGGGTCAAATTTGAACTGCAGCTGCCTCGTAGTTTGCTCTTTATTTTTTTCCAAAAATCATTTCTATGTACATAAGTATCTATTTAATCAGAGAAACACCTAAATAAATTCAAGATTCAACCACTGGCTTGGAACGGTCATTCCCGCCGTTTTGACCGCATTTTGAAACGGGCATAAAAAATTCAAAAAAAAAAATCAAAAAATTGGGAAACCTTCGCATTGTGTCTTTATATGTGGCCAAGTTCCCAGGAAAAATAACAAACTTGTAATACGGCAATTATTTTAAAAAAGTATTCTCAGAAATGAGCTATCATGCGTGAAGATTCATGGCTTTCAAGCCAAATGATCAATCTTATGGCCACATTCATTGCATAGTTTGTTCAAATGATCTCATATTATGCACAAGGGTGCATCTTGGAATTCCAAACAATGTTGCCTAAGGAAGTTTTCATTTTCTTTGCACGGAAAATTCATTTTTCATTTTCCGAGTGCCCAAAAGGAGGTTTTTTTGTGAAGGAACTACCAAATAATTGTTGCAAAATTGGACCAAATCATTTTTATAAAATACTAGGCCATATATAATACAAAATTGACAAAATGGTTGGGTGAAAAAAGTTTTGATCTACCTCTGGTTAAAAAGACAAATTGCCGTCGATTCAGCTGGAAACGGGTCAAATTTGAACTGTAGCTGCCTCATAATTTGCTCTTTATTTTTTCCAAAAATCATTTCCAGGTACATAAGTATCTATTTAATCATAGAAACACCAAAAAAATTCCAAGATTCAACCACTAGCTAGGAACGGTCAAGCCTGCCGTTTTGACCACATTTTGAAACAGGCAAAAAAAATTAAAAAAAAATAAAAAAACTGGAAAACCTTCGCATTGTGTCATTATATGTGACCAAGTTTCCAGGAAAAATAATAAACTTGTAATACGGTAATTATTTTAAAAAAGTGTTCTCAGAAATGAGCTATCATGCGTGAAGATTCATGGCTTTCAAGCCAAATGATCAATCTTATGGCCACATTCATGGCATAGTTTGTTCAAATGATCTCATATTGTGCACGAGGGTGCATCTTGGAATTCCAAACAATGTTGCCTAAGGAAGTTTTCATTTTCTTTGCACGGAAAATTCATTTTTCATTTTCCGAGTGCCCAAAAGGAGATTTTTTTGTGAAGGAACTACCATATAATTGTTGAAAAATTGGACCAAATCATTTTTATAAAATACTAGGCCATATATAATTCACAATTGACAAAATGGTTGGGTGAAAAAAGTTTTGATCTACCTTTGGTGAAAAAGACAAATTGCCGTCGATTCAGGTGGAAACGGGTCAAATTTGAACTGTAGCTGCCTCATAATTTGCTCTTTATTTTTTCCAAAAATCATTTCTAGGTACACAAGTATCTATTTAATCATAGAAACACCAAAAAAATTCCAAGATTCAACCACTAGCTAGGAACGGTCAAGCCCACCGTTTTGACCGCATTTTGAAACGGGCATAAAAAATTCAAAAAAAATCTAAAAATTGGAAAACCTTCGCATTGTGTCATTATATGTGACCAAGTTTCCAGGAAAAGTAATAAACTTGTAATACGGTAATTATTTTAAAAAAGTGTTCTCAGAAATGAGCTATCATGCGTGAAGATTCATGGCTTTCAAGCCAAATGATCAATCTTATGGCCACATTCATGGCATAGTTTGTTCAAATGATCTCATATTGTGCACGAGGGTGCATCTTGGAATTCCAAACAATGTTGCCTAAGGAAGTTTTCATTTTCTTTGCACGGAAAATTCATTTTTCATTTTCCGAGTGCCCAAAAGGAGGTTTTTTGTGAAGGAACTACCAAATAATTGTTGCCAAATTGGACCTAATCAATTTTATAAAATACTAGGCCATATATAATGCACAATTGACAAAATGGTTGGGTGTCAAAATTTTTGATCCACCTCTGGTGAAAAAGACAAATTCCCGTCGATTCAGTTGGAAGCGGGTCAAATTTGAACTGCAGCTGCCTCATAGTTTGCTCTTTATTTTTTCCAAAAATCATTTCTAGGTAAATAAGTATCTATTTAATCAGAAATACATGGTTTGATGGCGAGACATCGAGGTTTGGACGGTGGCCGAGGGCCCCAACTCTAGAGCGCGTAAGCTCGCATGCCCGTCGCGTGACCGTGGCGTTGCCATGTGTTCTGGGCGGCCTAGGCATGTCTAGTGGGTTGGGCACTCCCCAGGTAGGTGCTAGGAAGAAAATCACAACATAAGATTCTCACGAGGAGACCGATCGATGCTCAAACATGAATAAGCAGCCAAGTGTTTGATTTGCGGTACGGAAAATGCACATGGCTAATGGGCATGAGTTTTGGCTGAGGATGATCAATTACTAAGAATACCGTCTTCACAAATTTTCATCTCAAAAGGAGGAGCCTAGGTGGTACTTGCTTTACAAACTACCTCACTGGACATAAATACGAATGTTGAAGCTGGGCTCAAAATAATGAATGGATTGAGCTGGCATTTGGTGGAGGATGGTTATTTGGGCATAGGAAAGCACTGTAGAAAATGGATACCATTTGGACATGCCAAAGTGGTACTTCCTTCACAAAGTGCTGCTCTGAACAGAATAGGAAAATGAATATTTTTTAATTATTTTTGAACTAGGCAAGGAATATTTTTATATATTTGACGAAGATATGACCCAAAGAATTTATGAGATTTTTTTGGGAATTTTGGGAATCACAGAAATATAGGTTGCTTCACAACCTAGGGCAAAAACTGCCACATGGACATGACACATAGGCAAAACTGATGAGGTGGCGCCTAGTCATAGCAACCCACCACAATTTACAAGGCTATGACCATCTATATTGGCCGTTAACAACTAGAAATAAGGCAGCGGACTAGAGCTGTTTGCTTTATGACCTTTTCGTGTAAGGAAATTACGACCTTTCTGACCAAAATGGTCGCAATGGTTTAGGGTTTGGAGTCCATCGAACAGCTTTTGACCAATTGGTCTGAAATGGTCATAGATCTATGACCAATTCTTCCAGGGTCACTGACAGAAGGTCACTAGTTGACATATTTCTTGTAGTGTTTCATCTCCGGTCTTCCACGACAACGACGAATTCGATGCCATCAAGAACAATTTGGACGCCAAGATGGATGCTCAAATGGAGGATCTCAAGGTCCTCATCAAGTCCTACAAGAGATCTTCATCATCTTCGAGAAGACGCTCAAGTACACATGCTTCCGAGCTACCATCTCCGGCAAGGTCACATCAGCATCGACACCACCAACGACAAGAACGTAAAGGTCAAGAGCTCAACACCAACAACCGCTCAACGAATTCACCATCTCCCTTGGCATCTTCGCCAAGCGACTTCAAGGCATCTTCGCCTACAGACATACGACATCTTCGCCAACAAGCACCTCAAGACTACACTCAAGATAAGCTCTCCAAGCTCAAGTCCGCGACTTCCACGAGCTACTACGACCTCGACATCGACCATTTCCTTTATATGGAACTCTAGAACCCGAGGAGTATCTCAAGTGGGAGCGCTTGATGGACGACTACCTCAAGCTACATCAAGTTCCTCCCGAAGAGCAAGTGAAATGCGCCACAAGAAACTTCCACGACTACGCATCCAAATGGTGGCTTTACGCACCTTCGGAGACCTACGACATGAGTTGGCCCAAGACGGAGAGAGCTATGCGGCAAGAGTTCGTGCCTCCAACCTACACGGAACAACTTCTACGCCAATTGGAGAACACCATCCAAGGATCCAAGTCCATCGACGAGTACTTCAAGGAGATGAAGATTGCCTTGCAACAAGCCGGCGTGGACGACCCAATTTCGATGAAGTTCCACTTCATGATGGGATTGCACAACAACATCTCCAAGACTATCTTCCTCGAGAACTACAAGTCCCTTGACGACAACTACATTGGTTCTCTCAAGGCAGAACAAGAACTCATGAAGGCCAATGCTTCTCCACCCCAAGCACACTTCGCGATGACCAAACTCCATGACGTCGAGCATGAGGCTAGTACCACCAAGATGTCCAAGCCCTTTGAGCTCCATGATGATGCTTCCACTGTTGGCGACGAGAGTGATGATGTGCCATCTTCGGCCTTCATCCATGATAAGAGTGGTGATGTGCCATCTTCGTCCTTCATCCATGACGAGAGTGATGATGTGCCATCTTCGGCCTTCATCCACGGCGACAACGACGAGATGGTTGATCATGGGATTTTCCCTTCGACCACGGCGATGTATGATGACTTGAGTGACTTGTGCCACCATATGGAGAGTGAGAGTGACTTCACCACTAGCCCCATATATGATGAGTTGCCACAATTCCCATGTGAGGAGAGCCACAACCCCCACCACTTGAGTGAGATGAGTGACTCCACCATATGTGACATTGAGTGCACCTACCTTGAGGGAGTGAGTGAGCCACCACCACATAGAGAGAGTGAGGAAGTTGATAGGGCACGTGAGGCCATTTGTATTTCTAACAACTTGACCTCTCCCTCTATTGTGTCTTCTCATTTGGTGCTAGGTCCCATATATGATGATGCGCCAATCAGTGACGACTTCATCCTTCCTTTGGACACGACGATGGCCATGGTGGAATATGATGCACCCCCACATGGTTCCATCAAGATGAAGATGATGACCACCATTTGGTCTTTGCCACCTCACCTACACCACTTGAGTGGAACGACAAAGCTAAAATAGGTGAAGGTGATGCTCTTGTCCCACTAGTGGACGTTCTTGACATTGATTGCTTGCATCATGTTGATCCACCTATTGTCATGCTTCATGCTAGTTCGACTTCCCCATGCGATGATTTACCCATTTATGATGAGTTTGATGATTCCAAGTGGAGTCTATTAGTCATGATGCCATGTTACATAGGATTTCTTGTGACAATTCTTTAGGTCACATCATGTTTGACAATCCGCTTGATTTGTCATATGCTATGAATGAGATTAACCATATGTCTTACTTGCAATCTCATCGTAGTGACTATGCATATGCCATTAAAATTAACCCAATTTGCACTTATGGCATAGATGACAAGCCCATGGTTATTGGTATTTGTTTCTCTTGTGATGATATTGATATGCTTCCTTTGCATCATTATCTCATATGCCATGCCATGACCACCTAGCTTCGGATATGCATTGTTTTGGATGTTGTCCATTTTCTCCCTATGATGTTTCCAGTATTGCTCATGAGGAGACCCCCATAGTTTCCTCACACATTTTAGGAGATTTTGATCCATCCCATTCATTGCATGATCCCAATACTTGTGTGCACAATATGCTCCCCATGAATAAACATGCTATTGATGTGCCATATACTTGTATGCTAAATTTGCATCCCCATCGTGTCATACATAACAACTATTCTTTCATGATGGATGACATGTTCTTATACCATGCAACAAATTTCTTTAAGCGATGCTTATCTTGTGCTAACTCACACATGCACATACACATCATGATGGATGATGTGTACATTTACCACGCGCACAATTTGTTTGGTTTGTGTCTCTTTTGTGTAGGTACACATGAATACTTGTCAACCTCGCAATCCCACGATTTGACAAAACGAGCTCTAGAGAGCAATGATGACTTGGGATCCCATGGATTTCCTTTCCCACCGCTCTTTTCGCGCAAAGACTTCGTGCATTTCTTCTACATGGCACTCACTTGGTTATGGGTTATTGTCCATTACCTATTATATGCCCATATTGCCATGTTCACTTTGCATGATATGCTCATTCCTATGCCTTTGTCATGCATTTGTGACCCATGCTTTGCATTACACATGATGATTGATTCTAGTACTTGTATGTGTATTTGCAAGCTTGGTGGAGATATCACTTGTTATTGCCATGTTTGCTTTGTGCCCCATGCCTATGATGATACTATGATCTTGCTTTGTGTTCGTGCTTGCGACATGTCATATGCATTGTCCATGCCTCTTATTTTCTCACATGACATGATTGCCATGATTTTCTCTAGTATTTTGCATCTTCGCACTACTAGCTTGCACGACTTGATTACTATGGTTTCTTATGCTGCATCTCTGATGATACATACTTGCTACTTTCATGCGGTTGATGACAACCATCTACATGTTTGGCACATGCTTGTTATTGCTTCTTGTCATATATCTCCATATGTTGCCTCTCTCATGCTAGATGATTTGCCATATATTGAGTGCAACTATGCCTTTAGTCTTGATAATGAGTTTGCCCCCATAGCATTCTCACATATATGTGGAGATTTTGACATATTTCTTGTGAAGCATGCTTGTCTTACCTCTTTGCACCATATACTTAGTGACATGAATATTGCCATTGTTGCATCATATTATTCATGCACTTGTGCTTCTAATGGTTATGTGCAAGAGAAGAGAACCATCATAATGGGATGTGTTTATCTACCACACACATACATTATTTGCTTTATTGTGTGCATGTGTAGGATACTTGGACTTTGTGTCAACTTCCACGTCACGTGAGTTGACCATTCGAGCTCTTGAGAGTGAGCCTCATACATTCTACCATGACGCGCTTCTACACCGCTTTTGCTTGTGTTTCAGCATTGTGAAGGACGCATAAGGACATGCTTTCAAGATGATATCATTCTCTTTTGAGAGCCCCCAAACCATGAGCTTGGATATTATGGATCATACTACTTTTGTTGCTTGCTCCATTAGACTTCTTGGTCATCTTGGACCACTTGATTGTGCACATGTTAGAGATCTTGCTTGCCATTTCAACATTCCCATGCCTCATGATATATATGCCTTGTGTGTTGCATCCAACTCTTGGATTACTTGCTCCTATCATATGTTTGGTTGCAACAATGTCACTTCTTCACATATGCAATGTCCCATTGCTTGTCACATGATTGACTTGATTGCCTCACACATGATGAACAATTTCTCTTTCTATTGTGTTGAGTGCCATACTATCTTCACTAAACCCTATGCACGTTATGATCGGATTGTCTTGCACTTGACCCATGTGTTTAGACACTTCATTTTATTTGGTGTTGTGAATGATTCTTATGCCTACCATAGACCTTTCATTGAGCAATTTGTGAATGCTTGCTATGAACCTGAGGTAGATGCTTATCTTCTTGTCAAACATATTCGTATCTCTACCTCACATTTACATGCTTGTCCCCATGATATCTTTCCTTGTGCTCAATTCATATGCTCACATGCCATGACACAATCCCTCACTACAAAAAAAAGACACATCCGTGACATTTTGGGCCGAACGAATTTTTTTTCTGTCATACATATGACACTTCTATGACGATAATTGTGAAAAAACCCGTTATCATCATAGATGTGGTGGGCTCCTACTTCTATGACAAAAATCATGATGAAAATGGGCTTTTCGTCTGGGCGGGCGGAGACGAATCGCATGACATTCTTTGGGCCGTCCATGACGGAAAAAACCGTGGTAGAAGCGAGGGGGAGGAAAATTTTGGGGAGTTGCCGGTTACGGTGGGAGGTCGGGGCCGAGCGATGCGCGATTCACTCGTACACGTACGTGCGTGTGTGTGAGGTGTTGTCTCTAACTGAACCCGAGCGAGGCGTTGGGCTCTAATCGACCCGGCGATTGCATTGCGAGCTACGCGTTCTCGAACCCGAGCGATCGATCGATGGCGTTAGCTGCACCCGATGGGCGATTCTTCGCTCATCGCTGCTAATCAAGCTGATCGATTAGATGAGAAAGTGGCGTTGCGCGGGGGTGGGGGGTGGGGTTGGATGAGCGATGGCGGTGGCGTTGCCTCGGATGAACAGGACCCGTGGTGTGGAGGGCTGGATGAACATTAGGCGATGGAGGGGTGGCCGTGGAGGGTGGTTGAACAGGACCCCATGGTGTGGAGGGCTGGATGAGCAGTGAGCGATGGAGGGTGGCCGTGGAGGGTGGTTGAGCAATGGCCGGTGGAGTAGCAGCGGTGGAGGCTGGATGAGCAGGAGCCCGTGGAGGCTGGAGGAGGTCGACGGTGGAGATGAGCAGATCCGTGGAGTCCGTTTTGCGGTACACCACACCCCTCCCGATGAACAGGACCCCTGTTTCGACCGTAGCGCTCCAACACAAGTCCGTTTCGTCCGTTTTGCGGTACGCCACACCCCTCCCGATCAACAGGAGTGCCGTTTCGACCGTAGGAGGTCCGCTTCCTCCGTTTTGTGGTACTCCACACCCCTCCTGATCAACTGGACCCCCGTTTCGACCGTAGGAGGTCCGTTTCCTCCGTTTTGCGGTACGCCACATCCCTCTCGATCAACAGGACCCCGTTCCGAACGTAGGAGGCCCGTTTCCTCCGTTGTGCGGTACGCCAGGCCTCGTTTCCATCGCCTGTTCCGTCCAAGCCCTCCTGATGAACACGACCACACATTCTGTTCCGACCCAGCCGGTTGGCTCCCCATGAACACGACAACGACGTTGTTTCTCCGTTCCGACCCAGCTATGTACGTATGCGCGAGTAGGCGTTCGAGACCCTGCCCGTATGTACGTACGTGGCCGCATTTTCTTTCTTGCACCCTCGCCGCTGCACGTACGTGTACATGCTACGTGCGCACCTCTACTACAACACGTGCGCGCCTCTACTACGACACGTGCGTGCCTCTACATCGACCAGTATGTACGTACACATTCGCGACCAGAATGACAACGCTACGTACGCTTCGACCAGGTGGGTCCCGACTGTCAGGCACTTCCTTGCGTGCGAAGATGTAGCTGGTGGGTCCCAGCAGTCAGGGGGGAAAAGTTTTTTCGTGAAATACTGGTGGCCCGTCCGGTGGGTCCCTGCTGTCAGGTGGAGGAATAATTATTTTGCACGTAATAAGGAGGCACTTCCTTGCGGCCGCCGTGGACCCAACTGTCAGCCTCTCCATGCACAGTACTCTTCCGATGGAAGTCGGTCATTGACCACATTGACCACGCCGTGCCGAGAGCACCACGGCGGTGGACGACGGCAAGGCCTAGGAA
Source organism: Aegilops longissima (assembly GCA_021605205.1). Classification (NCBI taxonomy): domain Eukaryota; kingdom Viridiplantae; phylum Streptophyta; class Magnoliopsida; order Poales; family Poaceae; genus Aegilops; species Aegilops longissima. Next base: position 155,144,128 of record CM038682.1, read on the forward strand.
GGGGACGACGCGGAGCCGGGGAAGACGCAGCAGTGGATGCCCACGCGAAGAGGAGTACGAGGGTGAGGCTGCCGTCGCCGCAGAATAACAGGGGGTGTGGGTGAGTAGAGGGATGGCCTGGCCAGCGGTGGGAGTAGTAGGGGGCGGTGAGGCCTCCGCGGCATCACAGCCGGCCATGGGAGGCAGGAGCACGCGGCACGACCGGCGCTGATTTGGGCGGCTGGAGCACGAAGACCAGAGGTTGAAGAAGCAATACGGCCGTTGGATGGACATCGTATGGTCACTGGAGCTAGAGTCGTTCATATTGGCTAAGTTGACAAAGCCCTCCATCCCCGTAAACTTAGTAGGCCCACAAGTCAGCCTCCCACCAAGGTGAGTCCCAGCTAGCAGGGGGAGTATTCATTTTTTTGTGCGTAATAAGGAGGCATTTCTGGTGGGTCCGAGCTGATTGCTGGAGCGTTTTTTACGAAATCTGAGACCCTTCCGGTGGGTCCCAGCTATCGTGGAGGAATCATTATTTTGCGCGTAATAAGGAGACATTTTCTGTGTGGGCCCCTCCGTCGGCCTCTTCCGATGGCTGTTGTTTGTTGACCATGTTGACCTCGCCGCGCCGAGAGCACAAACGGGTGGACGAGGGCGAGGCCCCAGAAGAGAACCACCGGAGCCGGGCGAAGCCACCGCAGCGGATGCCCACGCCGAGGGGAGAACGAAGCGCCGACTGGTCGGCTGCGGGGTGAGGCCGACGTCGCGGAAAATAACAGGATGTGTGGGTGGTTAGAGGATGGCTGGCGGCAGACAACCAGCCACGGAGGAGGGAGCGAGCAGTCCCTTGGCGCTGGTTTGGTAATTTGGAGCAGAAGATCGAGATTGAAGAAGACGGCGGTCGTTGGATGGACATCCAACAGTCACTGCTGTGTGTTGACTAAGTTGACAAAGCCTTGCGTACGCGTCAAAAAAAATTTAGGAAAGCGTGATCGTCAACCTAGTAGGCCCAGAAGTCAGCCTCCAAATCTGTGAAAAACAGCATACATCCCATTAGCCATTATTTTCAATAATTTACAGCCCATTTGCTAATTCTTAAGGATATTTGAAGCCCATATTCTTTTTATTAGCATTACAGACCATATATTCTGGGCACTGCTAAAAAATTCAACGAAATTTTGCATATTTCGATGGGGTCCGAACTCTTTTAATCACAAAATTTCGAGTCACGTTAAAAATAGTTTTCAAAAAATTATATCAAATAAAATTCAAAAAACAATTCTCCGCAAGAAAATGAATGAAATTTAGAATCTTTACTAGCAAGATGCCCGTTCGTTGCACAGAACATGAAGATGCATTTGTATGAATAGTTTATCTTGTGGTAGAAAAGATGATATTTTAATGTAATTGCCAGTTGGCTTTGGTTTTTATAAGAGTAGAGAGTAGAGAAATCCTTAAAAATTATATTTTAATGCAATTGCCGATTGGCTTTGGTTTAAAAATTTACAGCCCATTTCTTACAACTTATAGCCCATTTTCTAGGGAAGCCCATTTCTTACTTCTTACATCCCTCCTTGTCTTGAAAGATTTGCAGCCCAACAGGGCTGAGAAAAGCAAGTAGGCCTCGGCTTTGGTATTCTCCAAAAAAAAAAGGAACTGGGCTAGCCAATTTCAGAAAGAAAAAATATATCAACTGGGCTCGTCATGTGCTTAATAAAAGCGTAACCGTGGGCTAGGCGGGCCACAGCCCAAGACAGACAGCTTGAGCTCCGTCTCAAACCGAAAAACAATCGGGCGAGCTCTTTGGGTCCCTGGTGTTATCCGCTCGTTGTGTAATTTTCGTTTATTGACTACATTGACAATGGCGTGGAACCTAGTTGTCAAACAATTAGGAGGAAGTATTCTTTTGGCTTGTAATAACGAGGCACCGCTTATAAATGCAATGACCTGGTGGGTCCCTCATCGAGCCTCTCCACGCACAGTCATCTCCTGATTCCTCTTGGTTGTTGACCATGTTGACAACTCCAGACGGCGGCGGGCACAGCGAGCTAACCAAGGCGGAGAACGACGGCAAGGCCTCGGACGGGAACGAACAGCAGCCATGGAAGATGCGGCGGTGTAGTGGGAGGGGGAGTACGAGGGCAACAACATGCAAGTCAAGCATACAAATGGTACAAAAAGCACAAGGATTAATTGTTCATCAAATTTTTAGACAAAACCCAGATTGAACATGATAGTAACATCTAACCCAACCACTCTTTTTTGCAGTCACAAACAAATGGGTCGGTCTGATCCATAAAATCAACATCCTGTGCAAAAAAATTTATTTTCAGGATGTCTACAACTTATTGTAAATATAAGCCGAGCACGTTTAGAAGCCCATTTGTCCACCTGAAACTTCTTTTTTTGCTGTTCAACATGTTCGTCCGTGGGAAATCTCTTGCTGTAAAAATTAAGACTCATGGACAATAGTAACCTCGCGTTCAACAGGAAGAATGTGACAAAGCTTCTGTTTGCCTGGTTGGATGCATATCGTCCCATCATTATTGTCCTCAAACGAATGTCATGAGAACTGAGAAAATCCTTGTGCTTATTACGCCAACGATTGGTTATATGTTTTTCTCCATGTGGTTCTCCCTAAGTAGACATGACGATTGAAAACAGTTATGGTCTGAAAAAAAGAGTATGTCGAAAGAACGACAGCTGAACAGTTAATTCTAGTACAATATATACGGGCTTTCAATGTGCATGAAATGATCACCTCTATGTATAAATTCTCCAGAGATCGAAAGCATCGCAGCAAGCCAATAATTATGTCCAGATCAAAACTGTACATTCTGATATATATGATCTTGACAGAATCCAGCTGCATTGATAGGCTATCAATGGACGAACTCTTCATTGAGCATATAACATAATATTAGTACCCAAAGTGTACTCCAAGATGATATAAAACTTATGCGCACAAATGAAAAATGCAGCATATGATGAGAAATGTGTAGATGATAATATACGGTACCTGAAAAAGTGAGGAGCCAAACACCAACTCATTGTGATTATTAAACGGGTCACGAATTACACCCAAGGTCTCCAGTTTGGGCGCAAAGACGACAATTATTTCTGAAGGTGTATAACAACTATGAAGGAGCAACCTTTCAAGTGAAGGGGCATCTTCGATGATGAGCTGCTGTCCTTTAAAACAAATTCCAATGCTTTTAAGGTGAGGCGACTTTATTTGGAGACAACTGATACCGATTTCTATTCCCAAAAGAATCGCAAGCGCTCGAGGCAGGGCAACTGGAGTGGATGATCTGTCTTGATGAGGCCTCTCGACGGATAAACCACCACAAGTGAAAGTTTTTTAGCAAAGGGAGTTGAAGCATTTGTACCAGATCGTCGTAGATGGCACCGGCGAAGGTGGCGGTGCGGAGAAAGGAGGGAAAACCGCGAGATGGACAACGGTGGTGTGGGCACAAATTTTTGGTATGTTCGTGGTATGAAACTTTCGTGGTAATGGTAGAACTCAAACTGCTGGAGTTTTACGAATTCGGGGATGTCGATAGCGTCCACCTTGCGGGTATGGATAGCGGGTAGCTTGTCGGGATCTGAGAGGCATTGAGCGGGGCCCTGCTGGTGAGAAGAGACGTTGGCTCTGATGAGATCAAATTCAGGAAGGACAAATATCTGACGACAGTCGAGATTGAGGGGCGCGGTGCACCATAGAGGGAGCCACCGAGTTGAGAGGACTTGTGTGCGGCAGCAATCGTTGGTGGGGAGAAGCGAGATGATCTCCTCAAGGATGACGTCCGGGAGATGGCTGATGCGGTCCACCGGAGATTCTACCGGTTCCTCAGATCCGGGTGGTGGGGGGGCTCGCAGCTTCTCCCCGCGCTACCGTGTGCGGGATCTACAACCGGCGTCGCCGCTGGCGGGAGCCTCATCTTCTTGGCGCTGGGGCCAGCCGACTCCATTTTCCTTGTGGGCGTCGTGCCGAGCTCACGGGTTTGAGCAGAGTAGCCAGAGACGAGCCTAGTGGAAGTGCGAGTGGGGAAGAAGGAGGGCTGGGGATTTCTATAGGAGTGGAAGAAGAGGAGCAGGCGTTTTCTATACGAGTGAGGAAGAAGATGAGCGGGGTTTTCTGGACGAGTGAGGAAGATTGGGGAGTGGGGGGAATTGGGTGGGGAAACGGAAGCGGGAGAGCGAGCTGTTCGTGTTTATAAGGCCCGCTGCACTAACTACTCGCTTTTTCCCAAGAACCGCTCTCGTCTTTTGCGTTGCTGCATTGGAGCTGGCGCATGGCTTGGCTGATGGCCATGCATGCAGGATGCATGTGCCCGCCGCCCTTGCATGCGCCTGGTTTGTTACTAGGCCTATTTAATAGGGTGGTTATGGAGTAAATTAAGGAGATTTATTTTCTCTGTGTGCATCCACCAAATTAGAGGATGCGTAATCGATGCGAACACTCACATTAAACTAACATTCAGAAGAACAAAAGTTCAGCATGTCTATGCATCTCAATGATTCACCATACTATAACCAATATACAAAAGCTGTGAGAAGGTGTGGAAATAAAGAAAATCGATCAATGCTTCTCTGAGCAAAGGGCCTTCCCGCGCACGCATTAATTTCCTGGGCATGCTTGTTTCTACTCAATGTTGCGAGCACTTTGAGCATGTTGGCAACTCCACAGCTAGCTAGCTGCCTCATCTTGCAATTGATGCTGACACATTTACAGCAAACACATGAGGCAATAGAGATGACTCAACATGGGTCCATATTGTTCAGTTCCCCTGATATCATATTCATTGTCCTGAATCTGAAAAGATAGGAAAACAGTAGCTATACTTAAATGGTGTTGCAAAACAGTAGCACATATCAATAGCTCGGCATGACAAAACATGATCATCTGGACGAAGGGATCTTGACCTGCCCGAGGAAGATTACATATAATTTCATAAGTCCTTGGTTGATTTCCACCTTGGTTTGCCTTGCTTGTTTGCTCCTCCACACATGACAGGATCGTTCCGATTGCATTCAACAAGTCAACGTCTGAATAAGCTAATTTCATCTTGCGGTGGTCATTGTACCTAGTTACGAATGTAGGAATACGAAGCACCATGAGGTTAGGTGACAGCGGTAGATGCAGCCATATAAATTTTGTGCGGTGCTACCAAAATTGAGGTTTGTATCCCTTCCCGTTATGAGAATTCTTCTTGAATTTGGTAGAATGTGACGGCTTGTTCTTTGCATCAAACTTGCCTTTCCCCTGAGATTTGTTCTTGTTGTTTTGAGGCTGGTTGGGCTAGAAGTTCTTCTCGTGTACCATGTGGGCACTAGAACCTCCCTCAGCAACCCGAGCACGTGTGTCTTTTGATCTCGCCTTCTCCTCAAAATCAAGAGTGCTAATGAGATCCAAAACAGAAAACTCATGTCTCTTGTTTTTTAGAGAAGTAGCAAAATCGTTCCACGAAGGTGGAAGCTTGGCAATGATGGTCCCAGCAACAAATTTGTCCGGCAACACACTGTAGGACCTTGAAGTATGTCTAGAGGGGGGGGGGGTGATTAGACTACTTGACCAATAAAAGCTTAACCTTTTCCCAATTTTAGAGTTTGGCAGATTTTAGCTATTTTAGGACAAGTCAAGCAATCATCACACAATTCAAACAAGCATGCAAAGAGTGTATAGGCAGTGGAAATTAAAGCATGCAACTTGCAAGAAAGTAAAGGGAAGGGTTTGGAGGATTCAAACGCAATTGGAGACACGGATGTTTTTGGCGTGGTTCCGATAGGTGGTGCTATCGTACATCCACGTTGATGGAGACTTCAACCCACGAAGGGTAACGGCTGCGCGAGTCCACGGAGGGCTCCACCCACGAATGGTCCACGAAGAAGCAACCTTGTCTATCCCACCATGGCCGTCGCCCACGAAGGACTTGCCTCACTAGCGGTAGATCTTCACGAAGTAGGCGATCTCCTTGCCCTTACAAACTCCTTGGTTCAACTCCACAATCTTGTCGGAGGCTCCCAAGTGACACCTAGCCAATCTAGGAGACACCACTCTCCAAGAAGTAACAAATGGTGCGTTGATGATGAACTCCTTGATCTTGTGCTTCAAATGATAGTCTCCCCAAAACTCAACTCTCTCTCATAGGTTTTGGATCTGGTGGAAAGAGGGTTTGAGTGGAATGCAACTTGGGAAGGCTAGAGATCAAGATTCATATGGTAGGAATGGAATATCTTGGCCTCAACACATGAGTAGGTGGTTCTCTCTCAGAAATGGTAAGTTGGAAGTGTAGGTTCGTTCTGATGGCTCTCTCCACGAATGAAGAGGAGGTGGAGGGGTATATATAGCCTCCACACAAAATCTAACCATTACACACAATTTACCAAACTCGGTGGGACCGAATCGTTAAACTCGGTCAGATCGATTTAGTGAACCTAGTGACCGTTAGTGATTTTCGGTGGGACTGACATGCATCTCGGTGAGGCTGACTCGGTTAGGGTTAGGGCATAACGTAATCTCGGTGAGACCGATTACACAAACTCGGTGAGACCGATTTGGTAATAAGCTTTCCAGAGAGTTGGTCAGGTAAACTCGATGGGACCGATTTTCTCTTTTCGGTGAGATCGAAATGTTACAAAAAGGAAACAGAGAGTTTACATTGCAATCTCGGTGGGACCGATCGCTCACTTCGGTTAGACCGAAATGTTACGAAGGGAAACAGAGAGATTGCAACCCCATCTCGGTGAGACCGAGATCCCTATCGGTAAGACCGATTTGATTAGGGTTTGTGGCAGTGGCTATGACTTTTGGAATCGGTGGCGCCGGATAGAAAGAATCGGTGTGACCGATTTTGGCTTTAGGTTTAGGTCATTTGTGGATGTGGGAAAGTAGTTGAGGGTTTTGGAGCATATCACTAAGCACATGAAGCAAGAGGCTCATTAAGCAACACCTCATCCCTTCTTGATAGTATTGGCTTTTCCTATAGACTCAATGTGATCTTGGATCACTAAAATGTAAAATGAAGAGTCTTGAGCTTTTGAGCTTGAGCCAATCCTTTGTCCTTAGTATTTTGAGGATCCACTTTCATCATCCATGCCATGCCATTCATTGAGCTTTCCTGAAACAATAGTCTTGGAATAGCATTAGCTCAATGAGCTATATGTTGTTATGAATTACCAAAACCACCTAGGGATAGTTGCACTTTCAATCTCCCCCTTTTTGGTAATTGATGACAACATACAGATCAAAGCTTCGACAAATGATAATAAAATTTAAATAACATCGTCGCTTTGAGAAGTATGTGATAAGCAAGAGCTCCCCCTAAATTTGTGCATAGTTTTAGATTTGCTTTGGACTGCAAATGCACAATGAATTAGGCTCATGGGTTACTCTTCCATGTCACATACATCTTGGTGGAGCGCTCAAAATAATAAACAATGAATACATGCACTCAGCACCAAGCATAGTGAGTGATCACATAAGATAGATAGGATAATATCAAGCATGCATAAGTGTAGCTTATGATCAAACACATGATCATCAATGTCTCACAAGCATAGTATCTCAACCAAAAGCAAACAAAGATTGAAAAACCATCAAATAAAGCAAGAGAGAACAAAAGCAACACTCTCTCTCTCTCTCGAAGCCAATGATCTATACATTTTTCTCCCCCTTTGGCAACAAGTTACCAAAAAGTTCATAGAAAATGCATAGTGCTAGATCGACTCTCAGGCTTGATCTTACGGTGGTGGTGTAGAGATGGCTCCTTGGATGAAGGCTTCATTGAAGTGGATGGAGCTGGAGGAGTTGGTCTTTGGAGCTGGTTGCACCGGAACTGTAGAGGCAGTGGCTAGTGCTGAAGTTGTTGCTCTAGTGTCTCTCTCGCACTGCTTGTCGGCGTTCGGGCAGGGGTCCCAGACTTGCTCGCTGCGGCTGCTGGCGTGGCTCAAGGAGGCCAGGCGGCCCATCTTCATCAACGCAAGCTCAAGACCCTCGCTAGGGGCCAAGCCTCACGAGGCGGACGACTAGGAGCTTCTCGAGGCACAGCCTCGTCAGCTGGCTCATGAGGAGGCGGAGAGTTCAAGGCAGGGTACCTCCCGAGGTGCCCATGGCGCAAGCCATGACGACCAAGGGCGCCGATCGAGGCGCCAGCCAGCAGCAGCGTCCTCCTTTCCTCTTTGGTGCAAAGGGAGCAAGCGCAGGCGAGAGCATCAAGCAAAGGCATCCGTTTCGGTGCAACAAGACCAAGACCAGCCCCAACGGCTGGAAGGGAGTCACCGTGGAGCCCACGCAGACGTCATCACCCGAGCCTTTGGCAGGCGAGGACCAACTTTAGTCAGGATAAGTGTACCCGCTGTTCCCCTTCAAAATGGCCAATTGTTGGCGCCCTTCCCGCTCAATATTTGGGAAGAGGCCCAGGGCCCTCGCCTATAAATAGGGGTAGCCACACTCAGAGAGGGGGATCTGGGATCAGCCCCCGTATGAGATCGGAATCCTCACCAAGGAACTAGTAGCTAGAGCAACGAAACACCGCCTAGCAGTTCATCACACCCACCAAGAACAGACCCTCGCGAGGCTGTTCTTCCCTGTACTGTTTCTCATCAGCCCAAGAGGCAATCCACCACACCACAAACTAGAGTAGGGTATTACACCACAGCGGTGGCCCGAACTAGTATAAATCTTGTGTCTCTTGTGCTGTTACATTTAGTAGTTTAGGTCCCTGCGATTCGGCAAGGTACGAGGCGGTGAGGGTTGGATCTCCGCGCGCCCCCAGTGTTGAACCTCAAGGGTTTGCGGAACCCGAAATCCGACATTTGGCGCGCCCGGTAGAGTGCGCGAAATCCGCCTTCGCCACCTCGTGTCCCGTCGCATCGTCATCACCATGTCCGCGACCAGCGGGCAACCAGATCCTTGGCGGCGTGGCCCGCCCACGCAGAGCCGCTTCGCCTCGGGCGACCCGTGCCCGTGCAGCTCGCGGTTCGCAGGGCGCTGCGGGCCGCGGGCAACATGGACAGGCTCCGACGGCTCTCACGCCGCGGCAGGCGCGGTCGGCAGCAAGGGCCTCCAATCACGCCGCGACCACGTCACCGTACACCCGCCGGGAGCAGGCGAACTCAAGGGCCGCACTCACAGTGGCCCAAGAGCTGCTGCAGTGCGAGCTCTTTGGAGAGCGGCCGCGACGTCTCTTTGGAGCGAGTGGCGAGCTCTGGCCGCCGCCTCGGGGCTCACCCTTCGCACCCAACTTCCATCTCAGCCCAGGCGGCGGCTGCAGGAGCTCGCGCGTGCCGCGGCTACTCCAACGCCGGGTGGCTGTTAAGACCGGGCGGCGGCGGGTTGGCCCTGCCCCCGGCCCATGGAGAAGAAGGACTCGACGTAACTCACGGCCCTGGTGGGCCGCCGCGCCACCACTCCACGGCGGGCGCATCAAGCAGGGCAGCATGGCACGCTCAGCACTATGGCGTGGCCTTCGGGATGACGGCGCCAAAAGAATATGTGCCCCACATGATGGACCAAGGGCACCCGCATGAGGGAGAACAAGGCTCGCTCCTCAGCCCGAGCTGGGGGGATGAGGCGCCAGAAGCCGAGCTCTTTCAGGAGCCTCGAGACGGTCCCACTAGTCACGCCTGGGCGACGATTATCGGTACCGCTACTTCCTCAAGAGCAAACATCGCTAACCATAGGTCGCAGGAGGTACAGGTCGCCACGACGAGCGGCTGCCCGCTCCTCAGATCTCCTACCCCTCGGAGGGGGCGCGAGGGGCTGCCGGAGAGGGCGAGACCCGACATCACCACCGTGGCGTTGAACAAGGCGTTCCCAAGAGGTAGGCCCTCTGCTGGGAGGCGCCTCGGGGCCTGCCTGGCGGAGGAGCCGTGGTCGTCGGGAACTGGCTGGCGACCGCTACTACCACCGGCGGCGCCCTGGTTTCGGTCGTCGTTCGTGGCACTAGAGTGTGGCGCAAGGCGGGGCCTCGTCTGGCGATATGAAGCAAGGCGTACACTGTGAAGAAGGCCTAGTGCTGTGAAGCTCGCCTCCCGTGACACTCTCACGTAATAATGAGTGGGGCTGTACACGCCTGAGTCTCGAGGTGCCGGCCTCAGGCCCTGGGGCTCCCTCCCACGCCCAGTGGCAGCACTTAGCTCCGCGCTGGTGAGAAGACGTCCAAGACTAGACTAGGTGCCGGACGCGGCTTTTCTTCTGCTTTCTTCGCCTTTCCATTTGATTGTCGTTTTCCCTCGCTGGATTTAAGTTGGATTCGAAGTTGAGATTTGCGTGTGTTCGGGGAAGGGGTGCTTAGTCTCGTTCGAGCAAATCTCTCGCGTTTCGGTTACAACTCCGCCTCAGCTGCCTCCCCTCGCGAGCCCCTCGCGAGCCGGGCCAGGCCTAGCTTGCGCGCAGCCCAGCCTGTCGCCGCCGCATCCTCTCCGGAGGGTTTTTACTGCAGATCCTACGGATTCGATCAGGAGACACTCAGATCGCCTCAGCCTCCCATAGGCCATCTCGGGGCTCGTACGAAACAGAGGTAAACCAGCCAACCAGCACGTCGCTTAGCCAACCACTTGGCGCGGGCGTATGGGCGATGTAACACCTGCTAATACGATGAACACAAGTTTTACATGAGGGGCTCCCCCTCCCAAAATGCTCTCACAGCCATCAGGCCAAAATCTGAGTTCTATTCATGCAGGGTAATGGAACAAGGACAATACATAATCAGTCGAATAAATCCCCCAATGCGTCCTCGGGAACACCTCCCGAGCCGTTGCTGGCGTCGCTGGCCTCGCCGTCACTGTCTGCGGGGTCATCGGCGGCGTCAGGGCCGTTCACCACGCCACCCTCATCGGCGGCCACGATCACGTCGTCGTTGTCCGAAGCGAAGGCCCAGACAAGAGCATCCACGTTGTCTTCCACCCGGTCGCCGAGTCGCCCGGACGGCTGGGAAGCTGGGCGATAAGGCGTCAAAGTCGAAGTGGGGTCCATGTCCTGAAGATGGCTGAAGACACGAGAAAAGGCGCAACCAAGCAGCGCGCGGCTCCTCTCCTCCACCAACCTATTGGCCCTGACCGACCGCGCCTCCAGCCGCGCCACCACGTCGGTGAAGAATCAAGGTTGCGGCGTAGTTAACGCGGCGGCTTCGCCAACCGCCTCGCAGATATTACTCAAGGCTGCGTTGGCTCTTTCCCGGAGCGTGGCGAGCATGGGGCCGTGCTCATGCTCCAGGATTCGCCGCTGACGCATCTCGTCCGCATTCTGGCGCGCGACGGCGTCGGCCTCCTCCACCCGTTGGCGAAGGAGGAGCGCCTCGGCCTGAGAGGTGGTGGACTCCCTCTGCGCCACCTCGAGGGCGGCCCGAAGAGCATCGGCACGCCGGGTCGCCTCCTCCAGCTTGGCCCTCAAGGCAGCAGTCCTGCCCTCAGCCTCGGCCTTGATCAACCCCAGCCGCTCCTCGAACTCGCGCTCGAGGTTCGAGCGCGCCGCCGCCACTCGGCGTCCGACCTCCTCCAGGACGCGGGCTTCCCGTGCAGTGACCTCATCCTCTGCCCGCAGTGACCTCATCCTCTGCCCGCGTCGCCAAGCGCTCCCTCGTCTCCAAGCGCTCATACTCGCGCGCGCGTTCGGCTGCTTCAAGCGTCAGCACCTCCTCATGCTTCTGGAGCTCCGCCGGGTTGCCGGAGGCCACCTTCATCGACACAAGGGCTGCCTCGCGCAGCTCCACTTGCTCCTCCAATGAGTGACACCGGGCCAGGAGTTCTCGTGCCCGCTCCTCCGCTGCCTCCCGCCGCCTGTTAGCTGCCCGGGCCTCCTCGACGGCCCGAGAACAGGCCTCCTGAGAGGCTGCCAGCGACGCCTTGGCCTCTTCATCACCAAGATCGCGCTGGTGGCGCGCAAGGGCGACAGCGCCCTCCAGCTCACGCCTCTCTGTAGCCAGGCGCAGGCCCTCGGCCTCAAGGCGCGCGTCTTCATCAGCGAGCTCTTCACCAAGCAGGCTCACCGCGTCAGCCGCCCTTCGAAGAAATCCTTGGCGAAGGGCGCGGCGCTCCCGGGCGCGCTCGCGCACGTCCTCCACACCATCAACCGCCCCAGACGGGCGCCGGGAGCCGCGAATCAACACTCCCCCTCCGGGCAGGGGGCTGGGGGCTGGCACCCTCGCGACGGCCGGGCGCGCCGCGCCAGAAGCCCGGCCTGGAGCCAGCCCATCCCCAGACGAGGGGCGCAGGAAGCGCCTCAGCCAATCGCCGTCCACGACCAGGCGAGAAGCCCACGGCAGGCTAGCTATGCCACGGGAAGGCTCGCGAGGAAGGATCACGAGGCGCGCAGGGCCACGACGCGCCTCGGGACGGTTCACCTCCCCGGTCGCCCTCACCACAAGGGCTCCACTGCTTGGAGCACTCAAGGACGGAGGAGGGGGCGAAGCCGGGGAGGACGGCTCCTCACCCGTCTCCGTGAGCTTAGCAGGAAGGGGCCTGCAGGGCAAGGATCAGTACAAGCAGCAGAAGAATCAGGAGCTAGAGAAGGAGAAGGCTTACTTATCAGCGGCGAAGTACTTCCTGCGCTTCAGCAGGCGACAAGGGTAATCATTGCCCAGGGCCTCCCTTCTCTTCCGGAGGGCCTCGAAGTTCACGCGGAAGCGACCCAAGAGTTGAGCGCAGGGGTCAGCCTGCGGCGAGGGAGGAGCATCAAGGCGACCCGCGTCAGGGGCGTCCGCCTGACGCGCGCTGCTGATCGCCTCACCAAGAGAAGCAGCAGGGGCCTCGGGGGCTCCATCCGCAGGCGCTGCGGGCGGCTGCCTGCCGCCCTCAGCCGCGGCGGCATGAGCCTCAGGAGCTGCCCCCTCATGAGCATCGCCCGACGCTGTCACCCCGGCGGGGGTCCCTTCAGCTTCTGGCGGCTCGTGCGTCCCTGCTCCGCCACTTGAGGAGGAGCCGCCTTGGCCGACTAGAAGGGCTGTCACCATCACTGGATTCTCGCGAGGCCCCTGGAGACCAGCGGGGCGCGGCCCCCATTCATCGAAGATAGGCATCTAGTTCACGAAATCACCCCTGCTCTGGCAGAGGTACAGCAAGGCCCCTTCATGCCGGATGCCACCGGGGCTGGGATCGCCAGTCAGGACCAGGAGCACTTTCCTTAGCGCTTCAGGCGTCAGGTCTTCTTCCTGGAGCCTCATACGGTCGCCAGGCCCGCTGAAGGCCCACATCCGGTGGGAATGGCGTTGGAGAGGGGCAATGCGGCGCATCAGGAACTCCCTCATCACCTTGGGCGCTGTTACACAAGCGACCTCAGGACGCAGCAAGCGGCGCCAGACAAAGATGAGCCGAGGGCTTGAAAGCGCCTCTCGCCCCGACCTGAATTGGGGACAGCAGGCGAGGTTGGCTCCGATAGCAGGGGGCTGGGCACCCCCACATCCATGTACAACCACCTCTCGCAGAACTCAGCCGCGGGCGGAGGCACGCTGAAGTCAATCCCTGAGGCCGCTGTCTCGGGGCGGCGACGAAGCTCACGCACGCCGAGCATTGAGTGGGGTCGACAAAGGCGAGAGAAGAAGTGGCGCAGCAAGGCAACCGAGGGAAGGATGCCCATCGTTGCCTCACAAACGAAGGCGAAGACCGAGAGGAGAGTAATGGACTCAGGACCCAGATGCATCATGTGGATCTGATAGTGGGAAAGCACGACATTGAAGAAATCAGAGAAAGGGGGAACCAGCCCCGCCCACAGGGCGTCAGGGAAATACCAGACCTCGGTGACTATCCTGTCGATGGAGAAGTGGGACGCGGGCCAAGCCGTCGTCCTCCCGCATTTGTTGAAGGAGGTGGCCAGAGCCGAACTAACCTTGCCCAAGCCCTCTAGATTGAGTATGATCGACGGGTCGACAGCGGAGGAAGGCCGGGCGGCGTGGCCAGCGAGGCGGAGGCACAGGTTTCTTCCCTTTCCCCTTCTTCGTCGGAGCCATGGCGATTGAAAGGGGGAGGGGGAGATTCGAGATTGGATTGGAAATGGAAGCTGGAGTTCGAGAGGGGGAAGGAGTGGAGCGCACAAGCAGCAGAGAGGGGAATGGATGTGTGCAGCAGCGTGTCCGCCTAGCAAGGCACGAAATAAGGAGGCGTGGGGGAACAGTGCCGCCCACGTCCAATCAACCGCCACGCGTCGCCCAAGGCCGCAGGCTGTTAGGTCCCACGACGCTTCGCACTTGCCCTTTCGCCTCTCTGCCCGGCCAAGTTCGGGCGCCGTGGCCGGGGCTCTGTCGGCATTCAGGGCGGGGTCCCTGACTTGCTCGCCTGTGGCCCGCGGCGTGGCTCAAAGGAGGCCCGGGACGGCCCATCTTCATCAACGCAAGCTCAAGACCCTCGCGAGGCCAAGCCTCATGAGGCGGACGACCAGGAGCTTCCTCGAGCACGGCCTCGTCAGGCTGGCTCATGAGGAGGCAGAGAGTTCAAGGCAGGGTACCTCGCGAGGTGCCCATGGACATAAGCCATGGCGACCAAGGGCGCCCGATCGAGGCGCCAGCCCAGCATGGCGTCCTCCTTTCCTCTTTGGTGCAAAGGGAGCAAGCGCAGGCGAGAGCATCAAGAAAAGGCATCTGTTTCGGTGCAACAAGACCAAGACCACCCCCAACGGCTGGAAGGGAGTCACCGTGGAGCCCACGCAGACGTCATCACCCGAGCCTTTGGCAGGCGAGGACCAACTTTAGTCAGGATAAGTGTACCCGCTGTTCCCCTTCAAAATGGCCAATTGTTGGCGCCCTTCCCACTCAATATTTGGGAAGAGGCCCAGGGCCCTCGCCTATAAATAGGGGTAGCCACACTCAGAGAGGGGGATCTGGGATCAGCCCCCGGTATGAGATCAGAATTCTCACCAAGGAACCAGTAGCTAGAGCAACGGAACACCGCCTAGCAGTTCATCACACCCACCAAGAACAGACCCTCATGAGGCTGTTCTTCCTCATCTTATTCCTCATCAGCCCAAGAGGCAATCCACCACACCACAAACTAGAGTAGGGTATTACACCACAACGGTGGCCCGAACTAGTATAAATCTTGTGTCTCTTGTGCTGTTCTGTTTAGTAGTTTAGGTCCGTGCAATTCGGCGAGGTACGAGACGGTGAGGGGTTGGATCTCCGCGCGCACCCCAGTGTTCGAACCTCAAGGGTCTGCCGGAACCCGAAATCTGACAACTGCAACTGACCTCTGGGCTCTGGGCACTCTGGCAAACACATTGGTGGTAGTCTTGCCCTTCCTCTCCTGCATGTCATCCTGCAGCTGCTCCACAACTGACTGAATCTCGATTACCTTGACATCTAGATCATAGAATTTTGTTCCATGATTCTTTCCGTGCTCTCTGGTTTTGAGCTAGGCTGGCCAACCCCTTCTCAATCCTCAGAGATGATGCTATCAAGTAACCAAGCTGCTCCTGTTTGTTTTTCAAGAAATATTCAGATGCCTCCTCTTGAGTTGGCATCTAGGCAGCCTTCTCCCTCTTTGCCTTCTCCTTCTTCTCCTGAGCTTGAACTGATTGTGGATCATCTTCATTCATGACAACCTCATTGTCCTGAAAGTCTGGATAAAGTGGAAAGTGTTCCTTATCCAACTGATATTTTCCTGTGCCCATTTTTGAGTTTAACAATTCTTGAATCTGAGGTGCATATCCACAACTCCTCTTCTGATCTGCTGCAGTCCTCTTGATTGTTTCAATGATCAGGCTCATGACTTTGAACTTCTGTGGCACATCAAACACATGCAACATGTTGATGGCATGCCCTCCGATCATGTTATGGTCACGGACTTGGGCAACAAAGTGTGCCTCGAGAATCCAATTTATGGTTGGCACCCCCACAGCAGAAAGTGAACTGATCCAAACTTGTGAGTCTCTAATGCCTTGTCCGGAATTTCCTTGTACATGTGAGCCATTGAATTGTGACCCATCTTCTTCTTTGCATAAATGTCTAGGTCATCCTCATTCTCCTTGGGGCCATTGATCAGACTTGCCCATTCTTCAATAGTGGACTGGTACCTTGTACCTTCAGACATCCAAACTATTCTTCCATCTGGGTAAAAGTGTGCTGTGGAGTAGAACTGCATGATAAGCTCATCATTCCAGTTCGTGAACTTCTATCCAACAAAATCTGCAACTCCTTGCACTCCAGGATAGCGCTGTTCATTTTCCTTGATGAATTTCCAGTCAACCCACCTCATGTCACAGACTATGGGCTTCTTGTCCAACAGAATTGTTTCATAGAAGTCCTGTTGTTCCTTTGTGTGGAACCTGTAGTCAACAGCAGTTCTTCTTCTTGAAGCATATGGATCTTCCATTCTCCACAGTCTCAGCCACAGAATCCTTCACGATTCTCATGTCCTCACCACAGGATGGGCATCATTGTGGTCAGTATCTTGGGCTTGAGCTTCCTCAGAACTTGTCCTTCTTCATCTTCTTCATTAGCATCCTCACGCACTGGGGCCTTGTTCTTCTCAGCAGCTGGAATACTCCTGGTATTCCTCTTTGGTGCAGACTTGGCCTTGGAGGCAGCTTTGGGTGTTTCCTTGGGCTTGGATGTTGCAGCCCCTGATCTGATTGCATCTCCCATAAGCTTAGCTGCCTTTGGAGCTGGTGCAGCAAGCTCTTCCTCTTCCATCATGGAAGGTTGACCAACAACTCTGGCCATGGTCTTCTTGACCCTTTCCTTCCTCTTCTTCCCTTCTGCAGCAGCTGGTTCTTTGGGTTGGGTTTCCAGAGAAGCTTGTGTAGACACTCGGCTTTGGACATTGGTTGTCTTCCTGCAGGCCTTTTGGTCTTCATGCCGGCTTTGCATTCTTTCTTTGAGCCATATTCCTTCTTGAGCACCACTTTCTTGGAAGTTGCCTCATCTTCCTCAAACTTTGTAATCTTCACCCTCTGAATCTGAAGTTCTTTTCCTCCTTTGCCTAGTTGTAGCCTTAGGCAAATTGCTAGGAGTACTTCTGCTCCCTTCATCTGAAGTTGAGGGACTAGTGCCCTCACTCAAGTCCATCTGCTCTTCCGACCTGTTCGCTGCTGTCACTTTGATCGGACATCTTGCAAAAGTCGATTCTTGACCTGTGAAGAGTTATAGATGAGATAGAAAAGATGAGCATCACAAAATGCAGAGGTTTTGCAAAGAATGACTCAAAAGTTTAGTCTTAGTTTTCCACAGAAAGCATTTGGATTCACCGATTTTCAAACTCGGTGATACCGAAGCAGTTTTGGAACCTAAAGCGATGATCTCGGTTGGACCGAGTTTCAGTTCGGTGGTACCGAGACTGCTAGGGTTTCACAGAATCCTCAAATCGGTTGCACCGATTAGTAATTCTCGGTCGACCGAGAGTCACTTGTGCAATGGCATAAGCCAAATCGGTGAGACCGAAGTTTTCAACTCGGTGGGTCCGAGATGGTTTCGCGGAAACCTAACCTAAAAATTTGAATCACATCTAATCTATGAACTACTTTGGCTGGATAGAAGAGTTTCAATCATGGCAAGAATCAATATGAAAACAATGTGCCAGGAATCAGACGTGGATAGCACAAAGATTAAGTCCATACCCTAACTTGGCGGTGGACTTGCTACGGCGGCAACGGTGGGGACGAAATCCGTTGATGGCGGCGGAGACCTGCGACAGGAGGCTGCTGGCGAGGAGGAGACGATCCAGAGACCACGATGGCAGAGCGAGCTGTTGTGCGGGCGAAGGGTTTCGGAGAATTTTCCAAAATTTTGCTCGTGGCTATATATAGCTCGAGCATGTCGGTGTGACCGAGTGGAACAACTCGGTGGCACCGAGATGCATAACTGTGTTCAGTTACAGCAAATCGATGAGACCGAAAAGTTCAAATCGGTTGCACCGAGATTGAAAACTCAGATCAACTTGATGATCTCGGTAGGACCGAAATGGAAGGATCGGTCAGACCGAGAATCACTAAGAGGTTTTGGAAGTTTAAGTCTATGACGAATCGGGGACTCCGAGTGCTCCTCACACAGAGTGGTTCGAATCTGACTTGATCAAATTTTGTGATGTAGCATAAATAGAGTTTGAGACGAGAAAAGCATAGATAGCTAAAGAAGGTTCTTAGGCATTCTTGTCCATCCACTTGGCACAAAGAAAAGAATCCAAACAAACAAAACAACAAGTGGATGTCCTTGAATGAGTAAAATATGCACCAACATGCTCACACAATAAGATGGCAATTGAAATATGTGGCAAAGCATGCACAACCAATTTTAGCATCTATCAAGCAATTGGCGATGACTAGGTCATCTATATATGAGTATATTGACTTGAGTCAAATGAGAACATTTGATCATAGGTCATACTCATCGTTTAAGCTCAAGTGGGGTTACCACTTTTACATAATGCATTAATGTGTTCACACAATTAGAGTTGCTTTGACTCAATTCTTAGAGTTAAGCTCCCCCTAGATGTGAGATCCCCCCTTAGAGGGATGAACTAACCTTGGGTTTTGTCGATGATGACTTCATGTAGGTGTTGAAGATGTAGATGCTCAATGTTGATGTAGATCATTTGGAGCAATCCTTTGGAGTGAGTTGCACTTTCAACTTGCCTACATGGGTTAGTCCCGCAAGGAACAAACAAGAATATCCATAGACATAGAGTGATGCACACACAAGATGATGTCCATGAAAACATTAGGTTACCCTATCCCTTGCCTTACCAACATGAGGGTTTGTGACTCCTTGAACTAGTGCAAGATGTGAAAGTTGATTGCACTTGTTCTTGCCAAAATGATATGAGTGAAGAATGTTGGCGAAGTCACCCTCAAGAACTCTCTAGTTCTTCTTCTTCGGGATCCACATCATCTTGATGGGAATCCTTGGAGTTGTAGTTGTACTTGATGAAGTAGAACTTGGCGTAGTCTTGGGGACCCACTTGAGCGAGGCTTTAGGTGCTTCTTGAAATGCATCAATCTCTTCTTGAAGCTTGTCCTTGCCTTTGTTCTTGTGGTCTTGTGGTGGAAGATCATCTTGAGCTTGTGTCCCTTGAAGGAAGTAGGATCATACTTCTCTTGTTGAGGAACAAACTTTGTCTTGGGGTATTGATCTTCTTCCCACTCAACTCCATTGGCGTTGAACTTTCGTTCAAAACCAACACCTTGATTCTTCGGTGCCTTCCTTGCTTGCGTACAATTTCCTCGAATTGCTTACTCCCGGCAAGGCTCTTGTAAACACCTTTCTCTATAATTCCTTCAATAAACTATTTTCTTGCTCAAGTGTAACTTGGCTAAGAGAATCATTAGTGGAATCAAGAGAACTACTAGAAGCAACAACATTGGATTTGACATTATTATTGTTACTACTAGAGGAAGTATGTTTCTTGTACTTGTTACTAGACTTGACTTGAGGCATGTAAGTAGATAAGAGTAAACGCTGGCAATGTAAGAAGAACTTTTCTTGCGGAGATCATCATTGATTGCCTTTAAGAACTCATGCTCTTGCTCAAGATTGAGCTTTTCAAAGCGTAACTTCTCATGAGCCCTTAAAAGTTCTCGATGATCTTCGAAGATAGTTTCATGAGCCAACTTAAGAGTGTTTAGTTCTTTAGTTAGAAGCTCAATTTTCTCCTTATCATTGTCATTCTTTTGATTATCATGATTAATTGACGTTTCATCATAGTATTCATCACTAGAGTTGTCAACAAGTAAATCATCATCCACAAGCAAGTCATCTTCATCACTATTAAAATCAACATACTAGGGATGTGTTACCTTTGGACCTTTGGCCATGAAGCATCTTCCAACACCTTCATTTGGTGAGTCAAATATGTCGTAGGAGTTGGTTGACACAAGTGCTAGACCGGCAACACCTTCATCTTGAGTATATTCGGAGTCGGAGTGATAGCTTCTCTCAGAGTGATTGTTGGAGTCGGAGCCGGAAACCCATTCACCAACATGAGCTTGATGTCTTCGTTTTGTGTAGCTCCTTGATGACTTGTCCTTTCTTTCCGGATCATTACTTCTCCGTGAGGGTCTTCGTTCATAACGATCATCTCTACTCCTCCTCTCTCTTGGTGGTGATTCTTCTCTTTTTCTCCTTCTTCTTGGAGAATCTTCTCTTCTTTTGTAGGGTGTCGTACACTCATTGGAGTAGTGTCCGGGTCTCCCACAATTGTAGCAATTTCGCTCTCGACTAGAAGATCTCTTGTCATTGTAAGACCTTGACTTGGAGCTTCTTTCTTTGCTTCTACTTTTGTAGAATTTATTGAAGTTCTTCACCATTAAGCTCAATTCTTCATTGAAGGTTGGTTTCTCACTTGATGATGTGGGGGCTTCACTTGAGGCTTTGTAAGCACCACTTGACTTGTTGTGAAGTTCCTCCTTATCCTTGAGTGACATCTCATGAGCAACAATCCTTCCAATGACTTCCTTTGGCTTGAGATCTTTGTAGTTTGGCATCATTTGGATCAATGTGCACACGGTATCATACTTTCCATCCAATGCTCTTAGGATTTTCTTGATGATGAATTTGTCGCTCATCTCTTCACTCCCTAAGCCGGCAATCTCATTTGTGATAAGAGCAAGCCTAGAGTAAATTTCAGCGACACCTTCACCATCCTTCATTTTGAACTTGTTAAGCTGACTTTGGAGCACATCCAACTTGGATTCCTTGACGGACTCGGTACCTTCATGCATATCAATCAAAGTATCCCAAATTTCCATTGCATTCTCAAGACGGCTGATTTTGTTGAATTCTTCGGGGCACAATCCGTTGAAGATGATGTCACATGCTTGAGCGTTGTATTGTAGCATCTTCAATTCTTCCGCATTATATTCACGGTTCGGTTCTCTCCCATCGAAGAATTCACCTTGCAAGCCAATACAAATAATTGCCCAAACGGCGGGGTTATGTCCAAGAATATGCATTTTCATCTTATGCTTCCAACTAGCAAAATTTGTACCATCAAAGTAAGGACCTCTTCGGTGATAATTTCCCTCGCTAGACGCTATACTCTCCTAGGTTGTGAAACCAAGGCTAAGACCACCAAAAGCTATGGAAACCAAAGCAAATGGAACCAAAGCTCTGATACCACTTGTAGGACCTTGAAGTATGTCTAGTGGGGGGGGGGATTAGACTACTTGACCAATAAAAGCTTAACCTTTTCCCAATTTTAGAGTTTGGCAGATTTTAGCTATTTTAGGACAAATCAAGCGATCATCACACAATTCAAGCAAGCATGCAAAGAGTGTATAGGCAGCGAAAATTAAAGCATGCAACTTGCAAGAAAGTAAAGGGAAGGGTTTGGAGGATTCAAACGCAATTGGAGACACGGATGTTTTAGGCGTGGTTCCGATAGGTGGTGCTATCGTACATCCACGTTGATGGAGACTTCAAACCACGAAGGGTAACGGCTGCGCGAGTCCACGGAGGGCTCCACCCACGAAGGGTCCACGAAGAAGCAACCTTGTCTATCCCACCATGGCCGTCGCCCACGAAGGACTTGCCTCACTAGCGGTAGATCTTCACGAAGTAGGCGATCTCCTTGCCCTTACAAACTCCTTGGTTCAACTCCACAATCTTGTCGGAGGCTCCCAAGTGACACCTAGCCAATCTAGGAGACACCACTCTCCAAGAAGTAACAAATGGTGCGTTGATGATGAACTCCTTGATCTTGTGCTTCAAATGATAGTCTCCCCAACACTCAACTCTCTCTCATAGGTTTTGGATCTGGTGGAAAGAGGGTTTGAGTGGAAAGCAACTTGGGAAGGCTAGAGATCAAGATTCATATGGTAGGAATGGAATATCTTCGCCTCAACACATGAGTAGGTGGTTCTCTCTCAGAAATGGTAAGTTGGAAGTGTAGGTTCGTTCTGATGGATCTCTCCACGAATGAAGAGGAGGTGGAGGGGTATATATAGCCTCCACACAAAATCTAACCGTTACACACAATTTACCAAACTCGGTGGGACCGAATCGTTAAACTCGGTCGGACCGATTTAGTAAACCTAGTGACCGTTAGTGATTTTCGGTGGGACTGACATGCATCTCGGTGAGGCTGATTCGGTTAGGGTTAGGGCATAACGTAATCTCGGTGAGACCGATTACACAAACTCGGTGAGACCGATTTGGTAATAAGCTTTCCAGAGAGTTGGTCAGGTAAACTCAGTGGGACCGATTTTCTCTTTTCGGTGAGACCGAGATGTTACAAAAAGGAAACAGAGAGTTTACATTGCAATCTCGGTGGGACCGATCGCTCACTTTGGTTAGATCGAAACGTTACGAAGGGAAACAGAGAGATTGCAACCCCATCTCGGTGAGACCGAGATCCCTATCGGTAAGACCGATTTGCTTAGGGTTTGTGGCAGTGGCTATGACTTTTGGAATCGGTGGCGCCGGATAGAAAGAATCGGTGTGACCGATTTTGGCTTTAGGTTTAGGTCATTTGTGGATGTGGGAAAGTAGTTGAGGGTTTTGGAGCATATCACTAAGCACATGAAGCAAGAGGCTCATTAAGCAACACCTCATCCCTTCTTGATAGTATTGGCTTTTCCTATAGACTCAATGTGATCTTGGATCACTAAAATGTAAAATGAAGAGTCTTGAGCTTTTGAGCTTGAGACAATCCTTTGTCCTTAGTATTTTGAGGGATCCACTTTCATCATCCATGCCATGCCATTCATTGAGCTTTCCTGAAACAATAGTCTTGGAATAGCATTAGCTCAATGAGCTATATGTTGTTATGAATTACCAAAACTACCTAGGGATAGTTGCACTTTCACACACACTTAAAGTACTCAAGTTCCTTAGAGAGTGACTGTATCTCATGAGTCTGCTGAACAATAGAGCGCTCATCAGTCATCTTGTAGTCACAGAATTGCTCCATGACGTACAACTCGTTGCCAGCGCCCGAGGGCCCAAACGTGGCCTCGAGCTTAGCCCACATGTCTTTGCCGCTGTCAAACGACATATATGAATCCACAATGGAATCGTCAAGAACACTCAGCAGGGCGGCTTTGAAGAGGGTATCCATGTTCTGAAAAGCTTCCTGCTGTGTAGGATTAAGATCGCCCTCAGGCTTACCCTTAGTGGCGTCATAGCAGTACATGATCTGAAACCAATATACTGCGCTTGTGCACCACCTTTTATATTGCACCCCCTTAAAAGTAGGCGGCTTCAAAAGCGCAGCAAAACCACTAGGAGTAAATTGCCTGTGATCAGGTTTTTGGATTGGATTGTTGAATATATGAGCAATTTATTATGAGATTTAATCTGAAACAGCAGTAAATAGATCATGACGACAATTGCAAACATCAAAGTAATGATGTGGACTAAACCAGGAGGACAGAATCACATACTGTACAGCGGGAGCAGAACCGATGTGGTTGATGTTGTTACTCATGTCATTGATGAAGAGGTTACCGAGGTCGGGGAAGAAGGCTGTCGTTGAGGAAGTCGTCGCTGGCAGCAGTCACAGGAGTGTGCTCCCCAAAAACCTGACCGCCCCTCTCCCGTACAGGATCACGAAAGGCGGGGTTCGGAGGACTGCTGTCCCTTCTCGCGGTGCATTAGGAAGGAGGGCTGGAGAAGAATTGCGTGGCGGCGCTAAGATGCAGAGCAGTGCAAAACCATATGATACAACAAGGCTAGGGTAGAGCATGTCGGTCGATCGTATGCGAGTATAATAGTAGGCCTTTGGCCCCCAAACCCCACGTCCAAGTCAATAATAGCTCAAAAAAAGTCAATAATAGCCCCACCAAGGTTTGTCTAAAAAAACGGAGTAATTAAGGCGTCTGTTAGTCCCTTTAGTATAAATACAATATCATTAATAATGGCCCCACCTTTTGTCTCACAAAGTATGATGGAGTACAACCGGCTACATGTTTACAATCTGCTTCTCTTCTCTCTCCTCTTCTCTCTCCTTCAGCTAAGCACAAATACTATATTTAAATCCTGATAACCTGCTTATGTCATCTAATTGTAGTACTTGCTCTAAAAATTACTATCCACTGTGTAGTCTGAAATGTCGGGCATCACGTTGGCGGTGCCTGGTCATGCGTGGCCGCTTCAACGGCGGAAGAAGTGAGAGGTCGCGTCGCCTACGACTTGCCATCAATGTGGGCGGCGGGCTCACGGCACCGAGGCGAGAAGCCTTGAGGGGGGGAGGGTTTTCTTGGGCCAAGAAGGTGAGAAGCCAACTTGGGATCGGTCCGGACGGGGAAATATCATGTGCTCCCATACTCTACATATGACACTAGTCTATGTTACCACTCCCTCCTTTCCGGTTTATAGAGATGTTTAGAGTAACATAGTAATATGTTCTGATTACAAGTTACTCCCCACTATGACCAGCCTTGGCCTCTCCGGTGCTCCACCATGTATAGCTGCTAAGCCTGCCACGTAGGCATAAAATATGATGTGGCACCAATAAACTAAGCACCTATGCATTGAAGACTTGAGTTACTAAGCCATTTAATGCACTTAGCACCTCATCTAAAGAGCATTAATAGTATAGCCAGCTGCTGGCTATAAGCCAGTGCCATGTCATTTACAGCCCATCTTATAGTCAACATGTACAATACTAGATCAAAAGAGTGTACTACTACTTTTTTGTTCTGTTGCCCACCTTTCATTCTCACAAAGTGCCTAGGAGCACATGCTAGAGCTGGCTCTTCACGAAGAGCCCGCTTACCTTCTCTCTCCTCTTCCCTTTCCTCGAACTAAGCAGAAATATACTATAGTTTATTCTTTATAGCCCGCTGACTCAGCTCTATTGTACTTGCTATAAGCACATCTAAGCACTTACTAGCACCCCCTTGACCGTGGACCTTGAGGGTGTACGTCACCTTGTGTCTCATAATTTTCCTCGTCATCATCTGAGTCCTAGAAGATCTCACCCACATCATCATTAGCATGCAGCCGCCTTGATAGACAACATGCGCAGAAGGAGTAGAGGCGACTGGGGACGCACCAACACCACGTCGTGGGCACTCCGTATGTGCTCGTGTGCGTGCAGCGTGCATGTTTCTCCATCGGTGCTAGCTCTAAGGGCGAGGCTGCGGTCGCCTTCGTCTCCGACTAGTAGTTGAGCAATGACGGCAAAGAGGTGCTGCAAGAGATGCGTAT
Source organism: Aegilops longissima (assembly GCA_021605205.1). Taxonomy (NCBI): domain Eukaryota; kingdom Viridiplantae; phylum Streptophyta; class Magnoliopsida; order Poales; family Poaceae; genus Aegilops; species Aegilops longissima. The sequence goes on from CM038682.1 coordinate 155,169,183, forward strand.
GCGCCATTGCCTGCGAGCTTCGCCGTAGCACGATGAACCGGACGTCGCCGCGGATGGCGCACGCCTCCATGCAGCCGAGTGTGTGTGCGCATGCATGTGTTATTCAAGTGCATTCTGCGGCCGAGCGTGTGTGCATGCACGTCTTGTGTACGTGCGTTGTGTGCTCCATTTTGTGCGCGTATGTGCATGAGTTGGATTGGATGGAGTTAGTGCGTTGGCTTGTGTACATGCGTGGCTTGTTGCGTGGTTATCAATAAATCAATATAAACTAATCCCTCCGTTCCTAAATATAAGTCTTTCTAGCCATTTCAAATAGACTACAACATATGGATGTATGCAGACATATTTTAGTATGAGTCCCTTATTGAAATATCTAAAAAAGACTTATATTTGGGAACGGCGGGAGTATAAACATCTTCAACTGAGCATCCTGATGTACCGTTTCTAGTGGTTAGCGAAAAGTTCATGTTCTTTTAGTTGTTTATAGGTGGGCAGGCAGCAAAAAACAGGGGAAAACGCGCAAGGTTCCTTGCTCCTCCTTGGTCGTCGGGAATCTATGCTCATCAACTTTTTTCTTTTACGTGAGCTTTGTTCATCCTTTTCCCAATACGCGAGACATCTAGCATCAAGGTGCACGTGTCATGCAAGAAAATGGAGATAATCAGATAAGCAGTGCGTAAGTGAGTCGTAAGGGGGAAGCGGGGAAACCTTTTCGTAAGTGAGTCGTGCACTTCGATGGCACCTCGCAATATTTTTTCTCCTCGATGGCACGTGAATAGTGCATGTACTCAACGATGGAGCACGAGATGGTAGCAATGACATGGTCAGCCCCTTTTTGGAGAGAGTACGTACTACTAGTAAATAACTTTGATGTGTCCCGTCAACTCGCAGAACGGCGAGAAGCTTGATTCGCCTTCTACTCGCCAACGTAGCGGCTTGTGTGGCTCGCAGCACGAGGAGAAACTTTTGCCTAGCGGTGGGCGTGCAGCAGTTCATTTGGTGTCAGTTGCGAAGCGCTACTATAGAACCATCGACTTAGGAAGCGGCGAAGAGCCAAGCGCAAGGTCACCTACTAACCTTAGGCTAGGCGTAGTGGGAGTAACATAAGTAGGGGTACCTCCTTTTTATATTCTAGAAACAACCACCGCGAATATCAAGGTGCTGGTTCGTAGAACAAATTTCATGCGATCGTGCTCAGCCCTCCTCTATCTCTCTTCTTAGCCAACCAGCGGAGACGCGGAGCCCATCGTCTGTTTGCTCACATGCGCCCCACATGTCGGTGAAAGCGCAAGAGGACCCACTGAACCTGCACATCTTTCACCTCGGCGTCTTTGGTGATGAAAAACAAATCAATGAAGATATTCGGTGGCGCTTTTGGAGTTACTCAAGAGTAGTAAGATTCTATTTACAGTTTAACCCAAGATGCACATCTCGTGGCTTCAACTTATCAACTACTAGTACCACTCTATTTTCTTTCATGACACGACCTAGATCTTTGGATGTCCCGTGTCGGCAAAAGGAGGAAGAACCCGACCAAATCTTCGGTTGTGCTCTCGGATTAGACTAGTTGTGCTAACTTAAAAATTTTATTGTGTACTCCCTCCGTTCCAAAATAGTACTTGGCTTCCATTTGTCCAAAAATGGATGTGCCTATATACTAAAACATGTCTAGACACATATATATTTTGACAAATACTACCTCCGTCCCGGTTTATTGGTCCCCATTATATTTCGTGCCAAATTTTGACCATAGATTAAACTAACAAAATGTTTACGCATGTCACCAAACATTATATTTTTGAAAACTATGTTCAAATATGAATCCAATGAGATAATTTTTCTTGACATGCATTAACATTTTGTTAGTTAAATCTTTAGTCAAAATTTGACACAAACTACAAAGGGGACCTATAAACCAGGACGGAGGTAGTAGAAGGCATGTATTGTGCAACGGAGGGAGTAGAATGGATGCAAGTTTTTGTATTGGGAAGAAGAGTACATCCATATATTGATAGAGCGTTGGAGTTGGCCTTACAAGTGGGACCGCAGTTGAGGAAACCGACTATCGGCAAACCCCCACCTCGCCCGTCACGCGATGGCTGTGTTAGAGAAACGATGAGGTTGAAGAGATTGCTCTAGCACAGACTCCAAGAAATATGGTGTCAGATGGAAGTCGTGCTGGTGGTGTGTGCCGTACTCCTGGACGTGAATGCTTGTTCTGGCCCATGCCACCCTACTACTACTCCTACTACTTACTATATAGTACTAGTATCGAGGATTCGAGGTGCTGGTTACGTACAATATGGCTACAGTAAAAACACCCGCACGACGCACGAAGCATGTGAAGCTAGTACAAATAGTGTACTACTATTGTTGATTGGCCTCATCTGATAGCCTGTTGCAATGCACGTACAATTATGTATTCGGAAAATATTTTTATGCCTCGTCGCACCACTCACTCACAGAAGCAACTCGAAAGCCATTCATAAATTTAGTAAGTTTATCACAGGCATATCATTTTATTACATACAACAGGTCATCAACCCACATCGACAACGAGGATACATTATAAATACTAAAGTTTTCACCACACAACAAATTAGAAGCAATGAAATGAACTTCAACTCAACCATTCCTCGGCGTTGGAAACACTTGCTTTGAACCACAAGTGATTCTCTGGGACGGGGCATCTATTGTCGATCTCGAGAACAACGCAGGACTGATCATCCAGGCTGAAGCGGCCTACTATATCAGTACCAGTGTAGGGAAGCACGCTAATGTCCGAGGTATACACACAGTTGCTACTCGAGAAATTGCTATCTTCCGTAGAAGACAGTCACCATGATTGTATTTGAACGTGCGTACAATACGGTGTGCTCAACCTCATGCGGTGTGCTGAGATTTTTGGAAGTGGAACCGGTCACGAGTGTACACATTCACAAGTTCCCACTCATGATTGGACCCAATGTAAACAACCCAATCTCCATTTGCGCCTGCCCAAGCCTTGCCCTCAGCGATGGCATCTTAACATCATACGTATCATTATCAAGCGGCATCAACTTGCACAGGCGAGGCCTCCGTCATGTGGCGCCGATCATCGTGGTCATGGCGAAGAAGATTGGGGAGATCAAACCGCTCCTTGACTCTTGGGTTCCTTGTAATGATGTTATTAGTTGAGTCAAGAATGGGCTTGAACGAACCTTCCATGCTAGCCGAGGTGATGACGTCACACCGATCAATGAGTTCCTCCACCACGTCATCTTTCAGATTCGGGCAAGAATAACGGGGTTGTTTCCGTCCTGTTCCCTCCATGGAGAAGACGATCGAACAATGGCAGAAGAAAGGGTGAAGGGCTGAAGGAAAATGGAGGAGGGAGAGGAAGAGCGTGCGACAGCAGTTCCAAATCGAGAGGGAAAGGCGAAGAGTTGGTGGACGGTTGCTAGTTTGCCACGATTCACGAAGGGGTGCCCCGGCCTACACGTCGGTTCGGAAATACTCCTACTACTCGCCGTCGTCTCACTGATATGTTGGAACAGGACCACATGTCAACGAAACATGGTGTGTAATTTCTCGTGCAAAATGCGATCTCGCCGCGTTGGCCCGAGGTGCCGCATTAGTTTTTTTTTGAAAGTTTGCCGCATTAGTTATCGACCTTTATTTTTTTAACATGCAATCTGAATAGATAGCTCTGTGGTCATCACATGTGGCGGATATAGTGATGGTTGATTCGCTGAGCAACTTATTACTGTGGGAATATGGGAGTACCAGTGATTCAAGGAACAGAGAAATGATGGTTGCTTCGTCCGAGCAACTTCTTTGGGGCGAAGGTGGGGCTCTGTGATTTGTTGCTCACTAGTCATTACTACTGCGACATAGCGACCGGGTGAATCTTTCCCTGAAGTTGTGTTGTGCACTCAATATTGCTGCATGGCAGGTGGAGCGGATGAAGGATGTCCAACATGTCGGCGAAACGAAGTTGAATTGTTTCTGGCATTGCTATCAATCCTTCAGGATTTGTTTATATGTACGCATAATTTTGATGAAATTGTACTGTGATGATATGAAGGTTTCAACTCTGGTTCCCGCAGGAAAAAAAAGGTTTCAACTTAGGATTCGTGTGTGTTGCCTCGAGATTATTTTGTTACAACATTCCATCAAATACAAATGTAACTATCATGGCTAATGCATCTCAATGGTTCGCAGATCAGCGCCAATATTCACATCTGGCTGAAGACAAAGTTGTGAGAAGGTGTACAAATAAAGAAAAAATATAATTGATCGATGTTGTTAGTAGGCATGGCTCCATTTCCTTGGCACGATATTCATTGCTTGGCAGCTAGTTTCACCCAGCTCTGTAGCCAAAAAGAGGTGTATGAAGGACACCACAATCCGATCATTTTGTGCAGCTCCACTAAAATCGGGCGGACCATCCCTGTTTGCAAAGATATCCAGTCAGTGTGATTACAATAATAGTGGAACTAGATGATGAAACATAACACACATAAATAGAAGCCGATCACCTCTACGATCTCTCTTTAGGACTAACTTCTTGTTGGAGAAGATTAGGCACGGAGTTGGATGAGGAGGATAGCAAAACCAATCTCCCTTTCCGCAGTCCCACAGAAATGTAAAAACGTTGCCCGTGTGACATTTTGGCGAAGTGATTTGTGTAGTTCACCAAAAGGTCGCAATAGCAACGAGGTGAAAATGGATAGCCCTATTTGCAAAAGGAGGTCGAAAGGAAACAATTACTGCCCAATAACACGAGTTGAAGACACATACGCCGACAAAAAAGAAGCATGTTCCATGTAAAAAGGGAAAGATAGCACATGGTGGTTTATCAAAAATGGTTTGAGGACGAGATTGCAAGATGGAAAGTACGCTGGCCGAGATATGATTTAAGCAAAAAACTAAAGAAGATCCACATGCAGCAACGTGGGAAGATGGGAAGTGGATCAAAGCCGGAGGAAGCTGTACCTGAGGGCCATCGGGATGTTACTAGGAGGGCGCCAGCGGCCGGGATCTGCCCATACTGCGGCAGCGAGCAAGTGGCAAAGGCCCTACCACGCTGGAGCTTGGTCAGAGAGAACGGCGGGTACCACAGATCGGGACGAGCTGCCTCAACGCTGTCGAACGGAGAGACGATGCACATCCTCCCTTTACGCCGGCGAACGGGATGCGACCTGATCACTGACCAATGCTGAGAGAGAGAGAGAGGCCACGGCGGCCTTGTGTGAGATGGTGTGACGAGAGACAAACCCAATTTTCCATTTCCCCACGGCAATCGTTTTATATTCTAGGCGTGGTACCCGACCCTCCTTCGAGTAAACAACCGCTACACGCGTCAAATTATCACGTGGGCTGCCTTTCCGTACAGAAACGAACTCCACCGTGTACCCGCGCGGGTGTGGCCGGGAACGAGATGTGAGTACGTGCATCCTGCGTGCACTTCTTCTTTAGGTGCAGGTACGTACATGGGTGGGTGTGAGAGAGATGGTTTGTGCTAAATAGAGGCAATGTGTTGATGATATCTCAATCAAAAAACGTAACATATGCAATGTGTGTGAAACGGAGTCATGCACGTGAGATATCGATAGAATTGAAAACAGGGATGAAGTGTGTGGCTGCGCAATCGATAAAGAGTGCCATCGAATTTGTGTTTGCCCACGTCAAAGATACAGGCGGCTGGCCATTGGAATTTGAGAGGCAGAGGTGCAGTTCTTCTCCGTGGCATGGATACCTACCTACAACGTTCGACTATCGGTGTGTGTGTGTGTGGGGGGGGGGGGGGTAGAGACCGGTCGACTAGTATATGTGTGGGGAAGGAGAGAGACCTAGCTATGTATTGAGGGAGATCGATCGACATCCATGGATATGTGTAGCATAGGAATAAGGTTGGGAAAAATACAAAGGTAGATTGTCGGAGGGTTGGTGGTGGAGTGGCGTCTCACAAATGGTGGGAGAGGCCTGCTAGACAAACGGAGGGTGTTGGGGATATAACTACTGAATATAAACATACTGAAGGGGCGGTTTACCTAAATCCATAAATAGGGCCCACGAAGGCAAGAGGCCCGAGCCCGAGGCGGATTAGGGTCCATTAATGTAAACCGCCTTAGTCATGTAACTTGTCTTTGTAAGATAAGAGAAAGAAGAGACCGAGGCGGACACTTGTATGAGCGGCCTCGGGACTTTTGTAGACCGGCCAGGCGTCAACCCATGTATATAAGGGGCGACCGGCGGCGGTTTAGAGACAGAACAATTGGAGGCTTAAGCGAAGCTATTGCTCCCTAGGCGCCGAAATCACATCAATCCCATCACAAACTAGACGTAGGCTTTTACCTTCATCGAAGGGGCCGAACTAGTATAACTCTCGTGTCTTTGTGTCTGCTTTAACCCCTCTAAGTTAACCCGTACGATGGCCCTGCAACTAAGTCCTTTCACGAGGACATCTGCCGTGACAATTCCACGACAGTTGGCACCCACCGTGGGGCTATCGCACGATGGTTTGATGATCTTAGAGGGCAAGTTGAAGGACTCGAAGGCTATGCTGTGGGCGGATGACTAAGAGTCGTCGCGGCAAGCTCTACATCGGCGATCAGATCGGGGCCCAGGCGGCTCGATTGAGTCTGGTACCAGGTCCCCTTTGGTGGCATACACGTGTTCATCGGCAAGATCGGTGAGCCACGGCCTGAGCGGACATCTGCACCGACCTCGTCGAGGCGGCTCGTGGGCGAAGAAGAATCCTGCCACAGCTAAACCGGCTGTCAAAGCGTTCTTTCGTGGAGTCATCCACGGAGGAGGCTGTGAGGGCGGATCAGCATCTGGCGGCGAAACCATTGTCTACTCGATGACGAAGTCGTCGACCGGGCGAGTCTCTGTACCAGGTGCAAGATGGCGGATCGAGGCTGTTAAACGGTGAGTATTCGGACCCTTTGATCTGCCCAGCCGGGTTGGAATCTTCATGGCGGTACACTGGCGGCGCTTCACTCTTGATCCATGGCGCCCATAGTCGCCCGGTTCAGCAGCAGTGATGGCAGCGGGAAGGAGGCCCTGCGCCGCCGGCTCAAATTTTATCGAGCTATTCGACGCATTGGCTGTACTCATGGCGAGAGGCTAATCCGGCGGATCAAGACCTGCTGGCGGAGATTGCAAAGGTGAAGGAACAAATCACTCGAGCAAAGCGGATCGGCAGCCGCGGGCGTGAGATGGCGGCGGAGCAGGCGCTTTGGATGCTGAGCTTATAGGCTCATCTTTGGATCGAGCGCGTCACATGAAGTCATGAAAAGAAAGTACAGATCCCGTTTGCCTTGGTTTTCGAGGAAGAGACCTCTTCAATACCCGAGGCGAGGGACCGATAATCCGCCGCCGGTGGTGAACCGCCGGAAGCTTTTGGGACGGGCGCGCTGATTCAGCCCGTGTGATAGATCTGCCTCGCCATCATGCGGGCGCTTCAGGCTGTGCGAGACACCTCCGGTCACTACTCCAACCCGATGGATAACCTTGTTGCGGCTGCGGCCCGGTTGGGCGATTCAATCGAAGGCAATTCACCGCGGTAGAAACACGTCGGGCAAAAGAGCTCCTCGGGACAGCCACAGCTCAGCAGAGCGTATTCATACGATCGGGATCGGATCCACTCCACCCCCGCCCAAAGGCGGAGTTATAGCCGCACGCAGAGCGAACCGGCCGTATCAAGCAATGCGCAGTAGTTGGTCCGCCTCGCGGCAACAACCCGGCGGGTGGCCAGCAGCTCAAGTGGTGGTGGACGGGCGAGGCACGTGGGGAGGCGAGTTAGCAGCACAACATGAGGATCATCGATTCGCTGGTTCGACCGACCATCTTGAACCTGGGGTCACGTCTGGCTCTTTGGGGTGCCTTGCCTCGTCCCGCTTTACGCAATGTACGTTTGCCCAAGGACTTTAAAGGGCCACGCAAGGTGCCCAATTATACGCCGATTTGGCTCGAGCGTGGATAGAAAGCTATGAGATGGCCATGGAGATGCTGGATGTGGATGAAGCTGCGTGTGCAAAGTATTTCACCATGATGTTAGAAAGTGCGGCCCGTACTTGGTTGAAGAACTTGCCGCCAACTCAATCAGTTCATGGACCCGATTGCGGACCGGTTCATTCAAAATTTCAAAGACACTGTAAACAGCCCATATGCGTGGTGGATTTGGCGGCTTGTGTCGAGCGGAGGAGAATCCACAACCCATTGGAGTGCGCCGCGTTTGGAAGTTTACATTCTTGGACCGGATCAACCCTGATTCGCGATCTTAACCCTAGAAGGCAACTGCGGTTCAAACCGTTAAAATTGAAGCTGGGTCGCATGAAGCGTTTTGCAATGACATGGGCACTCTCATGGGCGTTTTAGTAAAGTATGCTGATTACGATAGTACCAAGGATCCCGAGTGCGAGGAGGATGACGAAATAGGGAAGGGAAAGCGAACAGCAACTCCAGAGGCCAGCAGACATCGATCGGCGGGTAATGGAGGAAACAAGCGTAAGGCAAAGCGGTAACATGGGCCGTAGCTAACACCAACGCACAGGACAAGGGTCAGCGGCGCAAGGGTAAGCAATCAAACCGGGCGGTGCGCCAAATCACAATCCGAATCGTTTGAATTATCTATTGAATCAACCTGTCCGAAGCATGGGACGAAGGAGGCACCACCAAACCACCTCTGGAAGGATTGTTACATTATCACGGGAGTTCAAAAGTTCTAATGCTTTCGGTATGATCAAGGGCCGGCGGCGGTTGAGGTCCGCCCGGTTCTGATGGAGAAATTCGGCCCGAGGTTGGTGGTAATCCGGCGGGCGGGATAATCGAACAATCGAACAATCGAGAACCAAGGTGGTTACAATCAACAACAGCAGCGATCGGGTTATCAAAGTAATCGAAGCGGTTGAGCAGTGGACGATACCATGTCTTTACCACCAGCTTGGACAAGCGAGACTGAAAACTTGAAGCGGGCGGTCAATGTTGTTGAACCGGCCGCACCGCATTACCTCGCTGGTCGAGCAGCCTATTATATGGAGCGAGAGGATCATCCTCCGGGTTTACAATCCGGGTCGATTAGCCTAGTGGTGGCACCTCGGTCGGAGGATACAAGTTTACCAAGGTGCTTATGGATGGAGGAGCAGCATCAACATCACGTACTACGAGACCTTCCGGCGTATGGGGTTAGCGGATAAGCATCTCGGGCCATCCAAGACGGTGTTTCACGGTGTGGTGCACAGTAAGTCAACATACCGGTCGGTAAGATAGCTGGAGGTGGCCTTTGGGGATGAACATGACTCGGATCGGAAACATTGGCGTTTGAAGTGGTGAAAATTCAAAGCCCTTACCACGCCCTGTTTGGGCGGCCGGCTTATGCTAAGTTTATGGCACGGCCTTGTTATGTATATTTGCAGCTAAAAATGCCGGGTCACAAAGGGACGATAACGGATCATGGGAGCCGCAGAATCGCTTTGGAGTGCGAGGAAGGTGATGCGGCTTACGCAGAGTCGGTTTGTGCCACTGAAGAGCTAAAGTATTATAAGGACTACAGAGCACGATCCGGATTTGAAGTTTAAATCGGCGGCTGAGACTAAACTTGTTGATTTTGTGCCCGGCGATTCGTCCAAGCAGTTCACCATCAGTGCTAACTTGGATCCTAAATAGGAAGCGCGCTCATCGAGTTCATCCGTGAGAATCGGGACATTTTGCATGGAAGCCTTGACATGCGGGTGTACCGAGGAAACTCGTGAGCACACTCTTAATGTTGATCCCAAGTATGCATTGGTAAAGCAGTTTCTTCGCGGTTTAACGAGGAAAGGCGCAAGGCCATTGGATAGGAGGTTGCGGGCTCTTAGCGGCAGGTTTTATCGTTGAAGTTTTCCATCGAGTGGCTGGCTAATCCGGTGTTGGTCCTTAAGAAGAATGGCACTTGGCGCATGTGTGTGGATTACGAGATCTTAACAAGGCTTGTCCGGCAGATCCTTCGCCCTCCCTGCATTGATCAGATTATTGATGCTACGGCGGGTTGTGGCGTTTGAGCTTTTTGGATGCGTATTCGGATATCATCAGATTAAAATGGCGGTTAAGGACCAGGAGAAGGCGGCGTTTATCACTCCTTTTGGAGCCTACGCTATGTATCTATGCCTTTTGGGCTCAAAGCGCCCAAGCAACTTATCGGCGTTGCGTCTGAAATTGCTTGCGAACAGATCGGCCGTAACGTGCATGCTTATGTGGATGATATTGTGGTTAAGTCAAGGAAGAAGGAGGCGTTGATTGAGGATCTAAAAGAAACTTTTGACAACTTGCGGGTGTACAAGATGATGCTTAACCCGCCAAATGTGTCTTGGTGTTCGGCGAGCAAGTTATTGGGTTTTCTTGTGTCCAACAGGGAATTGAAGCTAATCCGGAGAAAATTACGGCTATCACCTCCTTGGCTAAGCCAATGTGCATCAATGATGTCCGGCGCTTGGCGGGTCGGATTGCGCGCTAAGCGGTTTATCGGCCGCCTCGGAGAAGGCCATTCCTTTGTACCGAATCTTTGAAGAAAGCGGATCAGTTTATGCAGAGTTCATTGCCGATGAAACATTGGAGGATTTAAAGCGGCGGTTAGCCAACCGCTTTGTTCTCGCCGCTCCCATTGACAAAAGCCGCTTCTTCTATATGTTCTGCTAATGCGGGGCGATTAAGCGTAGCTATTGTGGTAAGCGGAAGGAGGCGGGGAAGAATATCCGGTTCAGCGGCGGTTTATTACATCGCGAGGTGCTCATTGAGTCTAGCGAGAGATATCCGCATTGGCGAAGCTGGTATATGGAGTTTTTATGGCAAGCGGAAGCTGAAGCAATATTTTAAGGGCATCCCATCACGGTGGTCAGTTCAGCTCCTTGGGTGATATCATCTGAACCGAAAGCAAGCGGGCGGATTGCTAAGTGGGCCATAGAACTTGGGCGCACGGTTTCTGATATGTACCTCGGACGGCGGTAAAATCGAGCACTTGTGGATTTCATTAATGATTGGACGAGTTACAAGCGCTGAAGAAAAGCGGATCATACCTATTGGACCATCCACTTTGTGGGTCCGAGCAATTGCGAGGGCTCGGGGCTGGAGTTGTGTTGACTTCCCACGAGGTGAAAAGTTTTATTCGTCCTCCGTTTAATGTTCCTTGTACTAACAATGCAGCTGAGTATGAAGCTTTGCTCCATGGTCTCCGGATGGCTAAGGAGATGAATCTAAGCGGGTTAAGTGCTTTGGTGACTCGGACTTGGTGGCCCGGCAAGTATCGGTACTTAGGATTCCAAAGATCCACTCATGGCTGCATATCGTCGGGAGGTGGATATTGTTGCAGGTCACTTTAAAGGATATCAGGTGGACCATGTGGATCGTCGGAAGAAGCGAAGCGGCGGATGCTTTAAGCGGTTGGGCTCTCAGCATAAACGGTCCGCCAATGTCTTCCTTGATGTCTTGCACAATCCGTCGATCAAGCTTCTGATGAAGTAGATTTGGCTATTCTGATCCGGAGGCTCGGTTGGTGGCAACCTTGCATGTCATTCGGATTGGGCGCTCCTTATTTGGCATACATGACCGGGCGAGTTACGGAAGATGAGACGTTAGCCCGACAGGTAGTTCGGCGGTCTAAGTCTATGACCATTGTTAATGGCGAGTTGCATCATTGTAGTGTGTCAGGGGCGTTTGAGCGTTGTGTGTCCCCTAAGGAAGCTGTGAGATATTGCGTGAGATCCATGAAGGGGTATGGTCACCACGCGGTTCAAAATCCTTGGTGGCAAAAGCGTTTCGCCATGGTTTTTATTGGTTGTTGCCCATCTTGATCACGGAGGATCTGGTCGAGCGATGTGATGGTTGCCAGAAGTTTTCTAGACGTGCTCACCTACCGGCCCAGGAATTGAGGATGATTCCAATTACTTTGCCGTTTGTGACTTGGGGGTTGGACATGGTGGGGCCTTTTAAAGGTCAAGGACAAGAAAACACACTTGCTGGTAGCAGTTGACAAATTTACAAAGTGGGTTGGCGAGCACATTAGCAAGTATGATGCGACCACGGCGGTTTAGTTCATAAAAGGGTGATCTTCGGTTTGGATTTCCACGGTATCATCACGGATAATGGCACCATCCAAGGGTGCCATGAAGGAGTTTTTAATGACGCGAGCACATCCGGCAGCGTTTCTTGATGGCCACCCGCAGTCCAATGGTCAAGCGAGCAGGCTAATCGGAGATCTTGAGAGGTATCAAACCCGGCTTATGGTCCCTTCTGAGAGGGCGCCGGGCTATTGAAATAGAAGAACTACCATCGTGATATGGAGTATAAATACTACCCTAACAGATCCACTGGATACACACCATTCTTTATGGTCTATGGGCGGGCGGTCCTTCCCAGCGATATCCGTCATGACTCACCTCGCGTGGCAGCCTATGTTGAGGCGGATAACGAGGCTGCGGCAGGGCGCTTTGGATCGTGGATGAAGAAGCGAGATATGGCGGCTGCTCGTTCGGCGATTTACCAGCGAGGATCTTCGTCGGTATCACGATCGGTGGTCGAACCAGAACCTTCGGGAAGGAGACTTGGTGCTTCAGCTCATTCAAGACCGAACAGATATGCACAAGCTATCCCCACCTTGGGAAGGGCCTTTTGTGGTCAGCAAGAATCTCCACAGCGGGTCATACTATCGATTGATGTTCGAGAGCGAAAAGACTCACGCCGCGTCGGAAGAGGAGACCAACGAGCCATGGAACATAGCTCATCTTGACCTTATTATACGACCCATCGGCTCTCCTTATGTACATATTATGACAATGTATATATTATGAATAAAAGCAATAAACGGAGCCTCGGCTAAGCGGGGTATCCATTACTGTAAAAATCCGGTTTGGGTACATGGAGTTGTTGTTGCAAAGCAGCCTCTGGTTTATCCCTTGATCTTGCTTTTGAAGTTTTTATGTCATCCGGGGCTTGGTGGTGTCCGAACCAATGCAACACCTTTTGATGGGGAAAGCCACCAGATCACAGGGACATGGTCACATCTGAACGATCCGCCTCTTGGTCGGCCTAAGGTCATAGAGTCACTTGGGGCTTGGTGAACCCGAACCATTGCCACGCCACTTGATCGGCATAATGCCACGGTTTGGTTGGGGACTGGCTGACTTGAACCATAGCTACACCTTATTGGGAGTTTGGTCGTGTCCGACCATGGTAGCATCATCCGATCGGCTCGTCTGACCTCTTTTGGCAAACATTTTATCATTGCCTATGCTCCTCTTTTGCTCTTATAAGCATCATTTAAATCGGTTCAACCAGTCCATTGACGGAATTTGGTTTATTGTTTAATCCGGTGATAACTTTTCGGTTTGTTTTTCTGTTAAACATCCCATTATGGATGTGAGGGCTTAACATGACTGGCATGGTTTACAGTAAACCGGCATTCTAAAGCTAGGAGCTGTTGTCTCCTTGGGCGGTAATGGTTTATGCAACCTCCGCTTCAAGGGTTGGCTCAATAGCTGCATGCCCGACAATTGGCGGTATTTTTGTATCACAAAGTTTTGATCATATACATCAATATTTTCTTATATAAGTATATAGGCGTCACAAGCGGTGGCGACATAACGCCGCCGTGGCGGTTTAAAATTTGTGATTGCGAGGCAAAATACATTGAAGGTTTCAATTCTTCAATCCAAGGTATCGGCACCTCCAGCGAATATTCTGGTGAGAGCATAAAGGCATGTTCAAAAACAAAGTGCTGGCTATTCTATTACAAAGCCTTCCACGGCCCGGTATTTCGCATGGCGTTATGACTAGCAACCGATGCATCACCCGGCAGCGGATTAAGCTTCCTCGCCGGGTTGGCGTGAGGAAGAGGCGTCGCTTCGGTTCAACTTCTTCCTCTTCATCACCCAGGCGGAAGTCATTGGTAGACCAGTCAATCCGGTTTAAGGCACGAAAGACAGCCTCTTCACTTATAAGCTCGGCGGATCAGCGTCGAGGGCATAAGTGTGCTTACGGATTGGAGGAACAAGGCTACGCATACGGGATGACAAACTCCACCCGCTTGTTGTTCGCATCGTAGAAAAAGCGGTGAACCGCCGAGTTGGCCTGCTGCCGATTGACTTCGCCGGTAGCGCATCTCCTTTGTTATTCGTTTGAGCGTCATTATCAAAACCGCCGTTCTCTTGGCTAGAAACCCTTAGCTATGTCGGCGGATCAAGGTCCGCTATCACGCCTTGGCGCGAGTTAGAAACGATAAAGTGCCGGCCGGGCGCGGATCGTTTAACTCTTCAAGCTGTGCGGAATCATGGATAGCGGTCTAGTGTATCTTTGATCAAGGGCGGAGCTGTGTTGTCGTGCGATGTAGCACATATGACTTCATTGGGCGCCGGTATCAGCTGCTCGATCGGCGTGTAAGCGGCCTTGAGCTTCTTCCGCACATCAGATCCCAGATGAGCAATACGCTTCCCTGTACTGGTTTCAGACAGCTCAGGTTAAACCGGCGGAAATATCAAAACATTGGTAGTCAGTGCAAAATCTCTTACCAAAGATGGCGAGAGGTCATGGCGTTAATCTGGCGCTTTAGTGCGGTAAGTTCTTACATCACCGGTTTAAGTGCCGTTTGACATCTTTCGCCCGTTTTTCAAACCGGCCTTCTCGATGTCGATTGGCCTGCTCGGATTTATACCACTCCTTGAGCTGTTCCATAGTGGCCAAGGCGGTTTTCAATTCATCCTTGGCCTTGGTGGTTTACGCTTGTTGAGTCTCAGTTAGCACGAAGGTCCTTGAGTTATGCGGTTTCTTTGGTATATCTCACTCGATAACAAATGGAGCACGTTAGTTGTTTCATTATAAAGTCCCAAGCTCAATACAAATATTCAACTTGGCACTTGGGGGCTAATGGCTAGTTGATCTCAGTTTGCTATGGGGATACAAAAATTAATTCCGGTTTAACTTTGCTAAGTTGAACCGGCCCTTGAGGGCTACAACACTGAAGTTTAAGGCGTATGGGTTCTATACAAGGTTAAGTGCCGGTTTAATTATGCTAAGTTGAACCGACCCTTGGGGGCTACTACACAGCAAAAGTACAAGAGAGGCATAACTCCTTACCTCATAGCGTTCCTTCATCGATTTACGGACCGGCTTGAAGTCACGACTTGTGTAGAGTCGGTTGAAACCGGAGTGAAGTTCTTGGGCAGAGAGGTTGTCATAAGCTGACAGATCAGTTTTCCCCTTCTCTTTACTCATGGTAGTGGACTCTTCCTTGGTGCTGTGTTTTGCTAAAGCGACCGGTTGGCTAGGGGTGGTATAGCCAGTGCCCGTCACTATAACGTCATCATTTTTGGCTGGGCTGGCCAGATTGGCGGTCTTCTTTGGGCTTGGTGTTTTCGTACTCCGGCTCGGCGGTTCAACAATTACGACCCGCTCTGTGGCCGGACTCGCTGGAGCAGGATGTGAGGTTTCCACTTGGGCATCCGGTTCAATTTCTGGCGGATCAGCGTTGTCGTCTTGGTTCAACCCGCGAGCTGTTTTAGTGACTTGAGATTTTCGCCATGCTGCTCTGGGATCTTCTCCGGATCAACATTGTGATAGGATCAAGGGTTTTCGCTTTTTACTCAAGCGAGCCTTGGTGCTGCAATGTTCAGAATTAAGTAAGATAAACCGACCAGCATAAATATAAACCGAATTGGCTTGGCGAAGTATGGTGCTTACCCGCAGCAACTTTAAGCGGAGGCGGTTGAGTGGTTGATGAACCGCCGGATGAGTTGGAAGAGGCACGATAATTGGTTGAGGCGGATTGAGAGGACATCGGAAGAAACCTTTCAAAGGATAGCGCTTTTCGGAGAACAAATCACCTCTCGGGCGGCCTTCCGGGTTGGTGTATCTGGTAAACCGGACGATGTAATTTGTTGACCACTGTGCGGGTCGTCCGGCGCTCTTCAACCTCTTTGTGTCTTCAAGGAAAGGTTTGGATTCAAATGAGCACAGGAATGAGATTTTTCACTTTCCGGACTGTCGGCGAATTCTTTTAACCGCACGAGATCGGATTCGGAAGAAAGAAAGATTACCTCAACGAGGTCGGCATGGTGGCTTGAGCATCATCACAGGAGTTAAAATTGTCGATAAAAGGAAGAATAGAAAGGGACAAGATAAATCAAGCTTTACCTCAACCACGAATCTTCGTCTTCGGCGGATCGGAAGACTCGGCGGTTTTCTCTTGCCAGCCTTCTTTGTGGTCTTGGACTTTACGCGGAGCCGGGCGGTTTGGTCCGCTTCGAAGGAGCTGTTAGCCCGAGAGGTAACAAGATTAATATATATCAACAAGGCATTAATATCGAGAAAAGCGGTCAGCGAGCCTTACATGAGCGGTTTGTTGGCAACACAGAATGGGGCCAACCGGTTTGGCTGCGAGCGAGATCGGTTCATCAAGCATCCTCTTCACTTTCTCTGTGACTTCAAGCTCGATTATTGGTAGCTCGTGGCGTCTTTGAGGTCTTGGATGCTACCGGTGTATTCGATGCATCAATCCGGGCGGCGGCTTAATGGCAAGATGCCCCAAGAAACCCAACATCGCACAAGGTCTACACGGTTAAGCCATTGGCCATTAGAGCCCGGAGTTCGCACGGGTGATGGTTGCTAAGCCGGTGAGGGCGGTAACCCGGCAAAGGATTCTCGTTGTTATGAGCAGTATTGCGGCAGTAGAACCAGGTTTGGTTCCAATCTTTCGGATAGCTATGGTGTTTGGCGTGAGGAAAGTCTACTTCCTTCCTTTTACGGATTGAAACGCGCCCACCTCCGTGTTAGGACCATCGAAAATTCTGTCTGGCGGTTCAAGTGAAAGAAATCCGGAACAGCTCCACAGATGGTTCTTCTTGAAGATAGACTTCACGAAAACTTGGAAATTGCATATATTTGACACGAGTTCGGACCAATATCCTGTGGATGGAGTTGAAAACTTGCAAGGACATCCGGAAGAATTTTGATCGGCGGGCAGAATCGGTCTAAGTGCTGCATAAACACAATTACTTCTCCTTCTTGCGGATTGGGAGGGCATTGGCATCCGGAACCCTTGATGGAGGACATTTTTGAAGCTAAAGCGCCGGTGGTAGCGCATCCGTTGAGTTGCGTCTCGGTGATCTTGGACGGACCCAATTGCAAGCTGAGAATTGTTTGGCCATTCGGAAAACTAAACTGTGAAAGGAAAGGGAAAAAGCGATTCACCGTTAACGGTTCAGACACATTATACAATGTTAAACGGCAATTGACAGCGGTTTCCAATTCGGTTTAGCGAGGACTAATGGAGTATGGCGGATTAGCTATCAAAAGTCAAACCGCCCAAAGAGACAGAGCTGGAAAATCTGCTAAGTGTGGGCGGAAACAGGTTTCACATGCGAATGAAGGTAATTTGGATCTACGAAGATTCAGTAAAAAATTTCTGCGACCTATGCAAGCCTTATAAAGGGCAGGAAGGTTAGTGCGTTCTAAACAAGAGGGTCGAACAAAAGAAAGGTGTACAAAGAATTAAAGCGGCGGCGGGCGATCGCGCCTGAGATGTATACTACGGTTGAATAATACGGCCATGGCGAGCAGGAATGAGAAACTCGGATGAGCGCCTATGAACTACGAGATGAGCAGGAACCTTCAAGATCGGATCTAGGGCTTGAAGAGGGCCTTACCGATCTGAGAATAGCGGAGGGCGCCGAGAGCCTCTGGTACAATCAGGTTGATCAATGACTTTGGTGTGCCGGCGTTCGAAGGTCGGAGGCGATGGCGGAGCTTGAGCTGGGCGTCGCGGGAAGAAAAAGCGGAAGAAGAAAGAAGAGAAAGGGCCGTCGGTCTATTTATAAAAAGCGGAGTAATTGGCAAGCGCGAGAATCGAGGAGTTAAAAGCGGCGGACGCGCAGTGATCGCCTCGATTTCAGGATAGTATTAAATGAAGGAATCTTCTTGTTTGGGTTTCTTTATTAAGGATGGCGTCAAAGGCGCCCGTTCTTTGTGGTCGGAGGATGATGTCACGGCGGTTCAAGCGGATGGCGGTTCTGAAATATGAAGGAGATTGAGTTTCCTATGATGTTGAAGATTAACATGAACCGGTTCAAGTCAATCTGGGGCCTAATGTTGGGGATATAACTACTGAATATAAACCGCCCTGAAGGGGCCGGTTTACCCTCGTCCATAATTAGGGCCCACGAAGGCAAGAGGCCCGGAGCCCAGAGGCGGATTAGGGTCCATTAATGTAAACCGCCTTAGTCATGTAACTTGTCTTTGTAAGATAAGAGAAAGAAGAGACCGAGGCGGACACTTGTATGAGCGGCCTCGGGACTCTGTAAACCGGCAGGCGTCAACCCGTGTATATAAGGGGCGACCAGTGGCGGTTTAAAGACAGACAATTCGAGGCTTAAGCGAAGCTATTGCTCCCTAGGCGCCGAAATCACATCAATCCCATCACAAACTAGACGTAGGCTTTTACCTTCATCGAAGGGGCCGAACTAGTATAACTCTCGTGTCTTTGTGTCCGCTTTAACCCCTCTAAGTTAACCCGTACGATGGCCCTGCGACTAAGTCCTTTCACGAGGACATCTGCCGTGACAATTCCACGACAGAGGGTATGAGCGCAATATCAATAAGAGAGGGCGGGCGATGTCTGTCTGTCTATGCACGTGCGTGCGAGAGACGGGTCGGGAGGTATTCAAGGATGATGAGGGGAGAAGATATGGTTGTGGTAAGCATGCGTAACTACATAGGAAGATCAACCGTCGTGTGTCCGAGAAAAGGAGAGGCATAACTAGCGAGGTAAGTGTATCGGTGCTTGGTGAAAGCGAATTATAGTCGACCTGGCTATATGTAGGGAGATCAGTTCATATACACTTTGCATGTGTTAGAAGCAAATAAGGTGCGGAGGCAAAGCAGGGGGAGAGGGTGTGGCTAGGAGGTGGTGCGAGAGGCCTACCATGTCGAGGGGAGGAGTGTGCGAGCATGTGATTAATGAAAAGAGGCGGGAGTGTGCACTGCGTGGAATCGTATTGGACATATGGGGGCATGGACGGTGAGACGAGAAGAGGGGAAGTATATATGTGTTTGTTGTAGGCACACTTGGCTAGAGAGGTATATCGACGGTGTGTGCTAGAAAGAAGGAGCAGGGGCCTACACACACGCTGGTGGGCGACCTAAAGGGAAATAATGAGCGTCTTGTGATGGAGGGGACACTAAGGGTGTGTGAGGGGGGCGGGCGTGTGCATGCATGATAGAAAGTTAGCGCTAGCTAGCTACAAATAGAAGAGGATCGTGAAGGTGTAAAAGATAAACAAAGATCATAATTCATTATAAAAAAGTGGATACGGATACTTGAAAGAAGATATCATAATGTAGAACATTGATTATAATTTGGGCTAATGTGTGGCTTTTGCAACTCAGGTCTAAATACTTGTCATAATGTAGGGGGCGGGGCACTATACTTTGTGTGATAAACACGGTGTACGTATGGAACATGGTTTTGATTATGAATATATAGTTAGTACATCAAATGTACTATTATTTGGAATCAACATCAAGTGTATTCAAAAAATAGAATTTGAGTTCACGTAGTACACATAGTTCATATCTATCTCTATAGTAATCATGTGGTGTGTTATTAAGGTAATACACGAATGATGGTTGAAGTTGGCAACAATCATGATTGTAGATTCTTATTGAAATAGAGAAATGAATACAAATTTAGTTCGAATTGCAGCGGTAGTATAGACATTTGGATCGCACTAAAATGTTGGTATGAGTAGGTTACATGCATTATACAGCAAGCGAAAAAATTTAATCAGACATACTATGGATTCATACTCCCTCCTTCCATCTATATAGGGCATAATGAGATTTTTAAGACCGCCTTTGACTATTGACAAGATTAATAGTACATGACATGCACAATGTGAAAATTATATCATTGAAAGAACCTTCCACAGACGAAGTTAACGGTGTGCTTTGTGTAAGTTGCATGTCATATATCATTGCTCTAATATTTGGTCCAAGTTAGCATCAAAAAACGCATTAGGCCCTATATAGATGGAAGGAGGAGTAACTTTGAATAACATTTGTATAGTAAAGCGGGCAAGACTCTCTCTTTGTGTGGTATGAATAGTTTTATTTTTTTGTTTTCTTTTTGTTGAGGAAGTGCGAATTGATTTGAGTGCATTACAAGTACAATATTACTACACCTTAGGCTTGTCCTAAAATTCAACCAGCGTCTTGTTATATCCGAAAATTCAGATATCGTGCTCCCAAAACTGGCGCCTTCACAACCTGCGCCTTGCTATCCGAAATTACAGCGCGAAAACTCCCCAGCTGCCAAATCGACACACAAAATCCCCTTCTAACCCTGAGCCGAAAGGGCCGCTAGTTCAAATCGGTGGGGGGTACTTTTGTAACACACCCTACATTTTGGACAAGCGCGTCCCTAAGTCATTCTTCACCCCCTCACATCGCCCCCTTTTCGCCATTCGAAATCCCAGGCTGCCATAACCTCTCCGCTCCGGCCTTGAAACCCCACCCTCCTCCGTCCGCCATGTCACTGCTGCCCAGCCGGAGCCTCTTCCCCGACGATGTCGTCCACCGCAACAGCTCGACATCCCTCGTCCACCTCCCCGGATGAGGATCCGTCGTCCATCTCGCCGTCCCGCCGGTTCAGCCGCCCCGTCCTCCACCTCCAAGGAGCTGCTCCGACGATCGCCTCGTCTATCGCGGCTGCTCCATCCCCACAGCACCGCCTTAACCTGCTCCACCGGAACCGCAGCATCCTCACCGACTCCTCGGACGAAGCCGAGGCCTACTCGGCGCCACCAAAGAGGTTGTACACTCATCGCATCGCACCTTCTCCTTAACTCGACCTCCCGGCGCCGACGGTGGTCCATCCCGCACCACCATGGGCGGCTACCTTGAAGCCGGCGCCCGCGTCGACATCTCCCGGCGGCTCTCCCCAAAGTCGAGGCCCCTTGGCGGCGGCGTCCATACCAGCCGGATCTGCTGCTGCTGCTCCGGCTCTCGCTCACTCACTCGCGCTGCTGCTGCTGCTCCGGCTCTCACTCGATCGCTCGCTCGCCCAGCTACTGCTGCTGCTCTCCCCCTCGCTCGTGTTGCTGCTCTGCTCGATTAAGCCACACTTGATCGTTGAATCGACCTTTGGGTCGATCGATTTTCAGGGGTTGGGGGGCTCGCGGAGTTAAGGAAGAACCACCATGGCAGGGACGGGGCTGCGGAGAGGTATCCCACTATCTATCTTAGGGTTCAGGTGGGGCGGGGGCCTAGAGGGTTGGCAGGCGGCGGTGGCGAGTTGTTTTGAGGCGGCGGCGGGGGCAGCCGGTTCGGCCGGTGGTGGCTGGCGGCTCGAGGGCTGCAGGTTGAAGATGAACTGCAGGACCTCCTAAACTACATGTCAAGTGCCTCTCTGCTACCATTGCGTTCAGTTTGACAGAGAATTCAGATTCCACAAGAAATTTCAGTTTGACAGTTAATTTCAGAGTCAACAGTTTTTACCTCATCTGTTGTAGTCGGTGGTTTTGGTGATGTTAATTTTACATCCATTTTACATCATCTATTGGAGATGCTATTAGAATCCCACTTGAGATTGCGATGTCATCTTGTGCTGCTTCAGCCTTGGCGTCTTCTGACTCACGGAGCTGCTCCAACGACGAGCGATCCATCACTGTGAGCAGTGCCACAGGGCGCGTCTC
Source organism: Aegilops longissima (assembly GCA_021605205.1). NCBI lineage: Eukaryota > Viridiplantae > Streptophyta > Magnoliopsida > Poales > Poaceae > Aegilops > Aegilops longissima. The sequence goes on from CM038682.1 coordinate 155,190,884, forward strand.
TGATTCCTCGAGATCTTCCTCCACACCTCGACAGCCACCTCTGCCTCAAGCTTGACGACCAACCCAATGATCTTTGAGGTCGACACGGCTATGGCAAAGAGGTTGTACACTTGTTGCATCACTTATTACTATACATTCACGTCGATCCATTAGGGCTATTTTGGTTCAACGAAAAAACATAGCAATAGGGAATTTTCCAATGGCACTCTACTATTCAATTATTCATGCATTTTGTTGAAAGGAATGAAGCAAAACATCCACTTGGACCTACTTTTCAAAATCCTATGCATGAAAACAAGACCAAGTGCATTAGTGCCAGAATAACATTCTAACTATACACGCTTTCATATGGTTTCACTTTTGGCCATGTTTCTTTGCATTCCTCTGCTCTTCCAATTCCTATAAACCAAACACCCAAGTTGACAGAAATCTTGTGTTTACAAATGCTCTGTTTACCATGTGCATTTTCCTATCCTATTCCGGTGTTTTTCCTATCCCTGTGTTATAAGAATCATGCAAGCCAAATGAGCCCTTACAGAACTTCAGTTACAGGTACGCGTCGAAGGGAACTTTGTGTGGTTTGTCCTGCTCCTGCCACGACATCGTCCACCTCACCTGAGCTGCTCCATCGACAGAAGCATCCACCAAACCAGACATCACGACTCCTGACCGTCTTTCGCCGCCTTAGATCTCCTTCCCTGCCGTCGGCACCCACCGCAACGGCATCACCATCATCGACTCAGCATATGAACCTGAGGAGTACACGAGTCCACAAGAGAGGTCGCACTCTTTTGTTTCTACTTATGTTATGCATTGCTTAAACTTACCTGCTACTTTATCGTCCTATTCAGCTCTTGGACTCCCAAGTCAGGTCCAAACTAATGTTAAAACTTGAGTTCTAAATTAGTTGTGGGGCACATATTGAGGCAGCAATGAATAGTATGTCTGTCTAATATCTGGTTCACCTAGGGTATGCCTATGTTGTTCATCTTGGGTGGGAAACAAATAGTAAAGCAATCATCATCTGTCTTTTTATTAATTTAAAGCAATCATCTACCTGCTATCATTATTTTGGATCCATCCTTTGGTTGTTACCATCACTCTAAATTTCTGCATGCTCTCCTTACATAATCTCACCATATTTTTTGTATGCATGTAGGATATTGTACAGATCATGCTGAACATGTAGAGAAAAGAGAAGAGTTTTCTTGCGACAATACAATGTCATGCAGACATCGCTCCATGGTGGGTTCAATGGCAAACCCTCCCACCCCTCTCCAGTTGTAATCGAGAGGAAGATATCTGTTACGAGGCGGATTCGGCGCGTGACCACTCCTATTTACCCCCAAGGTGTTTGCTCTACCTTGGCATGATGATGTTAGTCATATCATGCATATGTTGCCTTCTGGTGCCTACTTTTGACATCATATATGTCATTTGCTTAGTTTAGACATGTTACGTAATGCCACTGTTTAGTTTCTATATCATATATGGGAATTATGCAGTCTCATGTCTTTTAGCCAGCCATAATATATGTGAAATGTGCAATGCCATCCTGTTTAACCAGGCATCATATATTTGAATGATATCTTGCCCATCCTTTTCTTCATTACATTTCCATTTATGTCGACAATGTTTGTACATTAAACTACTCTTCACGTGAATCAGCCATTTGGGTGGGAGATGGAAAAATCTGGAGTGAAAACAAGGCCTTGAGCGAGCAGTGCTACTGTCAAGCAGATCTCTTGTTGGGTCTGATAGCTCCTCGAGAGATGGATTGAGAGACAGATGACCAGTCCTATTCCCCACCGAGGTGTATGCTCTAACTTGGCGCAGTTATCTGCTCATATCATGCATACGTTGTCTTGCATTGCATAGTTTAGACATCATATACACAATATTCAACACCATGTTCTTAGTTCAGACATCATATCGAATGCCCTCTGTTTAGCATATAAATCACATATGTGAATTAAATGATGCGATCCTGATTACTTAGATAACATGTAGGTGAATTATGTCATGCGATCATGTTTAGTTATTCATCATATCTTTGAATTATGTTATGCTATGCTATCCAGTTTAGATAGACATCATATATGTGAAATTATGTCATGCTATCCGTTTTAGTTAAACAATATAAATGTCAACTATTTCATGCCCTCTTTTTCCACACTATCTATTGCATCATCTCTCATACAATGTCGTACATTCAACTATGTTTCCTGTTTATCAGCCATTTGAATTGGGCGGGTGATGCGGTATCTAGCGGAATAAAACACGGTCTTCAAATAAAAGCAGTGCTACCTCTTGGTGGAGATAGCACCCAGTTGTACATGCACAAGAACCAGCCCTACCACACATAACCCAAACTCTACAGATTGTACCCCTCTGCGATGGACGAGAGAACCAGCTTCACCCAATCCAACCCCAGCCTATAGTAACCCAGTTCCTGTTGACACGGCACCATCTCCACCACAGAGCTCCCAAACAAGAGCAGTTAGTAAGGCAGCTCCGATTGCCCAAAGGGCGATACTATCACGGCGAACCCCAACTCCACGGTTAGTACACCTATTCCTGTGGAGGAAGCACAACCAGCTAGTCGTAGTTTAGCATCTATCACATTTGATGTTGTTAAATCGTATGTGCGTATCTTCCCATCTTGGAAATATTATCTTGAAGATGAAGGAAAATGCCGATTCACGGTGTTTGTCCGGGAGTTATGTGTAAGTAATGTTATTCATGGCAATTACTTTGCTTCGTCCCATACATCCTACCTCCATGATGGTTATAATACAACAAATTTTCCTATTTTTCTCTATAGAGAAGGACCGATTTGGAAACTCAAGATGAGGTAACCTGTGCTAATACCTCTGCTATCTTCAAGAATGCTTGGTGGCGATGTCGGAATTACACGAAGAAAAGCGTACTTCACCGGCAAAGAAACTCATCAAATTCCCTTACGTTCTCTGAGACACATTCTTTGGGCGATGATCGGGAACGCCTTGTTACTATCTTGGTCCCGAACCAAGAATGTGGTAAGGTCTATGAGCTCATTTTTATTTTTAAGTATTATATTCTTGCGTCTTCTTGTACTCTGTTCATGTAGAACAAGTGCCTAAACCTGAAGAACAACTGTTCTAATTTAAGATTCCATTGCTATCATAGTTCAAAAAGCGCTAGGCGTTAATTGTGCGTTTGCCACCGCCTTGCGCTTCTTGACCAAAGCGCATGCTTATGCGCGATTATGCACAAATTAAGCATAGTTATGCATAATGCGTTTTATAGCGCCTAGAGCCTAAGCGCTTAAGCGCTTCGCTTATGCGCCTTTTTTAACTATGATTGCTTTGCTCTTGTATCACTGTATTTACCGATACAAACTTTTTTTTAAAATTGAAGGATCCAATCGACACTCCAATGGCACAGTAGGTATGTTCACACATGTTTCTTTAACAGGTTTGCTCTTATCAATAGCTCTTTTGATTTCAATTTCAATTGTCTATCCAGTTGACTTTCATATCATGCACATTACTAGCATCACAACAGAGCCAATAGTGTTGTTGTACATGTAAACCCGTGGTACCCATCTGAAATCCTGTTGTGCCATGTAGTTTCCCACGCTTTGTATTCTTTCACTGCTGCTTTGTCTTGAACTGATATGATTTGAACCGTGTCTCTATTTTGATTTGGCAAGACAATGCAGTGACCATAGGACATAGATATATGTTTGTTTGATGCTTTTATTATGTACTAGTACTTGGCAATAGAAGACTTGGTAGTTTAATCATGTCCACCTTACTAATGAACTGGTTCACGAAATGAGTTTCATATACTAGTACATGCTAAACTTGTTATGTATGCCTTGTTTCTTCTTTTAGAATCTTGTGAGAATATTGGGGAAGAGTGCCTTATTAAGCAATGGTAAAGGAAGTAATGCGAGATAAGGTTCAGGATAGTGACACATCCTTGTTGGTCTCCAACAAAGCTGATAAAACAGCTAAGGAAGACTATCTTGAAGACAATGAGACAACCCCAAAGTCTGTCTTGGTTTAGTGTTGATTCTTGGCCACTACCGCTTGCACAAGCTATTCAAACTCCTTTATGCGAATCAGTTCGGTTTCTTGAGTCTCAACTACAAGCTGAAAGACATCAATCAGTTGTGCTGCGACAAGAAGCGGAAGGACTGCGGAAGTCCCTCGAGCATTCAAATGCATACTTTACGGTGCAACGACAAGCGTTGGAGGATTTTAGCGCCAAGCAGGACAAAGCTAACCAGCTTGCTAAGCTTATTGCCCGCATGGTGGATACCGAGTAACGTTTCTTGAGCTATTCGAAGTTGTTTGATTATGCTCTTGTTTTCTGCCGCGTTTATTTACCTTTGGTGGCCAATTTTGTGCCAATGTATGTAATATCTGCTTCGTTCCCTATATTTGCCTTGGTGGCGAACTTTGATGCCCGATGGATGTAATATGTGTAATAGCGAGAATAGGCTAGCCTTAATTGCTTGCTTATTTATTTCCTTATTGTCTTGTTTAGTTGTTTTCTTGTAGTCACTGCAGTTCTTTTTACGTGTTTTCTAGTGGCCACAATAGCCTATTTTTGGTAACTAGGCCAAAATAATCATGCCAACACATGGATTGTTGTAACCATGGGCCTCCTGCAGAGCAGTATGATCCATGGGCCTTCGTCGGCCGTAGGATCCATTGGCCTTCTATACGGGCCGTAGGATCCATCGGCCTTCTATCTGGGCCTTAGGGTCCATGGGCCTTCTACGGGCCGTAGGGTCCATGGGCCTTCTACGGGACGTCGACCCATGGGCCCTCGGGGCCGTAGATCCATGGGCCTCATACGGGCCGTAGATCCAAAGGGCCTTCTACGGGCGTATCATCATTTCGCCAATCATGGGCGTACAATTCGTGGACCATAACGGGCCATTAATAGGTCGTGTTGATAACTCTATGAAAACAGCCCAGCAGGTTTTTTGACATGAAAACGCATTAGCGTATTAACGGTCCATAAGCGGGCCGACTATAAGGACGGGCTGAATTTGGCCCACAAGCATAAAATAGCGATGGCGGGCGTATGTAATCGAATCTTGCAAATGAGCCCAAGAATCAATGGGCCCGAGAAGGCGAAAGATAACTTGGGCTGGAAGCGCCCAATAGAATAATGGGCCGTTAATGGGTATAAAGTGATATCTTTGTTCATTACGGGTCGATTTCACCACGGGCGTTAATGGGCCAAGAGTTACAAAGGGCCACATATGGGCGAAAGAAGTCATGGGCCACACATGGGCGGAAGTTAAAGCAGGCTGCAATCATATTGGACGGCCCGGATAGCGCTCTTGGGCCTAATTCGATAGGGCGTAACGGGCCTGGGTTAGCGGGTTGTAAATGGGCTATATGCGAACAGGCCGTTAACAGGCTTTCCGTGGGCCGGCCCGTCACCTTTTGACCAAGTTAAACGGGCTGACCTTTTCACAGGAATGGGCCTCTGTTGGGCCGTGCCACGTTTCGCCGTATCATAGGCGCCTTCGGTCCAATGAGCGGATGACATCTGTCCCAACGGTGAGCCGACCGTGTTTCCTCCAGCCAATGATGATTTTACACGTGGAAAATCCCCATTGGTCGGGGCTGTTAACGGGTTATCGGATCCAAAACCCGACCCGATAGCTTAACGACGTTCCGTTACGGTGGATGCCACGTGTCGGTCACCCTTGACAAAAGCACTTCTGTGACACGCGATTTATTGTCATGGAAGTGGACACTTCCATGATGATAATTTTGGTAATGTCATGGAACACTTCTACGACAACACAGGTATGACTATCTTGATTCTGTCATAAATTTGTCATGGATTTACATGCATGACAAAAAAGGCGACCTACTGTGACAAACATGTATCATCACGGAAGTGTATTTTTTTGTAGTGCCTTGTCACACCATATGCTTTGCATGATGCCGACACTTGTTGGGTGAATCACCGCTTGAATGCTTGGTTTTGCACTAACGCTAACCACATTTGTTTTTCCAAGTGTTTGTTGTCCTTGCACCTTTTGAAGGAATCCCAAGATGGTGCAACATTGGGGAGTCCCCATTTTGAGCTTCAAGATGACAAGTACTTGGTGAGCATCCACTCCTACACGGCAACGCCATCTCTTTCCCATGGTAATTTGGTTTTCGATCCGAGGTCGGATCTTTCCCAAGGGGGAGGGGATGATGCGGAGCATCCTACGGACATCACCATGTCAAGAGTCCGTTCGGCAAGCGACACGTGCGACATCTACTTCACATACACAAAGGTGAATCATCTCCTTTACGCATGTTCACTTGACCCCTTCGAGGATGGTATACTACTTGACACCCCTCTCATGTGCATACATAGGTATTGTCGGAACACCATGGACGAGGAGGAGGAGTGCGAGCACAAGTGTACAACTACACCATCCGCGAGAGAAGCATGGAAGAGAAGGAGGAAGAAGACCCAGAGTGAGCGATACTACCGCCCGATGTCCGGTACTACCGCCTGCCTGCGCGCATAATCGGGCCTGATGCCCATGTATCCCTTTCCCAGTTACCCCTTCATGGCTTAGACTATAAATAGACCACCTCCACCTCCTTTCTAGGGAGAGCAAAGTATATGACATGATTTAGTGAGCTTTGCTCCTTGTATCTCATCTTGTGAGAGAGAGACCACTCCATTGGAGTTCAAGACCTCCTATGGAGAAGATCCCATAGTGGATATCAAACCCCCAACTTGGGAAGGATCCCCATCATAGGATCATCAAGACCTCTCTCCTCATAGGATTGGGATGAACTAGTACCTTGTATCTTTCCTTTGTTGTTCTTGGATCATTGTGACCTCTTGTGTGTTCTTGGGTCTAGCATATGTGTGATTGGATCTAGTCAATTTGAGTGTTTCCCCTCTCTTGTGTTCTTCGTGTTCTTGGGGATTTCCCCTCCAATTCGTGAAAGACCTCCATCTAGGGTTCCACCCTACAACATAACATGACCTCCCGAACAGGATTACCGTACCACTCTGGTGCGGATCTTACTCTGGTTGACCTACGAGGTTCAGTAGTAACTTGATCTGAAGTTACATGATCATCATCATTAGCTTCCTCGCTAATTGGTGTAGGAGTCACAGGAATAGATTTATGTGATGAACTACTTTCCAATAAGGGAGCAGGTACAATTACCTTATCAAGTTCTACTTTCCTCCCACTCGCTTCTTTCGAGAGAAACTCCTTCTCTAGAAAGGATCCATTCTTAGCAATGAATGTATTGCCTTCGGATCTGTGATAGAAGGTGTACCCAACTGTCTCCTTTGGGTATCCTATGAAGACACATTTCTCCGATTTGGGTTCGAGCTTATTATGTTGAAGTTTTTTCACATAAGCATCGCAACCCCAACTTTAAGAAACGACAACTTTGGTTTCTTGCCAAACCACAGTTCATAAGGTGTCATCTCAATGGATTTAGATGGTGCCCTATTTAACGTGAATGCAGTCGTCTCTAAGGCATAACCCCAAAACGACAGCGGTAAATCAGTAAGAGACATCATAGATCACACCATATCTAGTAAAGTACGATTACGATGTTCGGACACACCATTACGCTGTGGTGTTCCGGGTGGCGTGAGTTGCGAAACTATTCCTCATTGTTTCATATGAAGACCAGACTCGTAGCTCAAATATTCTCCTCCACGGTCAGATCGTAGAAACTTTATTTTCTTGTTACGATGATTTTCAACTTCACTCTGAAATTATTTGAACTTTTCAAATGTTTCAGACTTATGTTTCATTAAGTAGATATACCCATATCTGCTCAAATCATCTGTGAAGGTGAGAAACTAATGATACCCGCCACGAACCTCAACATTCATAGGACCACATACATCAGTATGTATGATTCCCAACAAATCTGTTGCTCGCTCCATTGTTCAGGAGAACGGCGTTTTAGTCATCTTGCCCATGAGGCATGATTCGCAAGTACCAAGTGATTCATAATCAAGTGATTCCAAAAGTCCATCAGAATGGAGTTTCTTCATGCACTTTACACCAATATGACCTAAACGGCAGTGCCACAAATAAGTTGCACTATCATTATCAACTCTACATCTTTTGGCTTCAATATTATGAATATATGTATCACTACTATCGAGATTCAATATAAATAGACCACTCCTCAAGGGTGCATGACCATAAAAGATATTACTCATATAAATAGAACGACCATTATTCTCTGATTTAAATGAATAACTGTCTCGCATCAAACAAGATCCAGATATAATGTTCATGCGCAACGCTGGCACCAAATAAGAATTATTCAGGTCTAAAAGTAATCCCGAAGGTATATGTAGAGGTAGCGTGCCGACCGTGATCACATCGACTTTGGAACCATTTCCCACGTGCATCGTCATCTCGACCTTAGCCAGTCTTCACTTAATCCGTAGTCCCTGTTTCTAGTTGCAAATATTAGCAACAGAACCAGTATCAAATACCCAGGTGCTACTGCGAGCATTAGTAAGGTACACATCAATAACATGTATATCACATATACCTTTGTTTACCTTGCCATCCTTCTTATCCGCCAAATACTTGGGGCAGTTCCGCTTCCAGTGACCAGTCCCTTTGCAGTAGAAGCACTCAGTCTCAGGCTTAGGTCCAGACTTGGGTTTCTTCACTTGAGCAGCAACTTGCTTGTCGTTCTTCTTGAAGTTCCCCTTCTTCCCTTTACCCTTTTTCTTGAAACTGGTGGTCTTGTTGACCATCAACACTTGATGCTCCTTCTTGATTTCTACCTCCACAGCCTTTAGCATCGTGAAGAGCTCGGGAATTGTCTTATCCATCCCTTGCATGTTATAGTTCATCACGAAACTCTTGTAGCTTGGTGGCAGTGATTGAAGAATTCTTTCAATGACACTATCATCCGGAAGATTAACTCCCAGTTGAATCAAGTGATTGTTATACCCAGACATTTTGAGTATATGCTCACTGACAGAACTATTCTCCTCCATCTTGCAGCTGTAGAACTTATTGGATACTTCATATCTATCAATCCGGGCATTTGCTTGAAATATTAACTTTAACTCCTGGAACATCTCATGTCCTCCATGACGTTCAAAACATTGTTGAAGTCCCGGTTCTAAGCCGTAAAGCATGGCACACTGAACTATCGAGTAGTCATCAACTTTGCTCTACCAGACGTTCATAACATCTGGTGTTGCTCCTGCAGCGGGTTTGGCACCTAGCGGTGCTTCCAGGACGTAATTCTTCTGTGCAGCAATGAGGATAATCCTCAAGTTATGGACCTAGTGTGTGTAGTTGCTACCATCATCTTTCAACTTATCTTTCTCTAGGAACGCATTATAATTCAATGAAACAACAACACGGGCCATATATCTACAAAAACATAGACATGCAAAATACTATCAGGTACTAAGTTCATGATAAATTAAAGCTCAATTAATCAAATTACTTAAGAACTCCCACTTAGATAGACATCCCTCTAATCATCTAAGTGATCATGTGATCCATATCAACTAAACCATGTCCGATCATCAGGTGAGATGGAGTAGTTTTCAATGGTGAACATCAATCTACTATATGATTAACGCTCGACCTTTCCGTCTCAGTGTTCCAAGGCCATATCTGCATATGCTAGGCTAGTCAAGTTTAACCCGAGTATTCTGCATGTGCAAAACTGGCTTGCACCCGTTGTATGCGAACATAGAGCTTATCACACCGGATCATCACGTGGTGTCTCGGCGCGACGAACTTTCGCAATGGTGCATACTCAGGGAGAACACTTGTACCTTCAAATTGTTGGGTAACGTAGTAATTTCAAAAAAAATCCTACGCACATGCAAGATCATGGTGATGCATAGCAATGAGAGGGGAGAGTGTTGTCCACGTGCCCTCGTAGACCGAAAGTGGAAGCGTTAGCACAACACGGTTGATGTAGTCGTACGTCTTCACGATCCGACCGATCAAGTACCGAACGCACGGCACCTCCGAGTGCAGCACACGTTCAGCCCGATGACGTCCCTCGAACTCCGATCCAGCCGAGTGTTGAGGAGAGTTTCACGTCGACGACGGTGTGGTGGCGATGATGATGTTCTACCGGCGCAGGCTTCGCTAAGAACCACTACTGAGATTATCGAGGTGGACTATGGTGGAGGGGCACCGCTGCGGCTAAAAGATCAAACGATCAATTGTTGTGTCTCTAGGGTGCCCCCCTGCCCCCGTATATAAAGGAGCAAGGGGGAGGTGCGGCCGGCCTAGAGGGGTTGTGCCAGGAGGAGTCCTACTCCCACCGGGAGCAAGACTCCCTCCCTTTTCCTAGTTGGACTAGGAGTGGAGGGGGAAAGAGGTGGAGGAGAAGAAGGAAAGGGGGGCGCCACCCCCCTCTCCTCGTCCTATTCGGACTAGGGGGGAGGAGCGCGCGGCCCTTGCCATCGCCGCCTCTCCTCTCTTCCACTAAGGCCCACTATGGCCCATTAACCTCCCGGGGGGTTCCGGTAACCTCCCGGTACTCCGGTAAAATCCCGATTTCACCCGGAACACTTCCGATATCCAAACGTAGGCTTCCAATATATCAATCTTTATGTCTCTACCATTTCGAGACTCCTCGTCATGTCTGTGATCACATCCGGGACTCCAAACAACCTTCGGTACATCAAGACATATAAGCTCATAATATAACTGTCATCGAAACGTTAAGCGTGCGGACCCTACGGGTTCGAGAACTATGTAGACATGACCGAGACACGTCTCCGGTCAATAACTAATAGCGGAACCTGGATGCTCATATTGGCTCCCACATATTCTACGAAGATCTTTATCGGTCAGACCGCATAACAATATACGTTGTTCCCTTTGTCATCGGTATGTTACTTGCCCGAGATTCGATCGTCGGTATCTCAATACCTAGTTCAATCTCGTTACCGGCAAGTCTCTTTACTTGTTCCGTAATACATCATCCCGCAACTAACTCATTAGTTGCAATGCTTGCAAGGCTTAAGTGACGTGTCTTACCGAGAGGGCCCAGAGATACCTCCCCGACAATCGGAGTGACAAATCCTAATCTCGAAATATGCCAACCCAACAAGTACCTTCGGAGACACTTGTAGAGCACCTTTATAATCACCCAGTTATGTTGTGACGTTTGGTGGCACACAAAGTGTTCCTCCGGTAAACGGGAGTTGCATAATCTCATAATCATAGGAACATGTATAAGTCATGAAGAAAGCAATAGCAACATACTAAATAATCGAGTGCTAAGCTAACGGAATGGGTCAAGTCAATCACATCATTCTCCTAATGATGTGATCCCGTTAATAAAATGACAACTCATGTCAATGGTTAGGAAACATAACCATCTTTGATTACCGAGCTAGTCAAGTAGAGGCATACTAGTGACACTCTATTTGTCTATGTATCCACACATGTATTATGTTTCCGATTAATACAATTCTAGCATGAATAATAAACATTTATCATGATATAAGGAAATAAATAATAACTTTATTATTGCCTCTAGGGCATATTTCCTTCAGTCTCCCACTTGCACTAGAGTCAATAATCTAGATTACACAGTAATGATTCTAACACCCATGGAGTCTTGGTGTTGATCATGTTTTGCTCGTGGAAGAGGCTTAGCCAACGGGTCTGCAACATTCAGATCTGTATGTATCTTGCAAATTTCTATGTCTCCCACCTGGACTAAATCCCGGATGGAATTGAAGCGTCTCTTGATGTGCTTTGTTCTCTTGTGAAATCTGGATTCCTTCGCCAAGGCAATTGCACCAGTATTGTCATAAAAGATTCTCATTGGACCCGATGCACTAGGTATGACACCTAGATCGGATATGAACTCCTTCATCCAGACTCCTTCATTTGTTGCTTCCGAAGCAGCTATGTACTCCGCTTCACACGTAGATCCTGCCACGATGTTTTTATTAGAACTGCACCAACTGACAGCTCCACCGTTCAATGTAAACATGTATCAGGTTTGCGATTTAGAATCGTCCGGATCAGTGTTAAAGCTTGCATCAATGTAACCATTTACGATGAGCTCTTTGTCACCTCCATAAATGAGAAACATATCCTTGGTCCTTTTCAGGTATTTTAGGATGTTCTTGACGCTGTCCGATGATCCACTCTGGATTACTTTGGTACCTCCTGCTAGACTTCTGACAAGGCACACATCAGGTCGGTACATAGCATTGCATACATGATAGAGCCTATGGCTGAAGCATAGGAACATCTTTCATTTTCTCTCAATCTTCTGCAGTGGTCGGGCATTGAGTCTTACTCAACTTCACACCTTGTAACACATGCAAGAACCTTTCTTTGCTTGATCCATTTTGAACTTCTTCAAAACTTTGTGAAGGTATGTGATTTGTGAAAGTCCAATTAAGCGTCTTGATCTATCTCAATAGATCTTAATGCCCAATATATAAGCAGCTTCACCGAGGTCTTTCATTGAAAAACTCTTATTCAAGTATCCCTTTATGCTATCCAGAAATTCTATATCATTTCCAATCAGTAATATGTCATCCACATATAATATCAGAAATGCTACAGAGCTCCCACTCACTTTCTTGTAAATACAGGCTTCTTCAAAAGTCTGTACAAAACCAAATGCCTTTATCACACTATCAAAGTGTTTATTCCAACTTCGAGAAGCTTGCACAAGTCCATAAATGGATCGCTGGAGCTTGCACACTTTGTTAGCTCCCTTTGGATCGACAAAACCTTCCGGTTGCATCATATACAACTCTTCTTCCAGAAATCCATTCAGGAATGCAGTTTTGACATCCATTTGCCAAATTTCATAATCATAAAATGCGGCAATTGCTAACATGATTTGGACAGACTTAAGCATCGCTACGGGTGAGAAGGTCTCATCGTAGTCAATCCCTTGAACTTGTCGAAAACCTTTTGCAACAAGTCGAGCTTTATAGAGCGATAACATTCCGTCGTCGTCGATCTTCTTCTTGAAGATCCATTTATTCTCAATTGCTTGCCGTTCATCGGGTAAATCAACCAAAATCCACACTTTGTTCTCATACATGGATCCCATCTCAGATTTCATGGCTTCAAGCCATTTCGCGGAATCTGGGCTCATCATCGCTTCTTCATAGTTCGTAGGTTCGTCATGGTCTAGTAACATAACCTCCAGAACAGGATTACTGTACCACTCTGGTGAGGTTCTTACTTTGGTTGACCTACGAGGTTCTGTAACAACTTGATCTGAAGTTTCATGATCATCATCATTAACTTCCTCACTACTTGGTGTAGGTGTCTCAGAAACCAGTTTCTGTGATGAACTACTTTCCAATAAGGGAGCAGGTACAATTACCTCATCAAGTTCTACTTTCCTACCACTCACTTCTTTCGAGAGAAACTCCTTCTCTAGAAAGATTCCGAATTTAGCAACAAAAGTCTTGCCTTCGGATCTGTGATAGAAGGTGTACCTGTCGGTGTCAAAACCGGCGGATCTCGGGTAGGGGGTACCGATCTGTGCGTCAAGGCCGATGGTAACAGGAAGCAAGGGACACAGATGTTTACCCAGGTTCGGGCCCTCTCGATGGAGGTAAAACCCTACTTCCTGCTTGATTAATATTGATGATATGGGTAGTACAAGAGTAGATCTACCATGAGATCGTAGAGGCTAAACCTTAAGATCTAGCCTATGATGGCATGATTGTAATTGTGACCGGCCTTCTAAGGACCAACCTCACCGATTTATATAGACACCGTAGAGGGCTAGGGTTTACATGGAGTCGGTTACAAGGAAGGAAATATAATATTCGGATCGCCAAGCTTGCCTTCCACGCCAAGGAAAGTCCCATCCGGACACAGGCCGAAGTCTTGAGTCTTGTATCTTCACGCTTCAAGAGTCCGGACGTTGTATACAGTCCGGCAGTCTGGATACCCCCTAATCCAGGACTCGCTCAGTAGACCCTGAACCAGGCTTCAATGACGATGAGTCCGGCGCGCAATATTGTCTTCGGCATTGCAAGGCGGGTTCCTTCTCCGAATACTCCAAAGTAATTATTGGACACGTAGACCGTGTCCGGATCTGCAAGATGATCTCCACCTAGCATAAACCCGATCCGCTGGCAATCTTCAGGTGTCGTGCCCTTGCATCATGGCCTGGTCCAACGCGAACTGACGTTTCTTACCCCATGACGACTCGCGTTATGAGACAGTTTTATTGGCACGTCCCGTCGGGGCATAGATCGTGTTCCACTTATTACGGGATTTTTCCATCAATATGGGTGCACGCAACCCCACGACGGCCGTTGGTATAACTCCGTGTGTTTTTAGATAAGCCTCGAACGGCCACTCCAGGGACTCTTGATATTCATCCCCTTTATAAGAAGGGGTTGAGGCCTATGCCTCTTTTCCACCTTCCTCGCGCCTTCTTGTACCTCGAGTTCTAACACCCGAAACCTAAGCTTCAAGACCCCAGATCCGCCGATATGTCCGGATCCGTTCCTCAAGGCCAATGGGTGGCCTCCTCGATCCAAGAGGACGACATTGCGAAGCCTAGGGAGGTCGGATACCTGACCGCCGACATCCAACACAGGCTTCCTGCATCCGGGCAGGTCATCCCCACACCGGAGCCTAATGAGTGCGTCGTTTTTGTCCCGCACTTTCTCCATGCTTGGGCTTTACCCTCGATCCCTTTGTGAGGGGGCTCATGTTCTATTATGGGTTGGATTTTCACGATCTGGCTCCAGACGCTATCCTCCACATCTCGTCGTTCATTATAGTGTGCGAGGCTTTCCTCCACGTCACCCCACACTTCGGCTTATGGCTCAAGACCTTCAATGTGAAGCCGAAGATGATCGAGGGCGACACGCTGAGTCTGAAGGTGTTGTAATAAGCAGGAACGCTGATGCCCCATGGCCAGAGGGTTCTTTCCCAGAAGTATCCGATGTATGGAAACGGAGGTGGTGTTATGTCATGGCTCCCCGAGGCACAACGTGGGTGGCTGCTCCCGAGTTCCGCTCGGGCCCTCCGTCACAACTAGCGTCTTGGACCGACGTAGGACGGAATTGGCAGCCCGCTGGTGGTATACCGGTGCTGCAGAATCGCATTTGGGAGCTTCTTGAGAGGGACATTAACCTTGTCAGCATAATGCAAGTGATGTTAATCCGACGGATGTTGCCGTGCCAACGCCGGCCTCTCCGGATGTGGGAGTTCAATCCGGAAGGTCCGCGGACTGTCAAGCACTTCTTCGGCTTGAAGCTCGAAGAGATGTGCAAATTATTCTTCGGGCGGAAAGTAGTGTGTCTGGATACCACCGAGGATGCGGGCCTAAGCTGCAATCGCCTAGATACTCAAGTAAGTAGCCCTGATACCTAACACCCTATTTTGTATTTTTCATGATTGTTTATTCTGAAAATCATCCGTGTCCAGGAATGGCTCAGCAAGGCGGAGAGAATCAGGTGTCCGGCGCCACTTCCCGAAGGCTCGCCAGGTCCCACCATGGCCAAGATGCTTGACCGGGTACTCAGCAGAATGCCCTCAGGGAAAGACAAAGGGAAGAACGAAGAAACTGAACTCCACACACTGTGCATCCGAACCGGGGGAATTGTTGCCTCCCCTAAGGAGGATAATCGGGAAGGTGGGCTAAGGCCTCCTCCCCGCGCGGGAAGAAGAGGGCTGCCTCCGAAGACTTGGAGACGAAGATGCCCAAACCAGCAAAAAAGATATCACCAGGGGGCTCTGCCCCAATGGGCACCCTCACCGCATCATGCCCACCAACGGGCCAGCCCTCCACCGAGCTGTAAGCAAATTTTTGTTTCGAAGGTACTGCGTTTCTCCTAGATCAATAACCAGGATTCGTCTTTCGCAGTACGGCTAGCAGCCCTTCTCAACAGAGTTCGTCTTCGGGGGATCTCCCTCCGGAGAAGATGGAGAGCGAGACCCCGCCCACCTCTCCGGCTCATGAAGCAGGCGACATCGAGGTGTAAATCACGGAGAATCCGGACCTGCAAGCCGGAAGCCACGCGCGTCGGCCCGTGAGCCCGGGCGTTTGGCTCCCGCGGCGATGGGAAAAGGGGGCGCAGTTTGATGTCCGCCGGACGTCTTGTGGGCCTCTTGGAGCGAGCTGCGCTCTCGGGAGCACCGCTCATTAATGGCGCGGTGCTCGGGAAGATTTCCTCCGCTTCTAAGCGGTTTGAATAAGCATTTACAAGTCTGCTTTCGAGAGGCTTTGAGGTATGTAGTTAAGAATACACTGTTTTTGGCTGTGAGGCACGCGTTAGGTGTGCTCCATATAGATAGTAGCCCCTGAGACTCTGGTTGTCCTCCCTAGGCGGCAAACAGGGGATCATAAATCAATGATCGCGCTGTAAATATGTGAAGGTACCCGCGAATCCGGCCGCCGACCAGTCTGTGGAATTTTCTGAACTAGCCAGGCAGATTCGATCGATTGATGTCGATATCACGCTGGTGAACGAGCGGCTAGACAAATCACAATGTATGTGCTCTGCCTTCCTTTGTATAGGAAAATATGGAGGCGGCATGATATTAATGTAATATGTTCGGACTGCAGATGGTGCTGCTGCCATGGAGGCCCTGAGGGCAGAACTTGTCCAGGCCAAGGAACAAGCTCGGGTTAGCAATGCGGCTGCCCTAAAGGCGGCCGAAGAATTGAGAGTCGAACAGGCTGCTCATCGCCGAAGCAAGGAAAAGATAGCCGAAATGGCTGTGGAGTTAAAAAATGCCGCTGACCGGTATGAGCTCCTTGAAAAGGAGCATAAGGAAAGTTTGACCAAGCTGGACAAAGGCGTAATGCCACCAAGGAAATCGCATCGCGCTCGGGGGTGCGGGAGGAACTTCAATAGGCGGTAAAATCGCGATCGAGGCTCCTACTTTCTGATTTAAGTTTTTGATCAATCGCTCCCTAGATGGGCGCTTGGAGTCCTGCGGACGCGTATGCAGATTTGGCAAAGAGTACGGCTGACGCTGCTAAGTTCTTCGAGGATCAGGGTGATAAGGAAGTGGAGAAGCTTTTCTGGTCGCAATTCAATGCTCCCACTCTCCCGCTGCCGTTAAGTGACAAGATGGCCGCTGTAGCGGAGCTTCACAGGCTGTCCGGTCTTGCAATGCAGTCTATAATAGACCATATTTGGCCGAAGGGGCCTAAGCCGGACAGTTACTTTGGCTTGGTGCAGCAATTCCTTGGGGCCGTGCCTCGGATCGACGCCTTGAGGAGGTCGGCGTGCATAGAGGGTGCACGAATGGCTCTTGCCCGCGTTAAAGCCTATTAGACGGATATGGAGGCCACCATTATAGCGACCCAAGATCTGGCGAGGGGCCAATATCCGGCCGAGCACTACTTGGAGCAGGTCACAGAAGGTGCCCGCCTAGTAGAGGCGCAGTGCTAGAAGAATGTCTTATTCGAGTGATAAATCGAATCATTGTAAGAACAATGTTATTTTGGTTATAAGGCTATATTTATACTTTTTGCCCGAAAGCATTATTGTGTCCCTTATGCGGCCATTTACATATATATATATATATATATATATATATATATATATATATATATATATATATATATATATATATATATATATATATATATAATGTAATCCGAAAGATAGTAGTAAATCGGTTTTATTACATAAACAATGCGGGGGTGTTTGCAAAAAATATGCTTAATCACACTTGATCCAACGTCTTGGTCTATGAAGGAGGTGATCGCACGTCGAACTAGGCAACCGCACTATATAGTTGTAACACTTTCGCTTAGCCATGGGAATCTATATGTTGGGGCTACTATGTAGCCCCTGGTACATTCGCGTGCATCTGAATACGGGCGCGTGTGTACATGACCGGGAAACGGTCCTTCGTTAATGCGGAGGGATCCTAAAGATTCCGATAAGTCTTCGAGTGGTTGAACAGTCTCTCGATGTGCCATGACAGTTAGTTTTCGGCTTTCTCTACCGAGGTGCTCGTCCGGAATAACCAGGGCACAATCGCAGTAGTTCTCCTTTGGCCACCTTAGCCGATTATAACGGAACGTAAGGCGGCAAACCCAACATTTGACCAAAGTCATGATTCGGAGCTGCTGCATATAAGGCCAAACTCGTGACGCCGAACACTCCCGAAGATATTCGGACTTTATAATAGTCGATGGGCTCAAGAATGCCCATTCGTTATAAACCCTGTGTTTCCAGGTACGTGCGTTAATCTGCCGTGGCGAGATGCCAAAAACGGCAGTATCCTCTGTGGGTATGGAATCCATGGGATAGTTAAACAACAAGAGGCAACAGAAAAGGTTTACACAAGGGCTTAATCTAAAAAGAAACATGTTGAACGGGGCCCTGCTGCACTTCTGCGCCTTCTTCTCCATTGTGCCTTATCCTGGAAGGGCATCGCGCGAACGTTGTCTGTGGAAAAAGAAAAACTCGTAGGAGAGTACAACGTTAGTATGCGATGGATGATAAAAGTGTAAGATGTTGGCCTGCCCATAAGGTTGAGCCAAGTGTGGGGCTGTATTAAGTATCTATAGCCCCTGGTATCCGCTATAGGATTACATATACGGTGCCCTGGTTCGATCTGGGCTACCGGACTCATCTAACCGTGTCCCTGGTCTTAACGACCGGTCATATTTTTTGATGTTTGGAGGTCGCTTATAGTCCGGCCGCGAGGGCCATCGCGTGTTCCTATGCATGTGACGAGCGCTCTGTTATTCCGCTAACGGTGATGACGCCACGTGGACCAGGCATCTTAAGTGTAAGGTAGCCATAGTGCGGCAATGCATTGAAGCGGGCGAAGGCCGTTCTTCCGAGCACTGCGTGGTAGTCGCTTTGGAAGGATGCGATGATGAAGAGTAGTTCTTCGCTTCTGGAGTTTCCTGGAGAGCCGAATGTTACCTCCAGTGCGACGGAGCCTCTGCTATGGGCTTCAACGCCTGGTATCACCCCTTCAAAGGTGGTGTTGCTTTGGTTAATTCTGGATGGATCTATCCCCATCCTGCGGACAGTGTCCTCATATATTAAGTTGAGACTGCTGCCGCCGTCCATAAGGACGCGGGTGAGACGGTATCCGTCGATTATTGGGTCAAGCACCAAGGCCTTTGATTCTCCGTGCCGAATACTGGTTCGGTCGTCCAAGTTATCGAAAGTGATCGGATAAGGCATCCAGTGGTTAGGTGTGAGTACGATGGGCTCTATATCGAGCGCGGCTCTATGCGCGTTTTCGTGCCTCCTCATGGATGTGTGAGTCGCGTGGATCATGTTCACTATTTTAACCTCTGGCGGGAATTTTTTCTGTCCTTCAGTGTTCGGCTGGCGAGGTTCATCCTCGTCTTCACTTGGTGTTTCCCTTCCCTTGTGTTCGGCATTTAATTTGCCGGCCTGCTTGAAGACCCAGCACTCTCCGTGCGTGTGGTTTGCAGGTTTGTCAGGGGTGCCATGAATTTGGCATAGTCTGTCCAGGACTCTATTCAGGCCGGACGGTCCCTCTTTGCTGCCTTTAGATGGCTTATTTTGCTGATTAGGTCGAGAGCCCCTGAATCCGGCGTTAACCATCGTGTTATCCGGACTCTCTTCCTTGTTTTGGCGTTTGTTTTTATGACGCCGTGGCTTCCCGTTGCCATCCCTTATTTCGGATGTGCTGGGGTCGCTGGTGCCTTTACGGGCTAGCCAGCTATCTTCTCCCATGCAAAAGCGGGTCATAAGGCTTGTTAGGGCTGCCATTGTCCGTGGCTTTTCTTGGCCGAGGTGTCTGGCGAGCCACTCGTCCCGGATGCTGTGTTTGAATGCCGCTAAGGCTTCGGCATCCGGACAGTCAACAACTTGATTCTTCTTAGTGAGGAATCTGTTCCAAAACTTGCGGGCGGATTCTCCGGGCTGTTGGACTATGTGACTTAAGTCGTCAGCATGCGGAGGCCGGACATAGGTCCCTTGAAAATTGGCCCTGAAAGCGTCCTCGAGTTCCTCCCAGCTCCCAATTGAATTTTCGGGGAGGCTTTTCAACCAGTGCCGAGATGGTCCCTTCAGTTTGAGGGGGAGGTATTTGATGGCGTGAAGGTCATCCCCACGAGCCATATGTATGTGCAGGATAAAGTCCTCGATCCAGACTCCTGGGTCTGTCGTTCCGTCGTATGCCTCTATGTTCACAGGTTTAAAGCCCAGTGAAAATTCATTGTCCAATACTTCATCGGTAAAGCACAGGGGGTGAGCAGCCCCTCTGAATCTGGATGTGTTGTGGCATGCCGTCGGCTGTTGTTGTGTCCGGTGTTTATTCTGGACTGGTATTCGATTGGTGTAATCGTTTTGGTGACCATAGTCCCTCGCCGGGGTGCGTCCTTTGGATCCATAAATGGACCTGGCCGCGCCGGCTTTCTTATTCAGGTGTTCACGTGGATCGTGCGCGGCGTCGGTAGCCGCTTTGTCGCGGTTATGAAGTGGTACAGCTTTGCCGTCGAATTCTGGCAGTAGCTTGCGTTTTGGATAGCTCTTTGTATGGCGATCATCGCCATATCTTTCTTTAGTGTCTAGCACTTTATTCCATCTGCGGTTGAGCGTTTCCTGTGCGGCTTTAAGCCGTTGCTTCTGCTTCTTTAGACTTCTTGCGGTGGCCATAAGCTTTCTGTGGAGGTTATCTTGTTCCACGTGTTTTTCCAGAATTGCATCATTATCCGGACTGTTTTCTGTCTGGTTCGGTTTGATGACCTCGTCCGTCGGGATCATTGTCCTCGGCGCCCGCTCGGCGTGTTCGGGGTGACCTGGTTAAATGCGTGCTCGGTACTGGGTCCGTATGATCGTTGTTGCCTTTGGAGTTGATTGTAGTGTCGATCCCTCTGGCGCTCTTGTCACTATTTTTGCTGTTGCTGGACTTAGAACGGCGTCTGCGCCGTCGCTTTGGCTTTTGTCCGGGGATTTTATCATCCGAATTGTCGCCTTTGTCCTCTTTGGGCATATCCACCATGTATATGTCGTGTGACGAGGGGGAAGTCCGGCGCCCCATAGATTCCAAATCTTCTCCTGCATCGTCGTCCATACCGTCGATGTCTTCAGAGTCGAAGTCAGGCACGTCGGTTAAATTATCGACCGTGGCTATGAAGTGGGTGGTGGGTGGGCAATGAATTTCTTCGTCGCCTACTTCCCACTCGAACCGGACATAGTTTGGCCCAAAATTTTCTGTCAAAGAGAGAGTTTTTAATAAGTTCAACTAGTCGCCAAAGGGCGAGTGCTGAAAGATATCCACAGCGGTAAACTCCATTACCGGAGCCTAACCTGGCTCGACTGGCTCGGGAGTGCGCGGACCGGAACCATCATCCGAATACGAATCCGGGGGTCTGTAGTCACAGGCAACCACAGAGGTAAGGCCCTTGTTCGGCTCCAACGCCGATGAGTGCGCGACCTGCGGGGAAGGGTCCAGCCCTCCGTCCTCAGGCAACGCAGCCTGCTCCGGATTTAGGTCCGAGGCTACTGCGGGGGTGATACCCCGAGCTTTGTCCGACAGCAGGTTAAGCCGTGCTCGTCATGACTGTCCGGTACCGTGTTATTCACGATGGTTGAAAAAGCCATCGAGCCCAGTAGCAACGACACAGAGGAACTCTCAATGAAAGCACCAATGTCGGTGTCAAAACCGGCGGATCTCGGGTAGGGGGTCCCGATCTGTGCGTCAAGGCCGATGGTAACAGGAAGCAAGGGACACAGATGTTTACCTAGGTTCAGGCCCTCTCGATGGAGGTAAAACCCTACTTCCTGCTTGATTAATATTGATGATATGGGTAGTACAAGACTAGATCTACCACGAGATCGTAGAGGCTAAACCCTAAGAGCTAGCCTATGATGGCATGATTGTAATTGTGATCGGCCTTCTAAGGACCAACCCCTCCGGTTTATATAGACACCGGAGAGGGCTAGGGTTTACATGGAGTCGGTTACAAGGAAGGAAATATAATATCCGGATCGCCAAGCTTGCCTTCCACGCCAAGGAAAGTCCCATCCGGACACGGGCCGAAGTCTTGACTCTTGTATCTTCACGCTTCAATAGTCCGGACGTTGTATACCGTCCGGCAGTCCGGATAACCTCTACTCCAGGACTCCCTCAGTACCCAACAGTCTCCTTTGGGTATCCTATGAAGACACATTTCTCTGATTTGGGTTCAAGCTTATCAGGTTGAAGCTTTTTCACATAAGCATCGCAGCCCCAAACTTTAAGAAACGACAACTTTGGTTTCTTGCCAAACCACAGTTCATAAGGCGTCGTCTCAATAGATTTTGATGGTGCCCTATTTAACGTGAATGCGGCCGTCTCTAAAGCATAACCCCAAAACAATAGCGGTAAATCAGTAAGAGACATCATAGATCGCACCATATCTAGTAGAGTACGATTACGACGTTTGGACACACCATTACGCTGTGGTGTTCCGGGTGGCATGAGTTGCGAAACTATTCCGCATTGTTTCAAATGAGGACCAAACTCACAACTCAAATATTCTCCTCCACGATCAGATCGTAGAAACTTTATTTTCTTGTTACGATGATTTTCAACTTCACTCTGAAATTCTTTGAACTTTTCAAATGTTTCAGACTTATGCTTCATTAAGTAGATATACCCATATCTGCTTAAATCATCTGTGAAGGTGAGAAAATAACGATATCCGCCACGAGCTTCAACATTCATCGGACCACATACATCTGTATGTATGATTTCCAAAAATCTGTTGCTCCCTCCATAGTACCAGAGAACGGCGTTTTAGTCATCTTGCCCATGAGGCACGGTTCGCAAGTACAAAGTGATTCATAATCAAGTGGTTCCAAAAGTCCATCAATATGGAGTTTCTTCATGCGCTTTACACCAATATGACCTAAACGGCGATTACCACAAATAAGTTGCACTATCATTATCAACTCTGCATCTTTTGGCTTCAATATTATGAATATGTGTATCACTACTATCGAGATTCATCAAAATAGACCACTCTTCAAGGGTGCATGACCATAAAATATATTACTCATATAAATAGAACAACAATTATTCTCGATTTAAATGAATAACCGTCTCGCATCAAACAAGATCCAGATATAATGTTCATGCTCAACACTGGCACCAAATAACAATTATTTAGGTCTAAAACTAATCCCGAAGGTAGATGTAGAGGTAGCATGCCGACCGCGATCACATCGACTTTGGAACCATTTCCCACGCGCATCGTCACCTCGTCCTTAGCCAATCTTCGGCAATCCGTAGCCCTGTTTGAGTTGCAAATATTAGCAACAGAACCAGTATCAAATACCAGTGCTCTGCGAGCAATAGTAAGGTACACATCAATAACATGTATATCACATATACCTTTGTTCACCTTGCCATCCTTCTTATCCGCCAAATACTTGGGGCAGTTCCGCTTCTAGTGACCGATGCGCTTGCAGAGAAGCATAGTCTCGAGCTTAGGTCCAGACTTGGGTTTCTTCTCTGAGCAGCAACTTGCTTGTTGTTCTTCTTGAAGTTCCCTTCTTCTTCCCTTTGCCCTTTTATTGGCTGGTGGTCTTATTGACCATCAACACTTGATGCTCCTTCTTGATTTCTACCTCCGCAGACTTCAGCATTGCGAAGAGCTCAGGAATCGTCTTATCCATCCCTTGCATGTTATAGTTCATCACGAAGCTCTTGTAGCTTGGTGGCAGTGATTGGAGAATTCTGTCAATGACGCTATCATCTGGAAGATTAACTCCCAATTGAATCAAGTGATTGCAGTACCAAGACATCTTGAGTATATGCTCACTGACAGAACTATTCTCCTCCATCTTGCAGCTGTAGAATTTATTGGATACTTCATATCTCTCAATCCGGGCATTCTTTTGAAATATTAACTTTAATTCCTGGAACATCTCATATGCTCCATGACGTTCAAAACATCATTGAAGTCCCGGTTCCAAGCCGTAAAGCATGGCACACTGAACTATCGAGTAGTCATCAACACATGACTGCCAGGCATTCACAATGTCTGCAGTTGCTGGTGTAGGTGGTACACCTAGCGGTGCTTCCAGGACGTAACTCTTCTGTGCAGCAATGAGGGTAATCCTCAAGTTACGGACCCAGTCCGTGTAATTGCTACCATCATCTTTCAACTTTGCTTTCTCAAGGAACGCATTAAAATTCAACGGAACAATTGCACGGGCCATCTATCTACAATCAACATAGACAAGCATGATACTATCAGGTACTAAGTTCATGATAAATTTAAGTTCAATTAATCATATTACTTATGAACTCCCACTTAGATAGACATCCCTCTAATCCTCTAAGTGATCACGTGATCCATATCAACTAAACCATGTCCGATCATCACGTGAGATGGAGTAGTTTCAACGGTGAACATCACTATGTTGATCATATCTACTATATGATTCACGCTCGACCTTTCAGTCTCCGTGTTCCGAGGCCATATCTGTTATATGCTAGGCTCATCAAGTTTAACCTGAGTATTCCGCGTGTGCAACTGTTTTGCACCCGTTGTATTTGAACGTAGAGCCTATCGCACCCGATCATCACGTGGTGTCTCAGCACGAAGAACTTTTGCAACGGTGCATACTCAGGGAGAACACTTATACTTTGATAATTTAGTGAGGGATCATCTTATAATGCTACCATCAATCAAAGCAAGATAAGATGCATAAAAGATAAACATCACATGCAATCAATATAAGTGATATGATATGGCCATCATCATCTTGTGCTTGTGATCTCCATCTCCGAAGCACCGTCATGATCACCATCGTCACCGGCGCGACACCTTGATCTCCATCGTAGCATCGTTGTCGTCTCACCAATCTTATGCTTCTACGACTATCGCTACCGCTTAGTGATAAAGTAAAGCATTACAGGGCGATTGCATTGCATACAATAAAGCGACAACCATATGGCTCCTGCCAGTTGCCGATAACTCGGTTACAAAACATGATCATCTCATACAATAAAATTTAGCATCATGCCTTGACCATATCACATCACAACATGCCCTGCAAAAACAAGTTAGACGTCCTCTACTTTGTTGTTGCAAATTTTACGTGGCTGCTATGGGCTTAGCAAGAACCGTTCTTACCTACGCATCAAAACCACAACGATAGTTTGTCAAGTTGATGTTGTTTTAACCTTCGCAAGGACCGGGCGTAGCCACACTCGGTTCAACTAAAGTGAGAGAGACAGACACCCGTCGGTCACCTTTAAGCAATGAGTGCTCGCAGCGGTGAAACCAGTCTCGCGTAAGCGTACGCGTAATGTCGGTCCGGGCCGCTTCATCTCAAAATACCGCCGAACCAAAGTATGACATGCTGGTAAGCAGTATGACTTATATCGCCCACAACTCACTTGTGTTCTACTCATACATATGACATCTACGCATAAAACCAGGCTCGGAAGCCACTGTTGGGTAACGTAGTAATTTCAAAAAAATTTCCTACGCACACGCAAGATCATGGTGATGCATAGCAACGAGAGGGGAGAGTGTTTTCCACGTACCCTCATAGACCGAAAGCGGAAGCGTTAGCACAACGCGGTTGATGTAGTCGTACGTCTTCACGATCCGACCGATCAAGTACCGAACGCACGACACCTCCGAGTTCAGCACAGGTTCAGCCCGATGACGTCCCTCGAACTCCGATCCAGCCGAGTGTTCAGGGAGAGTTTCGTCAGCACGATGATGTGGTGACGATGATGATGTTCTACCGACGCAGGGCTTCGCCTAAGCACCGCTGCAGTATTATCGAGGTGGACTATGGTGGAGGGGGGCACCGCACACGGCTAAAAGATCAAACGATCAATTGTTGTGTCTCTAGGGTGCCCCCTGCCCCCGTATATAAAGGAGCAAGGGGGGAGGTGCGGCCGGCCTAGAGGGGGCGCGCCAGGAGGAGTCCTACTCCCGCCGGGAGTACGACTCCCTCCCTTTCCTAGTTGGACTAGGAGTGGAGGGGGAAAGAGGTGGAGGAGAAGAAGGAAAGGGGGCCGCCCCCCTCTCCTTGTCCTATTCGGACTAGGGGGGAGGGGTGCGCAGCCCTTGCCCTGGCCGCCTCTCCTCTCTTCCACTAAGGCCCACTATGGCCCATTAACCTCCCGGGGGGTTTCAGTAACCTCCCGGTACTCCACTAAAATCCCAATTTCACCCGGAACACTTCCGATATCCAAACATAGGCTTCCAATATATCAATATTCATGTATCGACCATTTCGAGACTCCTCGTCATGTCGGTGATCACATCCGGGACTCCAAACAACCTTCGGTACATCAAAACATATAAACTCATAATATAACTGTCATCGAAACGTTAAGCGTGCGGACCCTACGGGTTCGAGAACTATGTAGACATGACCGAGACACGTCTCCGGTCAATAGCCAATAGCGGAACCTGGATGCTCATATTGGCTCCCACATATTCTACGAAGATCTTTATCGGTCAGACCGCATAACAACATACGTTGTTCCCTTTGTCATCGGTATGTTACTTGCCCGAGATTCGATCGTCGGTATCTCAATACCTAGTTCAATCTCGTTATCGCAAGTCTCTTTACTCGTTCCATAATGCATCATCCATAACTAACTCATTAGTTACATTGTTTGCAAGGCTTATAGTGATGTGCATTACCGAGAGGGCCAGAGATACCTCTCCGACAATCGGAGTGACAAATCCTAATCTTGATCTATGCCAACTCAACAAGTACCATCGGAGACACCTGAGAGCACCTTTATAATCACCCGATTCGTTGTGACGTTTGGTAGCACACAAAGTGTTCCTCCGGTATTCGGGAGTTGCATAATCTCATAGTCATAGGAACATGTATAACTCATGAAGAAAGCAATAGCAATATACTAAACGATCAAGTGCTAAGCCAACGGAATGGGTCAAGTCAATCACATCATTCTCTAATGATGTGATCCCATTAATCAAATGACAACTCATGTCTATGGCTAGGAAACATAACCATCTTTGATTCAACGAGCTAGTCAAGTAGAGGCAAACTAGTGACACTCTGTTTGTCTATGTATTCACACATGTACTAAGTTTCCGGTTAATACAATTCTAGCATGAATAATAAACATTTATCATGATATAAGGAAATATAAATAGCAACTTTATTATTGCCTCTAGGGCATATTTCCTTCAATATTTAGCATCTTGAGGCAATGGCTTCATCATACTGAGCATCTGGCTCGTATTGTGTTCCGGCCTCTGAAAGATATACTTTGAAGTTCATTATTGTGAAGCTGACAACCAGGCTCATAGAATTCACCTGGAGTGGGCAGGGAGGTAAGCTCAATGATGTCTTGAGCTTTGGCTTCATGATGCACATCTCCTGTCATCCACTCAAGGATCCATGTCTTCGGATCCCTGTTGTAGCCACGAATGTGAAGTGTAGCATAGAACTGCAGCAGAAGCTCTTCATTCCAGTGCTCTTTGTCTGTTACAAACTGCAGAAGACCAGCATCTCTAAAGCAGTCCAGTGCTTCTTCAAGATAGGGCAGCCTAACAATAGCTTCACAATCAAGATGCATGTGAGGAAAGATTCGCTCTTGATTGTATAGAATGCAGGAGTAATAGCTGCACTGCTGATAGCTCCAGAATCGATCGGAAGAGATCTTTGGCTTTGAATATGGATTTTTGGCACTATCAAAGAATGTGTTGTGTGCCCTAAAGTTGTTCACGCTGAAAGATCCTGGCGATGTAGCAGCACCTGGAAGCCTTGGCAGCCTTGGCTTCGCCCTCTAAACTTGAGGCCTCTGCTCAACATGGTAGTCGTACTGTGGTCCGGGAGCTGTTGGAGGAACCAAAACGGGCCATCTCACTATGACAAGCTGGCCGTGATAATAGGTATGTTAATTGGTGTGAGGCCTAGAGGTGGAACAGTGGCTTCAGGTTGTGCAAGAGCTTCAGGCACCACATTAGCTTCAGGCTCCACATTGTCTTCGGCCATGACAATGTCGTTGGCGTCATTAGCGTTGTTTGTGGCAGCCTCAGTGTTTTTAACCTCCGTTTCTTCAATAACAGGAGGGTCGGGCATAGTCACATTCTCCTCGAGAATGACTTGATCAATGGCAGGGGGTGTGGCAACTCTTTCTTCTCCTCTTGTTTCTTGATCTTCATCGGCTGATGCAGCCGGAATGTCTTCAACAACTTTAGCTTCAGACTCAGAGACATTCGCAGTAGGGGTGGCTTCAGAAAACACTTGACGTGCTACTGAGCTTTGTTGCGCTTCCCCTTCCGGAATGCTCGACATGGTGACCTATGGCCTAGGGCCTTTGCGAAGCCTGCGGAAATCAGGCGACGCCTGTGGTGATGGAGTGGTTTGCACCATGTAGTTGTCGTCGTCAAGTACCGGAGTGGTGACTTGAGGTGGTGGAGTTGTGGGTGTTTCATCATGAATGTGGGTGTCTTGTTGACGGTGATCGGCTCATGAATCATCCTGAGTGATTGGCGTCAAGGGACAACCAATGCTGATGAGTTCGCTATTCGTAAGAACAGGCGATGATACCAATTGGTGCTCAAGTTGAGGAAGGACTTCATCATCTTCAACATTGTCATCATGGCCAATGTCTTCAGCTGTGATGGGGTCAACAGCTGGAACTTCTTCATCTTCATGAGCCTCTGTGGAAGCAGGCTGGTGGATCATAATGCGACAATCTTTGTTGGTGGTGGCTGGAAGAGCGACAGAGATGGGTTCAACAATGAGGGGTTGAGAGGCCGCAGCATGCTCTTTCTTTGAAGACTTTGTCTTTAGGTTCTTGGATGGGGCATCATCAGAAGCATCCTTGTGCTTGTGTTTTCTGGCTTCGGCTTCAGCTGCCCTTGTCTTCTTCAACTCAGAAGCTGCTGAGGTGACCTTAGGCTTCGAGCATGTCATGCTGGCGGGGAAGACAATGCTTGGTTCTTCCTACCTTGATGCTTCAGCTTGGGCCGCAGTAGGCTTCTTCTTCTGTTTGGCAGCCATTCTGGGGTCGATGCCAGGACGCCCAAGAGCTTTGCGATTTTTAGCTTCATTGTGGGCCTGGACGCATTTCTCTGTGAAGTATTTCATGCGCTCTCGTGAGCCTTTAGCTTCTTCATGATTTTTGACAAATTGTTCCTTGAGACCATGCATCATCTTCTTGAAGATCTGCACATCAGCCATGCTGAGCTTGGCCATGTTCTTCTTGAAGTGAGCCTTATCATAGTCAATCTTGTTCTTGAGCTCGACAATCGTCTGAGCCAAGGCCATTTCATTGGCAATGGCTCCGTGGAAGGTGACGCTGATGTCTACAGGCAGTTGAAGATCATCAATGCTGATGCTCTGGTCATCAAACCACTCATCAATGAAATTCTTCAAAATTTCCACGTCAAATAAGGGCAAATCATTGAAGATCTCTGCCTCTTGCTTGCTCTTGATAAGCATCTCAAGGGCTTCATCACCAAGATCTTCATCGCTAGACAGATCAATGGTGGCATCCTCAAATCGCAGAACGGTAGCTGGGGTCAGTTCATGCCCTGAACTCTTCATGGGCTTGTTTGTCTTCTTGGACTTCTCAGTCTTCTTGGAGACACGAGACGAAACTTCAGACTGCACACTGGGTTCAGGAGGTACAGTGCCCAATGGCTTCACAGTCGAAGCTTTTGGTGCGGCAGAGGGCTTGGAAGCTTTTGATTTCTTCTTTTTCTTCTTTGGTGGAGCTGGCACATCTTTAGAATCTGCGTCATCAGCTGATTGCTCCACAGTGGCCCTCTGAGCAACTATGTGAGAGAGGAGGCCATCGAAGTTGTTGAAGGGGCTAATGACATTTAGATTGGCATCGCGTGTGCCATCAGCCCTTGGAGCAGACGGACCAGGGTTGCAGTTGAGTCCAAGATCTTTCTTGTTCTTCACAGCTGACTCTTTTGCAAACTGATAGTTGCGCTTGAAAAAATTGTCTTCGCGACACCATAACGTAGATGACGGGTTGGCATTCTCTGGCTTCGGTCCTCGGACCATGCATGGGTAGAAGCCTTGAGCAATGGCTTCAGACTTGGACTTGGGCTGAAGATTTCTCTATAGAATTTCTCCCGATGGGCGCTTGATAGCGTTCTTTTCAGCATATTCAACAGTCACAAATCTGTACTTGAACCATTCTTCCGCCCAATATCTTCGAATCCATTGGATTCGGGTCTTGCGCTGGCCATTGCTTTCCTCAGGATCTGCCTTGTACATTTCAAACAAATCAGGAGGTAAATCCTTAGCAGTATCTCCATGGCGCTGCTTGCCACCCTTTCTAGCTGATTTCTCTGTTGCCATTATATTTAGACTGAATGGCTTCAAGACAGTGAATGGCTTCCTTTTGCTGGTCAGACAAGAGTTGGCTTCAGGTGAGTGAATATGACGCTGTAAGAACTCTGCAAATGAATACAGACTATGAGAACCAAGGGATTCTCCCATGGACATGTACCTGTGACAGCATTAGAGGTATAAGGGAAGGGGAAGGGGTCATATGCATTCTCAGAAGATTTTGAAGATAAATCAGTTTGAAGACATTGACCTCACAGTGCGAGGACATTCACTTATTTGAAGAGAGTTGGTTCCAGATTTGTACAAATCCATGAATATGTACAAGTGAGGAATCTAACTAGTTATGAAGCATAAGTGAATATACTTAGCATGATATGAGATGCAGATAAAGACGGATCCAGATTTGAAAATGAAGAAACCACTTTTGGTTGAAGTGGATGGATTTGACGGATCAAAAAGGCAGTAAAAAGTAAGTTTTAATTACCGCTTGACGAACTGCTAGACGAGGTGGAGAGAGAGGCCGAGCAGTTCAATCTCCCGCGCCCTAACTTGGCAGCGGGAGACACCTACGGCGGCGGCGGAGAGGACGAGGTCCGCGACCTGCGTGAGGACGGCATCGAAGATGTTGCGGCAGCAAAGCGCTTCGTCTCCGGCGTCGACACAAGCTAGCGGAGGCGCTATGGTTTGTGCGAGGTGGAAGAAGAGATAATGACCGCAGTGAGTGTATATTTATAAGGAAAGGGACAGCATAGCGTAATTACGCAGGTGCCCCTGGCAGTTCACATCTGAAGGACACGTGCCATGCATGCAACTTATTGAAGTTGTTCCATGTTCCCACGCACGCCTAGATTGTCGTGTGGTCGTTCCAGCTTCTCCGGTATTCAGGCAATAAGGATATAGCATTAAAAACAGATTTAAACTTTTGTCTCTTTGTCTTCTGCTGACAAGGATTCGGAGAAGACAATCGACAGGTTTCAATAGAATGCATATGATTTGGATAGATAGAATTTGAGGTAGAAGCACAGAAGGGGTTAGGGTCCGATCACATTCACTTAGATCAATAAGAATTCAAGTATGAAGACATAGCCATAAGTGAATTTTATGGAGGGTAGAACACGAATATATGTATATATCAGCATAAGACCAAATCAACATTGTGAAGATAAACGTGAAGATAAATCAATGTTGAAGACAAATCAAATGCGAAGACTAAGAAATTGTGACGCCAATTGAAACATATCAAAAGAATTTGGTGGTGGCGTTACCCACCGTATAGAAAGTATTATACCCAGACACGACGCACAATTATCGTGGTGCTCCGAAGACAAAGTCCGCGTTAATGTATTCACACTTAGAGTGTATGTCTTCATTGATTGAAGATATACGTTACTTCGTGTGTTGCACATCTAAGTCATCAATATGCGTAAGCATTAGGATGTGTGTCCAATTACAGGAAATTCGAGGATTCTAAGATATTTAGCTCACACCGCAACTTGCAAAACCTTTTCTCATCGGGCTTTGTGAAGATATCTGACAATTGCTCTTCAGTGTTGATGTGAATGATATCAATTTCCTTCATGACATGATCTCTGAGAAAGTGATGATGGATCTGAATGTGCTTTGTCTTCGAGTGCTGGACAGGGTTGTTGGCAATCTTGATGGCGCTTTCATTGTCGTAGTAAAGTGGCACTTGCTTCACATGGATGTCATAGTCCTTGAGAGTTTGCTTCATCCATAGAAGCTGAGCGCAGCAAGATCCAGCAGCAATGTATTCAGATTCAGCAGTGGAGAGGGATACACAGTTCTGCTTCTTTGAAGACCAACAAGCAAGAGATTGCCCAAGAAAATGACATGTGCCTGATGTGGACTTGCGATCAACCTTGTCACCAACATAATCAGCATCTCAGAATCCAACTAGATCAAACTCTGAGCCCTTTGGATACCATAATCATAGTGTTGGGGTGTAAGCCAAATATCGAAGAATTCGCTTCCTGCTAAGTGATGCGATTCCTTTGGTGCCTCTTGGAATCGGGAACACATGCAAATGCTAAGCATTATATCTGGCACAGATGCACATAAATAGAGTAAAGAACCAATCATGGAGCGGTATACCTTTTGATCGAACTCTTTACCATTGTCGTCGGGACCCAATTGACCTTTGGTTGGCATTGGCATCGTGTACCCTTTGCAGTCTTGCATTCCAAACTTCTTCAGGCAATCTTTGAGGTATTTCTCTTGTGATATAAAGATGTCATTGCTCTACTGACGGATTTGAAGATCGAGGAAGAATTTCAGCTCACCCATCATGGACATCTGATATTGCTCTTGCATCATGTGTCCAAACTCATCACTGTATCTTTTGTCAGTGCAGCCAAAGATAATGTCATCCACATAGATCTGGCATACAAACAGTTCACCATCGTATGTCTTCGTGAAGAGAGTGGGATCCAGGGAACCAGGTTTGAAGCCTTTGCTCTTCAGGAAGTCTTTGAGTGTGTCATACCAAGCGTGAGGGGCTTGTTTGAGGCCATACAGTGCCTTATTGAGCTTGCATACCATGTCAGGATGTTTTGAGTCTTCAAAGCCAGGTGGTTGTGCAACATACACTTCTTCTTCAATCTTTCCACTGAGAAAAATACTCTTTACATCCATTTGGTACAGGAGGATGTTGTGATCGTTGGCATAGGCTAGCAGTATGCGGATGGCTTCAAGCCTAGCCACCGGAGCAAATGTTTCATCGAAGTCAATCCCTTCAACTTGGGTGTATCCTTGAGCAACGAGACGAGTCTTGTTTCTGACCACTTGACCATGCTCATCTTGTTTGTTGCAATAGATCCATTTGGTGCCTATGATGTGGACTTGCGAGGATCAGGACGCTTAACCAATTCCCACACATTGTTCAGCTTGAACTGTTGAAGCTCTTCTTGCATAGCTTGAATCCATTCAGGTTCGATGAAGGCTTCATCAACTTTCTTGGGTTCAGATATAGAGACAAATGCAAAGTGCCCATAGAAATTTGCTAGTTGTGTTGCTCTTGAACGAGTGAGTGGACCAGGTGCATTGATGGTATCAATTATCTTCTCAATTTGTACTTCATTTGCAACACGAGGATGAACTGGACGAAGATTTTGCCCTTGCTGATCATTGTCTTCGCCTTCAGTATTGGCTTCAAGATGAGTAGTGTCTTCAGGTTGATTAGGTGCAGAAATGATGATTTCTTCTTCAGCCTGTACCTCTGAAGGTATGTTTTCTCCAGTACCCATAAGCTTGATCGATTCGCTAGGTGAGACTTCATCTAGCACATTTGGCAGGTGCTCTCTTTGCGAGCCGTTAGTCTCATCAAACCGCACATCCATGGTTTCAACCACTTTATAGTGAAAGAGGTTGAAGACTTTGTAGGAGTGTGAATCCTTTTTCCATAGCCAAGCATAAAACCTTCATGTGCTTTTGGTGCAAATTTTGAAGTGTGATGTGGATCCTTGATCCAGCACCTAGCACCAAATGCTCTGAAGTAACTGACATTTGGCTTCTTACCAGTTAGGAGCTCATAGGATGTCTTCTTTAGAATCTTGTGAAGATAAACACGGATGATGATGTGGCATGCAGTATCAATGTGAAAGTGCAACTATCCCTAGGTGGTTTTGGTAATTCCTAACAACATATAGCTCATTGAGCTAATGCTATTTCAAGATGAATATTTTAGGAAAGCTCAATGATTGGCATGGCATTGATGAGAAAAGTGGACCCCTCAAAATGCTAAGGACAAAAGGATTGGCTCAAGCTCAAAGCTCAAGATTCTACATTTTATATTTTAGTGATCCAAGATCACATTGAGTCTATAGGAAAAGCCAATACTATCAAGGAGGGATGAGGTGTTGCTTAATGGCATACTTGCTCAAAATGCTTAGTGATATGCTCCAAAGCCCTCAACTACTTTCTCACATCCACATGACCTAAACCAAGAGTCAAACTCAGCCCCACCGATTCTTTCTATCCGGCGCCACCGAGTTCAGATGTCATAGCCACTGCCACAAACCCTAGGCAAATTGGTCTCGCCGATAGGGATCTCGGTCTCACCAAGATGGGATTGTAATCTCTCTGTTTCCCTTCGTAACGTTTCGGTCCCACCGAGATGAGCGATCAGTCCCACCGAGATTGCAATGTAAACTCTCTGTTTCCTTTTTGTAACATTTCGGTCTCACCGAGATGAGCAAATCGGTCCCACCGAGTTTACCTGACCAACTCTCTGGTTAGCTTATTACCAAAATCGGTCTCACCGAGTTTGTGTAATCGGTCTCACCGAGATTACATTATGCCATAACCCTAACCATATCGGTCCTACCGAGTTGCATGTCGGTCTCACCGAAAATCCTAACGGTCACTAGATTTGCTGAATCGGTCCGACCGAGTTTATCAATTCGGTCCCACCGAGTTTGGCAAGTTGTGTGTAACAGTTAGATTTTGAGTGGAGGCTATATATACCCCTCCACCTCCTCTTCATTCGTGGAGAGAGCCATCAGAACGAACCTACACTTCCAACTTACATTTTCTGAGAGAGAACCACCTACACTTGTGTTGAGGCCAAGATATTCCATTCCTACCATATGAATCTTGATCTCTAGCCTTCCCCAAGTTGCTTTCCACTCAAATCTTCTTTCCACCAAATCCAAATCCTGTGAGAGAGAGAGTTGAGTGTTGGGGAGACTATCATTTGAAGCACAAGAGCAAGGAGTTCATCATCAACACACCATTTGTTACTTCTTGGAGAGTGGTGTCTCCTAGATTGGCTAGGTGTCACTTGGGAGCCTCCGACAAGATTGTGGAGTTGAACCAAGGAGTTTGTAAGGGCAAGGAGATCGCCTACTTCGTGAAGATCTACTGCTAGTGAGGCAAGTCCTTCGTGGGCGACGGCCATGGTGGGATAGACAAGGTTGCTTCTTCGTGGACCCTTCGTGGGTGGAGCCCTCTGTGGACTCGCGCAACTTTTACCCTTCGTGGGTTGAAGTCTCCATCAACGTGGATGTATGATAGCACCTCCTATCGGAACCACGACAAAAACATCGGTGTCTCCAACTGCGTTCGAATTCTCCAAACCCTTCCCTTTACATTCTTGCAAGTTGCATGCTTTACTTTCCGCTGCTCATATACTCTTTGCATGCTTGCTTGAATTGTGTTAAGATTGCTTGACTTGTCCTAATTGCTAAAATCTGCCAAGAACTAAAATTGGGAAAAGGCTAGATTTTTATTTGGTCAAGTAGTCTAATCACCCCCCCTCTAGACATACTTTCGATCCTACAAGTGGTATCAGAGCTTTGGTCTCCATTTGCTTTGATTTCCATAGCTTTTGGTAGTCATAGCCTTGGTTTCACAACCTAGGAGAGTATGGCGTCTAGCGAGGGAAACTATCACCGTAGAGGTCCTTACTTTGATGGTACTAATTTTGCTAGTTGGAAGCATAAGATGAAAATGCATATTCTTGGACATAACCCCGCCGTTTGGGCTATTGTGTGTATTGGTTTGCAAGGTGAATTCTTTGATGGGAGGGAACCGAACCGTGAAGCTACTGCGGAAGAGTTGAAGATGCTGCAATACAATGCTCAAGCTTGTGATATCCTCTTCAACGGATTGTGCCCTGAAGAATTCAACAAAATCAGCCGTCTTGAGAATGCAAAGGAAATTTGGGATACTTTGATTGATATGCACGAAGGTATCGACTAACGTCAACGATTCCCGACTCTAGCTCACAGGTATCCATAAGAGTGACCAGCCCTGAATGCTTAAACCTATCAATCCTCTCCTAAATTTCCCCTAGAAGGAAGAGTTTTGGGCTTAAGGCATAATTGCTCTATTGCGGCTACCCTGGCTATGTCGAGAAAGTGTAGTGTGATAAGGGAAGATGCAAGTCAATTTTGAGGTTTTCAAGCAAGGGCTGAATCCTGCCTTTCCTTAAACCTGATATAATGCTTTTTCCTTGTCCAGAACTAGCTTGTTTCACTAGATGCCTCCGCCAGCCCAACCTAAGTTTCTATCGGACTGAGCGGTGCTCCCTCCGAGAGTAAGTCACTCCAGTGGAATCAGCAGATACCGGGTCCTAGTTCCCTAAGTGGTTACCCGCTTGTGTTCCTTTATATGACCACTAGAGCCGATAGAGGATCAAACGGAGGTAGAACTTAGCAATCCAGCCTACTCACCCGACTTGGTCCACTGCATTTCCTTAGTTGGATCCGCTCTTTCTCTCTCGTGCAGTTGTTGCTTTCGGCTATTTATTCAGTCGTCATGTTGATCAAGGCCAAGGACAATGAAGCAGCCATGAAAAGATTGAAGAACGAGGTATGATGATTACTTCGGACTACTTTCTGTTCTTCATGCGGCCGGCTTTGGTTCAGCTCTCGGGGCCACCTTACACACTAACAAAATCGTCAGCTTCCTTCCTGAAAAACAAGTCGACAGGAGAACCCGAGTGCAACCAGATAAGAGTTCGCTTTCGAAAGACGAAAATGGCAAGTCTCAATCAATTGTCATTAGATCAATAGTAAACAAGAGGAATCCAAGTTGGATGTGCTTCAAAGTTAGCTTGACAAGTTCAAAATGAAGGATGGTGAAGGTGTCACTGAAATGTACTCTAGGCTTGCTCTTAACACAAATGAGATTGCCGGCTTAGGAAGTGAAGAGATGACCGACAAATTCATCATCAAGAAGATCCTAAGAGCTTTGGATGGAAAATATGATACCGTATGCACATTGATCCAAATGATGCCAAATTACAAAGATCTCAAGCTAACGGAAGTCATTGGAAGAATTGTTGCTCATGAGATGTCACTCAAGGATAAGGAGGAACTTCACAACAAGTCAAGTGGTGCTTACAAAGCCTCATGTGAAGCTCCCACATCATCAAGTGAGAAACAAACCTTCAATGAAGAATTGATCCTAATGGTGAAGAACTTCAACAATTTTTACAAGAGTAGAAGCAAAGAGAGAAGCTCCAAGTCAAGGTCCTACAATGACAAAAGATCTTCTAGTCGAGAGCGTAATTGCTACAATTGTGGAAGACCCGGACACTATTCCAATGAGTGTACGGCTCCCTACAAAAGAAGAGAAGAATCAACTAAGAGGAGAAGTAGAAGAGAAGAATCACCACCAAGAGAGAGGAGGAGTAGAGATGATCGTTATGAACGAAGAACATCCCGGAGAAGCAAGGATACGGAACGGAAGGAAAAGTCATCAAGGAGCTACACAAAACAAAGACATCAAGCTCATGTTGGTGAATGGGTATCCAGTTCTGACTCCGACAATCACTCCGAGAGAAGCTATCACTCCGATTCCGAATATACTCAAGATGAAGGTGTTCCCGGTCTAGCACTTGTGTCAACCAACTCCTACGACATATCTGATTCACCAAATGAAGGAATTGGAAGATGCTTCATGGCCAAAGGTCCAAAGGTAACACACCCCGAGTATGTTGATTTCAATAGTGATGAAGATGACTTGTTAGGTGATGATGATTTACTTGTTGACAACTCTAGTGATGAATACTATGATGAAACGTCAATTAATCATGCTAATCAAGATAAAACGAATGACAATGATAAGGAGAAGATTGAGCTTCTAACTAAAGAACTAAATACTCTTAAGTTAGATCATGAAACTATCTTAGAAGATCATCGAGAACTTTTAAGGACTCATGAGAAGTTACGCTTTTAAAAGCTCAACCTTGAGCAAGAGCATGAATTCTTAAAGGCAATCAATGATGATCTTCATAAGAAAAGTTCTTCTTGCATTGCCAAGCGTTTACTCTTATCCACTTACATGCCTCAAGTCAAGTCTAGTAACAAGAACAAGAAGGATTCTTCCTCTAGCAGTAACAATAATCATGCTAAATCCAATATTGTTGCTTCTAGTAGTTCTCTTGATTCCACTAATGATTCTCTTAGCCAAGTTACACTTGAGCAAGAAAATAGCTTATTGAAGGGAATTATAGAGAAAGATGTTTACAAGAGCCTTGCCGGGAGTAAGCAATTAGAGGAAATTGATGCATTTGAAGAAGCACCTAAGGCCTTGGTCAAGTGGGTTCCCAAGACTACATCAAGTTCTACTTCATCAAGTACAACTACAACTCCG
The DNA here is from genome assembly GCA_021605205.1 of Aegilops longissima. Classification (NCBI taxonomy): domain Eukaryota; kingdom Viridiplantae; phylum Streptophyta; class Magnoliopsida; order Poales; family Poaceae; genus Aegilops; species Aegilops longissima. The sequence goes on from CM038682.1 coordinate 155,229,275, forward strand.
AGGATTCCCATCAAGATGGTGTGGATCCAAAAGAAGAATAACTAGAGAGTTCTTGAGGGTGACTCCGCCAACATACTTCACTCTTATCATTTTGGCAAGAACAAGTGCAATCAACTTCCACATCTTGCACTAGCTCAAGGAGTCACAAACCCTCTTGTTGGTAAGACAAGGGACAAGGTAACCAAATGCTTTCATAGACATCATCTTGTGTTTGCATCACTCTATGTCTATGGATATCCTTGTTTGTTCCTTGTGGGACTAACCCGTGTAGGTATTGAAAGTGCAACTCACTCCAAAGGATTGCTCCAAAAGATCTACTTCAACATTGAGCATCCATATCTTCAACACCTACATGAAGTCATCATCGACAAAACCCAAGGTTAGTTCATCCCTCTTAGGGGGGATCTCACATCTAGGGGGAGCTTTACTCTAAGAATTGAGCTAAAGCAACTCTAATGGTGTGAACATAACAATGCTTTATGTAAAAGTGGTAACCCCACTTGTGCTTAAACGATGAGTATGACCTATGATCAAATGTTCTCATTTGACTCCTAAGTCAATATACTCATATATATATATATATATATATATATATATATATATATATATATATATATATATATATATATATATATATATATATATATAGATGACCTAGTCATCGCCAATTGCTTGATGGATGCTAGAATTGTTTGTGCATGCTTTGCCACATATTTCATTTGCCATTTTATTGTGTGAGCATGTTGGTTGTATTATTTACTCATTCAAGGACATCCACTTGTTGTTTTGATTGATTGGTTTCCTTTTCTTTTGCCAAGTGGATGGACAAGAATGCCTAAGAACCTTCTCTAGCTATCTATGCTCTTCTCGTCTCAAACTCTATTCATGCTACATCACAAAGTTTGATCAAGTCAGATTCGAACCACTCTGTGTGAGGAGCACTCGGAGTCCCCGATTCGTCATAGACTTAGATTTCCAAAACTTCTTTGTGTGTTTCGGTCTGACCGATTCATCCATTTCGGTCATATCGAGATCACTAAGTCGATCTAGGTTTTCAATCTCGGTGCAACCGATTTGAACTTTTCGGTCACACCGAGTTGCAGTAACTGCTTGTAGTTATGCATCTCGGTGCCACTGAGTTGTTCCACTCGGTCACACTGACAGGGTTAGGCTATATATACGGTCTGACCGAAAATTGCAAATCGGTGTGACCGAGTTCAAGACTTTGTGAAACCCTAGCAGTCTCGGTGCCACCGAACTGTGACTCAGTCCGACCAAGTTCACTAGTTTAGGTTCCAACAGCTGCTTCGGTATCACCGAGTTTACAAATCGGTAGATCTGAAATGCTTTCTATGGAAAACTAAAACTAAGTTTTTGACTCGTTCTTTTGCAAAAACCTCTGCACTTTGTGATGCTCATCCACTCTATCTCATCTATAATCTATTCACAAGGTCAGTTGTCAGAGATTGCATCATGTCAGATCAGAGTGATAGTCAGAACAAGTCTGAGGAGAAAGTTCACCTGAGTGAGGGAACTAGTCCCTCTAGCAGCTATGATGAAGGCAGTAGGAGCACTCCAAGCAACTTGCCAAAGGCTGCCACAAGGGCCAGGAAGAAGAGAACCTCAGATTCTGAGGATGAGGACTATGTGGATGATGAGGAAGAGGCCACTTCACAGAAGAAAGTTCTGAAAAAGGAATATGGCACAGCTGCTGCAACTAAGCCAGGTCTGAAGACCAAGAAGCCAGCAAGAAGACAGCCCATGTCAAAGGCAAGGAAAGTTGCCACAGGAGAGACAATAGAGATCACTCTTGAGCCCAAGGGAACATGAGATGGGAAGAAGAGGAAAGAAAGGATCAAGAAGACCGCTGCCAGAGTTATTGGGAAGGCCTCAATAATGGAAGAGGAAGAGGAAGAGGTTGCTGCACCAGCACCTAAAACCCAGAAGCTCATGGGAGATGCTATAAGATCAGGGGATGCTCCATCTAAGCCCAAAGAAGCTACCAAGCCAGCTGCTCCAAAACCCAAAAATGCACCCAAGAGAAGCACCAGGAACATCCCAGCAGCAGAGAAGAACAAGGCTCCAGTGCGTGAAGTTGCTATAGAAGAAGATGATGAGTCACATGTCTTGAGAAAGTTGAAGCCAAAAATTCCATATCACAATGATGCTCATCCAGTGGCTGAGAACATGAAAATCAGGAAGGACTCAGGATTGAGATATGGAGAGAGTCTGATCCATATGCCACCAGGATAAGGACTGCTGTGGACTATAGATTTCACACCAAGGAACAGCATGACTTCTATGAGACAATCCTGCTTGACAAGAAGCCAATAGTGTGTGACATGAGATGAGTCAACTGGGAGTACATAAAGGAGAATGAGGAGCACTATCCTGGAGTCTATGATAGTTTCAAGGCTTATGGAGTTGATGAGTTTGTGGCTCAGAAGCTCACAAAGTGGAATGATGAGCTTATCATGCATTTCTACTCCATAGCTCACTTCTACCCAGATGGAAGGATTATCTGGATGTCTGAAGGTACTAGGTACCAGTCAACAGTTGCAGAATGGGCTCAATTGATCAATGCTCCTGAGGAGAGTGAGGATGACTTGGATGTCTATGCCAAGAAGAAGAAGGATCACAACTCCATGGCTAGCATGTACAAGGAGATTCCTGATGCAGACCTTGAGACTCACCAATTTGGTTCAGTGAAACACTTGCTGTCAGGCCTGCCTACAATTAACTGGATCCTCAGGCACACTCTTCTACCCAAGTCAGGTGATCACAGAATGATCAGAGGACACTCCATCAACTTGCTACACATATTTGATGTCCCACAGAAGTTCAAGGTCATGAGCCTAATTGTGTAAACCATAAAGAGGACAGCTGCAGATCAGAAGAGAAGTTGTGGGTATGCCCCACAGATTCAGGAGCTGATCAACTCCAAGATGGGCACTGGCACATATCTGCTGGACAAGGAGCACCTGCCCATCTACCTAGACTTTGAGGACAACACTGTTGTTATGAATGAAAATGAGCCATCTTCTGTGCAAGCATAAGCAAAGAGGGAGAAAGCAAAGACTGAAAAGGCTGCAAAGATGCCAACCATGGATGAGGCATCTCAGTATCTTCTGAAGAGCAAGCAAGATCAGCTTGGCTACTTGATTGCCTCCACTCTGAGGATTGAGAAGGTATTGGCCACCCTGACTCAAAACCAGGAGAGATTGGAGAGGATCATGGAGCAGAAGTTCTATGACTTAGATGAGAAGGTCACTAAGATACAGTCAATTGTTGAGCAACTTCAGGATGACATGCGGGAGAGGAAGGGCAAGACTACTACTAATGCTTTTGCCAGAGTGCCCAGGAGCCAGAGATCAGCTGCTATGCCTGTTACAGACACCAGAGCCACTTCATCTGCACCAGCTACAGCTTCTGTGCAACCAGCTCCAGCACCTACTCCACCAGCTCCATCCACATCAACTGAAGTCTTCGTCCAAGGATCTATCTCTACACCACCACCTGAAGACCAAGCCTGAGAGTCGATTTAGTGCTATGCATTTTCTATGAACTTTTTGGTAACTTGTTGCCAAAGGGGGAGAAAAATGTATAGATCATAGGCTTCGAGAGAGAGTGTTGCTTTTGTTCTCTCTTGTTTTGGTGGTTGAACTTTATTTGCTTGTTTGAGATACTTTATTTGCTTTTGTGAGATACTTGGATGATCATGTGTTTGATCATATGCTACCTTAATGCTTGTTGGATGACATTATCCTTTTATATCTATATGATCATTCACTTTGCTTGGTGATGAGTGCATGTATTTAATTATTATCATTTTGAGCGCTCCACCAAGATGTATGTGACATGGAAGAGTAAGTCATGATCCCAACTCATTGTGCATTTGCAGTCCAAAGCAAATCTTAATCTATGCACACATTTAGGGGGAGCTCTTGCATTTCACATACTTCTCAAAGCGACAATGTTTTTCAATCTTATTATCATTTGTCGAAGTTTTGATCTATATGTTGTCATCAATTACCAAAAAGGGGGAGATTGAAAGTGCGACTATCCCTAGGTGGTTTTGGTAATTCCTAACAATATATAGCTCATTGAGCTAATGCTATTTCAAGATGAATATTTCAGGAAAGCTCAATGATTGGCATGGCCTTGATGAGAAAAGTGGACCCCTCAAAATGCTAAGGACAAAAGGATTGGCTCAAGCTCAAAGCTCAAGACTCTACATTTTATATTTTAGTGATCCAAGATCACATTGAGTCTATAGGAAAAGCCAATACTATCAAGGAGGGATGAGGTGTTGCTTAATGGCCTACTTGCTCAAAATGCTTAGTGATATGCTCCAAAGCCCTCAACTACTTTCTCACATCCACATATAACTTAAACCAAGAGTCAAACTCGGCCCCACCGATTCTTTCTATCCGGCGCCACCGAGTTCAGATGTCATAGCCACTGCCACAAACCCTAGGCAAATCGGTCTCACCGATAGGGATCTCGGTCTCACCAAGATGGGATTGTAATCTCTCTATTTCCCTACGTAACGTTTTGGTCCCACCGAGATGAGCGATCGGTCCCACCGAGATTGCAATGTAAACTCTTTGTTTCCTTTTCGTAACATTTCGGTCTCACCGAGATGAGCAAATCGGTCCCACCGAGTTTACCTGACCAACTCTCTGGTTAGCTTATTACCAAAATCGGTCCCACCGAGTTTGTGTAATCGGTCTCACCGAGATTACGTTATGCCCTAACCATAACCATATCGGTTCTACCGAAAATCCTAATGGTCACTAGATTTGTTGAATCGGTCCGACCGAGTTTATCAATTCGATCCCACCGAGTTTGGAAAGTTGTGTGTAACGGTTAGATTTTGAGTGGAGGCTATATATACCCCTCCACCTCTTCTTCATTCATGGAGAGAGCCATCAGAACGAACCTACACTTCCAACTTACATTTTCTGAGAGAGAACCACCTACACTTGTGTTGAGGCTAAGATATTCCATTCCTACCATATGAATCTTGATCTCTAGCCTTCCCCAAGTTGCTTTCCACTCAAATCTTCTTTCCACCAAATCCAAATCCCGTGAGAGAGAGTTGAGTGTTGGGGAGACTATCATTTGAAGCACAAGATCAAGGAGTTCATCATCAACACACCATTTGTTACTTCTTGGAGAGTGGTGTCTCCTAGATTGGCTAGGTGTCACTTGGGAGCCTCCGACAAGATTGTGGAGTTGAACCAAGGAGTTTGTAAGGGCAAGGAGATCGCCTACTTCATGAAGATATACCGCTAGTGAGGCAAGTCCTTCGTGGGCGACGGCCATGGTGGGATAGACAAGGTTGCTTCTTCGTGGACCCTTCGTGGGTGGAGCCTCCGTGGACTCACGCAACTGCTACCCTTCGTGGGTTGAAGTCTCCATCAACGTGGATGTACGATAGCACCACCTATCGGAACCACGACAAAAACATCCGTGTCTCCAATTGCGTTTGAATTCTCCAAACCCTTCCCTTTATATTCTTGCAAGTTGCATGCTTTACTTTCCGCTGCTCATATACTCTTTGCATGCTTTATTGAATTGTGTTAAGATTGCTTGACTTGTCCTAAGTTGCTAAAATCTGCCAAGAACTAAAATTGGGAAAAGGCTAGATTTTTATTTGGTCAAGTAGTCTAAGTCTAATCACCCCCTCCCCCTCTAGACATACTTTTGATCCTACACAATGGCTTCAGGCCAGAACTTCCTTGGAGTCTTGTACTCATCAAGCATCGTCCGAGCCATCTCAATGAGGGTTCTGTTCTTGCGCTCTATGATGCCATTCTGCTGAGGTGTGTATGGAGCTGAGAACTCATGAGTGATGCCCAAGGCCGGTGTTCTTGAACTCTGTGCCATTGTCACTTCTGATGTGCTTGATCTTGATGCCATAGTTCATCATGGCACGATTGGCGAGTCGTCTGAAGACATGCTGCACTTCATTCTTGTATAGGATTATATGCACCCATGTATATCTTAAGTAATCATCAACAATGACGAAGGCCATAGAGGCAAGAAGTGGTAGTAAGAGTAGAGTAGTGATTAGGGCCTAATAAGTCCATGTGAAGCAGCTCGAAGGGACGAGTCGTCATCATGATTGTCTTCGAGGGATGCTTGGTCCTAGTCATCTTTCCAGCTTCGCAGGCACCACACAGATGATCCTTCTTGAACTTGACACCCTCGATGCCAACGACATCTTTCTTCTTCGCAAGTGTGTACAAGTTCCTCATGCCAGCATGCCCTAGCCTCCGATGCCAGAGCCAACACTCTGAAGCTTTTCCTAGAAGACATATGGCCAACTGTGGTCCTGCTGAGAAATCTACCATGTACAGATCATCTTTTCGATACCCTTCAAAGACTAGAGATTTGTCAGATTCCATAAGCACAAGGCAATGATATTTTCCAAATATCACAATTATGTTTAAGTCACAAAACATTGAGACAGACATTAAGTTGAAACCAAGGGATTCAACAAGCATCACTTTATCCATGTGCTGATCCTTTGAGATTGCAACTCTACCTAGACCCAATACCTTCCTTTTACCAGTGTCAGCAAATGTGATGTGACTCTTGTCAGATGGACGTAGGGCTAAATCCATCAGAAGACTTTGATCACCAGTCATGTGGTTAGTGCATCCACTTTCCATAATCCATTCTGAAGCATTTGGTGTCATACCCTACAGTGCGGTTTGGGGGATAGGCTTAACCAAGGGTATTGTGAAGCATAAACATTTGACGAACAAGTGGATTATGAAATTTCAGATCTTGGTTAGGGTAAACAGGATGATTGCCAAGGAATCCTGGAACGAAATACATAGTAACACCATTTGGGAATTTTATCTTGCGCCCCACAAGACGTTTTAGGTCCCCAACATATGCATCAGACGCCTTTGATTTCTGGCTGGAGACCTTTCCCTGCAAAAGAGAGTTAATTTTTCTTAACCACCCACATCTTCAGGGGTGTCTTAGAAGCAATGAGTCTAGGTGCAGCATCTGAGAACTTCAGCTTTGGAGCCCTAGCAAATAGCCTTGCAGCAGGTGAATAATACTCATAGGAATAAGCAGAAAAGTTCTTAGTTTTATGAACATAGCGGTTTGACGAAACACGCTCATATTCATAGATCTGAGTATGATTTCCCTGCAAAACATTGGCGTTAGGGTGACTCTGGTGAGTCCTCTGTCTGTATGAAGCCTTAGGACCATATGAACCCTTTGGTCTGGGGTTTGTCTTCTTCCCAGGTGGTGTCATGATGACATTCATAGGAAGATTCTCAAGACAACTTTTGGGCACCCAGATCTTCTTCATAGGTGATCCATTCCTACAGTTAGTACCAATATACCTGGCAAACACTTCACCATTCTGATTCTTAAATAGCTTATAGTTTGCATCAAGGTATTCATTAATGATAATCGGGTTAGCACAAGTGAAGCCAGATAAGGTAGATGGACCCACTGAAGGTCCCTTTGCAGCAACCCATGTGGTTTTGGGGTACTGCTCAGGCTTCCAGTAAGAACCATCAACATTCATTTTCCTCTCGAACCCAACACCCTCTTTCCTAGGGTTTCGGTTCATAATCTGCTTTTTGAGGACATCACATAGTGTCTGATGCCCTTTGAGACTTTTGTACATTCCTGTCTCAAGCAATGTCTTTAACCTAGCATTCTCATCAGCAATAGTAGTGGTATCCTCAGTAGAGGGGTTAGTTACCACATCAGCAGTTGAAGATATTGCAACAGGAGCAGCAGTAGAACATTCAGCAATAGAGACAACGTTATCACACTCAAGACATTTTAGACATGGTGGTTCAAATCCTTCCTGAGCGGAACTGATCTGTTGAGCGTGAAGTGACTCGTTCTCCTTTTGAAGATCTTCATGAGCTGCTCTCAAGTTCTCAAGTTCTTGCTTCCTTTGAAGATAATCGTAGGAAAGCTTTTCATGAGTTGTTGAGAGCGTTTCATGACGACTTTCAAGTTCCTCGTACTTAACATGAAGATTTTTGATGTCTTCAATTAAGGACTGAGATCGGGTCATTTCCACGTCCAACAGGTCATCGCTTTCGTCTAACAACTTTTGAATATGTTCCATAGCAGTTTGTTGTTCAGTTGCAATTTTAGCAAGTGTTTTGTAGCTAGGTTTAGATTCACATTCAGAGTCATCTTCACTTGATGTTTGAAGTAAGCATCGCGTGGGTTTACCTTGGCACCACGTGCCATGAAGCAGTAGGTGGGAGCAGAGTCATCCTCATCATCAGCATCAGCGTTGGTGACGGGGCCATTGTCTTCAGTGTTGAAGATGGACTTGGCAACATAGGTAGTAGCTAGAGCCAGGCTCGCAACGCCTGAATCAGACTCCTCCTCAAACTCCACCTCTGCCTCCTCAGAAGAAGACTCCTCCTGTGAATCCATCTCCTTGCCAACAAAAGCATGAGCCTTGCCAGATGAGCTCTTCTTGTGTGATGAAGACTTTGACGAAGACTTTGAAGAAGACTTTGAGGATTTCTTCTTGTTGTTGTCATCAGAATCATACTCCTTGCTCTTCTTCTTCTTTTTGGTCTCATTGTCCCACTATGGACTCTCAGAGATGTAGTGACCAGGTTTCTTGCACTTGTGGCATGTTCTCTTCTTGTGATCACGAGTGGAAGCTTCATCATTTCTTGAGCTGGATCTTGAAGACTTTCCGAAGCCTTTCTTCTTCGTGAACTTCTGGAACTTCTTCACAAGTATAGCAAGCTCCTTTCCAATGTCTTCAGGATCCTCAGAACAGCAGTCAGATTCTTCTTCAGATGAGAAAACAACCTTTGCCTTCAAAGCACGAGTTCGGCCATAGTTGGGACCATAGATATATCTTTTCTCAGATAGCTGGAACTCATGTGTGTTGAGCCTCTCAAGTATGTCAGACGGATCGAGAGTCTTGAAGTCAGGGCGTTCTTGAATCATCAGGGCCAGGGTGTTGAATGAGCTGTCAAGTGATCTCAAGAGTGTCTTGACGATTTTGTGCTTGGTGATCTCAGTGGCGCCGAGTGCGTGAAGCTCATTTGTGATATCAGTGAGACGATCAAATGTGAGCTGGACATTCTCATTGTCATTTCTCTTGAAGCAGTTGAAGAGGTTGCGAAGAACACTGATCCTTGAGTCTCTCTGGGTTGAGATGCCTTCGTTGACCTTGGAGAGCCAGTCCCAGACTAGCTTCGCAGTTTATAGAGCACTCACACGACCATACTGTCCTTTGGTCAGATGACCATAGATGATGTTCTTGGCAGTCGAGTCCAGTTGAATGAACCTCTTGACATCAGCAGCAGTGACACCTTCACCGACCTTGGGAACGCCGCTCTTGACGACATACCAGAGGTCGACATCACTGGCTTCTAGATGCATACACATCTTATTCTTCCAGTAGGGGTAATCAGTTCCATCAAAGACAGGGCACGCAGCGGAGACTTTGGTTATCCCTGCAGTCGACATAGCTAAAACTCCAGGTGGTTAAACCAAATCACACAGAATAAGGGAGCACCTTGCTCTGATACCAATTGAAAGTGCTAGTTATCGACTAGAGGGAGGTGAATAGGCGATTTTTATGGAAGTCTTCAAAACACGGGGGCTTTGAAGACAAACAGTAGAAATGAATCTATTGATATGTAGTGGAAGGTAGACTACACTAGACAAGCCATAGTCAAGTAAGCAATGAAGTGAAAAGCACGAAGACTATTAGCAGCTAGGTAGTATGGATCAGGATAGAAGATAGTATGAAGCCAAACAACAACAGCCTTCACACAGTGAAGTCAATCAGATCATGTAAGCAGGCAATGACTTCACGAAGACAAACTGTAAGTAAAGAGAGGTAACAGACAAAACCAGTTGCTTGGTGAAGACAAGGATTTATTAGACCAGTTCCAGTTGCGTGACAACTGTACGTCTAGTTAGGGAGGCTGAGATTTAACTCAGAATACCGTGTCTTCACCTTATTCCCCTTGAGCTAAGAACACTTAGTGCTCGCCCAATAACTCTGGTAAGTCTTCAAGGTAGACTTCCAAACCTTCACAGACTTCGTTCACCGGCAATCCACAATGACTCTTGGATGCTCAGAATGTGACGCTTAACCGGCTGGAGGATTCACCGTCCTCAAGTGTAACAAGTCTTCAGATCACGCGGACAGAAAGACTTCAGTGATGCCTAACACTCTTTGGCTCTGGGTGTTTTGGGCTTTGTCCTCGCAAAGATCTCTCTCTCAAAAGCTTCGGAGGTGGGTTGCTCTCAAACGACAAAAGTCGTGCACTAACTCTGAGCACCAATTTATGGTGTAGGTGGTGGGCTATTTATAGCCAGCAGGCAACCCGACCTGATTTGTCCGAAATGACCCTGGGTCACTAAGGAACTGACACGTGTCCAACGGTCAGATTTCAAACACACGCGGCAGCTTGACTTGGGCTACAAGTAAAGCTGACTCATCCAGCTCTGGATAAGATTTGCTCTCATTGTCTTCGCTCGAAGACATATGATTTGGTTGAGCATCACTTCAGTCACTCTGACTTTGTTCACTTGGACCCCACTTAATAGTACGGTGGTTCCTATGACTCAACAAAGAAGAAAGGAAACTACAAAACAACTATGTCTGCGCCTCCATAGTCTTCACGTGAATGTCTTCTCAAGTCATAATCTTCGTTGTGAATATCTTCACAGACCACCATTGTCTTCAATGTCTTCACACATTTTTAGGGGTCATCTCTGGTAGGTAAACCGAATCAATGTGGGACTACTACCCGTGTTATCCTGCAATTCTCACAAACACATTAGTCCCTCAACCAAGTTTGTCGTCAATACTCCAAAACCAACTAGGGGTGGCACTAGATGCACTTACACGAGCGGATGGGGAGGAATATACATGGGGTCAGGTGGGCCAGCATGGGACGGATTGGACGTGGCGGGCATGCCCGGGCGCCCCCATATCCGCCCCATATTTTGGGCTGGATACGAGGGGTGCCGGTCAACCTGGGCGTTTGAGACCTGTTTGAGGGGGCTGTTTGGGTCGGAAAATCATGACCGGGCGGGCCGCCCGGGCGTTTGAGGAGGGTTTGGGATGCCCGACTGTAGATGCTCTTACGGATGTTTCCTAGACCTAAGAGCATCTACAACTGAAATTCTCAAACCTGTCTCAAAAGTACGGACGGGCGGGGAGGGAAGGGCCGGCGTCAACGTCAGCGCTGCTGCCGCGGGCGACAGGCGGTGTCGCACCTGAACCGTAACCGCCCCCGCGAGAGGCAGAGGGCAAGGGAGATGGGGGCGCGTCGGACGCGGCTTCGGTTCTCCCGCCGACGTCGAGTGATGCCTGCGATGCCCGACGAGGATGAGCATCTCCTCCAGTGGGTGTATCGCCGGTCACTTATGACGGCGGAGACGAACGCCCGGCGGCTTCGGAGGATCAACACTAAAGTGCTCGGGCTCGGCACTGAGCAGTCCGAATGGGAGGCGGCGGAGGCAGCGACGGGGGTGGTGAGGGTGGACAAGCTCAAGCGGAAGCAGGACCACATCGTTCGTCGCTTGAAAGGCTACATCGTCATCTCTGATTCCTCCTCTGACGAGTCTGACTCCAACATCGAACCACCTCCTACAATGGACGCCTACAACAACGCCAGCGACTGGAAGGGCAAATGGCCCGCGAGGAAGTGGTGAAGCTCCGCCCTCTCGTATACTAGCTCCTAGTATGTAGTTAAATTTACCAGATGTTTGAACTGTGTGAACTATGCCTGTCTGATGATCTTTTGGTGACGCTATATGTGAATTATGCATGTTTGCTGTTGGTTTATATGTCCCTTTCCTATCGATTTTGCCCGGACACGTGAATTTGAGAATTGTCCGGTCACTGTCCGTGGACACATCCCAATACCCACGGGCGTACAGCATGCTGAACTTGGCAATTCCGGCTGCACATGCTCTAACCATCGGCCTCCGCGGCCCGCGTCACGCGATCGCCTCGCCTCGTCGCCGCACCCATTAACCTGCTTCCTTGCCACTGCCTAGCCCGCTGCTGCATGCAGCGTCGTTCTGTCCGACGAGGTCCTGCATTGGCCTCGCCGTGGCCAATAATCGGCGCTGTCGCTCCTCAAGTCGTCCCTGAGATCGGCCACGCGCAAAGCAGAGAAGTGTTTGACGCTAGAATATTTTCCATGCATCCGAGAATTAGCAAACGACGTTCCCCTGTCTATTACAGTACAAAAAGATCGGCTTCCGCATAAAATAAAATAAAAACTGTTGAACGTACTACATTGTGGAGAGGAAATCGACCGGTTCGCTCGCTGCAGCAGAGATCCGGCCAGGCTCTCCAAATCTCACTACCGACCTTGAGCTGCGTACGTACGCTACGCACACACTCCCCACTAACCTAAGAATATTCTATAATTTGGCAGCACACTTGCATGGATCTACACTCTACAGGCATGTGCGTAGCGTACATATCTCCTTCCTCTGAGGCTCTGCCGAAAACAGGAAAGAAAGGAACCGGCCCGGCTCCGCCCAACCCTAGGACAGCGAGCACAGTGCCTAGAAACGGGGCTCTGCCCAACCTACAGTACTACGTACATACATACATACATACATACATTTCCTAGTGGAAAGTTCGTCGGCATGGTACGGGCAGGAGCTCGTGCGGTCCACGACGATCATACTACTACGACCGAACATGCTCTGCCCAACCCTAAACTAGGTAGCTCGTCGGCGTAGCGCGCATTGACGGAGAGACGTCGTCAAGGGCGTCGGTACGGGAGCTTCTGTGGTCGACCATCCCACATTCCTACTGTCGACTTGCTTTTTTTTTTTTTTGCATCGGACTTGCTATATGGCTATACCTATACTATACTTCGTCCCACTTGATACTTCGTCTCTTTTGGACGTGCCGGCAATAATACAAGGGAAATCTCGAAAAGTTGAGCTCGGCATGGGTCGCGTCCTACTTTACGACCGAGTTGATTTTTGCCCAACCAGATTGCTCATCTCGTCTCATCTTCCGTGCAATGTCCCTGTGCATGTATGTGGAGCTAGCAGCACATACATGCTCTTGCCCAACCTAGCACGTAGCAGTATTTCACAGTGGATGATAGCTCGTCGGCATAGCGGTATTGGCGGAGAAACGTCAACAGGGATGTCAGTATGGTCGACCATCATAGGACATCCCACTGTCTATGACTAATTTGACTACGCGAGAATATCTATGCTAGGATAGTTGGATGGTTAGAACGACGGTGGTGCTCTCAGCGCACCAGGGATTAAACTTCTAGCGTGACGATTTGGTGTCTCTCTAAATGTGAATATTTTTTCAGGGGAGGCGACATTCCCGTTGGTAGCAAGACTCTTGTGGTAACTTCATCAATCTCAAGGCCCGTCGACTGAGCCCCTCCTCCTGTCGCTTTTGGACGGTAAATCCTATTTGCCGCTTGTTGCGGCAGATTAGCGTTGAAACGCACATGGCAGGTAGCACAGATTTAAACTGGGCCGTCTGTTTAGCTAGGTTATTTGTGTGTCCAGTTTCGTGATTTTGAGAACCTTTCGAAAGGTCTCGACTCAGTTTGTGTCCCTTTTCTTGTTTCTTTTTCGGTTTTCTTCTGTTTTCTATTTTTATTTTTCTTATAAATCATACATGTTTAGAAATTTCAAATAATATTTTTCTTTTTATTAAGAAAATTCTGTGTTTGTATTTAAAAAATTGTTCGTGTTTACTAAAATTATTCTGAAATCTTATAAAAAATCTTTGGATTTTCAAAAAATGTTCGTTTTATCATAAATTGTTCACAATTTCAAGAATTTGTGTTTACAACAAATGTGCGTGTTTTAAAAAAAGTCACATTCTCAAAAAGTTTTCAAAAATTCAAAAAGTGTTTGCGTATTAAGAATTTGGGCGATGCTAGGCGCCGGCGCACCGGCGCAATTTCGGCCGGTCCACCTAGAGCCTTTCGATCTGGACGGGCATAACCGTCAGATCTGTCCTCTCTCCCCTTTCGTCATCCTCCCCCACGAAAAAAGAGAGGAGAAAAAGCTAGCGCCACCGCCGCTGCTCGCTGGATCCCGCACACAGACCCGGACCCATGCTGCCCTCGTTTTGGACCACCGCTGCCCTTGCTCGCCGCCGGTGCTCGCTGCCTCGCTGCCGTCGGCCGCAACACCATCTTCGTCGCCTCTTGCGTTCCTCGCCGGATCCACAGATGCAGCTGCGTATACATCGGGGTTGCAGCTCCGGTGGCGACGGTCGCCGGCTGCAACACTCGTCGGCAAGCTCGCAGTGTACCTCGCCTCGGTTGCCGTCCATGGTTGTAGCACTCTGGTGCGTCGCCCCGTCCTCGCTATCGACGCTCGTTGCATGAGTTTCCAAGAACAAAATGGCCACCAGTCGCACCATAAAACGAATGTAGCAAATAAACATGTCGGTCGTACCAAAAAGCATCCACGGTTGTAGCAAAAACATTGTTGTCGTCGCCGCGGGTCGTAACTCGCCATGAATGGACGTAGCAAAAGCATTCGCCGGTTGTAGCAAAAATAAAAGACGCTTCCAGCAAAATCATCATCGTCGCCTTGACCGGTGCAGCTCCGCCGTGAATTGAACATAGCAAAAACATTTGCCAGTTGTAGCAAAAATCGACAACGGTTGTAGCAAAAATTCTAGTTCTGGCACAGAACCCACATGGTTGTAGCAAAAAAAATGTGTGCTGGCTCCAGCAAAACACAAAGCCGATGGTAGAAGAAAAATTGGCCGTTTCCACCAAAAATCCAAAGATGATGGTAGCAAAAAAAGATCCGTGGTTCCAGCAAAAAAATGAGATGGTGGTAGCAAAAATTGATGTTGATTCCAGCAGAAAAACAAAACCGATGTAGCAAAAAGAAATTGGGGGTTGTTCCCCGCACATGACAACGCCGCCCGGTGGCCGCCGGCGACGCTGTGGCTGGTGGCAGCAATTCTGTGGCCGGTTGTAGCATGTGCGGATGCGGGCTCCAGCAAAAATTCTTGCACGCGCAGCCATCACCGGGGAAAGGTGGAGCTACGGCCATGGCGGGTTGCAGGCTCGCAGCACCATAGGACACAAAAAGAAAGGGAAGAAGAGGGGGGAGCGCAGGGCCACAAGGGCAGAAAAGGGGGCCGGGGTGGGCATCGGCCACGGCCACCACATAGCAGAAGGGGAGGAGGCGAGCCTCATCGATATCTCGATGGTGGCAGCCATGGCGGAGAAAGGGGGTGTGGGGAAAAGAATCAGAGAAGGAAGATGATAGATGAGTGCGTGGATGGATATGGGAAAGGTGGGCGGTGCACGGATCCCACAGGACACAACGTAGTACAACGTGCGAGAAGCAAGACGCGTTCGATCGATGTGTTGCATAATACGTGCCGCGTACGACCGGCCCAATCTTCAGCCGGCGCACTGGCCACAAACGTTTACCTAAGAATTTTCCTTTCTTAAACCAACCGAAAAACCTCGTGCTACAGTGTCAAGACGCGGCAGGAACGGTTTGCTACAGTGCGACTACAGGAAAAACGAATCGCTATGGAAAGACCAACTTGATACAGCAAAAACCGAGTGGGCCAGCTCAGGCAAGCGTGCTATGTGCGTTTGCTCGGCATTCTGCTGCAGTGAGCGGCACATATGAGCTCCCCTTTTGACCTACAGGCAATAATACCAGCAAAGGATATCTCGAAAACTCGAGCACCGAATGCGTCGCGTCGTGCTCGACGATCGGGTTGATTTTGCCGATGGAGGTAGCTCGTGCAATGTCCCTTTGTGCAACGCCCAGCAGCCAGCCGCCACGCCGTTGCGAATGCTCAATGCATAGCGGACGGATGGCTTTCTTGGCGCACTGGCTGGTGTGCGTAAGGGTTCATTGCTTCAACCAGATGCATGCAAAAATGAGAAGGTGGGAATGCTAGAACACAGTTTTTTTTTTCTTTTTTGAGAAAACACGCGCTGTTGGAACAAGAACAGCTCAAGATATATCAGGAAAAATTCTGAGTTGACAGAAACTTCACAAATGCATTATAGAACCTGCATGCACTCTAAACTCCTTGAGTAATGAATGAGGCACGTCTTTTGCCTCTGTTTCAAAAACAATTATAGCGCCTGTGCAGTTAGATGCGAACTAATAGTAGGTATGCACAGTTTTATTAATAATAATTCTTTCTTCTTGTGGGCTACAAATTAACATCATTTTCTTAAAAAATTACAGATATGTATGTACATGCAGAAAAAAAATCATAATCTTTTTGTAACTTCTAAATGTGACATTCATATAATCTTTTGAAAACACCAGGCTACATAGAGCCCAGGAGACACCAAAACGTCACAACTCCAGAAACCGCACCGTTCTACTACTTTTAATCGTAGTACTGCATATTTACAAGTGCTCCCATACAGGATACAGCCAACATACAACATTTCTCATTACTACTGTACTTCAATCTACAACTACGTACGTAACTGATCTCCGAGGTTTGAAGGTTCAAATCTTCACATGACGCCCACAAAGTTCACCTATGGGTTGTTACACAAAAACTGCTGAAATAATCACATAAGCTAGAGCACACCTATGGACGAACTCTCTGATTGGGGGATATCAGGTATTTTCTCCCTGGTTGATTGGCGTCTGAGCTTTGCGCGGTTCTTCTGCAGTTCCATGTTGGACACTCTCTCAGCCTCAAGCGCTCTCTCAAGCTGTCGAGTACACATGTGAAGGAGATGATGATAAGGGAAATGCTTCTGCTAAAACCAACATCAGGTTCTATAATTCATGATTACCTTTGCTGCTCGAGTGCTCCATTCACCAAGGATAGCTCTTAGTCTCTCGTTTTCTTCGACGTACTGCATTTTATCATGTTCACCATCAACAAATAATGCTCTGCCTCCTCTTACAACGAGTCATATATTTTGACAGAACCGACTTGGAACTATTATCCGACTACCACAAAATTTGCAGACAGAAACACAACTGAACAGCAACATACTTGATTGTTGTTCCCACGAATGTGCTGGATCTCCGAGTCCTTCTCAGCAATCAAACCACGAGCAAGACGAAGCTCCGAATGCACTTGATTCATCTAAATGATAGATGAGCAAATTATTAGTCCATGCTGGAGTATTAACAGAAAAGTATGATCTACATATCCTTAAGCTAACGAAGAATAGCTTGAGTATTCTTGTTCGCCCAGCACTGTACTTATCCAAGTCGAAGTCTCGGTAACATTTAGAGTATGAACAGAGGCAGAAAGAGCAAATTATCCACCAAGTATATATCCTACAGATTGGTCTGACACAAGTGGTGGAACACACTGACACTCAACAACCAACCTCACCATTCACTTAATTCAGAAATAACTGCTACTTTGCAGTTACGAAATAAAGTGATGTAGAAAAGGTAGTTCAAACACACCAACTATTTTTAGGTGTTGATACCACCTCTGCCGTATGCATAGTGCGCAATATCTGCTTGACCGAAAGTAATTACCTCAGCAGACAGTGCACGAAGTTCTTGATCACGAGACGCCAAAAGATGAGTAAGATCAACCTGGCGAAATATGATGAGAAACATAAATACTAAATCATGATGTACCGATTCATCCAACATTAAGCAGGTTGATTTACAAATAATTAACACTAAGCAGTTTTTAGTCTGCTTAAGCATTCAACGGATGGGAGGGAAAGGTTTGGCGGTAGATTTAATTCGAACCTGAGGAGTGCTGGCAGCAACACTTCTATGGTACTTACTTAAGCTTTCTTGCAACCTAAGCACCTGATGTTGAAAAAAAAACTGCATTAATCAATGAACGCAACACCACTATTCTAATAGCATAAATCAGAATTTGTTCATAGCGTGTAATGCATTGACTATTCTACTTTGTAATGACAACATTTACAAAATGTCAAAACTTATTACAACACATGCCATTAACCACTTTCTGCAACGGTGTGCTGTGCCCAGCCAGTATCTAGAAAGAAAAAGGGAATGATCAAATATCAATGATGCCAAATGAGTAACAGTCTTAATTACCAACACATACATATTGTAAGGACAACAATTGAAAATCTTTCTCTTTAATAATTTTATCGTATCTACTACTGTACTATTCTGTGATAATAACATAATCGAGGAAAATAAACATGGCCAGTAAATGCAGTTGCTAATCAAGTACATGAAAAAACAAAATTATTCCAAGTACCTCTTCACTCAGATAATGAATATTCTCCCTCTGGTACTGGAGCAATGCCATTTGTTGGTCAGACAGACGAGAATCATAGTACCTGCAAATTTATTATTGTATCAACCCAGAAATCTCAAATGACAGGAATGCTAATTGATTTCATTTTCACGAAGAAAGTTCACTGATGGCTACAAGCTTTCAAAATGGCATTGATTTCTATTTTTTGATATTCAAAACATTACCACAAAGCTCCTCTTCTCTACGAGACTACCCTACATTATCATAAAAGCAAACACACAATAATTGGATGTGGTGGCACTCAGTGCAAGAACAGACAGTTGTACAAGCAAAGATAGGAGTATACTCCTATGAAGCAATTTTTAAATGTTAAAACACATGTGTTTTTACTAAAAAGGAAAAGCAATTGCATACGCAGTTAGTATTTGCCAAGAAAAAACACACAACACAATATAATTAGGTAAACCATATCAAGTCCATGTGATAATATATTGTACCTTATTAAGTTCATGTGATTATTAATGAAGCAACAAATATATTGTACCTTATCTCTTCCAACGAACTAGATGGTTGCAGTGCAGAATAAAGTGGCCGTAGAATGTCAGGCTGCTCATTCAAAGAGTTGTATTTATGGATGTGCCCTGCATATCAAAATTTAGAAAATACAGGCATAATATTACAAAATGTCATCTAATTGCTTGCAGGAAATGATTGGGAGCTATCGAACAAAAGTCAGAGAACTCTTAATAACTAATTAGACAACATGGGGAATCTACCATGTAATTAATGATTAATGTACAAATATGCAGAATTACCATCTGGTAAGGCTTATTTCATGTTTCTTGATCTACTGTCTACTGTGATTCAAGGAAAAACCAAGTTAATTGTTGACAGAAATTAAAAATCTAGGAAGATGGTTAATGAACTTTCCAACGCTACATGGCCACAAACAGTTAAAGTCAAGCCAAAAAGTTACCGAAAAATGACTAGTAATTTATGCTGCAACATACACAAGAATAAAATAGATAAACCACACAACAGAATCCACCTATGTATAAGCTCATGAAACATCCAGCGGATATCACTTCAACAACAAGTGCAATCCTGCATAATTAGAACGTGATAGCATTAAAAATCAGATAGGAGTGTTTTATTTCTCTTTAGAACCAAAGCAGAACAACCGCAGTATCCCGCTAAATAAGAAACTAATTTAGCGCTGAAATTTCATTAAAGGCGGAAAGACATAATACGTCAGTATGTACCAAAGTTCCAGAAATTTACTTGGCTTTGATGTTGCTGAGGGCAGTGCATAAGATTTAACAAAATAAACTATACAAGTATTTTTTGTGTGTACCTAATCATTTTTACTCTACCAGAGTGATGATAATAATCTAAAACTAAAGTTCAATATGCACCTAAGACCAGGTGCACTAAAGAATTATAACCATATTTACTATACCCTACACGCTCCTATAATAAACCCTGAACTTCCTGAAACCCAAGAGCTTCACATGTCATGATCTAGGTATCAGTATAAGAGAATACTAAACCTCCCCCTCAAAATGGCATAAACTATGCAAATGCATTCCTTGCATTTTCATCCTAAAGATACCAATAATGCTTTTATTTACAAAATGCGCTTGTGGTCATCTTAACCTTTTATGTTAATAAGAAGGTCAACTTAAGGAAAGCTTATACTCAACTCAACAGAAGAACTGTACCTGAGCAAAACTGAAATTGATAATACTTCTACTTGAGGCTGCCAAACTAGAATTAAGAGCAATAGGGCAGTACCTGCAACCATATTTTTAACAAAATAATTCGTCACTGTAATTGCATAAAGAGATCAAACATCTTATTTTCACTCAAAATGATTAATGTAAAATGTAAAATAAAAAGAAATAACAATATTATAATCCCTCCGTTCCAAAATAAGTGTCGTGGTTTTAGTTCTATCTAAGGGTACCAGCAACTAGCATGAATGTGTTACCAAATCAGCAGATGCAGAAACATAATAACAGCCAAACCAGTATAGATTCTACCACATAATATACAGGCCGAGGTAAAAACAACCCAGGTACCAACATATTCACTACAAAATGCAAATAATCCAATGCATATCAGAAGGATAGCAGTTTCTTAGTACAATAATTCTCCTTGAAGGTTTAAAGAAATAAATGGTAGGTGCTGGCATTAGAACATAGCAGATACTCCGGAGCACACATTGGTTAGCTAATACTTTTTTTTTTCGAGAAAACGCAAAAAGGCTTTTGCGTTTCATTGCATTGGAAAGAGAGAGTATTTACATCCTCCTAGGAGGCAGAGTTAGCACACACACAACAGAGACTCAGTGCACCTCCCAGGATGGTGGCAACACGACCCGGAGCCCTTGAGCTCCAGCCTTTGCCCAGCATCTGGCCTCGTCTTTAATCCTGTCTACCAGCTCATTCAGCGATGGGCTCACATGGTCGAAAACACAGGCATTTCTATGCTTCCAGATCATCCACGGCACCAAAAGTGCCGCGGATTTGAGCGCCTTGCGGAGCGCTGGCTGTGTGGATTCCTTTGCGCGCAGCCACCAGTCCATGAGCGAGCCATCGTGCTCGGGCGCCGGCGCCGGCAAGCGCAACCAAGATAAGACCTCATGCCATGTCTGCTTGGTGAATGGGCATGTGAGCATCAGATGCCCGATCGTCTCCGGTTCCTGATCGCACAGAAGGCACCGCGGGTGGTGTTGCAGGCCATGACGTGCAAGTCTCTCCGCGGTCCAGCAGCGATCTTGACTTGCCAGCCAATGGAAGAACTTCACCTTGGGCGGTGCCCAACTCCTCCAGATGAGCTTCCAGGAGTGGCAGCCCGTCGCACCCTGGAAAGTTGCCCGGTAGCAAGACTGGGCAGTGTAGACGCCGTTGGCCGTCCAGCTCCAGAGCAGCTTGTCCGGCTCATTGGACAGCTCCACATGCTGCACTAAGTGCCAGAGCTGAAGGTACTGTCCAATCTCTGGTAGGCCTAGCAGGCCATGGATGTCACGCGCCCAGCTATTACCAGCCAGGGCCTCCGCCACCGTCCGCGTTTTTTGGCGTTGCTTGGGGATGCACTTGAGGAGCCTGGGCGCGAGCTCGCGGACGGATTGCCCGCCAAGCCAGCGATCCTCCCAGAACAGGGCTGTCCTGCCGTCTCCAATGGCCATGGACGTGGAGGCATAGAAGAGCGCGCGCTCCTCCGTCGTAAATTGCAGGTCCAGCCCCTGCCAAGCTCGATTTGTGTCCGTGCGTGTGAGCCAAAGCCAGCGCAGCTGAAGCGATAGCCCCGTGCGCTCGAGGTCCCGGATGCCAAGGCCGCCATATTCAAGCGGGCGGCAAACCCTGCGCCAGTTGACGTGACAATGTCCACCGTGGGCATCCGCGCGGCCGGCCCAAAGAAATCCGCGCTGAATCTTTTCTAATTGCTTCAGGGTTTTTTTGGGGCATAGCGCTAGCGATTGATGGATCGGTATTGCATTAAGCACCGATTTGACGGCGCCAGCCGCCCCGCTTTGTTCATCAGCCAAGCTTTCCGGGGGAGCCGCCCGCCACCGCGTCGACGAGGGGTTGCAAGCGTGCTGCGGATGGGCGGCGAGTGGAGAGCGGGATGCCTGTAAGTTACCGGCAGGGCCACGACGGGCACCCGAGCGGCTCCAAAGAGTCCCGCTCCGTGGTCGCGGCGTGGAGGACCGTGGCGAGCTCTTGGCGTAGTTCACTCGGAGCCCGAGAGCCGTACCAAACACGCCCAGATGCCTTTGACAGCGGCAATCTCCTCGGTAGTGGCATGGCGTAACAGCATCACATCATCGGCGAAGAGAGATCGCGGAATGGCTCGTCGGGATGCACTCTTGAAGGATGCCGGTCTGTAGGGCGGTCGCATCAGCCTCCCAAGGGTGTCCACCGCCAAGACGAAGAGTTGTGGGGAAGTGGAGTCACCTTGTCGTAGGCCGCGGCGGTGCCAGATTGGCGGCCCGGGAACTCCATTGAGCATGACCCGCGTGCTTGCCGAGGAGAGCAGAATGGCCATCCACTCCCGGAATCGGTCCCCAAATCCATACTGGCGTAGCACCTCAAGAGGAAGGGCCACGAGATGGAGTCGGCGCGTGTGAGGTCAAGCTTGAGCATGATCCGGGCGCCAAGTTGGTGCAACATCTTGAGGATTGCCGGACTAGGACGGTTATCATGGAGGCTGCGCCCGCAATGAATGCGCTCGTTGCGGCTTACAAGAGTATCAAGCTTGGGGGCGGCGCAGCGACAAGACCTTCGAGAAGATCTTGGCGACAATGTGGATCAGCGGATCGGCCGGTAGTCACCGAAGCGTGTGGGCGTCCGCGCTTAGGCAAGCAAGGTCGGAGTGCTTGGTTGAGCTTGTGAACCGCCGCGCAGCAGCGTAAAGCAGTTCAAAACGCCCCATATGTCATGGCGGATGATGCTCCAAAGAAAGCGCGCAGAACTCGGCGGTGAAGCCATCCGGTCCAGCGCTTCTTGCGCGCGGCATGCGCTTGATCGCCTCCCAAATCTCCTCTGGTGAAGGGCGGTTCAGGCATGCTAGGTCACTGGGCTCAATGAGCTGGGAGAGGTCCAGCGTGTGCGCCCGGTCCGCAGCTGTGCCTAGCAGGCCATCAAAATGCGAAAACGCTGCGTTGGCCATTTCCTCATGAGCCGTGAGCACATGCCCATCAACGGCAAGGCTGTATATGCGGTTCTTCTGTCGCCGGTAGGAGCATTGCCGGTGGAAGAAGCTCGTGTTGGCGTCGCCGTCCTTGAGATACGCGATACGGGCGCGCTGCCTAGCGATCGTGCGCTCCATTGATGCCATGCCGAGGTAGGCGAGCTTGAGCTGCTTGCGGAGCCATTCCTCCGGAGGAGAGAGCGCCCGGTCCTCCCGTGCTTTGTCGAAGCGTAAGATCAGCTCGCGGGATATGACCAGCTTTTCCCGTATGTTGCCCGTGGACTTGGCGCTCCAACTCGATAAACGTCGAGCGGTGGCCTGGAGACGTTTGACCAGCCGCCGGAAAGGGTCGTCGTCATGCGCGGAGTTCCAAGCCGCGGCAACAGTGTCGTGAAAGCCGTCAAGCCTAAGCCAATAGTCCTCAAAGTGGAACCGTTTGTGCGCCACCGGCATGGGGGAACAATCCAGCAGCAGCGGACAGTGGTCCGAGACGACCGAAGCAAGGCATCGGAGGTGGCATTCGCCGTGTGCACCCTCCCAATCTGCTGTGCAAAGGACGCGGTCAAGGTGCACTAGCGTGGGCGGCGATTGCTCATTCGACCACGTGAAGCGACGCCCGTTGAGATAAATCTCCTTCAAGGCGAGGTCGTTGATGGCGCGGCGGAACCTTCCCATCATGCGCCGGTGCAGGCCGCCCATGTTTTTGTCCTCCGCGCGGTATATGAGGTTGAAATCACCACATAGCATCCATGGGCCGGGGCATGCCGCCCGAATATCGCGCAGCTCGTGGAGGAACAAAATTTTGTCAGCATCGTCTTGGGGTCCGTAGACCGTCGTCAGCCACCACGGCGTCCCCGAGGCCACGGATACCTTGGCCGTGAGCGCATTCTGGGTGAACAGCGGGTCGGAGATCGTGACAGCCCTGCTCTTCCATGCTAGGAGGATACCGCCCCGCGTGCCATCAGCCGGCAGGTACGTGTAGTCGTCAAACTCGGAGCCGAGAATGTCAAGCACAATGGACGAGTAGACCAAAGCCATCTTAGTTTCCTGAAGGCATACAATGGAGGCTCCGGTAGTGCCCAGCAGAGAGCGGATAGCGCAACGTCGTGCACGCGAGTTGAGGCCGCGTACATTCCAAACCGCGATTTTTAGTATACTTACCGCAAGCAATAGCGGCAAATGGAACTCGAGCAATGCGCTTCAGTTTTTGGCTTAAATCATAGTAGCCCTGCATTTACGAGATGAAGCTTGGTAAATGGTATGATAACACTACAATAAAAGATCCCAACTAACATAAAATTAGATCCAAGGAATTATAAAGCTCGAGCACTGTATCAGCAAGTAAACATTACAGAGCTAATATGTTAACATTTAGCCATGACTTAAAACAAAGGTTGATGAACAGACTTTAGTCGCAGCAAACCGTAACAGTGAATGGTTCATGGCTACAAACTGATGGTTGATAGCCTTTTAATTTTTGAATCGTCGGCAATATTAATGTGTAAATCCTCTATTTGCGCTGACACAGAATTCATAAGGATCTTCTCTTTCTTTTCTTTCGTGACGTACCTGTAGTCGCACTTTTGTGACCTGATGGACCCAATATTGTTGGAATATACCTGCAGCAAATTTCTGTTAAAGGTTACTCCATAGAAAATCTACCAGTATAGATAACCAGTGAATTAAACAAGAACCTGTAATAATTAGAAGCAGAACATTGCAGCTGCATAGCAACGGAAGGATCATGTCTGGTATAAGAACAAATATCCATGGAGCTGCTATGATAACACCAGCATAACCTGCCTAGAGAAGAAGAAGAAGTTAATCACAGCTGCCAGAAACTGCAAGGGAGATAGGAAAAACAATAGCACAATTAAAGAAGTGAAACGGACTAGCAGACATAAGATACATATATTCTCCTGGCTAAATATAAAGTAAGATGAAGTAAAAACATGTTTCAAAGGTCTCTACAGCAAAATAAGAAAAGATAACATGGTCTACAACTATACAATTATTAATAAAATAATGGAAACCTAGCAAATATTCACTTGCCAATAAGATACAGTACAGAGTGCCACCAACTATGCTTCGAGGCTGCCGCTGACCAGATAGAGGGGCTTCATGTACTACGTCAACAAATCTGTAGAAATGGTAGGAAAGGAGGAAATCAGATTGCAACAACAGACTAACATAAGAAGAAATGAATTAAATGCATATCATATAATGCTTCGTGTTGCTACTTATGCTTATCCTCGCACTAGTGATGTTTGTATTCAGAAAACTAGGCACCCCTGATATAGTGGCATACTGGCATACGTAAAAAGCAGACAAAGCAAACACACACAAAAATGGAAAAACAAAAATCCTGCTGTTGTGGCTTGATAAAGCAAAAGACTGTAATAAAAAATTAAGACATGATTGGAAGAGTTTTTACGAAACATAAACACATTCAGGAAAAATATCATGAGGCGCGTACGTTCATTGTAATGTACCATAGGAAAACTAAGGTTAACGTCAACAAAAGAGAGAACAGTAAACTATGATGGAAAATAAGAGCCTGTATGAAAGATGACAGCATTGTTATTGCATTGCAAAACTGTTGTGCATGGAAAACAACAAATCACAGAAAAACCAGGACCACTACAGAGCCCTGTGTGATCACTGCAATTATCAAACCTGAACGGTAATAATAAAACTACATGATAGAGACTAAGATCTTTTTGTTCAGTAAATCACTACAAATTTGCTTCTCTTGATGAAATGTTAACGCAATGGCCACCAATAAAACATAATTTCTAATTTATAACCAATATAGGTGAACTTATATGAAGATCATTTACAGTTTCTTTCCTCAAAAAGCACCTTTACACAGTATGTTGTTGTTCATGCAACAGCTCTTTTTTTTAGTGATTGTGTGAGAGTGCTGTGGGGTGTGCCTTATCTAAGTATTGCTCATAGAGCGTTCTTTTCTATCATCGATGCAAAGTAATTGTGTTTCTCAACAAAAGATACAGACTGAAAGTCTAAAACTGCCGCTATTTGTTTACTTATTAGATTTAGACAAGATACCATCATATATTCATGTACTTACATCAAAACAAATCATATATCATGCATCATCACAATAGTCATAGACTATCAAGGTGGATGACCACCTTAAACACAGAATTGCTATATGCACATGCACCTGGTGCCTCGCTCACACACTAATGGGTCATGAAATAGCTAAACCAATCAAACTCTGCACCAAAGGGGCAACTAACTCGCCATGCCACATCGATCTTATGGCAGTCCCGATTCTCCACCATCAGCGATGAAAGGCAATTAATTAAGAAAAGAAAGAGACGAAAGCTGCATCTATATATAGATACAGTGTCTTGTCCCAAGCTCCAACAATTTGTGACTTGCACACAACCAACCAAAATATACAGTAGAACAAAAAAAATCTAGATGCATTTAATTTCTAGAATCACATTAGATAGTCAAATAAAATGGCAGCACATGAGCTTGTATCTAAACGATGATATACACCATTTGACACACTGGACTGCCCTTAGTTCCTCCCAATCACACTGCCCAAAGTCACAGAGCTTCGCAAACCATATGCAAAACATGCAGCAGAGCAGGGCAGGTCGCTGTCCACGATTTCAGCAAACTACGATATGATTCCACCCTCGAAGAGGAGCTGCGAGATCAGATCAGGGATCTGGCATGTTCTACAAGCACCATGACGCGATTACGGGGGCGGATCTCTGAAGCCAGATCGAATTCCTCCGCCACAAGCATGATTAGAGCGAGCGTCTTAGCTATGGTTGAGCCTGCAGGGTTGCGGTGACAGACTCACAGTGCTTCCCCTGCAGCGTCGTGTGCGGCCGCGGACGACGCCGCCGCGCCGCGCCGCTCGTGCGCCATCTCCTCCGCCGCCTGCGCCCGCCGACGCCGCGGCTGGAGCCGTCAGCGTGGCGCCCCCTCCCAGCACTTCGGAGTCGGATCGGATAGACGGTCGCCCGACGAGCAGCTGCCTAGACCACGGTAGACTAGCGCGGACTCTAGTGGGGGTAGCGGCGCGGCGCGGCGCCGAGGAAGACAACGCAAAACGGCGAGAGGTGAGGTGGCCCCTCTCCACCGCGGAACCGTTTCGCCCAGTAGCAACCGTTCGATCGTAATCCAACGGCTGGGAGACGGTCTGCTGAGGCACCTGGCTGGCCATAACTGGCTCCAGTGCGGCCACTTTTTCAGCCGGGTCCTTTCCTAACTCCTCTCGCCGCCGCCGCCGTCGCCGTCACCGCCGACCCCCTCCGCTCCTCCCTTCGCCGCCGCTCCGTCCACCTCCTATACAGGCGCTGTTAGCTGGCACCACTCTCGCAGATTGGACCTAGCGACCCGCCCAGCTCGACAAGTAGGGTACGTGTTTCTCGAACCTATTCTCTCTGCTCTGCCGCACTTCTCATCCCGGTTTGATTGTTCTAGCCTACAAAGTAGAAGCGGTAGGTCAAAATAAGCTCCATGGCTAGGTCTGCTTGCTTGTCTGTCTGATGGATTCATGGATGCTTTTAACCACTAAATTGGCTCTATTTATTGGGGAAAAGTATTCCCCCAAAATAGTGAGATACTCTAACAGAGACCTCTGGTGGCTTACTGGTTAGGTTCTTGTGGAGTGATCTCCTGCACCGAGCCGCGTGGCAATGGCGGTGTAGGGTATGGATCCGACCAAGAAATAATCAAATAATAGAGGGTTGTCTAAGTAATGCCAAATATAAGTGGCCAAGATTGACTTTATGCACACCGATGATTGTGTATAAAATGGTAATGTGTCGCGTACGCGTAGGCTAATACAACCCTGAAGAAAGAGTGTAGGCTTACAAGACCTTATGTGTCAATTTTTTTGTTTTGAAATGGTCATAGCTCATTTGCGTGCACAAATTTATAATCAGAACTATAAATCAAGAAATCTAAGGGGAAATCGTGATGAAAAATGAATAGCTCTAGGTACAATGAGACAAGATGGTTTGTCCATATACTGTTACTGTAGCTGAAGCAAAATTATGGCCTCATTTGTTCAGCATTTCAAATCTTAAAATCATGGAAATAAAAGAAACTGCAAGCTCATCTCCTTTCTTGCTAACTATTTAGTTTAATTTTGCTACGTTCTGCTGCACTGCCAGTTTACAGTAGAGTAGAGTCTTGACACTTTCCCTCTTTTATGCTGAGCTATCCAAAGTCTATTATCCATTGCTTGCTCAAGCTGAGTCATGGAATGCTTGCAGCAATGAGCACAGCCGTGGATGCTTCAGTGCCTGTCGCCGAGCAGGAGGTATGTTTTTCACGTTAGGGTACAACTTGCAGTTGTTACTGGATTCCTAGATTACTTTCGAGTCTTCATCTATGTATCCCATTGCTTTGTAGTTTAAAACTGTACATGACACTTATGTTATGCATGCTCTTTAATATGTAAGGCAGGTACCCTCAATCTCAACGTTATATTAAATTTTGATTCCATTTTCAGTGTTACCAGTGAAGTTAATCCTGGATTAAATCCTCACATTCTTACTTTGATCGATTGAATTGCTCGTATTTGCAGGATGGTGCTGCGAATATTTTGGCTGGGAAGAAAGTTGCAGTTGTATTTGTTCTAGGTAACTTCTGTATTCTGTAACAATGGCTCCAACTTCTTCATAGTGGAAAATGAGCTTGCTGTCAGTACCTATGCCGCTGCCAATTCATGGTTTCTCATTTTATGCAAATCCGCAGGTGGTCCTGGAAGTGGAAAAGGTACACAATGTAGCAATATTGTGGAGCATTTCGGATTTACACATCTTAGTGCTGGAGAGCTGTTGCGCTCAGAAATCAAATCTGGTTCTGAGAATGGGTAACAAACCCGCTCGACAGAGGCTATATTCCTTATTTTTATTATAATAACACTTATGTGGCTTTTTTCCCTACAGAACCATGATTGACAGCATTATAAAGGAAGGGAAAATTGTTCCATCTGAGATAACCGTAAAGCTCTTACAAGAAGCTATGATAAAAAGTGAAAATGACAAATTCCTCATTGATGGATTTCCAAGGAATCAAGAAAACCGTCTGTCATTTGAGAATGTTGTAAGCCCACTTTGTTTTCGGACTTCTATAAAATAATAGAGTACCTAACTTCAAAATTATTTGGTACTTTGACCTTTTCCTTTTGTGTTTCAAAAGCAAGCTAACGACCTTTAGTTATTTTACATTACTGCAGATAAAAATATCTCCTGAGTTTGTGCTATTCTTTGACTGTTCTGAGGAAGAGATGGTAAGGCGTCTTCTGGGTCGCAATCAGGTTAGAGTTAATCTCTTATGTTTATTTGCTGGATTGTATGTAACTGATCTCTTCATTGCTTCTAACATTGTTTTCTTTTGTTGATCAACTGCAGGGAAGAGCTGACGATAACATTGAGACTATCAGGAAAAGATTCAGAGTTTTTGAAGAATCAAGTTTGCCTGTAGTTCAGTACTATGACTCTAAGGGCAAGGTTAAGAAGGTATATCCATTTTTATGTAAAAGGATATGACACAGCTTCTTCACAACAACTTATTCTTCACAGCGTCACATAAATACTTGTTGTGATGTAAGATTTTTTTTTTTCGAGAAAACGCAAAAGCCTTGCGTTTCTTTTCATTGAAAAGGGGGAGGTTCAGTTACAGACATCTGAGGATGTGTGGGTTACAGCAGGTGGATTAATGCACATCCCAGGTTTGGGGCAGCACAAGTCGGAGACCAGGTGCCCCAGCTGCCGCCCATGAGCGGGCCTCGTCCTGAATGCTATCTAGGAGCGTGTTAAGGGATGGAGTCGTATTGTGGACGCAGCTGTTCCTGTGTTTCCAGACCATCCAAGGCACGAGCAGCGACAGATTTCAGGGCCTTGCGAAGGATCGTGGCGTGTCTTCCTTGGCATGGTTCCACCAATCCGTAGCAGCAGTTCTGTGTTGGGATCGGGGCGGTATGCGTAGCTGTGCCGTGGTCTCGTGCCATGCACTGTCGGGCTAGGGGCATTCCAGCAGCAGGTGTCGATCGTCTCCGGTTGCTGGTCACATAGGAGGCAGCGGGGATGATATCGAAACCGTGGCGCGCCGACCTCTCCGCCGCCCGGAGAGCGGTCTGGTTGGCTAACGGTGGAAGAACTTGACCATGGCGGCGCCTAACACTTCGAGATGAGCTTCCGGGAATGACAGCCCGTTGATCCATGGAAGGTGGCCGTAGCAGATCTGCGCTGAGTAGGTGCCGCTTCGCCGTCCATCTCCGAGATCAACTCGTCCGTGTGGTGGAGAGCTCGGTGTCTTTGCATGATCTGCTAGAGCTGCAGATATCGACCAATCTCGTGGAGGCCGAGGTTGCCTTGGATGTCGCGTGCCTGGGAGTTGCCATTGAGTCCGTCCGCCACGGTTCTCGTCTTCCGTCGCCGCTGGGGATGCAGCCGTAGAGGTTAGGCATGAGCTCGCGCACGGATTGGCCACCTATCCATCGGTCCTCCCAGAAAGCAGGCGATGCGCCCATTCCCAATGAGCGTGAACGTGGATGCCTGCGATGGCACGTTAAGTGGGAGAATTGAAGGTCCAGCCCCGCCATGCTCGCTCCGGTCCGCTCGAGAACCATAACCAGCGTAGTCGCGGCGAGACCGCACGCCGAGGTCTCGCACGCCTGTGCCCCCAAGCTCGATGGGGCGGCAAACTCGTTCGATTCACGTGGCGTTGTCCGCCATTGGCGTGGCGCGTCCAGCCCAAAGAAAACCACGCTGAATCTTCTCGACCGCTTGAGAGTTTTTTGGGGCGCGAACATAGCGATTGGTGCATCGGGATGGCACTCAGACCGACTTAACTCTGCGAGGCGCCCGGCTTTAGTCATCGGCCAGCCTTCCGGTCGGTAGGGCGCGGCAACCGCATCAACCATGGGTTGTGGTAGGCGGCGGATGGGCGGCGGCGTGGACATGGGGATGCCGAGGTAGGTGATGGGAGAGTCGCCACCGGGCACCGAGGTGCGCGATCATCTCCGTGGCTGCTTGGTCGCCGTGCGAGGATGGTGGCGAGCTCTTGGTGAAGTTCACCTTGGTAGGAGGCCCTGCCGAACAAGGCGAGGATCTCCCCGATCACGGTGGTGTCGTCCGCCGTGGCGTGGCGAAGACCATGACGCGTCGGCGTAGAGGAGATCGCCGGGATGTGGCGCCATGGGTGTAGCGGCCGCAGGATGCCCAGCGATGGAGCGTCGAGGAGCCGCCCCAGTGTCGACCGCGAGCACGAAGAGCTGCGGGGACATGGAGTCGCCTGCGGAGCCCTTGCGGTGCCATATGGGTGGGCGGGCTCGCCGTTCAGGAGGATGCGTGTCTTTGGCAGAAGATGGGAGGATGGCCGCCCACTCCAAGAATCTGTTCCCGAATCCATCTTGGCGTAGAACCTCAAAGAGGAATGGCCATGACAGGGAATCAAAGGCGCGCGTGAGGTCGAGCTTGAGCATGACTCTCGGAGCTCCCAATTGGTGCAAGCAGCTTGAGTGATCGCTGACAAGGACGTAGTTGTCGTGCAAGCTCCTTCCGAGATGAAAGCATTTTGGTTGCGGCTAACCAGGTTGTCCAACTTGGCACCGAGGCGGATCGAGAGCACCTTGGCGAAGATTTTGGCCACAAGGTGAATCAGCAGATCGGCGGTAGTCGCGCAGCCCATGGGTTCGGCTTTCTTTGGCAAAGCAGCGTCGGCAATGCTTGGTTCAACTTGTAGAACCCCTTCCTCGCAGTCATATAGTTCTTTGGAACACGTCAAGGAAATCTCGCTCGATGGTAGTCCAAACATGCGCGTAGAAATTCAGCCGTGAACCCGTCGGGCTGGCGCCTTGCGGGCGGGGAGGCGCTTGACAGCCTCCCAAATCTCCTCAGCGCTGAATGGCGCATCAAGGTCGGCGAGGTCGGTCGGCTCAATGAGCTGTGACAGGTCTAGCGAGTGCTCCCGGGCGGTCGCCGTGCCCAGCAAGGCCTCGAAATGGGCGAAGGCCGCCTCGGCCATGTCAGAGTGGTCCGTGAGCACCCTGTCTTCCACGGCCAGGCTGTAGATGTGGTTCTTCTGCCGACGGAATGAGCATTGCCGGTGGAAGAAACCGGTGCTGGCGTCGCCGTCCTTGAGGTTGGCAATGCGAGAGCGTTGTCGGGCGATCGTGCGCTCCATGGATGCGAGCCCAAGGTAGGATATCTTGAGCTGCTTGCGTAGCCAGGCCTCTGGTGGCGAGAGGTTGCGCGATTCCTGGGCTTGGTCGAAGCGCGAGATGAGCTCCCGTGATATCGCCAGCTTGGCCTTGATGTTGCTCAGAGACCGAACTCGGCTAGTGAGGCTAGCCGCCGTTGCCTGTAGCCGTAGCATGAGCCGGTGGAAGGGATCGACGTGGTGTGTAGAGCCCCAGGCTGCGGTCACCACGTCATGGAATCCGCCCAAGCGTAGCGATATTCTCAAAATGGAACCTCCGGTGTGAGGTGGGCGTGGGCGAGCAATCCAGCAGCAACGGGACGTGGTCCGACACCACAGCCGCGAGACATCGAAGGTGGCATCCGCTGTGCGTGTCCTCCCAATCAGCGGTGCAAAGCACACGGTCGAGCTGCACAAGCGTCGGCGGTGTTTGCTCGTTGGACCATGTGTAGCGCCGGCCGTTGAGGTAGATCTCCTTGAGCGCGAGGTCATTTGTGAGACGGCGGAATTTGCCCATCATGCGCCGGTTGACGGTGCCCGTGTTTTTGTCGTCGTCGCGGAGGATAAGATTGAAGTCGCCGCAAACCATCCACGGGCCTGGGCAGGCGGCTCGGATGTCGCGAAGCTCCTGCAGGAATGCCACCTTGTCTGCATCTTCCTGGGGTCCGTATACCACCGTTAGCCACCAAGGAGGGCCAGTGACCGTGGTCACCTTAGCAGTGATCGCATTGGTGGTGAACATTGGGTCCGTGATGGTCACGGCCTGCTCTTCCACGCCAAAGAAGATGCCGCCCGCGTGCCATCGGTGGGAGAAGGTACGTAGTCATCGAATTCGAACCAAGCGCATCAAGGACAATAGCCGAGTAGATCAACTCCATTTTCGTTTCTTGAATGCAAACAATGGAGGCCCCATGGTGTCAAAGAATGCCGGATAGCATGTCGCCGAGCCCGCTGCTCATGCCGCGCACATTCCAGATAGCGATCTTAAGGCCGTGATCCATGGGAACGGGATCGACGGGCGGGCGTAGCGTATGCTGGTCAGCCTTCACATGCAACGTCGACGCCGGTCACAAACCGGTGCCATGCGATCGGGATCTCGCGGTCAACTAGCGTGGCAATGGCCTTGAGTACCGTCGGGGTAGCGGTGCCGCGAACATGCCGCCATAGGCTTTCATCTCGCGGTAGAGATCTTCCGACGATCCCTATGATCCCAAGGGTGCGCAGGATTTGCACGGGCGCGCCCGCCCGCCGTGGGGGCGCCGGTTGGCAAGTCGAGCTGCAGATCGCCCACGGCGAGGGGCGGTTGAGGGTCGGCGTGGCTTCTTTCGAGTGCGCAGGCGGCGTTGAGGTGTTCGTGGCGGTGGCGAAACTCTCAAGGGTCCATGGTCGTGGCGTAGTGCGGCCGGGATCGCCAGTAAGCGTAATTGGAGGCGGCGCGGCGGCTCGACGTCTGCCACTTGGGCCTTGGTTTGTCGCGCCCCGCGTTTGGGGGTAGCTGGTCTTCGGGGCGCAGGAGGAGGTGTGGCGTGGGCGCCGCAGAATCGCAACTGGCTCTCGCTGGGCTGCGGGCCGACCGCGGCAGCAGTGGAGACGGCCCAGCAGAAGCGGCGGAGGGTCGGCGCCGAGAGGCGTTCCCGAGGCATCGTGAGAGGATTGGTGGCGGCGGATGGTCGTGAATCCAGCCCGCCTCACGCACGGGAGGCGGTATCTCCACTTTGTCCCGACCGGGTCTCTGGCGCCGCAGATCTCTCGCGAGGCGACAGCGCGCAACACCCATGGGCCGATCCCGCAAAGCGGTGCGTCGGGGTGGCGGGTCTATGCCCCACAGATCGTCATTGGGATCGTTGCTACCAACAGATTTGAACTCGCGGCGGTTGTGGGTCGACACGCTGCTCGACCGGGCCCACTGGCGTCTGGGCGACAGCGTCGGTGCAGCCAGACGGGCCCTCTGCAGCTCGCTCCTTTTGCTTTCCTCGCCTTTTCCTCTTCTCGCTCTGGTAGCGCGGCGGTGGCCCCTCGTTGCCCGTGCGTGGCATCATGCCCAGACGCAGCTGGATTCGCGGACGGCGCCGCCACGAGCCGGCGCCGGAAGGCCACGCCGGCGACGAGGATAGACCATCGACCTTGCCGGCCTTAGCGACGCGCCAGCCAGTCGCCCATGGCCATGCCGTCGGCCCGGCGGTGGCGAAGCGCGTCCGTCGCGTCTGCGCTTGCGTCCATGGCGCGCGACCTGTGCCGCGGTCGGGGGCGTGGTCGCGGTTCCCGTCGGTGCCGCGCTCGTGGTCTGGCCCTTCGCCCGAGGGCCTTGTAGTCGCCGGCGGTCTGATCATGACGGAGCGGGCTAGCGCGATGGAGATGGGGTAGGTCAGGATCCTGATGGTGGGCGCGTCGAAGGCCAAGGCCGCCGGCACCTGCTCGACCACCTCAAGAATGGCAGTGCGATGGATCTTGTCAGGGTCATGCGTGCGCCCAGATAGCCGGAAGGTGGCGAGGTCGTCGCGGGAACGGGTGTGGGGGTGGAGGCGTTCGATCCAGCAGCTTTGCCCGAGGATATGCTCGGCGGTGGAGAGGTGCCATGCTTGAGCGGGGACACCGCGCAGCTCGAGTTCGATGTGGATTTCGAACTCGCTGCAGCAGCGTCGCGAAGCTATACCAAGGCCGCATCGAAAGGGAGAAGCGTGGCGAGCGGATGAAGTGGTCGCCGGCGAGCCGCTCCTTGATGGCCAGCGAGCTGAACAGGATCAGAAAGTCCTCCGGGTGGTGACGGTGGACGGTGAAGTCGCCTTCGACGAGGTCGAATGAGTCCCAGAGCAGCGCAGCCACCTCGTCGGCGGAGACGGACGGTCGGTTGCCGGTGATGGACGCGACCATCGCTGGACAGAACCGTCTCGCGCCCTCCATCTCGACGTGCGTGCCATGATGATCCGCGACAGCTCTGGCGGGCGCGCGTCGACCGTAGGTGTCGCCGTGGCAGTTGTTGCGGGGGGCGACAGAGGGATGAGCGCGGAGGACGGCTGCACGCGTGCCGGAGCGGCCGGGTAGCCGTGCTGTTGACGATGCGGCGCCACGTCCCGGCGCGATGGGTCGCAGGAGCGGGAGTCATGCCCAGACTGCAGGCATGTGCGGCACCGGATGTCGTTGGTGCAGTCACGCACCCGGTGGCGATGGTCCAGCAACGCAGCGAGCCAGCGACTTCCTCGGCGAGGGCTCGGCGGCGGGCGCCGGAGGGCTGGGGTGGCCGCCTGCCGCGGGCGACGGCGGCGGTTCCGACGCCGAGGGAGCTGGTATCCGTCCTCGTCCACCACATCTCCGCCAGAGACGCGGTGTACCTCCGAGCGGGGGCCAAGGCGGTTTCTGGCCGGCAGCCTGGGGCGCGCCGCCGAGGAACCGTGGGCGCGCGGAGGAGCCTGCCGCGCCGCCGAGGAGCCATAGCCACATGTCACCAGGAAATGATTCAGTATTTTTGTACGATCCAGCTACATATAGTTGAGTACTAATCCCTCCGTTCCCAAATATAAGTCTTTGTAGAGATTCCACTATGGACTACATACAGAGCAAAATAAGTGAATCTACACTCCAAAATGCATCTATATACATCCGTATGTGGTCCATAATGAAATCTCTACAAAGATTTATATTTGGGAACAGAGGGAGTATGATTCAAAGGCTAGGTTAAGAAGGGGTATGATTTTGAGTGCAAAAGCATATGTCATTCTTATGTAGAACAGTTCATTGTTAACAGCCTCATGTATCGACTTTTCGTAAATTAAGAGCCACACTGTAGAATTTCTTAGTATGTCTAGCAAATGCTCCTGTAGTTCAGGGTCTAATTGAGTGCAGGTGATGCCTGGAATATCAATACTAAGCACACAAACTCAAGCATGGTGGAAACAAATAATTTACAGAATACTCTGATCTCAGTGAACCAGTGCCACACAACAGAGCATACTCTCAGCAGGGACATTGAGAATTTGGAACTAATATCTCATCCTTGAGTAGAGGCTGCAGAGAATATATACTAGCGAACAACTAGGTGCATTTGTACAATCCCATATATCAATTTTTCAGCGTGTCAGGACTTTATTTTTGTGTATGCTTCCATTAGCGCTTGGTTGATATGCTTTCTCAATGTACGCACTTTGATCACCTGTTGGCCAAACCACTGTTTAACCAGATTAATGCTGCAAAACCAATCCCTGAGGTGTTTGAAGATGTGAAAACCATTTTTCAGCCGTATGGCCCAAAGGTAATGTCATATCAATACCCAATTGACTAAGTTTTGACAATTTCTGAAGTGCACAGGTGTAACATACTCCCTCCATTTCAGTATACAAGGCCACTTCATAGTTCTATGTCTAACTTTGACCATTAGTTTTACCAACAAAAGGTGAGTTGTATGCCACAAAAAGTATGTCATTGGATGCACATTTGAAAGAACTTTCCGATGATATATTGTTGATGACATATAACCCATATTTTGTTGATCAAAACTATAAGTCAAAGCTTGAGATGAAAAATGAATTGGCCTTGTATACAGAAATAGAGGGAATAATATTATTTTGTTGGTATATGAAATATCAGTACCATTATTTACAGCATATCGTCTTTTAGCAAATGGTAACAACATGTTCTTCTCAATCAGGCTGCATAGATGCGCTCATGTGAAAAATATGTGGTTCACTAAAACGGTATGAGCTCTCAACTGTTTTCTTTTTCTGTTCCATCAACTCAACATTGAAAGCGAGAACTTAAGTCATAATTTCTATCTGCTACTCACTTATGGAAACTTACTTGCCAGACTTGCTCAATGAAATAAACTGTTACTGCTGCTGTTGTCATGCGTGGCCTCATGGCATCCATAAAGTGTGTTTTCAGGTGACCCCAGAAGTACCGAAGGAAAAGGCTGGAGCTCACGCGCTACCCTGCCAGCATGCCACTAGATAGTCGTTCATCATCTGATTTATAAGTATTTCTGATCTTTATTAGTGAGTAGAGAGGAAGTGGAGCACATATCAGTTTACCTGTGTGCCCACCTCGCTGCCGCAACCTACTGTCCCATTCGGTACTATCGTCAAGTTATGTAGTCTTTATTATGGACATGGTTAATGATATCTTGTCAGGAAAAAAGATTGCAATTAATCATTCGGCCACATTACTTGTCGTTTGTGGTTCAGTAGCAATTCTTTTCGGCCTTTGGGAAAAGATAGAGAAAAGGCTTAAGCCATATGCATTATGTCTTTTGTTCAAAACTACTTCCTCCGTAAAGAAATATAAGAGCGTTTAGATCACTACTTAGTAGTACCTATGTTATCAACGGTTGATATCACAGTAGCGGGCATTTCAGAAAAAAAATTGGTTATTTGTCCACAAGGTGATTAGACTTGCATTATGTGCCCTAACGTTGTCTGTCAGTTGATAAAATGCCCCAAAACAGAGTCTAATAGGGGCATGATTTATCACTGCGTTGAGTCGATTGATGATTTTGCCTTCATTTCTATGTATTTCTTCCTGAAATGGATAGATGGATGCAAAAATGTTCACGACGTATAGATTAAAATTACGATTAGGATCACAACGTTGCAACACGCAAGAATGTGGCGTTGATGAAGGCGGCGTCGCTGGGACAGCAGCGACAACATTGCTCATGGCTGAGGCCGCGGGAAACAAGCGCGTGCTGGAACCGTTTACGCGCGCGCGAAAAGCGCCAGCTCGCGCGCAAGATTTGGCGCGCCGCTTCGCACGCGCCTATAAAAGTGTGGCGCGCGCCACGCGCCTCCTTCACGCTTTCTCTTTTCCTCTTCCTCTCCCTCTCTGCCACGTGCTGCTCCAGCGCCCCGCCACCGACGCGCCGCCATGCCGCCCGCGCCGAGGAGCGTCCGGCTACGCGGCGTCCGCTGCGCTAACGGCAGCTACTCCGCTGAGATACGCCCGCGAACTCGGCTCGGCCTCGCACGTCACGGGACGGCGCGCGAGCCGCCGCAGCAGACGACGCGGCTGCGTGGCGCCTAGGCGGCGCGCGGCAGATGAACTTTCAAGATGTGTACATGCTCCAGCAAGCGCTCAACCTCGCCTCCGTCTTGTTCGAACACGGCGGAAGACCGCGGCGAGCACGCCGAAGCGGTAACGCCGCCTCCTGGGCCAGGAGGACGAAGCGGGTCATGGCGGAGTGGCGCCGGCGCCACCGGAGGACGTAGCCTACGAGCAGGCCTCATCTGGGCAAGGCGCCGCGAGGAGGACATGCGAAAGCGCCCATGGCGCGGTTGGACAAAGCGTCGGCGGAAGGCGTTGGCGAATGCGCAGTCCGACCTCGTTGCAGCAGGTGGGCAGTCGTTCTTCACGCCGAACGATGATCGGTGGCTGGACATCTGGCTAGATACCTCGGACGACACCGCCGAGGATGATAGTGGTGATGATGATAGCGACTTAG
The DNA here is from genome assembly GCA_021605205.1 of Aegilops longissima. NCBI lineage: Eukaryota > Viridiplantae > Streptophyta > Magnoliopsida > Poales > Poaceae > Aegilops > Aegilops longissima. The sequence goes on from CM038682.1 coordinate 155,267,815, forward strand.
AGTAGTTTTTTAATGCAATCTATGTTTTTTATCATTTGTCGTTTTTATTTATGCAATCTATGTTTCGAATGTAAAATACCTTTGTATCGTTTAAAATCTATGTAATTTATTTAGTTTTTTTAAAATTTCCAATGCCTACATTTCTAATTTGTTGAACGAGGCTGCTGCTGCATTTTTTGGCGTTCTTTCAAGCGGGCGCTGTGCATTTTAGCATGGCTTTGGGGCGGCAGCGCCGCCATAAATAAATCAGCGATGGCGCGCGCTAAAGTTGTTTTTTGCGCGCGCCGCGTTCGGCGCCTGTTGGAGATGCTCTAAGACTAGAGTTAACTGAACTTCAGTCAGGCGTCCAAATATTCATGTATGCAGTTCAGGGCCTGACTGACCCGTGCAAACGTCCCGTCCGCGCACCACCGGTGGGACCGATACGCGGCGGCTAAATTTCGTGTTTTGACCCTTTTGGCATACAAATTCAGGATCTGACCCGGTTTAATTTTTTTCGGGATTTGACCCTTTTTCTTACCAACAAGGTCTCTGGCGGTTGGGTTACACAGCCTACCGCCAGGCGCCCTGGCGGTAGGGTACTTATCCACGTCAGCCTGACCAAACGGCTGCCGTTTCGTGCCGTCGACCCTACCACCAGGAGACTCGGCGGTAGGGTGTGCCACCCTACCGCCAATGTCCATGGCGGTAAGTGCCGAACCGTTATAACCCCGCGGGGGCCGGCTCGTGGGGCCCATCCACGAGCCCAGCCCCCATCTTCTTCTCCCCTGCCGCCGCCCGCAAGAACAGAGAGGGGAAGGCCTCTCTCATCCCCTCCACTCCCCCATCCGATCTTCTTTGTTTGTGAACGGTTTTTTCGGATTGAGATGGCTCCGAAACGATAAAAGTAAGCTCTCTCAATCCCTCCAATTCGTTTTAGTTAAGAAGCTGTCGATTCGCGCATTATTAGGCACAAGATGAACCCTATTTCATCTAGTAGATTTTGATTTTTGTTGTTTTTAGGTTTGTTTAATTAGGAGTAATATGATGTTTGATGTAGTTGAATATGATTTATGTGGTGATGTGGTTGAAGTTGACTATGATAGAGCCTATTTTATATAGTTGATGAACCCTAGTTCATGTTAAATTTTTTTGAATTATTTATTGATGTTTGATGTGGTTAAATATGTTTGAATATGATTGATGAGTTGATGTGGTGATGTGGTTGAATATGTTGAATTTGTTAACTAGTTTGAGGATAGAACCTATTTGGCATAAGATAAGGTGATGAGGTGATGTGGTTTGAAGATGAATATGTTGGTAATTTTTATATATGTTTTTACAATTGTTGTAATTGATTGGTTAATGTTCATATTCATAATAGGATAGAATAACTAGTTTGAAGATGAACCACAGTTCATATTCATAATATTTTTTTACATTTGTTGAATATGATATGATTGATGTTTAGTTGAACAGAGTGGTAAGTTTTGTTGAAATGCATTCAAGCTAATGATGATGACATGGTCATTCTCGCTAACTTTTTAATGATCCTTGGATTCCTAGGCCGCAGAGCTAAACAGAAACATTTTCGACGGCTCGAATGCGCTAAGTTCTGACCCCGGAACCGTGGAGGGTGAAAACAAGCTGAGGGAAGCGACGAAGGTAACTTTAAACCTCATAGCATTCTATTGGAGCGAACGCAAATTTGATCCATGCCACATGTTCTTACTTATTTGCAACCCTAAACCTGATCCAAGTCATACTCTACTATATTTGTTATTACAGAAGATCATTAACCGTTGCCGCAAGCTAGCGGGCATGCTTGGGTGCGCGCCTCGGTTGACGTGCATGTTCCTCCTCCTGGTGGGTCGACACGTGCCCTAGCTTCATCAAGCCACACCGGAGGAGGTTCCTCGAGCCATGTCGCCTCGTCGTCTCGCCTTGTTAACGAGACCGAGGAAGAAGAGGAAGTGGACGAGGAGGAACAGGAAGAAGAGGGAGAAGATGAAGGAGGTGACGACGGAGAAGGTGATGAGGAGGAGTACGACGACGATGATGGACCTCAACCGACTCAGCCAACCCAGGCGAAGAGGGTATCTCATCCGCATCAGGATGTTCTGAGCCCACCACCGTTTCAGAAACCGGTTCCTCATCGTCGCTCGAAGAAGCCGGACGAGGGCCGCTCGAAGACAAACGAGGAGCGTGCCACCAAGAGGGGGAGGGGGAGGAACTAGTGATGTTGAACTTGCTAAGTTAAAGTTGCGGTGTCTTGTTATTGCTACCTATGTTAGTAGTTGAACCTATTTTGATATGTTGAACTTAATGGATACATCATTTTTACTATCTATAAGTGTGAGGTTATCATAATTTCATATGCAAACACTTTTTGCTGTTGTGCTTATCTATCTGCGATATTGATGTCATATTGAATTTGAAAAGAAGCAAGCAACTGAACTTGGAAAAATAAAACACAGGACCCTACCGCCACAGCCTCTGGCGGTAGGGTCGCACAGACTACCGCCAACCCCCCTGGCGGTAGGGTGAACAGGGCACTTTGGTATTTCATCACAGAAAGTTTGGGAGGCGAAACCGAGCCGCACCCTACCACCAGGGGTGCTAGCGGTAGGTTTAGACAACCTACCGTCAAGGTACCTGGCGATAGGGTACTTATCCACGTCTGCTCGGGCAAACGGCCGCCGTCCCCTCCGTCGCAACCTACCGCCAGAGGCTCTGGCGGTAGGCTGTGTAACCCTACCGCCTAAACCCCTGGCGGTAGCAAAAGGGTCAGATCTCGAATTTTTTTCAAACTAGGGTCAGATCTCGAATAGGTTTCAGGAAAGGGTCAAAACACGAAATTTAGCCATACGCGGCAGGGGGCTGCGGTATGGCAGTCGGAGATCCTCCATCGTACACTCGAGCCTCTCCCGGAAACTCTTGTCGATCGGGCTCCAGGTGTGACAGCCGCCGGCGTGGAGCAGCCGGAGGCGCGGCCAGTGCTTGACGAGAGCGGCCAACGAGGCTCGCTCCAGCAGGCCGCCCGACAGCACCAGCCGCTCCAGCAGAGGGAGCTTCTTCGCCACCGCGTGGATGAAGTGCCTGCTCGCCATGTCGTACCGGCAGGTCACGTGGAGGCTCCGCAGCAATGGCGCCCTGTTGATAAGAAACATGGCGGATTATCAGTCGGGATCTCGGGTTTAGGAGAGGTTCATACGATCGATCGGCTCGCGTGCGTGCGTACTTGCGGGCGAGGAAGAGCAGGAAGGTGCTGCTGACGCGGCCGCGGAAGGACTCGCAGCGGCCGGCGCTGCGCCGCACGGCGGCGCACGCCATCGCCTGCCACCCCACCGGTGGGTCTGAGTCTGGGTCTGAGTCCGAGTCGGCGGCGAGGTCGATGTGCCGCCACAGCAGCGGCTCGTCGAGGGCCAGCCGCCGCCACGAGCCGCACGCGCGGCCCGCGCCGCGGAGGACGTCGGCTTGCGGGACCAGGCTCAGGATGACGCACAGGACGTCGCGGGGCAGCTCCGCCCAGTCCCTCCACTCCGCCTCCCAAGGAAGGCCATGCGCATGCAGCACGTCGTCCTTCCTGCGGCGGCGGCGGCGGGACGGCGGATCGGGTGCTGGGGCTCTGGCTCTCCGCCTCGACCTTATTCCCATCTTGTCTTCTCTGGTTAGGTTTGTGTCTCCACTTAGATCGAGTGGAGCCTATTAATGTAAGAGCATCTCAATCAGATCTCTTAAACCGATCTCATACGTCCGGACAAATCAAAAAGTAAAATTGAGTGGTTCCCGGCACCTAGCAGCAATATAAAAAGCTAGTCATTTTACTTTAAGAATAAACAGTTATCAAACATGTCAACACGGTATGCTAAGTCCTCCCATCAGAGTCAGTTTTTAGTCAGATGGTACAGGGTTTGCATGCATATGCTGCCATTCTCTCTCTTCGCTCTTCCAAACTAATTCATCCATTTATTTCACCTTTACTAACTTAAATCATTCATATCTCATAAACCAAAATTCCGATTCCAAAACTTTTTATATATTTGAACTACTGTCGCAAAGACCTTTAAAACAAGACCGATTTTGGATACATTTTAAATCAATTTGAAATTCATGAAACATATTTCACATAAATCATATCTATTTCAATATCACATTTAAAAAAAATATTTCGCTCTTCTCAAATAAATTTTTACACATTTAAAAATAATTAGTTTCAGAAGATGACATTTTGGTTTCATATTGTTTTCATTTTTAGAATCCACATTTCACTTTTCATAAGCTTATTTCACAAAAATGGTATCTATTTCAATTCCACATTTTGAATAACATATTTCTCTCTATTGAAATAAACTTTTACACAATTTTAAATAATCTATTTCAAAAGTTGTGATTTCAGTTTCATATGGTTTCCATTTTCAAAACTCACGTTTCACTTTTCACTGCTTGTTTCACAAAAATCACACCTATTTTAATTTCATATTTTTAAAATAACATGTTTCACCCATTTGAAATAAAAGTTACACATTTCCAACTAATCAGTTTCACAAGTTGACATTTCAGTTTTTATATCACTTTCAAAAGCCGCATTTAACAAACATGACATATATTTCAGTTCCACAATTTTCAAATAACATATTTCACTCTTCAAAAAGATGTTACACATTTCAAAATAATCAGTTTCACAAGTTGACATTTCAGTTTCATATTGCTTTTTACTTTTAGAACCTACATTTCACTTTTCACTGGTTTGTTTCCCAAAAATCACATCTATTTCAATTTCACATTATTGAAAAAGCATATTTAGCTCTTTTAAAATAAACTGTTGCACATTTCAAAAATTTCAATTTCACTTTTTTTTGCACTTTCAGAACCTACATCTCACTTTGCACTAGCTTGTTTCACAAAAAAGTACACATATTTCAATTTCACAATATTGAAAAAGCAAATTTCGCTCTTTTGAAGTAAATCATTACACGTTTCATAATTTTCAATTTCACAAGTTGAGATTTTAGTTTTCCTAATTATTTTTCACTTTCAGTAGGTGGCTTCTTTGACAAAAATCACATCTATTTCAATTGCACATTTATGAAATAACTTATTTTACTCTTTTGAAATAAAATGTTACACACTTCCAAATAATTAGTTTCACAAGTTGACATTTGAGTTTCATATTTGGGTTTAATACGCTTATGTGAAAATGTTATTCACATATTTCTAGTGAAATATGTTAGTTTCAGATTTTCTAGTGAAATGGATTTATTTCACATATGAAATGTCAAAAATTAAATGAGTTTGAAATATATCCAAAATTGATCTAATTCTAAAGTTCTTGACACCAGGAGTCCAAATATATAAAAAGTTGTAAAAACAAGTCTATAGTTCAAAAGATATGGTTGATTAAAATTATCTAAGAGGAAATAAAGTTTATGGATTTGTTCCGCGGGTAAAGCAAGAGGAGAGTCTTCCATGTGTACCGTCCCTAACAAAAGGTATACTTTGAGGTCCATTATGCTGCCATTGATTTGACTAAAAATAAAGATACAAAAAATATACTAGTGATATACATCTAGGTGGGCCATACCGTTTCACGAATCTAAAAAAAAGTGGACGGCCTCAGATCTACCGGTTCGTGACCCAACCGCGCAAAATGACTTTGCGGCGGGCGGGCTGCCTGGTCACTGACCTGTCACATTTTTTCGATCCAGACGGATGCCTCAAACGGGCCTCAAACGCCCGAGCTAACCGACACCCCCCATATCCAGCCCAAATATGGGGCGGATATGGGGTGCCCGCGCGCGTCCGGGCACGCCCGCCACATCTGGCTGACGGCATGGCCCCACACGGAAACGCCCGGAAAACCCGGCGGTCTGACGGACGCTGCGTCTGTCGTCGCGGTGTGAACGCCGCGTGGCACCGCTCAGGCTCGCCGCCCAAGACAAAATCCTGCTATTTAAGCCCACCGATGTCCCGCAATCCTAACCCATCCCCCTCTCCCTCTCCGCGCCGCCAGTCCAAACCCATCCACCTCCTCCCTCTCCCGCTCCAGCGCTCTGCCCATGCTCCAGCACACTGCCATGATCCGGAGCAAGATCACGTACTATGCCATGCTGTGCCGGAGCGCCGCTACGAGATCCAATAGCAGATCCGGGCAAGGGAAGCCGCGTGCCTCGCCCACATCACTGCCAGGCTGTCTCCAGACTCGCCGGAGCCGGAGGAGGAGGAGGAGTAGCCGGGAGAAGAGGAGGAGGAGGAGATGGCTCCGATGGAGGTGGAGGAGGCGGAGCAAAGGAGCCGGACCAGCAGGTGCCGCCCTTCAACGTGGAGTAGGCGGAGGCGGAGTTCGCCGTCGCCTGGTCCAACGAGATGGACGAGCAGCAGGCCATCCTAGAGTCCATCTAGGATGAGGCATATGTGGAGGCCAACCGGGCGTTCCTCCAAAGGGAGCATGCAGAGTCCGACGCGCTCTTCCCCGAGCTCGACACGGAGATAGAGGCGGAGGAGGCTGGAGCGCAGCAGCCGGAGTTGCAGCTGCCGCCCATGCTACCGGAGCCGGGCACGTAGATCGTCGTAATCTCCGACAAGGAGTAGCTAGGATCGACGTAGTACGTAGGTTCTATTTCTTTTGCATGTCTTTGTATGAATATAAGGGCATCTCCACCGCCGCTTCTAGGAAGGCCTCCCAGCGATTTTTCGCGCGGCGGCGCCAAAAACGCCGATCGCGCTTCAGAGCCCGATTTTACGGCTTGGGCGAAAACAGCGCCAGCGGACTCCAGCCCGAACCCGCGCTACTGGGGCGACGGGCGACGGGCGGCGAGCTGTTTTAGCGCGAAAAGACGCTGGCCAGCAGCGTCGGCGACTTCGGCGCCTCGTCTTCCCTTAACGGCCTCGGTTCGCGAGAATCAATGGCAAGGCTGCCGCGGTCAGCCTTGCCATTGATTCTCACGGCGGCGCTTCACGGACGACGCCGCCGACGCCCTCCTCCGACGCAGCGTACACGGGCGCTGCCCGGCTATAAAGCCGGCGGCCTCCACTCGCCTGTGCCCACACCAGCCCGCCCTCGCCGCCGTCCAGCCCCTCCCTCTCCTCGCTCTCCCGGCGCCGCCGCCAGCCCCTCCTCTACCTCTCCCGAGCCCGCCCAGCCCGCCGCCGCCATGGCGTAACGCTTCCCGGAGATGAGGCGGCGCTAACGGTTGCCGCCGTTCGCTCCGCAAACAGAGTCCGGCTCTGCTCAGCGAATATCCGGCGCCACGGACATGCACGCCGGGCCAATGGGGTGGAGGCTCAGCGCCGCGGGAGTGCCCATTCCCTCGTTGCCCGACGCCGTGGCGAAGCCGAGGTACTTCGCCGAGGAGGTCGAGATCGTGCGCGTGTCCCTCACCGACGCCCAACTCTCCCTCCCCCAGTACGCCGCCGACAACCACGTGGCTCGGCGGCGATTTCAGCGCCGCCAGAAGAAGCGCTGGCGCCCACCAACGGCGCCCGGTGGTCGGCGGCCGCGTAAAGCAGAGGGCGCCACCTCGTGGGCGCCCCGCCGCACACTCGAGGGTGTGCTCACGCACCGAGGGCGGCAACGACCGCCGTTAGCGTACCCGGCGAGGTGGCCGCCCGGCGCAGCAGACGACGCGCCGGGCCATGGGCGCCAAGGAGGTTCGGTGCTTCCTCTTCTTCCTCCTCATCACGCTCTTCTTCCCATTCTCCGGCTCTCGGCGCTGCTCGGCGTCAAGGCCGAGCCAGCGGCGGAGACGTTGCTCGCCGGGCGCACTCCGCAGCGCCGCAGATCGCCAACAACGAGGGCGGCCGCGCGCTCGCCCTCGTCGCTCCTCCGCTTCGCAAGCCAAAGACGGAGCCGGGCTGGCGCCGGTGAACGCGGAGTTCGACGACGACGACGCAGCCCTCGAATGGGCGCGCCAGACTCCATTGCGCTGCGTATATGCGCCGGAGAAGGAGAAGGCGCGGTCGCCGCCCTCACGCCGCTTGAGGAGCGCCGACGCGCCGCGAGGAAGGCGGGTCGTCGTCTTATGCGACGCGACGACGACGACGACGCCGCTGTTCGCCAAGGCGACGCCGGCGGGGTCCAGCGAGGGCACCGCGTCAAGGAGGAGAAGGCCGACGACGATGATGGCGGCGACGGGCGGCGACTTCACCACTTTCTTTTATTTTAGATTAGGTTAATGTAATGTTTGGACAAATTTTGTTAAACTTGCCATGGTTGGCGAAATTTAACTAGTTTTATCATAACTTCGCCGAACGGTTTTTTTTAAACACGCGCTGGTGCGCCACGGGGCCGACGGTTGGGACCGACTCGCCTTAGGGCCATTTTTTTGCTGGCTCACCCCAGCGGCGCTTTTAGACGCCCCCTGGGGGCCAATGGCTGGAGATGCCCTAAGAATCGAGTATGAGATGTCCGGATGCAATAAGTGAAATTTAAGGTGTGTCCGTTTAATGCCCGCGGATGCGCCCGGGTGCGTCCGTGAGCGTTTGAGGGGCCGAATTTACCATATGTGGCTGTAGATGCTCTAAGGAAGCACTATTTTTTGAATCTCATAAAGTATAGTGTAGGGAAGCGTGCACATCTCATAGCACTCAATCCTGACCATCGACGCTAAACCTAACGGCCAACAGGTCATGGTAGCAAAGGAAAAGTCCCATGCGAGTTTACTTTCGGCCAAACCATCACAGGTATGTACGCTTGCATCAAGACGAGTGACACGATCGAGGCATGAAGCAACTCTAGGGCTATGTTCGGATACTCTAACATAGTTAGAGTTAGAGTTATTTTTTTAACCCAGTCTAACTTAAATAAGCACCTCTTCACCGGGATAGTTGAGTTAGATGGAACATTATAACCCTACCTGTTTGGATACTTTTGGGTTATTTAAGCCCCCAACTAACCTAAACTAGCTCTAACCCCATAATCCAAAACAAAGCCTATAACCAAGCCAAATTTCCTTGAAAGAAAAGAAAGAACCAAGCTAAATCCATGCACCTGTGACCTTTTTTTTTTTTGCGGGGATGCACCTGTGACCTTGACGTTGGTATTGGCCCATTATTATATTATTGTATAAAAAAACATTTGTATCTTCAGTACGTGAACATCCTCTCTTCATCTTCTTGCAAATTCCTATATGCAAGATTTTAACATCACAATGACGCAAGTTAGTAAGGGGATCATTGTTGCATGCTAAGATTCAAACGTCGTCCCACCGTTATCACTCGCCTGTTGGTTGTCTAGGGGCACCAGGGCATGACAAAGCCCAGGACGGTGAAGGCAGCGTTGTAAGCGGGCCCCGCCGATGGGTCGGTGGGTAGCTTGAGCAGCAGGACATCAGCGGATGAGATGGTTGACATTGTGCTCACTAGTGCCACCTTGACCATACCGTCGTTGGGGAATCTCCACGACATGGGATCTCTGATGAACCCACAAAATACTGTATCTAAACCGCTCTGCCAGCAGGTTGAGGTTGGTGATGACGCTGGTCCCCTAGCGCGTGAACCCCATGAGCTCCAATCACATGGTGGCCAAAGTGAGCGCCGCACTCACCTGACGCCCCCTTGCACCATGAGGATGTACAAACCTGTTGCGGCGTGAAGGTTGAGGAGAGACCAGGGAGAGTTTTGTACGGCCGCCTAGCCATGATGCAGAGTGAGAGAGGGAGGGGTCCAAGCCAATCTCTCTGCGGTTGCCATCGCCTCTCACAGTCTCTCCATCTCTCCATCTCAGTGTTGACGATGGCAGCGGCCATGTACCTAGGTTTTCCGGCAGGCTCATTGAGAGGGCGGGGTGTGGGATGGTCACTCTGGGTTCTGTGTGGTAACAGACCCAATTAACCAGGGTGACCGACTTTTATATGGGAATAGCTTCTCAAGACAGCCGATCGAATCAGTAGTTAATTACTCCCTCCGTTTCATAATATAAAAATGTTCATCTTTTTATATTATGGAATAGATGGTGTATGTGATTAGATATGCATGTGCGGCCAAAAGCGACCAGTACACGTGATTTGATGGCCAAATCGCTGAGAGGGCACGGGAAGTGATCAACTTTATATTGTCCTAAAGTGTGTGGGATTTATAGTTTATTTAACTTCATTAGTAAGTATTTCTGCATTAAATGTATTGATGCATACAAAAATGGTTGCTGCATAAATTAAAAACTCTGATTTGAACCACAAGATTACAACATGAAAAAGTATGGCGTAGGTAACAGGCGGACTACGATGGGACCATCACAATAGTGGGCGTTAAATAGAGTCGAATTTGAGCGGATAACTATCATATTGTATCATAACATATTGACGGGGAACGGCGAAGCAGCTGGAACGTAGTGGCGTTGTGTGAAACTAAACAACGACTGATGTGGTCGAGGACTCGAGGTAGCCGGTTGATTTTGATCGAAAAATCAACAGGTGGCCTCGCGATCGTCGCTGAACCCGTAAGTAGGGCTTAAGTTCAGGGCCTGACTGACCGGCGAAAACATCCAGTCCGACTGTCCGACCGGCAAAAACAAAATTTTCCCCTATGGATATGGAACCGCCCTTGAACATACCTTGCTGGGTGTGGCAGCCGGAGATCCTTGATCCTATCCTCCAGCCTCCTTCGCAGCGTTTTGTCAATTGCCCGTCTGGTGTGGCAGCCGCGGGCGTGGAGCAGCCGGAGGCGTGGTCAGTTGTCGACGAGAGCGGCCAACGAGGCCTGCTCGATCAGGCCGCCGGAAAGCACGAGCTGCTCCAGCAGAGCTTTTCGCCACCATCGAGATGAAGCTCTCGCTGAGCATGTCGTACCGGCACGTCACGTGGAGGCTCCGCAACGATGGCGCCCTGCAGTAATCAAGATATAGGCAGATCAGGGGAGGTGTACATGTGACCAGATGTGGACCGATCGACGCGTCACATGCGTACCACTCAGCGGGGTAGAGCAGGAAATTGCCGTCGACGGGGCCGCGGAAGGACTCGCAGCGGCCGGCGCTCCGCCGCACGGCGGCACGTGCCATCGCCTGCCGCCCTGCTTGTGGGTCTGGGTCTGAGTCCGAGTCCGAGTCCGAGTCCGAGTCCGAGTTCGAGTCTTCATCGGCAGCGAGGTCGATGTGCCGCCACAGCAGCGGCTCGTCGACGGCCAGCCGCCGCCACGAGGCGCACGTGCGCCCGGCGCCGCGGAGGATGTCGGCCTGCGGGACCAGGCTCAGGATGACCCACAGGACGTCGCGGGGCAGCTCCGCCCAGTCCCTCCACTTCGACTCCCAAGGAAGACCATGCACATGCTGCACGTCCCTCCGGCGGCGGCGGGACGGCGGATCGGTCGCTGGGGCTCTGGCTCGATTTTTTTTATTTTTTTTGTTGAAAAAGACCATCTGCCCAACAAAATTGCCAAAAAAGACTCTTTCTAGATGAAAATAACAAAAAAGACTCACTGCGCCGTGGCGGCGGGCGAGCCGGGCACCTGCCGCCACGGTGCGAGGCGGGCTGCCGCCATGGCGCCAGGCGGCAGGCCGGTGATTACGTGAATTGCCGTTTCCCATGCCGCTCGTCGCTTTCCCCCACTGCTGTTAATTCGTTTCATTATGTTCGACGGGGCCAAACAGCAACGGCAGCGCAAGTCCCCGTCCTGCAAATTATCTGCTCCCAATGCATTACTGGCAGTAGTAGCTGTGCGTGTGCAGCTTTTCCTTTTCAGATTTTTGGGTTTGTTTTTGATTGTTGTGGCGTATCAACTGCTTATAGGCAAGCTATACGCCGCATGTGCCATTCACTTTTAAAATTCGTGGCTGCGCAATGTGCCCGGCACTTTTAAAATTCGATGGAGTTTTTCTATGTGTGTGCTAATGTATGACCCGTTTTTCCCACCGGAGAATATTGTTGTTGCCTGACCCAGAAAAACGATGAGCGGCACGCGAAACGGCGAACGAAACGGTAGCGTGCAGCGCACAGTCCTGCCGCCAGCTCTCCAGGCGGCAGGGCCCGCTGCTACAGTATTGCTGCCACCACCTAAGGCGGCCGGGCCCCACACTGCCATCCCGTTCGGTTGCTCGCGCCGATTCCCGTAATCACCGGCCTGCCTCCTGGCGCCTTGGCGGCAGGGGCTGCCGCCTCCCACCGTGGCGGCAGGTGCCACGTGTCTCCCGGCGCGCCTGCCGCCACGGCCAGGGAGTCTTTTTTGTCACTTTCATTTAGAGAGGGTCTTTTTTGGCCATTTTGTTGGACAGATGGTCTCTTTCGACAAAAATTCCTCTGGCTCTCCTCTTGGACCTTACTCCCATCTTCTTTCGTTAGGTTTTGTTCCTGCGTCCATAACGAGCCGCCAGATAATGCAAGGAGCAAAGAAAAGAAACACGGACATCTGACTGCCCTCAATCCTTACCGTCGATGCTAAATATGACGGCCATGGATCGTAGATGGAATAGCAGAAAAAAAGAGTCCCATCCGAGTTACTTTGATCCATACCATCCCAGGACACGACGCCTGAAACAATTCTAGAACCTAACAAATCTACGAATGCATGATCACTGCTATCTTAGAGCATCATTAACAGCCTTTGCATATTTGATTGCTAAAAACTTATGATAAAAAAGAAAGAGAGAAAAGGTTTAGCAATCCAACATGTTTTTTTTTGCTTTGGTAGCTTTTTTTTTTTGAGAAAAACTCCCGTTCTATTCATCAAGGAAAACACTTACTTTTTGCTGATCGATTTGGAAGAAATCAATGTCAGCGCCTGCCGCTGCCGCACGCGTCTAGTGGGCCAGGCACCGCTCCACGTTCTCCCTTATCCAGTTATCCTAACGCGAGCGAAGGGAGCCGCACATTCTCATGCGTTGACGTTTCTCCTCTCTCTCTCTCTCTCTCTCTCTCTCTCTCTCTCTCTCGGCCTGACGAATCTCGCCGGCAATTCTTTTCTCCTCCAAATCCGGCGAGAGGCCTCGCAGCAGCCCCTCTCTAATTGTAGCCGCCATCCAGTCCTACACCACCTTGCAGAGGTGCCACGCTGTGGACGGCCGGCCGCTCGTAGCACCCTGGTGCGTTCCACCCTGCAGCACCCTCACTGTCAGTAATCATGGCAGCGGCATCCACTACGGGACTAACACCCTATGCCGCCGGCCGCCGGCATAGGCCCATTGCCATCGGCCAAGGTCTATGCCGACGGCCACCGTCGGCATAGATAACATCAGTGTACTTGTGTCAAACCGTCGACATAGAAAAGCCGTCGGCAAGGCATATATGCCGACGGCGTCCGTACGGCCGTCAACATAGAAACACCGTCGGTGCAGATTTTCATCAGACGGCAACAGACGGCGCCGTCAGACACGCTGGCCAACCACGGGCTGCCGCATGGCACTGGTATGCACCGAACGACCTGCGGCAACACAACATTGTCGTCGCTCGCCGGTTTGTAGCGGACTACCTGCTGCAATGCAACACTCGTTGCAGCCATCGAGGCGTGGCAGCGGCACAACACTACCGGTCTGCAGCGGACCAACTGCTACAAGGCAGCACCACCGTTCGTGGCAGCAGTGTGTGCGGCGACGACCTGCTGCAAAGCAGCATCGCCGTCGAGGCATGGCAGTGGCACCGCACAGCCGGTCAGCGGATCACCTGCTGCAAAGCAGCATCGCCGTTGAGGCATGGCAGCGGTACCGCATAGCTCTTTAGCGGATCAACTGCTGCTAAGCAGCACCGCCGTCGAGGCATGGCAGCGGCACCGCACCAGACGGGTACCTGCTGCAATGAAGCTTCACTACTGTTGCGTTACAGTGGCGCGTTACAGTGGCGGCCTCAAAGCCTCACATGCAAACATCGCCAGGTGAGCATCGGCCAGGGAGTGGCAGCATTGGAGCCTCGCCTGCAGCAGAGCGTCGCCCCCGGAAACTAGCTTTGCATCTACGGGGCGCTGCAAGGAAAACGTGTTGTGTGCTGCCATTCTTCCCTTCCTTGATGTGGTGTTCTTTTCTTCTCTTTTCTTGGCGAGTCAATTACACCATTGGTGTTAGAACTTGGCACAAATGATCACTTTAGTGCTAGAACTTGTGGTGTACATATAAGTGGTTCAAGAACTTGGCTTGATGATACAAATACGGTGTTGCATACACCTGCGGCGCTGACTAGGCATGCCAGCATGGCGGGACCCGCTGTTAGTGACAGAAAGGAAAGGCAGGGTGTGCGGCTTGTTTTTATTTTGCTAAAAGCCCCTCAATAATTTTTTTCTCTTACAAAAAAGTATAAAAAATAAATTGGTTGGCCGGAGATTCAAACCAGCGACCTGCGGATTGCCAACCCACCTAGACGGCCTTGTTGTCACGTGAGGATACACATCCTTTATATATTTCAACTGAACAATTCTAATCTCAAAAATCAGTGCATGCTCGGTGATTCAAACCAGGAACCTTAGGGTAAATAAGTGCCTGGGCATAACACGACAACGGACAAGGTCACTTATTTGTGATGTCTAATTGCACTTTATGAATATAACACAATGCGATCGTGTGAGTAAACTGAATTGCAGTCAGTGATACCATTTACAATATTTTAGGTTTTTGCATCTTTAAATTGGGTAAAAAAAGTAAATTATAATTATGTGCTATCAATAATATACATATAAATAATACAAATACATTAAAAATGTTCATATAACATCAAAACAAATCCACCTACTAATTTAACAAAAATCCATATAATTAAATTAGTGCCCAGGGATACAACTTCAACCAAAGAGGTAACATATTTCTGCAGTATAATTACACTTCATGACTATAATAGAAAATGATCCAGTGGTTGAACTTAATTACAGTCAGCACGGACAATTTCAACATTTTAGTCTTGGGGATTTTAAAATTCTTTTAAATTATAATAATGCATTGTAAATAAAATAAATTACACTAAAATGTTCATATAACATCAAAACATATCCACGTATTAATTTAGCAAAACCAATATAAGTAACTTATGATTTTTTTAAAAACTATGATTTTACAAACTGTTCACATTTTAAGAAAATATTATAATTAGTTTTAGAATTTTTATATATTAAATAAATTATTATATGTTGATTTTTCCTGATTTTAATATCATATTCATGTAGTATATAAAATTGATCATGCTTTAAGAAAATTTTAGGTTGTTTAAAAAGAGTTCACATGTTTTAATATTTTTTATTCTCTGAAAACATTATTTATGTATTTTTAGTTGAATGTAAAATGTCTATGAAAACAATATGAGCCTAGTGTGCCATCAGATTGCAGATTCTGAAATTTGTACTATTTAAATCTTATAAACAGGTTTTATAATTCATGAATATTTTAAACTGTATGAATATGTTTTAAAATAACACATGAATTTTTTAATTATGCAAAGCGTAATTATACTTTGGACGTCTTGTGTTGGGATGGTATGCCTGGTTATGTAACTTGCTGTATTTTATGTTTGGGACTAAAATTCTTAAATTATATGGTTAAGCCTAAAGTATATAAAACCTATGTATCTATACTTGACATCGATTCCAAATTGGTGTGCTGGCAAGCCACCAGCGCAGGTGACCTGTAGGTCGTGAGTTCTAACGAGTCAGTTTTTTCCCTTTTTATGTATAGTTTCCCTCGAGGGTCTTTTTCGTGAGAAAAAAATGTTGAGAGGCTTTTCGCAAAAGACAAGCCACACGCCCTGCCCTCCCTTTCATGTCACAAACAGCAGGCCCTACGGCAAGATGGCGCGCCGCAAGCGTGTACAACACCGTATTTGCACGGTCAAGCAATGTTGGGAGATCATCAGAGGAGACATTATGAATGCTGTCAACCACTTCTCGAGCATGCACACCTCCAACCTTCATTGGCTCAACTCAGCGAACATTGCCCTCATTCCTAAGAAAGATGGGGCGGAGTGCATCTCCTATTTCCGTCCCATTAGTCTTATCCATGCCATTGCGAAGATTATAGCTAAGATGATGGCCTCGCGTCTTGCACCGCACATGCAAAGTCTTGTCTCAAATGCCCAAAGCGCTTTTATCAAGAAAAGGAGCATACATGATAATTTCATGTATGTGAGAGGCCTGGCGAGAAAGTTACATCGCAACAAGACCCCGACTTTGCTCTTCAAGCTCGATATCAAGAAAGCTTTCGACTCTGTTAGATGGGATTTCCTTTTGGATCTTTTAAGGCATCTGGGCTTCCCAAGCAAATTTCGCGACTGGGTTTCGGCCCTCCTTTCCACTGCTTCGTCGAGGGTTTTGATCAATGGTGTGTTGGGTGATCCGTTGAAGCATGGCTGTGGCCTCAGGCAAGGCGATCCTCTATCCCCCTGCTGTTCGTTTTGGCGATTGATCCTCTGCACCATCTTCTCAACAAAGCCACGGCCCAAGGGCACCTCCATCCTCTCTGTGGTAGAGCCACGACCATCCGTGCTTCGCTCTATGCGGACGATGCTGCCATCTTTGTCAAGCCCATCAAAGAGGATGTTCAATTCCTTGCTTCCTCCCCGCCTCCTTTTGAGTTATTACCGGTTTAGTCACCAACTGTGCTAAAAGCCTCGTCGCCCCTATTCGATGCGAAAATGTTGACCTTGATGATATTCTACTTGCTTTCCGGCTGTCCGTTCTTCGCTTCCGATGAGGTACCTTGACTCCGCTATCCATCAAGCGCCTCAAGAGGATCCATTTTCAACACCTTGAGGATAAGGTCATTTGGCAAGCTCCTCCCCGCAAGGAAGACATGTCGCTACTGCTGGCCGGGTTGTTCTTGTCAAAGCTGTCCTCACTGCCATCGCCATTTACCATATTACGCCTCTTGATATCCCGGTGGCGGTTCTCAAGAAGATTGACCATCTTCGCCGCGCCTATCTTTGGGCGGGAGCCGACAAGGTTTCCGGTGGGAAATGCAAGGTTAATTGGGACCTTGTTTGCAAGCCTAAGAAACATGGTGGCCTGGGTGTGCTCAATTTGGACAAATTTTCCAAGGCTCTTAGGCTTCGATGGCTCTGGTTTGAATGGAAAGAGCCCGCAAAACCATGGATTGGTATGGGCACGCCATGCACGGACAAGGAAAAAGATTTGTTTGCGGCTGCCACTATAGTCACGGTTGGCAATGGGCGTATGGCCAGATTCTGGAACTCCTCTTGGCTGAATGGTTTGCGCCCGCGTGATATTGCACCTGACATCTTTGATCTATCCAAAAAGAAAACTGCTCGGTCCAGCAAGCTTTATCAACCAACACTTGGATCTCTCACATCGACATCTCCAATGGCCTAACCATTGACCACGTTCAACAGTTTGCCAACCTTTGGGAAAAGGTTGCTCAGGTCACACTTGTTGAGGATATGGAGGATTCCATTATTTGGAAGTTCATCAAGGACGGTTTGTATTCTGCCTCCTCGGCTTATAAGGCGCAATTTGAGGGCCTTACTACGTCGGACATGGTTCTTTCGGTGTGGAAGGTGTGGGCTCCTCCGCGGTGCAATTTTTTTGCTTGGCTTGCTCTTCAAAACAGGATTTGGACATCAGACCGCCTTCTTCGTCATGGATGGCCCAACTGCGGTCTTTGCCCCCTTTGCAAGCAAAGTCAGGAATCGGCGGCCCACCTACTGTTCCAATGTCATTTCACCCTTCGCGTGTGGAATGAAATTCTCCAGTGGCTCGGCTTGCAGCACATCAATACCGCAGCTTGGATGACGAGGATCTCAGTGAGGGAATGGTGGACAGGAAACATTCATATCCGTAGCGAATCCCCCAAGGCGCTTGCTTCGCTGATGATGCTCATCTCCTGGGAGATTTGGTCGGAGCGCAATGCTAGAATTTTCCGCAATACGGCCGCTCCGTCGGCGGCCCTTGTTAGTAAGATTAAAGAGGAGTTGTCTTTTTGGGCTTTGGCGGGCGCCAAGCACTTGAGTATTGTAATGGCGCGAGAGTAGGCCTTTATTTTCTTGCCGCTTTGTGGCGTTGTCTAAACCTTCTTCCTTAATCAATGAAATGGCAAATCTTTTGCCTTGTTTCAAAAAAATATTTCTTGAACCACTTATATGTACACCACAAGTTCTGACGCTAAAGTGAACTTTTGTGCCAAGTTCTAGCACTAGTGGTGTAATTAAATCTTTCTTGGCGATGCGGGGCGTGCAAGACTGCAAAAGCGGCTGGTTACGGGAGCAGGATGACTGGCATGATCTGACGGCTACACAACTCCTGATCCAACGGCCCACGAGGCGGTTGATGTTTTGCCTCGCGTAAGTTGGATGACGCCTAGCAGCGCCCATTCATCAACTGTGAAGTTAGTACAAAGAACATCAGAAGTAAAAATTACATCTAGGTTCGTAGACCACCTAGCGACGATTACAAGCAGTAGAGCGAGCTGAAGGCCCACCGCCGTCATCACCCGTCCATCACCGGTGTCGGGCAAACCTTATTGTAGTAGACAGTCGGGGAGTATTTGTGTTGAGGCCCTAAAGGACCAGCGCACCAGAACAACAACTGTCGTCGATGAAGCGAAGCGTAGATCAGAAGGATCCAACATATGGACGCAGGAACACAGACGAACGAAGACCAGATCCACCAAAGACAAACGCCGACCTAATCCCACGAGATCCGCGAGAGGAAAACCCCATGCGCCCTCCAATGACGCTAGAAGCACCGCCGGGATGGGGGCTAGGCTGGAAGAACCTTATTCTATCTTTAAAGAGTCGTCGCCATCTCATCTCTCTGAGCGGGACACAAACTCTAATGAAACTCAGAAAAACATACAAAAACGGATCCCTCCTGTCGGCAAGGGCCGAGATCCACTACGCCTCCATGGCCGTAAGACCACAGGAGACGAGGCAGATTGGCGGCGGCGCCGGCAAGAGGCACTGGAAACCCTAGCAGTAGGTGCCCTTTGATAGCCTTTGTACATATTGGATTGCTATATATTTGCACAAAACACACAATGAAATGTGGGGACAATTTGTCATAGACACATCACACACTAGCATACGTACATGTGTATACATATACTAGCACAACTCGCGTACACATATACACACACGCACACAAGCAGCACACAAGCATGCGCGCAACACACATACGCGTACACATCACACATAGGCCCACTAGTCATTGAGACAAAAGATGAAGAAGACCACTTTTACAAAGTCTTGCTAAAATTTAGCAAATGGCCTTTGGATTTCGCAATATGCAACGTGAAAGGCCAGATTTAGTAAGCTTTGTAAAAAAATGGTGAGGGACCACTTATACAATGGCTGTTTGAGAAGTTTTTTGGTCAAGATAGCTAAAATAGCAATTGAGTGCAAATATAAAAAGACTGCTGGGGATGCTCTTAGCTATCTTAAAATTAAGTTTGGAACACAAACATTTGTGTCTTCCCTACATTCACCGGCTCTCTTCACCTTCTTACAAATTCCTATATATATACTCCCTCCGTCTAAAAATATTTGTTGGAGAAATTGATGTATCTAGATGTATTTTGGTTCTAGATACATCTATTTTTATCCATTTCACCGACAAGGATTTTTGGACGGAGGGAGTACAACATACTAGTCTTGAGAAGCAGGATCAGGTTGTCTCTTCCCCCCATCCCCCTCATTTTAAAGGGACATGAATTCCCCACTTTTAGGTTATATCATGCATTATGTCTTTTGTTCAAAATTATATGTTATCAACGGTTTATATCACCATCACGCCGAGTTTCAGGGAATTGGTTATTGCCGCAAAGTTGACTAGCCTTTACGAGACTGATTGGTTTTATGTCAATATTTGTCATGCAAATGTGTTGCAAGTCCAATTTTTATTGCGGGTGAGTACATTGTATTACTCAATCAGAAGGTCCTTACAATCATCGATAGACATGTCAACTTCAACTAGAGGTCCAGAACCAATCAAGGTCATAGTTCTACCATCAAATATCTAGCAAAATTAGCTAAGCAATATGAAGGTGTCCTGGCTAAGGTGCCTCTCACCATGAAGGTTCCTGGCCTAGTGGGCTTGGCTGAGGACTCCTTGTCGGTTCCCACCTTGGCCACTTTGGACGGCCCATGGGGTATCACATGAGGATTTCACAAGACTTACATGCAAGACAAGAAGATGGGATCATGGAGGATTGTACCTCCTCGTATGTAGCTGAAGGAAATATGCCCTAGAGGCAATAATAAAGTTGTTATTTATATTTCCTTATATCATGATAAATATTTATTATTCATGCTAGAATTGTATTAACCGGAAACTTAGTACATGTGTGAATACATAGACAAACAGAGTGTCACTAGTATGCCTCTACTTGACTAGCTCGTTGAATCAAAGATGGTTAAGTTTCCTAGCCATGGACATGAGTTGTCATTTGATTAACGGGATCACATCATTAGAGAATGATGTGATTGACCTGACCCATTCCCTTAGCTTAGCATTTGATCGTTTAGTATATTGCTATTGCTTTCTTCATGACTTATACATGTTCCTATGACTATGAGATTATGCAACTCCCGAATACCGGAGGAATACTTTGTGTGCTACCAAACGTCACAACGTAACTGGGTGATTATAAAGATGCTCTACAGGTGTCTCCGATGGTACTTGTTGAGTTGGCATAGATCGAGATTAGGATTTGTCACTCCGATTGTTGGAGAGGTATCTCTGGGCCCTCTCGGTAATGCACATCACTATAAGCCTTGCAAGCAATGTGACTAATGAGTTAGTTGCAGGATGATGCATTACGGAACGAGTAAAGAGACTTGCCAGTAATGAGATTAAACTAGGTATTGAGATACTGACGATCGAATCTCGGGCAAGTAACATACCGATGACAAAGGGAACAACGTATGTTGTTATGCGGTTTGACCGATAAAGATCTTAGTAGAATATGTGGGAGCCAATATGAGCATCCAGGTTCCGCTATTGGTTATTGACCGGAGACGTGTCTCGGTCATGTCTACATAGTTCTCGAACCCGTAGGGTCCGCACGCTTAAAGTTCGGTGACGATCGGTATTATGAGTTTATGTGTTTTGATGTACCGAAAGTAGTTCGGAGTCCCGGATGTGATCACGGACATGACGAGGAGTCTCGAAGTGGTCGAGACATAAAGATTGATATATTGGACTGCTATATTCGGACACCGGAAGTGTTCCAAGTGATTTCGGAGAAAACCGGAGTGCCGGAGGGTTACCGGAAACCCCCCGGGGAACTAATGGGCCACATGGGCCTTGGTGTTAGAGAGAGGGCCAGCCAGGGCAGGCCGCGCGCCCCCTCCCCCTCTGGTCCGAATTGGACTAGGAAGGGGGCGGCGCCCCCTTTCCTTCTCCCTCTCCTTCTTCCTTTCCCCCTCCTAGTAGGACTAGGAAAGGGAGTCCTACTCCTACTAGGAGGAGGACTCCTCCTCTCCTGGCGCGCCCCAAGGGCCGGCCGGCCTCCCCCCTTGCTCCTTTTATACGGGGGCAGGGGGCACCCTAGAACAAACAAGTTGATCATTGATCCCTTAGCCGTGTGCGGTGCCCCCCTCCACCATACTCCACCTCGGTCATATCGTCGTAGTGCTTAGGCGAAGCCCTGCACCGGTAGCTTCATCATCACCGTCATCACGCCATCGTGCTGACGAAGCTCTCCCTCGACACTCTGCTGTATCGTGAGTTCGTGGGACGTCACCGAGCCGAACGTGTGCATATCGCAGAGGTGATGTACTTTCGGTACTAGGATCTGTCGATCGTGAAGACGTACAACTACATCAACCGCGTTGTTACTCCCCTCTCGTTGCTATGCATCGCCATGATCTTGCGTGTGCGTAGGATTTTTTTTGAAATTACTACGTTCCCCATCAGTAGCCGACTAGGATCTATGTACCTAAGACCCCCCCCCCCCCCAGTATGCTATATAAGCCGAGGGGCCAAGCTCGTAGATCGACAACTAACAATGTCTCGATACACTCCTATGCAATAAAACACAAGAAGGACATTGTCTATTATCTTCTCTGGAGAGCCTAAACCTAGGTAAAACCTCATCTCAGCTATCATCGTGCCAAGTAGCCTAGCTTAGGATACCCCACCAATGGATCTGCCAAATTTAGCTGAATAGTGGTGGCCCATGCAGGTCCTACTAGGTGAAAGCCGCGACGCGATGGGATTCCGGATCAATGCTCAGATCGGTTATGACATGATCTTCATGCCAGGCAAGATGTTTATCTTCGGCAGATTCACCCCAACTCGACTAGCCACCTCGGCCAGGATCGAGGCCTTTGCTATAGGACGGATCATAAGATTCATCAACATGGAGTAAACCGCAGACCTCCGTGGAGAGCTGGTCTTCTCAGGTTGCAGTAGTTGCAGACACCAAATCCGCATCTCACCTGATCGAGGAACATAAGATGTCAGATCTCCCGATATGGATGTCAAATCGAATCATGGAGTTGCCGGGGGAAGTTGATTTTTTGACCCACCCACCATCCATTTTGTTGCCAACGTCCACTACTAGGGAAAACCCTAGTAGTAGCGCTTGTTTTATAGCTAGTAGTAGCGCTGGTACTAGCTCTACCACTAAGGCGCTACATCTAACTAGTAGCAGTAGCGCTGGAAAGGGAGCACTACTGCTATACCTAGTTAGCAGTAGCGCTTTCCTTTGGACAGCGCTCCTACTACTAGTAAGTAGCAGTAGCGCTTGTTCTAAAAAGCGTTGCTGCTAACTTTTCCTGTATTTTTAAAAATACAGCCTATTTTCATTGTGTGGTTTTATATACAGTACTTTCATCATATGATTTTATGACCATGATTACTTATTATATATAACAGTGGGTGAAATGAACGTGGAGTAGATTCAAGTGGAGGCAACATGTGGTGTATGTCGAAAGTACTACTCTAATCCAAACTTGATCTAGTTTGGATTAGTAGTACTTTCGATGTGCACCACATGTTGGCTCCACTTGAATATAATCCATGTCCATTTCACCTACTGATATATATAATAACTCATCCTGCTCATATAACAACTTAGCATCATGCATCATCGATCATAATAATAAATAACTCATCATTGGTATCATAATAACAAGTCATACTCATCATCATCGATCATACAACTTCTACTCGATACCACATCATCATCATAGTCATATAACCAATCCTACTTAGTTGTTCTTAGCACATGATCATTTGTATTATTAACTAGGACCTACTACCTTCTCTTAGGTAAAATAGCATAAAACAAGATAGGCCCTGACTCGCCATTATGGAGAATGGAGATTATCCCGTCTCCAATTCTTGCCTTTCGCACAATGTTGCTTCCAAGTACCTCCTTACTGAGAGAGTCTTGGATTAGGGGGTATCCGGACAGCCGGACTGTATACATTGTCCGGACTATTGAAGCGTGAAGATACAAGACTCAAGACTTCGGCCCGTGTCCGGATGGGACTCTCCTTTGCGTGGAAGACAAGCTTGGCGATCCGGATATTGTGTTTCCTTCCTTGTAACCGACTCCATGTAAACCCTAGCCCTCTCCGGTGTCTATATAAACCGGAGAGGTTGGTCCTTAGAAGGCCGATCACGATCACAATCATACCATCATAGGCTAGCTCTTAGGGTTTAGCCTCTACGATCTCGTGGTAGATCTACTCTTGTACTACTCATATCTTCAATTTTAATCAAGAAGGAAGTAGGGTTTTACCTCCATCGAGAGGGCCCGAACCTGGGTAAACATTGTGTCCCTTGCTTCCTGTTACCATCAGCCTAGACGCACAGATCGGGACCCCCTACCCGAGATCCGCCGGTTTTGACACCGACATTGGGGCTTTCATTGAGAGTTCCTCTGTGTCGTCGTTGCAGGGCTTGATGGCGCCTTCAATCGTCAACAACACGGTCCAGGGGGAGACTTTTCTCCCCGGACAGATCTTCGTGTTCGGCGGCTTCACACTGCGGGCCAATTCGCTTGGCCATCTGGAGCAGATCGATAGCTACGCCCCCGGCCACCAGGTCAGGTTCGGAAACTTGAACTACACAGCAGATATTCGCGGAGACTTGATCTTCGACGGATTTAGGCATGTGCCAGGAGCACCGAACAGTCACGACGAGCACGGCTTATACTTGCTGTCGGACGAAGCTCGGGTTATCACCCCCGCAGCGGCCCCGGGCCTAAATCCGGAGCAGGCTGCGTCGCCTGAGGGCGGAGGGATGGACCCCGTCCCGCAGGCCGCACACTCATCGGCGGTGGAGCCGAACACGGGTCTCACCTCTGTGGTGGCCTGTGACTTCGGACCCCCGGATTCGCATCCGGATGTTGGTTCCTGTCCGTGCACTCCCGAGCCAGTCGAGGCAGGTTGGGCTCCGGCAATGGAGTTCACCGCTGCGGATATCTTCCAGCACTCGCCCTTTGGCGACATGCTGAATTCGTTAAAAACTCTCTTTTTGACAGAAAATTCCGGGCCGAACTATGTCCGGCTCGAGTGGGAAGCAGGCGACGAAGGAATTCGTTACCCGCCCACCACCACTTCATAGCCACAGTTGATGATTTAACCGACGTGCTTGACTTCGACTCCGAAGGCATCGACGGTATGGACGATGATGCAGGAGAAGATTCAGAATCTATGGGGTGCCGGACTTCCACCTCGTCACACGACATATACATGGTGGATACACCTAAGGAGGACGATGGTGACAATCCGGAAGATAAAACCCCCGGGCAAAAGCCAAAGCGACGACGCAGACACCGTTCCAAGTCCAGCAACAGTAAAAGTAGCAGCAAGAGCGCCAGAAGGATCGATACTCCGGTCAACCCCGAAGGCAACAACGACCATACGGAACCAGCGACGGAGCAGGACGAGCCAGGTCACGCCGAACACAGTTCGGAGCAGACGCCCGATGACAATGATCCCGAGGGACGAGTTCGTCAAACCGCCCCAGATTAAGAACACAGTCCGGACGATGATGCATTCATCATTCCTAAGAACGTGTGGAACGAGATAACCTCCACGTAAAGCTTATGGCCACAACGAGAAGTCTAAAGAAGGAAGCAACGGCTCAAAGCCCGACAGAAACGCCAACCGCAGATGGAATAAAGTGCTAGACATCGAAGAAAGATATGGCGACGATCGCCATACAAAGAGCTATCCAAAACGCAAGCTATCGCTGTAATTCGCCGACGAGGCCGCTCTAATCAAGACTAATACGACCAGAGGCCCAACGCATCGCTTCCACAACCGCAACGGAACGGCCACCGACGCCGCGCATGATCTACGTGAGCACCGGATAAGAAGGCTGGCGCAGCTAGGTCCATCTACGATCTAAAGGACACACCCGGCGAGGGACTATGGTCACCAAAACGATTATGCTAATCAAATACCAGTTCGAATAAACACCGACACAACAACAGCCGATGACATGCCACAAAGACGCCCAGACACTGAGAGGGCTGCTCACCCCTGTGCTTTTATCAAGAAGCATCGACCATGAATTCTGCAGGATTTAAACTCGTGAACATAGAGGCATACGACAGAATCGATGACCTGTGGGTCCGGATCGAGGACTTTATCCTGCATATACATATGGCTCGTGGGGATGACCTCCACGCCATCAAATACCTTCCCTCAAACTAAAGGGACCAGCTCACATCGTTGAAAAGCCTCCTGAAAATTCAATTGGGAGTTGGGAGGAACTCGAGGACGCCAGGCCAATTTTCAAGGGACTTATGTCCGCCTCCGGATGCGGACGACTTAAGCTACATAATCCAACAGCCCGAGAGTCCGCCCAGAAGCTTTGGAACAGATTCCTCACTAAGAAGAATCAAATTGTCGATTGTCCGGACGCCGAAGCCTTAGCGGCATTCAAACATAGCATCCGCGACGAGTGGCTCGCCAAACACCTCGCCAAGAAAAGCCAAGGACAATGGCAGCCCTAATAACCCTTATGACCCGCTTTTGCGCGGGTGAAGATAGCTGGCTAGCCCGTAAAGGCACCAGCGACCCCAGCACATCTGAAATAAGGGATGGCAACGGGAAGCCACGGCGTAATAAAAATAAATGCCAAAGCAAGGAAGAGAGCCCGGATAACACAACGACTAATGCCGGATTCAGGGGCTCTCGACCTGATAAGCTAAAGAATCCATTTAAAGGCAGTAAAGAGGGACCTTCCGGTCTGAATAGAGTCCTAGACAGACTATGCCAAATTCATGGCACCCCTGACAAACCTGCGAACCACACTCACAGAGAATGCTGGGTCTTCAAGCAGGCCAGCAAATTAGAACACAAGGGAAGGGAAACACCAAGTGAAGACGAGGATGAACCTCGCCAGCCAAACACTGGGGGACAGAAAAAATTCCCGCCAGAGGTTAAAACAGTAAACATGATCCACACGACTCACACATCCACGAGAAGGCACGAACGCGCGCATAGAGACGCTCTCGATATAGAGCCCATCATATCCACACCAAACTACTGGATGTCTTATCCGATCACCTTCGATCACTTGGACGACCGAACTAGTATTCGGCGTGGAGAATCAAAGGCCTTGGTGCTTGACCCAATAATCGACGGATACCGTCTCACCCATGTCCTCATGGACGGCGGCAGTAGTCTCAATTTAATATACGAGGACACTGTCCGCAGGATGGGGATAAACCCATCCAGAATTAGCCAAAGCAACACCACCTTTGAAGGGGTGATACCAGGCGTTGAAGCCTACGGCAGGGCTCCGTCGCATCGAGGTAACATTTGGCTCCCTGTGCAATTCCGTGGTTAAGAACTACTCTTCACCATCGCACCCTTCCAAAGCGGCTATCATGCATTGCTTGGAAGAACGGCCTTCGCCTGCTTCAACGCATTACCGCACTATGGCTACCTTATACTCAAGATGCCCGGTCCACGTGGCGTCATCACCCTTAACGGAATCTCAGAGCGCTCTTCATGCGCAGAGGAACACGCAACGGCCCTAGCGGCCGGACTATAGGCGGCCTCTAATATCAAAAACATGACTGGTCGTTAAGACCACAGACACGGTTAGACGAGTCCGGTAGCCCGGATATAATCGAACCAGGGCACCATATATGTAATCCCATAGCGGACACCAGGGGCTACAAATATTTAATAAAGCCCCACACTTGGCTCAACCTTATTGGCAGGCCAACATCTTACACTTTTAATATCCATCGCATACTTACGTTGTACTCTCCTATGAGTTTTCTTTTTCCACAGACAATGTTTGCGCGGTACCCTTCCATGATACGGCACAATGGAGACAAAGGCGCAGACGTGCAGCAGGGCCCCGTTCAACAGGTTTCTTTTTAGATTAAGCCCCTGTGTAAACCTTTTCTATTGCCTCTTGTTGTTTAACCATCCCATGGGTTCTATACCCACAGAGGATACTGCCGTTATTGGCATTTCACCACGACAGATTAACGCATGTACCTGGAAACACAGGGTTTATAATGAATGGGCATTCTTGAGCCCATCGTCTGTTATAAAGTCTGAATACCTTTGGGAGTGTTCGGCGTCACGAGTTTGGCCTTATATGCATCAACTCTGAATCATGTCTTTGGTCAAATGTTGGGTTTGCCCGGCTCCTGGGTTTGCCGCCTTACGTTCCATTATTATCGGCTAAGGTGGCCAAAGAAGAACTACTGCGATTGTGCCCTGGTTATTCCGGATGAGCACCTCAGTAGAGAAAGCCAAAAATTGACTGTCATGATACAGCGAGAGACTGATCAACCACTCGAAGACTCACCGGAATCTTTAGGATTCCTCCGCATTAACGAAGGGCCATCTCCCGGTCATGTACATACGCGCCCGTATTCGGATGCACAAGAAGGTACCAGGGGCTACATAGTAGCCTGTCACGCCCAATATGCGACCCTATCCAAAAGGAACTCGACGGTCCCACCAAGGATAGACCCGCATATTGAAACGCTTTTGCAAGGTGGATATCATTACATCAACATTACATAATACATAGGGATACATACATAAGGCACGAATGCCACAGGAATACATCAACATCATATACAAGATCAACATCCGACTACGGATGAAACATAAACGTAAACTCAAACGACATCCACCATGCTAGCCTGGGCTGCCGACACCGAACCTATCCCCGATCAAGAAGAAGCGGAAGAAGAACTCCAAAACGAGTAACATCGCTCTCGGCCATGATCATTGCAAACTTGCACCTGCAACTGGTGGTGTAGTAATCATCTGTGAGCCACGAGGACTCAAAGAATCCCATTACCATGGGTATCAAGACTAGCAAAGCTTAAAGGGAAAGGAAGGGGTAAAGTGGTGAGGTTGCAGCAGCGACTAATCATAATATGGTGGCTAACATACGCAAATGAGAGCGAGGAGAGAAACAAAGGAACGGTCGTCAACTAGTAATGATCAAGAACTGTTGGGAAACGTAGTAATTTCAAAAAATTTCCTACGCACACGCAAGACCATGGTGATGGCATAGCAACGAGAGGGGAGAGTGTCTTCTTCACGATCTGACCGAAAGCGGAAGCGTTTTAACAACGCGGTTGATGTAGTCGTACGTCTTCACGATCCGACCGATCCAAGCACCGAACGTCACGGCACCTCCGAAGTTCTGCACACGCTCAGCTCGATGACGATCCCGGACCGATCCAGAAAGTGTCGGGATGAGTTCCACAAGATGACGGCGCAGGACGATGATGATGCTCCACCGACGCAGGGCTTCGCTTAAGCTCCATGACGATATGACTTCTCCGGCGCAGGCTTCGCCTAAGCTCATGACGATATGACGAAGTGGAATATGGTGGAGGGGGCACCGCACACGGCTAAGGAACGATCCGTAGATCAACTTGTGTGTTCTAGGGTGCCCCGCGCCCGTGATATAAAGGAGCCAAGGGGAGGGGCCGGCCGGCCAAGAGGAGGCGCTGGCTAGGAGTCCTACTCCTCCGGGAGTAGGATTCCCCTCCAATCCTAGTTGGAATAGGATTCACGGAGGGGAAAGAGAGAGAGGGGCTGCCCACCTTTCCTAGTCCTAGTAGGACTAGGGAAGGGGAGCCTTGTGCCACCTAGGGCTGGCCCTTTCTCCTTTCCACCAAGGCCCACTATGGCCCATATAGTTCCCGGGGTTCCGTAACCTCCGGTAGATCCGTAAATTCCGATTTCACTCGGAACATTTCCGATGTCCAAATGTAGGCTTCCAATATATCAATCTTTATGTCTCGACCATTTCGAGACTCCTCGTCATGTCCGTGATCACATCCGGACTCTCAACAACCTTCGTACATCAAAACTTATAAACTCATAATGAACTGTCATCGAAACGTTAAGCGCACGGACCCTACGGGTTCGAGAACTATGTAGACATGACTTAGAACCATTCTCGGTCAATAACCAATAGCGGAACCTGGATGCCCATATTGGTTCCTACATATTCTACGAAGATCTTTATCGGTCAAACCGCATAACGATATCGTTGTTCCTTTTGTCATCGGTATGTTACTTACCCGAGATTCGATCGTCGGTATCCAATACCTAGTTCAATCTCGCATCTTGGTAAGTCTCTTTACTCGTTCCGTAATACATCATCTTACAACTAACTCATTAGTTGTAATGCTTGCAAGGCTTTATGTGATGTGTATCACCGAGAAGGCCTAGAGATACCTCTCCGACAATCGGAGTGACAAAACCTAATCTCGAAATACGCCAACCCAACAAGTACCTTTGGAGACACCTGTAGTACTCCTTTATAATCACCCGCCACGTTTGTGACGTTTGGTAGTACCCAAAGTGTTCCTCCGGTAAACGGGAGTTGCATAATCTCATAGTTACAGGAACATGTATAGGTCATGAAGAAAGCATAAGCAACATACTAAACGATCAAGTGCTAAGCTAACGAAATGGGTCATGTCAATCACATCATTCTCCTAATGATGTGATCCCATTAATCAAATGACAACACATGTCTATGGTTAGGAAACATAACCATCTTCGATCAATGAGCTAGTCTTGTAGAGGCATACTAGTGACTATCTGTTTGTCTATGTATTCACACATGTATTATGTTTCCGGTTAATACAATTCTAGCATGAATAATAAACATTTATCATGATATAAGGAAATAAATAATAACTTTATTATTGCCTCTAGGGCATATTTCCTTCATGAACAAGACATGATGCACAACAAGCATGATGCATGACGAAGCTACATGAAGCTACTCATGGCAAGGAATGATGCAAACAAGAACAACACATCAAAGCAAGTTTAAATGAGGCCGGAAACAACATATAACAATTCCGGTAAGTCCTCATATGCAAATTTCGAAATTGGTCCAGATCTGAATAAACCTTATGTTCAAGTTGTTAAACAGTAAGTTAAGATGCACCAAGATGATCTACACGAAATTCTAGTCAAGTTACATATAAAGTTCATTAGATTCGGAGCTACGGCCTAGAAGATATGAGCAAAACAAGTTAAACATGGCATTGATGCAAAATGCATACAAACATCAAGAAAACACATCAAAACAAGGATGCAACATGATAATATGAAACTACATGCAAAATCAATCAAGTTTCATATAAAGCACACTCAAAACGGAGCAACGGTTCAACACATACACCCTATACAAGTTATAGCAACAATCTGTCCAAAACAGCAACTAGGCATATTGCGAGCATCAAAACAACATGCTACAACACCTCAACAAGAAAACAAAAGGCATGGGCATGATGTACAGGTAAAGCATTACAAAACATGAACACTGAGCTATCTCCAGAAATCACTAGAACATGCTCAAAATGACATGGCAAGATTGCAAATAATAACAGTTTAGGGCATTGGCGTAAATAACATCAAAGTTGCAATGTTTAGAGCTATGAAACAACATGTTACAGGAACTTATCATGGCAAACAAAGGCATGACATGAATCTACTCAAATCATATTACAAAAGTCCTTTACTGACCATAAACCAAAAAGGATCAGAAAATATGATGGCACACATGTAAACATGGCAAGTTATATTACAGATTCATACATGGCAGAAACAACAATAAGTAGGCATGTTGGTGAGCTTGAACCACTCACCACAGAGCAATACATGGCATGGCAAGGCAACTCACAGTAAGAAGACATGGCATAGAAGCTATACATGGCAAGAACAACAACATAGCATGCAAGGATCAACCACAACAACCTTTGCAAAATTGAATAACATGTAAACAATCTGCCAGGAACATGTTATAGCAAAAGTAGAGCTCGATTGACTCAAGCTATGGCAATCCATAATTGCAAACAAGGGCATGGATGGATAGAGCAAGACATGTAGAACAAAACATCCTTACTGAAGTATCTCAAAATATGCATGGATATATTGGTAGCATCAAGTTAACATGGCATCAAAATATCAGCAGAACATGGCTGAAATCAGCAACATCAAGACACCTAGTTTGCATGCTTGTGCTAGTCACCACATAGATCACAAAAATACATAGCAAGCACCACTGTAAAGATGGCATGGCATATTACAAAACACATGTAGGACACAAGTCCAAAGGATGCACACATCAATCATGGCAAAAATGACAAAAGTGCATGTTCTGATAAGAATCAGAAACTAACATCACATAGCACTCTTGCAACAGCATTTCGGGCGTCAAGATGAGCTCAAATGAAAATGATGCAATGAAATGAAATGATCTACTCTTCGGTACGAACATTTTGACATATTACACGCGCAAAACGGAGCAACGATGACAGAGTTACGATGCGATGAAAACGCAACAAAATATCTGCAGGCACGGGGACTTAGTGGAATTTTAGAGGGGGGGAAGTCAACCTAGTGGGCTCGCGAACCGAGGTTCGCCGGAGACGAGGACGGGGAGGCCGAAACGGGACGGAGACGGGGCGGATCCGGGCGCTCCTGCCCGGATCTAACCGGGGCGACGCCGGAGACGGCCGGCGGCGAGGCCATGGGCGGCGGCGACCTACAGGGAGAGGGAGACGAGTGAGAGGGAGGGAAAAATGAGGGAAGGAGGAGGAGAGAGATACGGGCGGGACCGCCTGAGGAGAGCCGGTCGGCGGCGGGCTTGCTCGGCGGCCTTGGTCGCCGGCTAGCGGAGAGACGGCGAGGGGGGCAGACGGGCTGGGCGGCGACGATGGAGCTGGAGCGGGAGGCACGGAGCGGGCGGCGGCGCCGCTCGGGCGCTGGCTGGGGCGCTGGCCTCGATGGGCCAGCGGGCCTGGCCCGGGCTGGGCGGGCTACGGCGGGGAAGGCGCTGGCTGGGACGCGTGGAAGGCAGGGACTGGGCACGGGGGCGGCGCGGCTGACTTGGCGGCGGCGCTGGGTGGTGGCTGGCGGCGGGGGCAGCGCCAAGTGGCGGAGGAGGAGAGGGCCGGTGCGGAAATTGAGGAGGGAGAGGGCTAGAGGTAGGTGGGGGGGCTAGGGGCTACCCAAAATGGCATGAGGGTGTCCATATATAGGCAGGGATGGCTAGGGTTTGGGTTTTGGGGGGTTTTCGGACCCTCCGATCGTGATCGGACGGTTCCGGACGCGAGGAGAGGTGGGTTGGCCTAGGTGGGCTGCAGGTGAGTTGTGTAGATGGTTGTGGGATGAGAAGAGAGGGAGGACGGCAGCCCGGCAATAGTTTTTGGAGACCGAAAACGTCCGACGTTTGACCGGCTACGATGCCGCTATAAGTTTAACGGTAGGGCTATCAAATGGACTCCGAATGCGACGAAACTTGGCAGGCGGCCTGTCTACACTATAATAAGACTGCACGCCAGGTTCCAACCCATTCCGAGAACATTTTTATGCCACTCACGAAATAAGGTAAAAGGGGGCGCCGGGAGGCATAGGAGTGCCGGATTGGAAAACGGACAACGGGGAAAATGCTCGGATGCATGAGACGAACACGTATGCAAAATGAAATGCACATGATGACATGATATGAAATGCATATGATGACATGGCAAAATGCAACACGCAAGCAAATGACAAGGCAACGACGGCGAATAACTGGCAGACACCTGGCGCAACGAATCCGGGGCGTTACAACACTCCTCCACTAACAAGAGATCTCGTCCCGAGATCTTAGGACCGAGACGGAAGGGAAAAAGGATGAGGAGAAAACAAGAACTCAAGAGAACAAGCAAAGAATCGAGAGCACTCGAGAAGAAGAAAGGGACGACAAGAATGAGGAGAACCGAAAGCTCACGGAATCAGATAGACTATGAAAGCACTCGTTCTAACCGGAGTGGTTAGAATGAGAAAAGAAACGGATAAGACTGAAAGGATTTAGGCAGCACACCGGTTGAACAAGGAAAGAAATAGAACACGAACTTGAGAGGATGGAATGATACTTGACGAAGACATGACACAAAACCTCCGGAAAGAATTAAAAGAGTTGGAATGAAAAGAATTTAGAAGGAAGGATTGAACGAAGTTGTTGAGAGAATCAACAACGAAAAGAATAAGCTTGTTGTGGTCTTATGGACAACATCTCAGAAATTATGAGGTGATAACCGGCCACAAACGGAAATGATTGGGTAGCTGAGAGGAACGAAGAAATGCAAAACTCCACTTCAATAGAATACGGAGAATTAATTACATTTAGAGATGCAAGAAGAAAAGATATTTGAATTCCACCAAAATATTGATGAAACTCTTGAAGAAAGAATTAAATCATGAAGAACCACCGTGAAGAACTCCGGTAACAAAAAGGATGATGAGATAGAAATGAAGGATGAAAGAATAAGATGAGCCTTGCGCTGATTTAGATGGAGGTTCCGACGAAATGGCCGAGGAAATAATTGAACTCCGGAAAGAAAAGATGAAAACACTTGGAACTAGAATTTATTCATCAAGAACAAACTCCGAAGAAAAAGATTAATCACTTTGATGAAATAAGAATAAGATCTATTGTATGCTTATCCTTCATCAAATTAAATTGATGAGAAGAAATGGATTTCGCATATAACTTATTCTTCTTGAAAAAGAATTGAGAAGTGACATATCGCAAACTTGAGAAGGTCTTCATGAACCACCGTAGGATTG
Source organism: Aegilops longissima (assembly GCA_021605205.1). Classification (NCBI taxonomy): domain Eukaryota; kingdom Viridiplantae; phylum Streptophyta; class Magnoliopsida; order Poales; family Poaceae; genus Aegilops; species Aegilops longissima. The sequence goes on from CM038682.1 coordinate 155,301,735, forward strand.
AAAAGAACAAATGGATTAATATGATAATCAAAGAAAAAGAATCTTGAACGAACCACCGTAAGAATTCGAAAATGACTGATGAAAGAGACTGAATCACCGGGAAGAATTAGAAGAACAAATATGCTTGAGGGGATATAGATGCAAAAGAACAAAGAGATCATGAGCTGAATAAAGAACACTTGAACGAAGCACCGGGATAATTGGATAACGGTAACTGAAATGTGAGGACGAAGAATTCTTCTGGAACGATGGCCTCCGGTGAAAAGAAATAGAAAACAACTCCTGAAATACTCCGGATGGATGAAAAGAAATGCACAACTGGAAACAACTAGATAGGATAACATCGAGCTAGCACCACGAATCTCCGGGAGAACGGACGAGATTTAGAAGGAACTCTTCTTCGGTCTTCAAATGACGACGAGAAACACCACCAAAATTACTGAGATACTCCGGAAGAATGGAAAGCAAAGGGGTTGAACCAACAATGAAATAATTTGAAATCGATCTTGAAAAGGCATCTGACTGATGGAATCCATTCTTACGTCACACTTGAAAAAAAATTGAGAATAACTCCGGGGAAATTAGAAGAGTCAGGTAAGATCCTGGGAAAAGACCTGTGGGTTAGGGCCCACTAAAAGAAAAACACCGTTGGAAAGAATTGTTGAACAGATAGATGATGCACCGGAACAGTTGAAATATTTGAATGAGGTGACAACCTCGAATTAATTCAAACACAGACGAATCTCATGATATATCTTCCGAACTCCGGAATGATAAACTGGCGAGAGGCGAACGAGCAAGGAAAACACTTGATCCAAGGAAAGAATATCATCAACACCGAAAAACTTGATTTGAGTGCACCGGCAAAAGAAAGGGATGAAGAATGACGAACAAGACGAGAATTCACCGGTTGAAATAATTGAGGGAAGACTGAAGAGGCTCCACACGAATGGAATTGATGGTCGGAAGAAACTCGAACTGCGGGAATAATAGGGTGGGAGGGCGGGAAAACAAAGGCAACTTGGAAGGGGAAATCGACGAATATCTTGAAGAGAAAACACCAGTTGAAATCATTGAGGAAAGAAAAGCAAAGAGTTCGCACGAGTAGGATGGATACTCGATTACGGACTCCGGTTCCAATAAGAAGAAGGGTGGGCGGGCGGGAAAAAAACAACTGAGGATTGGACTTGACAACGATGAAGAGGCTCGAGTCAACTTGACGAGAAATGCACCGGATAAAAAGAGCTGAGGAACAACTACCGGAAAACCAACTGCGTGATCCTAAAGAAAAATTTGAAGGGGAAGAGAAGTAATTCAAAACACCTACGTCAAGATTCCTTACCAGAGCGACGAAGGGGAAGAGGAGTAAAAAGAATTCCTACTCTCCGATATAACTAGACTCCGAAATCAGTTTTCTTCTAGACTCAACAACGGCCAAACTACACGATCAATCAAGGGGCTCCTAGGGTCGGTCGAGGCTCGATACCAACTTGTCACGCCCAATATGCGACCCTATCCAAAGGAACTCGACGGTCCCACCAAGGATAGACCCATATTGAAACGCTTTTGCAAGGTGGATATCATTACATCAACATTACATAATACATAGGGATACATACATAAGGCACGAATGCCACAGGAATACATCAACATCATATACAAGATCAACATCCGACTACGGATGAAACATAAACAGAAACTCAAGCGACATCCACCATGCTAGCCCAGGCTGCCGACCTGGAACCTATCCCCTGATCGAAGAAGAAGCAGAAGAAGAACTCCAAAACGAGTAACATCGCTCTCGCGTCATGATCATCGCAAACCTGCACCTGCAACTGGTGGTGTAGTAATCTGTGAGCCACGAGGACTCAGCAATCCCATTACCATGGGTATCAAGACTAGCAAAGCTTAAAGGGAAAGGAAGGGGTAAAGTGGTGAGGTTGCAGCAGCGACTAATCATAATATGGTGGCTAACATACGCAAATGAGAGCGAGGAGAGAAACAAAGGAACGGTCGCCAACTAGTAATGATCAAGAAGTGATCCTGAACTCCTACTTACGTCCGACATAACCCGAAACCGTGTTCTCCTCTCGATCAACCCGAAAAGAGACACTCACGGTTACGCACACGGTTGGTGTATTTTAATTAAGATCAACTTCGGGTTTTCTACAACCTGACATTAACAAATTCCCATCTGTCACATAACCGCGGGCACGGCTTTCGAAAGTTTATACCCTGCAGGGGTGTCCCAACTTAGCCCATGATAAGCTCTCGCGATCAACAAAGGATATTCCTTCTCCCCGGGAAGACCCGATCGTCTCGGAATCCGGCTACAAGACATTTCGACAGCAATAAAACAAGACCAGCAAAGCCGCCCGATGTGCCGACAAATCCCGATAGGAGTCGACGTACCTCGTTCTCGTGGCACACCGGATAAGTCAGCCTACGAGTAAAACCAAGCCTCGAGTTGCCCGTGGTGGCCCTTGATCTGGTCGGTTCGGACCAACACTCGAAGGAGCACCGCCCGGGTGGCTAAAATAAAGATGACCCTCGAGCTCCGAAACCCAAGGGAAAAAGGGAATAGGTGAGGCAAATGGTAAAACCAATGTTGGGCCTTCTGAAAAGTCTTATTCAAAGCGAACTGTCAAGGGGTCCCATAAATCACCCGACCGCGTTAGGGACGCAAAAATCCGGGAACATAACACCGATATGACGGAAACTAGGGCGGCAAGAGTGGAACAAAACACCAGGCATAAGGCCGAGCCTTCCACCCTTTACCAAGTATATATATGCATTAATAATATAAGGTATATTGTGATATCCCAACAAGTAAACATGTTCCAACAAGGAACAACATCTCCATGTTCCAACAAGGAACAAACTTCATCTTCACCTGCAACTAACAACGCTATAAGAGGGGCTGAGCAAAGCGGTAACATAGCCAAACAACGGTTTGCATAGGAAGGGTGCAAAAGGTTAGAGGCTGACATGGCAATTTGGGATGGCTTGATGAACAGGTAATAGGTAGCGCAGCATAGCGATAGAACGAAGCAACTAGCATAGCAATGATAGTAGTGAGATCCAGGGTAGCGGTCATCTTGCCTGAAATCCAGCAAGGAAGAAGAACGAGTCCATGAAGAAGACGAACGGATGAAGCCGAACCAAGCGTAGACGAACGAATCCTCACGATCGCAATGAAACAGGAACTAACAAGAAGAAGCACACAACATAGTAAACACACCACACATGAACAAGACATGATGCACAACAAGCATGATGCGTGACGAAGCTACATGAAGCTACTCATGGCAAGGAATGATGCAAACAAGAACAACACATCAAAGCAAGTTTAAATGAGGCCGGAAACAACATATAACAATTCCGGTAAGTCCTCATATGCAAATTTCGAAATTGGTCCAGATCTGAATAAACCTTATGTTCAAGTTGTTAAACAGCAAGTTAAGATACACCAAGATGATCTACACGAAATTCTAGTCAAGTTACATATAAAGTTCATTAGATTCGGAGCTACGGCCTAGAAGATATGAGCAAAACAAGTTAAACATGGCATTGATGCAAAATGCATACAAACATCAAGAAAACACATCAAAACAAGGATGCAACATGATAATATGAAACTACATGCAAAATCAAGCAAGTTTCATATAAAGCACACTCAAAACGGAGCAACGGTTCAACACATACACCCTATACAAGTTATAGCAACAATCTGTCCAAAACAGCAACTAGGCATATTGCGAGCATCAAAACAACATGCTACAGCACCTCAACAAGAAAACAAAAGGCATGGGCATGATGTACAGGTAAAGCATTACAAAACATGAACACTGAGCTATCTCCAGAAATCACTAGAACATGCTCAAAATGACATGGCAAGATTGCAAATAATAACAGTTTCAGGCATTGGCAGAAATAACATCAGGTTGCAATGTTTAGAGCTATGAAAAAACATGTTACAGGAACTTATCATGGCAAACAAAGGCATGGCATGAATCTACTCAAAGCATATTACAAAAGTCCTTTACTGACCATAAGCCAAAAAGGATCAGAAAATATGATGGCACCCATGTAAACATGGCAAGTTATATTACAGATTCATACATGGCAGAAACAACAATAAGTAGGCATGTTGGTGAGCTTGAACCACTCACCACAGAGCAATACATGGCATGGCAAGGCAACTCACAGTAAGAAGATATGGCATAGAAGCTATACATGGCAAGAACAACAACATAGCATGCAAGGATCAACCACAACAACCTTGGCAAAATTGAATAACATGTAAACAATCTGCCAGGAACATTTTATAGCAAAAGTAGAGCTCGATTGACTCAAGATATGGCACTCCATAATTGCAAACAAGGGCATGGATGGATAGAGAAAGACATGTAGAACAAAACATCCTTACTGAAGTATCTCAAAATATGCATGGATATCTTGGTAGCATCAAGTTAACATGGCATCAAAATATCAGCAGAACATGGCTGAAATCAGCAACATCAAGACACCTAGTTTGCATGCTTGTGCTAGTCACCACATAGATCACAAAAATACATAGCAAGCACCACTGTAAAGATGGCATGGCATATTACAAAACACATGTAGGACTCAAGTCCAAAGGATGCACACATCAATCATGGCAAAAATGACAAAAGTGCATGTTCTGATAAGAATCAGAAACTAACATCACATAGCATTCTTGCAACAGCATTTCGGGCATCAATATGAGCTTAAATGAAAATGATGCAATGAAATGAAATGATCTACTCTTCGATACGAACATTTTGACATATTACACGCGCAAAACGGAGAAACGATGACAGAGTTACAATGCGATGAAAACGCAACAAAATATCTGCAGGCACGGGGACTTAGTGGAATTTTAGAGGGGGGGAAGTCAACCTAGTGGGCTCGCGAACCGAGGTTCACCGGAGACGAGGACGGGGAGGCCGAAACGGGACGGAGACGGGGCGGATCCGGGCGCTCCTGCCCGGATCTCGACCGGGCGACGAGGAGGCGGCCGTGGCGAGGCCATGGGCGGGCGACCTCTGAGGGAGAGGGAGACGAGTGAGAGGGAGGGAAAAATGAGGGAAGGAGGAGGAGAGGGATCTGGGCGGGGACCGCCTGGGAGGAGCTGTCGCCGGCCCGGGCTTGCACTCCGGGCCTTGGTCGCCCGGCTAAGCGAGAGGACGGCGGGGAGGCTGGCAGTCTGGCGGCAGCGATGATGGAACTGGAGCGGGAGGCACGGGAGCGGGCGGCGGCGCTCGCTCGGGCGCTGGTTAGCGCTGGGCCCGATGGGCTTCAGCGGGTTCTGGGCGGGCCACGGCGGTGGAAGGCGCTGGCTGGGACGCGTGGAAGGGGGGATGGGCACGGGCGGGTGGTGACTTGGCGGCGGCGCTGGGTGGTGGCTGGCGGCGGGGGCAGCGCCAAGTGGCGGAGGAGGAGAGGGCCGGTGCGGAAATTGAGGAGGGAGAGGGCTAGAGGTAGGTGGGGGGCTAGGGGCTACCCAAAATGGCATGAGGGTGTCCATATATAGGCAGGGATGGCTAGGGTTTGGGTTTTGGGGGGTTTTCGGACCCTCCGATCGTGATCGGACGGTTCCGGACGCGAGGAGAGGTGGGTTGGCCTAGGTGGGCTGCAGGTGAGTTGTGTAGATGGTTGTGGGCTGAGAAGAGAGGGAGGACGGCAGCCCGGCAATAGTTTTTGGAGACCGAAAACGTCCGACGTTTGACCGGCTACGATGCCGCTATAAGTTTAACGGTAGGGCTATCAAATGGACTCCGAATGCGACGAAACTTGGTAGGCGGCCTGTCTACACTATAATAAGACTGCACGCCAAGTTCCAACCCATTCTGAGAACATTTTTATGCCACTCACGAAATAAGGTAAAAGGGGGCGCCGGGAGGCATAGGAGTGCCGGATTGGAAAACGGACAACGGGGAAAATGCTCGGATGCATGAAACGAACACGTATGCAAAATGAAATGCACATGATGACATGATATGAAATTCATATGATGACATGGCAAAATGCAACACGCAAGCAAATGACAAGGCAAAGACGGCGAATAACTGGCAGACACCTGGCGCAACGAATCCGGGGCGTTACATAGCCCCAACGTTAGACTCCCATGGCTAAGAAGAAGTGTTACAACTATATAGTCCGGTTGCCCAGTTAGACGTGCGATCACCTCCTTAATGGACCAAGACGTTGGATCAAGTGTGATTAAGCATATTTTTCGCGAACACCCCTGCATTGTATGCGTGGGGGCTGAAGCCAACGACTGCTAACTTTCGGATTACATATTTATATATATTTATATATAAACGGCCGCACAGGGGACACAATCATATTTTCAGGCAAACAGTATAAATATAGCCTCATAATCAAAATAAACATTGTTTTTACAATGATTCGACTCATCACTCGAATAAAACATTCTTCGAGCACTGCGCCTCTATTAGGCGGGCACCTTCTGTGACCTGCGCCAAGTAGTGCTCGGCTGGATATTGGCCCCCCACCGGATCCTGGGTCGCTATAATGGTGGCCTCCATATCCGTCCAATAGGCTTTAACGCGGGCAAGGGCCATCCGCGCACCCTCTATGCACGCCTACCTCCTCATGGCGTCGATCCGAGGCATGGCCCCAAGGAATTGTTGCACCAAACCAAAGTAACTGTCCGACTTAGGCCCCTTCGGCCAAAGATGGTCTATTACAGACCGCATTGCAAGCCCGGACAACCTGTGAAGCTCCGCTACAGCAGCCATCTTGTCACTTAACGACAGCAGGCGAGTGGGAGCATTGAATTGCGACCAGAAAAGCTTCTCCACTTCCTTATCACCCTGATCATCGAAGAACTTGGCAGCGTCAGCTGTACTCTTCGCCAAATCCGCATACGCGTCCGCTGGACTCCAGCGTCCATCCAGGGGAGCGTACTTCGGATCGAAAAACTTCGTCCGCAGCTAGTAGGAGCCCCTAGCCGTGATTTTACCGGCCTGTTGAAGCTCCTCCCGTGCACCCCTGAGCTCGGTCCGTATTTCCTTGGTGGCATTAAGTGCCTTGTTCAGGTCGGCCGAACTATCCTTATGCTCCTTTTTAAGGAGCTCATACCGGTCAGCGGCATTTTTTAACTCCACAACTATTTCAGCTATCTTTTCCTCGCTTCGGCGATGAGTAGCTTGTTCGGCTCTTAATTCCTTGGCTGCCTTTAGGGCAGCCGCATTGCTAACCCGAGCTTGTTCCTTGGCCTGGGCAAGTTCCACCCTCAGGGCTTCCACGGCAGCAGCACCATCTGCAGTCCAAACATATTACGTTAATATCATGCCGCCTTCATATTTTCCTATAGAAAGGAAGGCAGAGCACATACATTGTGATTTGTCCAGCCGCTCATTCACCAGCGTGATATCGGCATCAATCGATCCAATCTGCCTCGTTAGTTCGGCAACTTCAACGGACTGGTCGGCGGTTGGACCCGCAGGTACCTGCACGTATTTACAGCGCAATCATTGATTTATGATCCCCCGTTTGCCGCCTAGGGCGGGCAACCAGAGTCTCAGGGGCTACTATCTATATGGTGCACACCTAGCGCGTGCCTCACAGCCAAAAAATAGTGTATTCTTCCCTACATACCTCAAAGCCTCTGAGCAGGCTTGTAAATGCTTCATTCAAACCGCTTGTAGCGGATGAAATCTTCTTGAGCACCGCGCTCATTAATGAGCGGTGCTCCTCCGAGAGCGCAGATTGCTCTAGTAAGCCTGTCAGTACGTCCGGCCGGACATCGAACTGTGCCGGACCCTTCCCATCGCCCCTCGTGGGAGCCAAACGCTCCGGGCTCAGGGCGGCTGATGCATTGGCTTCCGGCTTCGGCAGATCCGGAATCCTCCGTGACGACACCTCGGTGTCGCCCGCTTCATGAGTCGGAGAGGTGGGTGGGGTCTCGCTCTCCATCATCTCCGGAGGAAGATTCCCCGAAGACGAACTCTGTTGAAAAGAGCTGCTAGCCGGACTGCAAAAGATGAATCCTGGTTATTGATCTAGGAGAAACACAGTACCCTCGAATTAACGATTAACTTACAGCTCGGTGGAGGGCTGGCCCGTTGGTGGGCATGATGCGGTGAGGGTTCCCGTTAGGGCAAGGCCCCCTGGGGATGCCTTTTTCCCTGGTTTGGGCGTCTCCGCCTCCAAGTCTTCGGAGGCAGCCTCTTCCCGCGCGGGGAGGAGACCTTAGCCTCCCCTTCCCGACTATCCTCCTTAGGGGAGGTAACAATTCCCCCGGTTTGGATGCGTAGAGTATGGAGTTCGGTTTCTTCGTTCTTCCCCTTGTCTTTCCCTGGGGGCATTCTGCTGAGTACCCGGTCAAGCATCTTGGCCATGGTGGGACCAGGCGGGCCTTCGGGAAGTGGCGCCGGACACCTGATTCTCTCCGCCTTGCTGAGCCATTCCTGGCCACGGATGATTTTCAGAATAAACAATTATGACAAATACAAAACAAGGTGTCCGGTATCAAGGTTACTTACTTGGGTATCTAGGCGATTGCAGCTTAGGCCCGCATCCTCGGTGGTGTCCGGACACTCTACTTCCGGTCCGAAGAATAATTTGCACATCCATTCGAGCTTGAAGCCGAAGAAGTGCTTAACAGTCCGCGGACCCTCTGGATTGAACTCCCACATCCGGAGAGGCCGGCGTTGGCACGGCAACATCCTTCGTATTAACATCACTTGCATTATGCTGACAAGGTTAATGTCCCTCTCAAGAAGCTCTCGAATGCGGCTCTGCAGTACTGGTACATCGCCAGCGGGCCCCCAATTCTGTCCTACGTCGGTCCAAGACGCTAGTTGTGACGGAGGGCCCGAGCGGAACTCGTGGGCGGCCACCCACTTTGTGCCTCTGGGGGCCGTGATATAAAACCACCTCCGTTGCCATACATCGGATACTTCTGGGAAAGAACCCTCTGGCCATGGGGCATCGGCGTTCCTGCTTATTACGGCACCTCCGCACTCCCCGTGTTGCCCCTCGATCATCTTCGGCTTCATATTGAAGGTCTTGAGCCATAAGACGAAGTGTGGGGTGACATGGAGGAAGGCCTCGCACACTATAATGAACGACGAGATATGGAGGATGGCATCCGGAGCCAGATCATGAAAATCCAACCCATAATAAAACATGAGCCCCCTCACAAAAGGATCGAGGGTGAGGCCCAAGCCACGGAGGAAGTGAGGAACAAACACGACACGCTCATTGGGCTCCAGTGTAGGGATGACCTGCCCTGGGGCAGGAAGCCTGTGCTGGATGTCGGCGGTCAGATATCCGGCCTCCCTAAGCTTCGCAATGTCTTCTTTTTGATTCTAGGAGGCCACCCACCGGCCTTGAGGGTTGGATCCGGACATATTGGAGGATCTGGGGTGTTGGAGCTTAGATCTCGGGGGTTAGAACTCGAGGTGCGAGAAGGCGCGAGTAAGGTGGAAAAGAGGAATAGGCCTCGGCCCCTTTTATAAAGGGGGTGAATATCAAGAGTCCTTAGGGTGACCGCTTGAGACTTATCCAAAAATACACGGGGTCATACCAACGGTCGTCGTGGGGTCACATTGATGGAAAATCCCGTAATAAGGGGAACACGATCTCTGCCTCGACAGGACGTGCCAATAAAACCGCCTCGCAGCGCGAGTCGAGGTGGGGCGAGAAGCACCGGTTCGTGTTGGACCAGGCCACGATGCAAGGGCACAATGTACGAAGATTGCCAGCAGATCAGAGTTACGCAATGTTCCCTACAATGGTATGTGAAGATCATCTTGCAGATCCGGACACGGCTTGAGTGTTCGGTAACTACTTTGGAGTATTCGGAGAAGGAACCCGCCTTGCAATGCCGAAGACAAGACTACTCGCCGGACTCATCGTCATTGAAGCCTGGTTCAGGGGCTACTGAGGGAGTCCTGGATTAGGGGGTATCCGGACAGCCGGACTGTATACATCGTCCGGACTATTGAAGCGTGAAGATACAAGACTCAAGACTTTGGCCCGTGTCCGGATGGGACTCTCCTTTGTGTGGAAGACAAGCTTGGTGATCCGGATATTGTGTTTCCTTCCTTGTAACCAACTCCATGTAAACCCGAGCCCTCTCCGGTGTCTATATAAACCGGAGAGGTTGGTCCTTAGAAGGCCGATCACGATCACAATCATACCATCATAGGCTAGCTCTTAGGGTTTAGCCTCTACGATCTCGTGGTAGATCTACTCTTGTACTACTCATATCTTCAATATTAATCAAGCAGGAAGTAGGGTTTTACCTCCATCGAGAGGGCCCGAACCTGGGTAAACATTGTGTCCCTTGCTTCCTATTACCATCAGCCTAGACGCACAGATCGGGACCCCCTACGCGAGATCCGCCGGTTTTGACACCGACACTTACGACTGTCCATACATTTTTTTTCATTCTTTGATTTTTCATGTCTTCACTTGTTTTAGAAATCCGATATGGACAGGTGAGATTCGTAGGATGACCTGGCCGTATGTTCAAAACATCAAGACGACCATTCTGATACATCAGATGAGGCACACAATCCTTCGGGATTTTCTATTAAAAACGTAGTAATAACTTCGTAGTTAGCAATGTAGTTAAGTTTTAAAAGAATTTATGCAAAAGATGCACAGATGTCGTAATAGTAAAAAAATCTTACCATGGCATCTCCATGGATGTTACCGTAGTTCAACACGTGCACTAGTGGCACGTATTGACCATAATGTGGTGGGGTTTTTATAATAGGTATTGTAATTCTCAAGATCAGTACAAAATGCGACCAGATGATTTTTTTCCTGATAAGTTAACTCAGAGCCATCGGTGTAGTAGATTCTGTCCGCCATGTTCCGACATTGTTTGAAGAATGAAAATAAGCTGTCAGCTATGTTGAAATGAACAATATAAATTGGTTAATAACTATGTTTGAGAAACTCACATAGCAATAGAATTGGAAGCGTATCAACAAGGACCCAAATGTCCATATTGTCTTGGTCGATGTCAAGATCACCAAGATCCATGGTGACAAGCATACCCTCATAAAAACCATACATCTTGCAAAGTGCTTCCCAATTTTTGCAACCAAAATGGGTTACGCTCTCAAAATTATACAGATTTACTTCCAAATCCATACCATGATGGGTCCTTAGGTGAATTTTCTTTATTTCGACATTTTCATGGTCTTCAAAATCCATCCTCTCCAAGACATAGCGTCTTGCATGGTATGGGATAAGCTACTCGAATTGTAAATGATGAAAATTACATGTTGAAATAGTTGAAGTCATGCTTAATTACGAAAAAAACACTTGTAGTCATTGCGTACCGTTTCAACATCGAAGGTCTCCTGGAGCTTAATGCTGAAGCGCCGATCTTTGTCCAGGTGAGGCCTGTCGCACAGACCTCGGTCGTCGTTGCACCAGCTGCACTCCCCCGGGAGACTTTCGTCGTCCGATGACGACATTTCCTACGTTTCTAATTCAAAGATTAAACTTGTACAATTCAATATATGTACTACAAAAATTAAATTAGATCATCATTATTCATCACGGGTTGACTATCGGTCCGTCGAGTCTTTTTCTTAAAAAATCTCAGCTCGGATGGTGTATACATTCGACCGTCGGTGATGGTCACTCCTTCTTTTGTTCCAGAGTGCATTACACCAAAATGTCTAGCACACGGGAACGAAGGAGAAGCGACCCCCACGACAACAGTCGGGATTTTTCGTCCTCTCATATGTGGTGGAGACTCTCACTCACTGATTCCTCTCTGACATTTCCGACCGTCGGTGATGGTCGTTACTCCTCCTTCCCCTAGTGCATAACAAAGGTCTAGCACCCGGAGAAGAAGGAGAAACGACTCCCACGAGAATAGTCGGGCTTCTTCGTCCTCTCTCATATATGGTAGATACACTCCCTCACTGATTTTTCGACCTTCGGTGATGGAGCCTCGACAGACTTAAAGTCAACCCAAAATGTCGTTTAATTATTTCTCTAGAAAATCCAGGCCACTCGATATTTCCTACATATTCTAGCATAAGTCATGCCAGAATTCACGAAAAAATCCGGCATTACCTTTGCTAAAAAAGGTCATATCGAGCGCCTGAAATTTGCCGGAATGGAAATTAATCAACACTCAGGCAAAACATAGGCCACTATAGGAGGTGTAACCTGCAAACATGGTCGTCCACTTGGGCAAGCACATATCCTATTTGAGCAACACAACATATACATGTTTATATCTACATCATATGAACATTCAAACTTGATGGAGTAGTTTTCCAATTTGAGCATTCAATAAGCAAAACCAAATCGTAAAATAAATTAGTATTCAAATTAGCATTCATTCAATAAGCAAAACTAAATCATCTCTTTCGTCCGTACATCGTCGAATATTATCACTAATAGATCTCAAATAGTATCATACATATAACATCACTAATACAGCTAAAACCGTAGCGAACGACGGGTATCGGCGCGGGTAGTGGACACCCAAAGAGAAGGAACCATCACAGGATCAATAGCCCCAGTGAGATCCCTGAAGAACCTCCCAGGTATTGGAGAACCTGCCCTCCAACGCAACCATGCAGCGACGGACGTGCTCGTTCTCCTCGCTGACACGGTGACGTACCACCTCCGCGGGGTCCTCAAGCCTCCGCACAATTACTGGCCCACGCGACCGCTGATTCGTCTCCAACGTATCTATAATTTTTGATTGTTCCATGCTATTATATTACCTGTTTTGGATCTTTATGGGCTTTACTTTACACTTTTATATTATTTTTGGGACTAACCTACTAACCGTAGGCCCAACCCAAATTGATGTTTTTTGCCTATTTCAGTGTTTCGAAGAAAAGGAATATCAAACGGAGTCCAAACGGAATGAAACCTTCGGGAGCGTGATTTTGGAACAAACATGATCCAGAGGACTTGGAGTGGAAGTCAAGAAACAAACGAGGCGGCCACGAGGGTGCCCAGTGCACCCCCTACCACCACCCTCGTGGGCCCCTCGAGCGTCCACCGACCTACTTCTTCCTCCTATATATACCTACGTACCCCGAAAACATCAGAAGCGACCACGAAAAACTATTTCCACCGCCGTAACCTTCTGTATCCGCGAGATCCCATCTTGGAGCCTTCGCCGGCGCTCCACCGGAGGGGGAATCAACCATGGAGGGCCTCTACATCATCCCCAAGGCCTCTCCGATGAGTTGTGAGTAGTTTACCACAGACCTTCGGGTCCATAGTTATAAGCTAGATGGCTTCTTCTCTCTCTTTGAATCTCAATACAAAGTTCTCCTCGATCTTCTTGGAGATCTATTCGATGTAACTCTTTTTGCGGTGTGTTTGTCGAGATCTGATGAATTGCGGGTTTATGATCAAGTTTATCTATGAGAAATATTTGAATCTCCTCTTAATTCTTTTATGTGTGATTAAGTTATCTTTGCAAGTCTCTTCGAATTATCAGTTTGGTTTGGCCTACTAGATTGATCTTTCTTGCAATGGGAGAAGTGCTTAGCTTTGGGTTCAATCTTGCGGTGTCCTTTCCCAGCGACAGCAGAGGAAGCAAGGCACGTATTGTATTGTTGCCATCGAGGATAAAAATATGGGGTTTATATCATATTGCATGAGTTTATCCCTCGACATCATGTCATCTTTCTTAATGTGTTACTCTGTTCTTTATGAACTTAATACTCTAGATGCATCTTTGGATAGCGGTCGATGTGTGGAGTAATAGTAGTAGATGCAGGCTGAGTCGGTCTACTTGTCACAGACGTGATGCCTATATACATGATCATTCCTAGATAATCTCATAATTATTCGCTTTTCTATCAATTGCTCGACAATAATTTGTTCACCCACCGTAATACTTATGCTATATTGAGAGAAGCCACTAGTGAAACCTATGGCCCCCGGGTCTATCTCTTATCATATAAAGCTTTCAATCTACTTTTATTTTCATCTTTACTTTTCCAATATATATCATAAAATACCAAAAATATATTTATCTTATCATATTATCTCTATCAGATCTCACTTTCGCAAGTGGCCGTGAAGGGATTGACAACCCCTTTATTGCGTTGGTTGCGAGTTCTTGTTTGTTTTTGTAGGTGTGTGGGACTTCTGAGGAGCCTCCTACTGGATTGATACCTTGGTTCTCAAAAATGAGGAAATACTTACGCTACTATTGCTGCATCACCCTTTCCTCTTCAAGGAAAACCAACGCAAGCTCAAGACGTAGCACGAAGGATTTCTCGCGCCGTTGCCGGGGAGATCTTCGCTCAAGTCAAGACATACCAAGTACCCATCACAAACTCATCTCCCTCGCATTACATTATTTGCCATTTGCCTCTCGTTTTCCTCTCCCCCACTTCACCCTTGCCGTTTTATTCGCCCTCTCTTTCCCAATCTCCCCTCTCTTCCGCTTGCCTTTTGTGTGCTCGTCATTATGGCTAGTCCTCCTATCATTGTTAATACTCCCGATCATGAAGTTCTTAATTTTAAACAAAGGGAGGGAGAAAATCTAAAAGATGCTTGGCATAGAATTTGCAATGCCCAAAACAGATCTGCTAGGAAGCAATCTACTTCCGTTCTTATTCGCAATTTTTATGTAGGCATTACCCCTTGGAATAGATATATTCTTGACACCATTACTGGAGGGAATTTCTTGGGTAACCATACTTTTGATGCTTATAATACCATGTTAGATTTGTTTGGTCAACCCCCTCTTTTGGTTAATGGAGCTGTTTTAACTTTGGAACATGTGATGCAAAGGCTTGAAATTATTGAAAATAAAATTGCCACTGTTGAGTTGATTGAAATTTTGGATAAAAATATCCATAATCAAATTACCCAATATGGATCTAGGGTTGGAGTTACTTTGAAAAATCTTAAAGAGAAGGAACCTATAGTTAACGAAAGAATAGATCTTGATTCTACAAGAATCGGTAAACTTGAGTATATTATTACCAATTTAGGTTCTGCCTTTTCATCCGTGAAAAACACTTCAACTCCTCCTACCAAAAAGCCAAATTAATGTACTTTCCTAAAAATAAGGGTGAATCTTCCAGTAAGGAAAATGCGGATCTCAAATCAATAAGTGTTCGTCCCAATTGTCTTTCTATCATAAAGGAACCTTTTGCTTCAATTGAATTTCTTGATTTCTTGCCTAGGAGTTTAATCATTGCTAAAAGAAAAGAAACTCCTAAGTGCTCTATTGAAGAATTGAGTACCAAAGATGGCACTATTTAGATCTATCCTCGCTTTTATGCCTAGCTAGGGGCGTTAAACGATAGCGCTAGTTGGGAGGCAACCCCATTTTGTTTTTGTTTTTTTGTTTTTGCTTCTGCTTAGTAATAAATATTTCATCTAGCCTCTGTTTATATGTGGTTTTATGTTTTACTTAGTGTTTGTGCCAAGTAGAACCTTTGGGAAGACTTGGGTGAAGTTTATATGATCTTGCTGTAAAAAACAGAAACTTTAGCACTCACAAGATTTTCTGTCATATTTTACTGGAAAGTGATTTTTAGTTGATTCTTTTTGCAGATGATTAATAGACAAATTCCCCACGTTCACCAATTTAGTTTAGATTTTTTGGAGTTCCATAAGTATTCGAAAGTTACAGATTGCTACAGACTGTTCTGTTTTTGATAGATTCTGTTTTTCGTGTGTTGTTTGCTTATTTTGATGCATCTATGGCTAGTATTGAGTGGTATGAACCATAGAGAAGTTGGAATACAGTAGGTTTAACACAAATATAAATAAAGAATGAATTCATTACAGTACCTTATGTGGCGGTTTTTCTTTCTTGCACTAACGGAGCTTACGAGATTTCTTGCTGAGTTTTGTGTTGTGAAGTTTTCAAGTTTTGGGTAAAAGATTTGATGGACTATGGAATAAGGAGTGGCAAGAGCCTAAGCTTGGGGATGCCCATGGCACCCCAAGATATTCAAGGATAACCAAGAGCCTAAGCTTGGGGATACCCCGGAAGGCATCCCCTCTTTTGTCTTCATCTATCGGTAACTTTACTTGGAGCTATATTTCTATTCGCCACATGATATGTGTTTTGCTTGGAGTGTCTTGTATGATATTAGTCTTTTCCTTTTAGTTTACCACAATCATCCTTGCTGTACACACCTTTTGGGAGAAACCCACTTGTTTGGAAATTATTAGAATAGTCTATGTGCTTCACTTATATCTTTTGAGCTAGATAGTTTTGCTCTAGCGCTTCACTTAAATCTTTTAGAGCACGGCGGTGGTTTGATTGTGTAGAAATTGTTGATCTCTCATGCTTCACTTATATTAATTTTAGAGTTCTTTTAGAACAGCACGGTATTTGCTATGGTTATAAAATTGGACCTAGAATGATGGGCATCCAAGTTGGGTATAATAAAAACTATCATAGAAAGTGAATTGGATGCTATGATCAATTTGATGCTTGATAATTGTTTTGAGATATGAGGATGGTGATATTAAGAGTCATGCTAGTAGAGTAATTATGAATTTAAGGAATAATTGTGTTGAAGTTTGTTATTCCCGTAGCATGCACGTATGGTGAACCGCTTTGTGATGAAGTCGGAGCATAATTTATTTATTTATTGTCTTCCTTATGAGTGGCAGTCGGGGACGAGCGATGGTCTTTTCCTACCAATCTATCCCCCTAGGAGCATGCGCGTAGTGCTTTGTTTTCAATGACTTGTAGATTTTTGCATTAAATATATGAGTTCTTTATGACTAATGCTGAGTCCATGGATTATACGCACTCTCACCTTTCCACCATTGCTAGCCTCTCTTGTGCCGCGCAAATTTCGCCTGTACCATACACCCACCATATTCCTTCCTCAAAACAGCCACCATACCTACCTAATATGGCATTTCCATAGCCATTTCGAGATATATTTCCATGCAACTTGCCACCGTTCCGTTTATTATGACACGCATCATCATTGTCATATTGCTCTTTGCGTGATCATGCAGTTGACATCGTATTTGTGGCAAAGCCACCTTCATAATTCCATACATGTCGCTCTTGATTCATTGCATATCCCGGTAAACCGCCGGAGGCATTCATATAGAGTCATATCTTGTTCTAAGTATCGAGTTGTAATCTTGAGTTGTAAGTAAATAAAAGTGTGATGATCTTCATTATTAGAGCATTGTCCCAAGTGAGGAAAGGATGATGGAGACTATGATTCCCCCACAAGTCGGGATGAGACTTCGGACTTTAAAAAAAGGCGAAATAAAAATAAAAAAGGGAAATGCCAAATAAAAAAATAATAAAAAAATAATTAAAAAATGAGAGAAAAAGAGAGAAGGGACAATGCTACTATCCTTTTACCACACTTGTGCTTCAAAGTAGCACCATGATCTTTATGATAGAGAGTCTCCTATGTTGTCACTTTCATATGCTAGTGGGGATTTTTCATTATAGAACTTGGCTTGTATATTCCAAGGATGGGCTTCCTCAAAATGCTCTAGGTCTTCATTAGCAAGCAAGTTGGATGCACACCCACTTAGTTTCTTTTGTTGAGCTTTCATACATTTATAGCTCTAGTGTATCTGCTGCATGGCAATCCCTACTCACTCACATTGATATCTATTGATGGGCATCTCCATAGCCCGTTGATACGCCTAGTTGATGTGAGACTATCTTCTCCTTTTTGTCTTCTCCACAACCACCATTCTATTCCACATATAGTGTTATGTCCATGGCTCACGCTCATGTATTGCGTGAAAGTTGAAAAGTTTAAGATCACTAAAGTATGAAACAATTGCTTGGCTTGTCATCGGGGTTGTGCATGATTAAATACTCTGTGTGATAAAGATAGAGCTTAGCCAGACTATATGATTTTGTAGGGATAACTTTCTTTAGCCATGTTATTTTGAGAAGACATGATTGCTTTGTTAGTATGCTTGAAGTATCATTGTTTTTATGTCAATATGAACTTTTATTTTGAACCATTTGGATCTGAACATTCATGCCACAATAAAGAAAATCACATTGAGAATTATGCTAGGTAGCATTCCAAATCAAGAAATCTATTTTTATCATTTACCTACTCGAGGACGAGCAGGAATTAACCTTGGGGATGCTTGATACGTCTCCAACGTATCTATAATTTTTTATTGTTCCATGCTATTATATTACCAGTTTTGGATGTTTATGGGCTTTACTTCACACTTTTATATCATTTTTTGGACTAACCTACTAACCGGAGGCCCAACCCGAATTGCTATTTTTTGCCTATTTCAGTGTTTCGAAGAAAAGGAATATCAAACGGAGTCCAAACGGAATGAAACCTTCGGGAACGTGATTTTTGGAACAAACGTGATCCAGAGGACAAGGAGTGGAAGTCAAGAAACAAACGAGGCGGCCACGAGGGTGCTCGGCGCCCCCCTATAGGTGGGCGCGCCCCCCACCCTCGTGGGCCCCTCGAGCGTCCACCGACCTACTTCTTCCTCCTATATATACCTACGTACCCCGAAAACATCAGAAGCGACCACGAAAAACTATTTCCACCGCCGTAACCTTCTGTATCCGCGAGATCCCATCTTGGAGCCTTCGCCGGTGCTCCGCCGGAGGGGGAATCGACCATGGAGGGCCTCTACATCATCCCCAAGGCCTCTCCAATGAGTTGTGAGTAGTTTACCACAGACCTTCGGGTCCATAGTTATTAGCTAGATGGCATCTTCTCTCTCTTTGAATCTCAATACAAAGTTCTCCTCGATCTTCTTGGAGATCTATTCGATGTAACTCTTTTTGCGGTGTGTTTGTCGAGATCCGATGAATTGTGGGTTTATGATCAAGTTTATCTATGAGAAATATTTGAATCTCCTCTGAATTCCTTTATGTGTGATTAAGTTATCTTTGCAAGTCTCTTTGAATTATCAGTTTGGTTTGGCCTACTAGATTGATCTTTCTTGCAATGGGAGAAGTGCTTAGCTTTGGGTTCAATCTTGCGGTGTCCTTTCCCAGTGACAGCAGGGGCAACAAGGCACGTATTGTATTGTTGCCATCGAGGATAAAAAGATGGGGTTTATATCATATTGCATGAGTTTATCCCTCTACATCATGTCATCTTTCTTAATGCGTTACTCCGTTCTTTATGAACTTAATACTCTAGATGCATGCTGGATAGCGGTCGATGTGTGGAGTAATAGTAGTAGATGCAGGCAGGAGTCGGTCTACTTGTCACGGACGTGATGTCTATATACATGATCATGCCTAGATAATCTCACAATTATTCGTTTTTCTATCAATTGCTCGACAGTAATTTGTTCACCCACCGTAATACTTATGCTATCTTGATAGAAGCCACTAGTGAAACCTATGGCCCCCGGGTCTATCTCTTATCATATAAAGCTTTCGGATAACCCGCAAGTATACGGGATAGTTGTAGCCTCTTTCAATAAGTAAGAGTGTCGAACCCAACGAGGAGCTAAAGGTAGAACAAATACTCTCTCAAGTCCTATCGGCCACTGATACGACTCTACGCACGCTTGAAATTCGCTTTACCTAGAACAAGTACGAAACTAGAAGTACTTTGTAAGTGTTATAGGATAGGTTTGCAAGATAATAAAGAGCACGTAAACATAAAATAGGGGCTGTTTAGATAAAGAAGCAATAAAGTAAATATAGCGAGTGTGGAAAAGTGGTGGTAGGAGTTGTGAAATTGTCCCTAAGCAATTGACTATGTTACTAGACCGGTAATCACTATCGCAATTATATTTGAGGGAGAGGCATAAGCTAACATACTTTCTCTACTTGGATCATATGCACTTATGATTGGAACTCTAGCAAGCATCCGCAACTACTAAAGATTCATTAAGGTAAAACCCAACCATAGCATTAAAGTATCAAGTCCCCTTTATCCCATACGCAAACAACCTACTTACTCGGGTCTGTGCTTCTGTCACTCACGCCACCCACCATAAGCAAATCATAAACATATTACAAACCCTACAGCGGGAATCCCTCATGCTTGCGCGACACAGAGGGCACAATAGGACAGCACCAATAATAAAACATGCAATTCAAACCAATCATAGCAATTCATTAATCACCGATAGGACAACGAAAATCTACTCAGACATCATAGGATGGCAACACATCATTGGAAAATAATATGAAGCATAAAGCACCATGTTCAAGTAGAGGGTACAACGGGTTGTGGGAGAGTGGACCGCTGAATATAGATAGGGGAAGGTGATGGAGATGTTGGTGAAGATGACGGCGGTGTTGGTGAAGATCGCGGTGATGATGATGGCCCCCGGCAGCGCTCCGGCGCCACCGGAAGCAAGGGGGAGAGAGCCCCCCCCCCCTCTTCTTCTTCTTCCTTGACCTTCTCCCTAGATGGGAGAAGGTTTCCCCTCTGGTCCTTGGCTCCCATGGCTTGGGAGGGGCGAGAGCCCCTCCAAGATTAGATCTATCTCTCTGTTTCTGCGTTCTGGAATTCTTCCCTGGCACCGTTTCCTTTATATTTGGAGATCCGTAACTCCGGTTGGATTGAAACCTTCGCCCAGATCGTTTTCCAAAATTAGCTTTCTTGCGGCCAAAGAAGGGCATCAACCGCCTTACGGGTGGCCCACGAGATAGGGGGCGCGCCCCTTGGAGTGGTGGTGTGGGCCACTCTCGTGGCCACCTCGGGCACCGTTTCACGTTGATTCTTCCTCCAAAAAATCACAAATATTCCAAAATAATTCTCCGTCCGTTTTTATCCCGTTTGGACTCCGTTTGATATGGGTTTTCTGTGAAACAAAAAATATTCCACAGACAGGAACTGGCACTGGGCACTGGATCAATATGTTAGTCCCAAAAAATAGTATAAAAAGTTGCCAAAAGTATATAAAAGTTGTAGAATATTGGCATGGAACAATCAAAAATTATAGATCTGACGGAGACGTATCATCATCTAAGCTTAATTCCTGCTCGTCCTCGAGTAGGTAAATGATAAAAAAGATAATTTTTGATGTGGAATGCTACCTAGCATAATCTTGATCATATGTCTAATCATGGCATGAATATTAAGACACGAGTGATTCAGAGCAATAATCTATCATTTGACATAAAAACAATAATACGTCGAGCGTACCAATAAAGCAATCATGTCTTTTCAAAACAACAAGGCCAAAGCAAGCTTATCCCTACAAAATCATATAGTTTGGCCATGCTTCATTTTCGTCACACAAAATGTCCCCATCATGCACAACCTCGATGACAAGCCGAGCAATTGGTTCATACTTTTTAACGCGCTTCAGCTTTTTCAACCCTCACGCAATACATGAGCACAAGCCATGGATATAGCACTATAGGTGGAATAGAATATAATGATGGAGGTTATGTGGAGAAGACAAAAAGGAGAAAGTCTCACATCGGCGCGGCTAATCAACGGGCTATGGAGATGCCCATCAATTGATGTCAATGCGGGGAGTAGGGATTGCCATGCAATGGATGCACTAAGAGCTATAAGTGTATGAAAGCTCAACAAAAGAAACTAAGTGGGTGTGAATCCAACTTGCTTGCTCGTGAAGACCTAGGGCATTTGAGGAAGCCCATCGTTGGAATATACAAGCAAAGTTCTATAATGAAAATTCCCACTAGTATATGAAAGTGACAACATAGGAGACAATCTATATGAAGAACATGGTGCTACTTTGAAGCACAAGTGTGGAAAAAGGATAGTAACATTGCCCCTTTTCTTTTTATTTTTTTTCTTTTTTTTTCGGTGGGCTTCTTTGGCCCCGTTTTTTTTATTTAGGCTTCTTTGGCCTTTCCTTTTTTTCTTTTTTTCTTTCTTTTTCATGGGGCAATGCTTTATAATGATGATCATCACACTTTTATTTACTTACAACTCGATACTAGAACAAAGATATGACTCTATATGAATGCTTCTGGCGGTGTACTGGGATGTGCAATGATCTAGCATAGCAATGACATCAAAAAACAGACAAGCCATGAAAACATCATGCTAGCTATCTTACGATCATGCAAAGCAATATGACAATGAATGCTCAAGTCATGTATATGATGATGATGGAATTTGCATGGCAATATATCTCGGAATGGCTATGGAAATGCCATGATAGGTAGGTATGGTGGCTATTTTGAGGAAGATATAAGGAGGCTTATGTGTGATAGAGCGTATCGTATAACGGGGTTTGGATGCACCGGTGAAGTTTGCACCAACTCTCAAGGTGAGAAAGGGCAATGCACGGTACCGAAGAGGCTAGCAATGATCGAAAGGTAAAAGTGTGTATAATCCATGGACTCACATTAGTCATAAAGAACTCATATACTTATTGCAAAAGTTTATTAGCTCTCGAAGCAAAGTACTACTATGCATGCCCCTAGGGGGATAGATTGGTAGGAAAAGACTATCGCTCGTCCCCGACCGCCACTCATAAGGAAGACAATCAAAGAAACACCCCATGCTTCAAATTTGTCACACAACGGTTACCATATGTGCATGCTATGGGACTTGCAAACCTCAACACAAGTGTCCCTACAATCCAAAACCACCCACTAGCATGACTCTAATATCACCATCTTTATATCGCAAAACTATTGCAAGGAATCAAACATATCATATTCAGTGATCCACAAGTTTATGTAGGATTTTATGACTAACCATGTGATTGACCGATTCCTGTCATCTCTCTAAATAGATATAAGTGAAGCAAGAGAGTTTAATTCTTTCTACAAAAGATATGCCCACGCTCTAACAAATATAAGTGAATCAAAAGAGCATTCTACAAATGGAGGTTTTCTATGTGAAGAGAAACAAGCAATCCAAACTTCAAATGATATAAGCGAAGCACATGAAGCATTCTATAAAGCCATACTCAAAAGATTTAAGTGAAGTGCAATGAGAATTATATAAATAAACCAATGACTATCTCATACCAGCATGGTGCATAAAATAAAAATGAAAACTAAATGCAAAAGACGCTCCAAGAGTTGCACATAATGCATGAACGAAACGAATTCGAAAACATACCGATACTTGTTGAAGAAAGAGGGGATGCCTTCCGGGGCATCCCTAAGCTTAGACGCTTGAGTCTCCTTGAATATTTACTTGGGGTGCCTCGAGCATCCCAAGCTTGAGCTCTTGCCTCTCTTCCTTTTCCTCATATCGAGACATCCTCGATTAGACACTACATCCACACAAAACTTCAACAGAAAACTCGGTAAGATCCGTTAGTATAATAATGCAAATCACCACTCTAAGTACTGTTGCAAACCAATTCATATTTTGTTTTTGCATTGTGTCTACTGTAATATAACTTTTTCATGGCTTAATCCACTGATATAAATTGATAGTTTCATCAAAACAAGCAAACTATGCATCAAAAATAGAATCTGTCAAAAACAGAACAGTCTGTAGAAATCTGAACATCCACCATACTTCTAGTACTCCAAAAATTCTACCAAAATTAAGAAAAAATAAAAAATTTGTATTTAAAGACAGTTCAAAAGGAATCAGAACCAATTGACGTTCCAGTTAAAAATGTAAAATCGCGCACTACAGCCAAAGTTTCTGTCCTACACCGTACAAACCAACAAGCAATGTAAACATCCTAAAGGCAAACCCTGGCACATTATTTTTATAATACAATGGAATTGTACAAGGGGATAATTATTTTTGTTGAAAAGTTTCTGTAATCAAGATTCACAAAGTTTCCGTGAGCATGAACAAAGTTCAAGGCTAGCTCCCACTTCAACAATGCTTGTCTTTCTCACTTTCACTTTCGTTTTTGAAAAGTTTTCGGTTCCCCTCTTTATTTTTTTGTTTTTAAACTATATGAAAGCACTCAACAGAAATAAATGACTCTCTAAAACTTCCGGGTTGTCTCCCTGGCGGCGCTTTCTTTAAAGCCATTAAGCTAGGCATTTAGTGCTGAAGTAATGAATCCACCCGGATCCCAAGGTATATCAAAGCCAATTTTAATTAACAATGATTTGTAATTTAGTAGTGAGCACAAAGTAACATATATCATGCAACAACGAAGTCTAACTC
Organism: Aegilops longissima; assembly: GCA_021605205.1. NCBI lineage: Eukaryota > Viridiplantae > Streptophyta > Magnoliopsida > Poales > Poaceae > Aegilops > Aegilops longissima. The sequence goes on from CM038682.1 coordinate 155,325,779, forward strand.
TCTTCCTATGCATCGGCATGTCATAAAAGAACAATTCATGCACACCAAGTAAAGGCCAATGCATAGTATAAGCAGTTTCTTGCAATTTTATCGTATTGGAAACATAGAGAGGTGGAGATATAGTTCCTCTCTCATAATAATTGCAAGTAGGAGCAGCAAGCACATGCATATTATATTTATCAAAATCATCATGTGCAATGGTAAAAGGCAACCCATCAATATAATCCTTAATAAGCACAAACTTCTCCGATATAGAGTGGTTGGGAGAATTCAAAAAGATAATAGGACTATCATGCGTGGGTGCAATAGCAACAATTTCATGTTTAACATAAGGAACTATAGCAAGTTCATCTCCATAAGCATAATTCATATTGGCATCTTGGCCACAAGCATAGCAAACATCCTCAAAAAGGGATATTTCAAGAGAATCAACGGGATCATAGCAATCATCATAGCAATCATCCTTTGGTAAACACGAAGGGGAATTAAACAATGTATGAGTTGGAGGGTTACTCTCATTAGAAGGTGTGCATGGGTAGCTAATCCGCTCTTCTTCCTTCTGTTCTTCGCTCTCCTCATCATCTTTTTCATCCAATGAGCTCACTGTTTCATCCATTTCTTCTTCCATAGCTTCCTGCAAAATATTAGTCTCTTCTTGGACAGCGGAGACTTTCTCCATAAATGCATTAATATAGTAATTGTATTCATAATTTTCATAGAAATATCTAAGTATAGCAAGATTTTCAGGCCTATAAACACCATCATCATCAAAAGCTTCATACTTTTCAAACAAAGATTCAATTTCATAAGCAGCCTTAAAAGCAACAAATTCTTCTATTTGTTCAACATCATAGTAATCATATATACCATTAGCATAAGAAGCTAAGGTTTCATTATCATTAAATTTGCATGAAAAGCGAAGGTGTGGAGCCTTCATCCTAGAGCAACAAGTAATATCATATCTCAAGCATAGATCCCGGGCATACCAACGCAACATAATAAATTGATCCCATAATAGTTTCCCTTTTTGTGTCAAGCAATAATCCCTAAAGTATTCACGTTGATCCAACGTGTCTCCCATTATAAAGTTGAATGGGGTTTTCTCAGGATTATCAAAGTAGTACATAATATCTTTCACATAATGAGAATCGAGGGTTTTAACAGTTACCCCATCTCCATGAGTAGCAAGTACACCTAATTTTTTTGGTATTTTGCGTTCCATATCCATAACTAATGATAAAGAACAACTGAGAACAACAAATAAAAATTACTTAGTGATAAAGCAAATAAGCACACACGAGAATATTCACCCCACGCTATGACTCCCCGGCAACGGCGCCAGAGAAAGGTCTTGATAACCCACAAGTATACGGGATAGTTGTAGCCTCTTTCGATAAGTAAGAGTGTCGAACCCAAAGAGGAGCTAAAGGTAGAACAAATACTCTCTCAAGTCCTATCGGCCACTGATACGACTCTACGCACGCTTGACGTTCGCTTTACCTAGAACAAGTATGAAACTAGAAGTACTTTGTAAGTGTGATAGGATAGGTTTGCAAGATAATAAAGAGCACGTAAACATAAACTAGGGGCTGTTTAGATAAAGAAGCAATAAAGTAAATATAGCGAGTGTGGAAAAGTGGTGGTAGGAGTTGTGAAATTGTCCCTAAGCAATTGACTATGTTACTAGACCGGTAATCACTATTGCAATTCTATTTGAGGGAGAGGCATAAGCTAACATACTTTCTCTACTGGGATCATATAAACTTATGGTGGAACTCTATCAAGCATCCGCAACTACTAAAGATTCATTAAGGTAAAACCCAACCATAGCATTAAAGTATCAAGTCCCTTTATCCCATACGCAAACAACCTACTTACTCGGTCTGTGCTTCATCACTCCACGCCACCCACCATAAACAAATCATAAACATATTACAAACCCTACAGCGGGAATCCCTCATGCTTGCGCGACACAGAGGGCACAATAGGACAGCACCAATAATAAAACATGCAATTCAAACCAATCATAGCAATTCATTAATCACCGATAGGACAACGAAAATCTACTCAGACATCATAGGATGGCAACACATCATTGGAAAATAATATGAAGCATAAAGCACCATGTTCAAGTAGAGGGTACAACGGGTTATGGGAGAGTGGACCGCTGAATATAGATGGGGGAAGGTGATGGAGATGTTGGTGAAGATGACGGCGGTGTCGGTGAAGATCGCGGTGATGATGATGGCCCCCGGCAGCGCTCCGGCGCCACCGGAAGAAAGGGGGAGAGAGCCCCCCTTCTTCTTCTTCTTCCTTGACCTTCTCCCTAGCTGGGAGAAGGGTTTCCCCTCTGGTCCTTGGCTCCCATGGCTTGGGAGGGGTGAGAGCCCCTCCGAGATTGGATCTATCTCTCTGTTTCTGCGTTCTGGAATTCTGCCCTGGCACCGTTTCCTTTATAACTGGAGATCCGTAACTCCGATTGGATTGAAACCTTTGCCCAGATCATTTTCCAAAAATTAGCTTTCTTGCGGCCAAAGAAGGGCATCAACCGCCTTACGGGTGGCCCACTATATAGGGGGGCGCGCCCCCCTGGAGTGGTGGCATGGGCCACTCTCATGGCCACCTCGGGCACCGTTTCGCGTTGATTCTTCCTCCCAAAAATCACAAATATTCCAAAATAATTCTCCGTCCGTTTTTATCCCATTTGGACTCCTTTTGATATGGGTTTTCTGCGAAACAAAAAATATGCAACAGACAGGAACTGGCACAGGGCACTGGATCAATATGTTAGTCCCAAAAAATAGTATAAAAAGTTGCCAAAAGTATATATAAAAGTTGTAGAATATTGGCATGGAACAATCAAAAATTATATATACGACGGAGACGTATCAATATCATATTGCATGAGTTTATCCCTCTTCATCATGTCATCTTTCTTAATGCGTTACTCCGTTCTTTATGAACTTAATACTCTAGATGCATGCTGGATAGCGGTCGATCTGTGGAGTAATAGTAGTAGATGCAGGCAGGAGTCGGTCTGCTTGTCACGGATGTGATGTCTATATACATGATCATGCCTAGACAATCTTATAATTATTCGCTTTTCTATCAATTGCTCGACAGTAATTTGTTCACCCATCGTAATACTTATGCTATCTTGAGAGAAGACACTAGTGAAACCTATGGCCCACGGGTCTATCTCTTATCATATAAAGCTTTCAATCTACTTTTATTTGCATCTTTACTTTTCCAATCTATATAATAAAATACCAAAAATATATTTATCTTATCATATTATCTCTATCAGATCTCACTTTCGCAAGTGGCCGTGAAGGGATTGACAACCCCTTTATTGCGTTTGTTGCGAGTTCTTGTTTGTTTGTGTAGGTGTGTGGGACTTCTGAGGAGCCTCCTACTGGATTGATACCTTGGTTCTCAAAAACTGAGGGAAATACTTACGCTACTATTGCTGCATCACCCTTTCCTCTTCAAGGAAAACCAACGCAAGCTCAAGACGTAGCAACCGCCACCAAAAAAGGTTCGGGTCAACGACGGGCTGGTTCCTCACCAAGCTGCGCCCCCCCGGAAGGTAGCACCTCCCAGTACCAGCCCGACGGAGCCCAGTCCCGGACATGGCTCCTCACCAAGCCCAGGCCTCCTCCGCCGAGTCGACGATGAGGATGCGGGATAGGCATCGTCGACGTCGATGCGGGAATAATGTCTTTAACTAAAAAAATAACAACAAATTAATGTGACACCTAAAACACCTAAATTCTATTAATAACTACACCTAATTAAAAACCTACATTTTAAACATGATTCGATCATAACTAGGGTTCATACTACATTATTCTAAGATTAGACACCTAAAATACCTAAATTAAATTACCAACATGTGGTGGCTGCTCTCACCTCGATCGAGGTCGGAGGGGGTCGGTAACGGGGACGACGACGGGGATGATCGAGGTCGGAGAGGGAGGAGGAGCGGGGGCCACCGGCGCCGGAGAGGGAGGATGAGGAGGGAGGGATCAACCTTGGGGTGGAGGAGGAGGATGGCGGCGGCGGCGACGGAGGCGATAGAGACGATCGATGAGTGTGAGGGGGAGAGTGAGAGGACGCGCGCGGGCCAGTTTGGATAAGGTCTTTTAGTGGTAGTGCTGGTCCGTAAAAAGCGTTGTTGCTAAAATAAGTAGTAGTAGCGCTTTCTTCCAATGAGCACTACTAGTACCCCTAGCATACCCTGGAACGGTCTGTCAGTTTTAGTAGTAGCGCGTTTTATAGCTTCAGCGCTAGTGCTATGCTCATATTAGCAGCGCTTGTACATCCCAAGGGCTACTGCTAAGTAGCAGCAACGCTTGGTCTGTAAAAGCGCTACTGGTAAGCTCCTGTGTATAAGCATTTCTCTAGTAATGGTCAAAGATCTTACCGACGTCCTCGAAGGAGCCACCGATGAGGTCGAAGACATGGAAGAGGAGGCCGAAGAGTCCGTGGACTGTCGACCACCAGCCACGGTCCCCTCGGGCAAGTGGAACGAGACCTCAACCTACGACATCTACATGGTCGTCATGCCAAATGCCAGTAACAATGGCGGTGGCGACGACAACATCAATGGCAAGAACAGTGCCAACGGAAACAACAACAACAATCCTGATAGCCGTTCAAGTGACAGTTCACGTGACGAAAACGGGGATCCCAAAAGCGAGTCCAGACCCTTCGATGGGGACATCCTAAACGAACCGCTTGGCAGCCCGCGACATGATGAATGTCGTGAGAGGCTGGCCAGGTCGGCCAAGAAGGTAGTCAAATATAACAGGGGACTGCTCCAACGTATGCGGGCCATCGATGATCGGTAGTAATAGATCCTCCAGTATGAGGAGAATCGGAAGAACAAGAAGAAGACGCAGCAGGCGGCCAAGAAGGCAAAAGTCGGAACCCGATGAAAGACTTGGATGTCGTTGCGGACCACACCATGATCTCTAAATGCATGTGGGTTAGAGACCTGCACACCAGTGTAGGAGATTGGCCTCCTCACCATGATGGTCGGCTGGCCGGTAAGGGAAAACGCGCTCCCGAGGTTGGGGGCATGAATAGCAGTGATGATGCATCGCACAACATGGGTAGCTCAGGCACCCAAAGTTGGGATAAGTCGAGCTCCCGACCCAAGAAGAGCTGCCAAACATAACCCTCGGACGATCTACCAGTCTAGGCTCAATGCACCACGACCCCACACCACCATGAGACATCGGCTGAGCAGACAGCTCAACTACGCAAACAAGCCAGGGACCGATACATGCTAGCTTTCTCCAGATACGGCCAGCTTGGGGCCGACGGTGGTGGTTCTTCTTCATGTGTTTCTCTTCGGCTGTCCTTCGCGTGGTCTCTGTCATGTTGCTATGCATGCTCAAGACCCTGCCATGGTTGCCATTGTGCTGTTGCGAGCTTCGGGCTCTTGGTGTTCTCTTGGTTCACCTTTGCTCAATGACGACACGATGATGCCTCCCCGACATGCTAATCGTTTCGACCGCCCGTGGCGGATCTCCCAGTCAAGGTTCGTGTTAGTTTGGCACTCGTTGATTATGGTTGATCCTCTGTTCTGCCGTGGGGCTCGGTACGCACGCCGGTGTGGTGCGTTAGGTTGTTTGCAGAGTTTGGGTATTGTGATCCCTCGACATCACCCTACATCTACTTGTCTCTCGTGGTGTTGTTCTTTCTGCCTGCTAGCTAGGTCATGCCTTCTCCTAGGTGGCAATTTCTTCTCATCTTCTGTAACCTTGTTAACTGTACGGTTTTCGGCCCGGTTCCCTCATAAACGGGGTCAAGTTGTTTAGGTTTTCGATCCGGTTTTCCTTATAAACTGGATTAGGCAAAGCTTAAAGGGTGACTCTTGGCTTTGGCAGCTTTTTGAGTAATATATTCAGGTGGGGATCCTCTCCCCCCCCCCCCCCGGTGACCGTTAAAAAAAGATACGCCGAGGGTGTCGGCATCAACGACGCGCGTCATAACATTCATGCTCTCTGAGAAATAGGGGCGGAAGCGATAACTAGAATCTAGGAAATAGATTTGCAAGCTGTGAGCCGCATGTCCTACCAGGCCTCCCTCCAACTGTTGCTTTTGATTTTTCCCATCTCTTTCATTTCTGATTTTCTGAGCCGTTCTTTGGGCTTTCAACACACAAGTAATACAGGTTCCATGGAGTCTTCATCGCTGGAGACAGAGTGCCATTCAAGAGCATGGTTCGAGGTGAGATGGTTGCGAAAATGGTCTCTCCCTCTGATGACTTCGGCGGGTACGGCCGGCTCCGTGCCGAGAAAGGCACAGGGATTAACCCTAGTTCACGTATGGCGAGCGCCATCGGCGCTTGAGGAGCTTGAGAGTAGCTTAGTGTTCTCCATGAGATGTTTGTTTTTAGGGTTCTTTTGGCTCCTACACAGGTGTATTTCTCGATTTGTTTATGTAACTTTCATTTTATTTAATGAAATGAGCATATATTTTTCTAACAAAGCATATTGGCTTAAATTTTCCATGGATCAAGAGAAAAGAAATGAGTTGAGAGGTGGGTGTATTGCTTGTAGTAAATTAATGAGCCTTGGACAGACCATAGTTTAATGGGCCAAAATTTTCATTGCATCAGTTGTTATATGGGCCGTCACTCTTGGACCTAGTCAAAATTTGGTGGGCAATTTTTTTAATTGGCATGATTCCTACATGAACTGCCATGTCAAATGATTTCCCATCTGTACTCGTGCCGTCGCCGTTGCCATATGAGATACTTAGGTACCCTTGTCTCCGGCTGCCATCTTGGTGCTGAGAGGTGAGGGAACCTCGGATCTTTAAGACCTTGATGTTCTTTGTCATTGTTTTGTGAGAATAAACTTCTTCTTGTTCTTTTGGCGGGCCATGAGTCTAGAGAGTTTTATGTCCTCGCAGATTCGATTATTCGAATTTGATGAGTTTATGTTGACATGTCAAGCTTTTTTTGTTGGTCTAATTCTTTGTGGAGGTGAAATGTTTCATCGACAACATGGTAAAGATATAGTGATTCGATGGCCTGCACTTCTAGGGGGTCATCCCCGACACAAGTACGTTCATTGATCAAGGTTTCCCATCTTTTTCGATGCGCGACTCAAGGCGCTTTCAAAAACCATTATTGGTAATATTCGTGCGGGTGAAAGAGTGACAACATCGTTGCTCCAGTCCAACTGCAGCCTCTTTAACTAAGTCTTTGAAATATTTCTTCGAGCAGAGATTGATACCGCAAAGAAGGTGTTTTAAAGGAATTTCATTGTAATTCTTAGTCATAGGATTTACTTTGTATTTTTTTGGATCTTAGGTCCAAACCATTGTACCTGTAATTGTTATGAGTATGAATAAAGTTACATGTGTTCCTCAAAATAAAATAAAATATACGCTGCCATTGAATTACCTTAGCAGTTATACATCTTTCAGCAGCGGTAGATGACGCTTGAACAGTACTCTTAATTCTCATAGGTTTGTTATAAGTAATGAGGATCCAACTCCCTTGTTGACAACTACATCAATTGGACAGCCCATATATTTATGTACTAGCAAAAGAGCCCGTGCATTGCAACGGGAGAGAAAAGATAATACACGCTCTTAACTCAACAACCATCACTCAAGACCACAATAGGTCCATCTCCTTTATTTTTGTGAGGCATCATATTTGTGTTGCCACTTATCCTCCTTCTCACCCTCGCCGGCGATGGCCTCGGTGTTCACACAAAACAACAAAAAACGTGTGTTGAATATGGTTAATCCTAAGGCCTCTCTCTCTCTCTCTCTCTCTCTCTCTCTCTCTCTCTCTCTCTCTCTCTCTCTCTCTCTCTCTCTCTCTCTCTCTCTCTCTCTCTCTCTCTCTCTCTCTCTCTCTCTCTCTCTCTCTCTCTCTCTCTCGCTCGCTCGCTCGCCTTCTCTCACTCTCACAATGAGAAATCTGTTGTTCCCCCTGCGACATTTTTCAGAGGTATGCATGTGTAGTTACCGATGTTTTCTTTTCCCTATATGGTTATAGTGGGGTGTTTATTTGCAATCTGGATCGCCGCCGGTATAAAAAAAGGATCTTGCGCTATAAATTATAAGTTTGCTTTCATAACAATTTTTGAAAAATATTTAACAGGTCAAATTAACATCATATTTAGATTCCACACATTTTTCTAACAAAATTTCATATATAATATGTTAAAATCAAAGTTACGGTTTAAAAGATACAGATAATTTAGAAAATCATTTGGTTTGACTCAAATATATTCCAAAATAATATTTAAAAATACTTAACAGGTAAAAATAATCTCATATTCATATTCTACATATTTTTTTAATCAAATTTCATATATAACATGTTCAAATCGGAGCTACGGTTTAAAAGATATGGATGATTTTAAAAAACATTTATTTGACTTAAATATGATCCGCGGATGAATTACCTAAAACATCAGGGGGTTCGAAAAATGTAAAATAACGGTTCGGGTGTGACTTAAATCCGGACGGCGGGTTGAATTCTCTGAAATAGAGGAACTTTTCTGAAAAATGCCATAACGGACGAAAGAAACCCAATTTGCTTTATTATTAGGTAAAGATATGAACGTTATCCACAAGTTCAGTTGTCCGTCCTACTGTATCTGGAAAAGATCCACATATTTGCACCCCAAATAAATCCTCTGATGAATGTCGTTGTAGTAAAGCCCACTCTGAAGCTTATCCCTACATGAAGCTTGCCCCTACAAAAAGTCAAAGTGTTACCAACAGACTGCGGAGAACACTAATGTTCTACTCCTTCCGTTTCAAAATAGATGATCCAACTTTATATTAAAGTTAGTACAAAGTTGAGTCATCTATTTTGTAACGGAGAGATACCTGGAAAGAAAAATGGCACCGCGTGAGAAGGCGAAGTCGGCAGCGGCGCAGGCTGCGCATGCGCTGATCGAAGCGGGGTACGCCACCGTGGCACTGGGAGGGGGCAAATTGATAGGGGAGGGGCGGCAGGGAACGCCGCCACACGACCGGGTGGTTAGGGCATCGGTGCAAGGTGCTTGTGCCCAGCTGCGAGACTCTCCGGCGTCTGGGCTGGATGTGCAGGGCATCTACTCCCTCCGTTGCTAAATAATTGTCTTTCTAGCCATCTCAAATGAAATACAACATACGAATGTATGTAGACATGTTTTAGAGCGTAGATTCACTTATTTTGCTTCGTATGTAGTCATTTGTTAAATTTTTTAGAAAGACAATTATTTAGGAATGGAGGGAGTACAATGCAAGAGCGCTTATTTGGACGCTTAGGCAATAAAAAAATTAATTAAAGAAGTGGCGTTGCTGTAGGAATCCGTCTCCTCAACGCATGGGCGCTTGGTCGAGTGCTAATGCAATGGGTTTCTCGTAGAAAAAAAAGAGACAGCACTCGTTAAACAGCTCAGAGGAAAGAAAAAAAACCGAAGCGCCCGATGGCAGCCCTGGCATCGACGCTAGCAGTAATCCCTAGATCGACCAGGATTGGAGCATAACGGCCAGGAAGTGAATCCTAGCACCTGTCATTAGCGCCGGCGTTGTACATGCCCTGATGGGCGGGGGCGCGCGACGACGGAGAGAGGATGAAGGCATGGCCGAGGTTCTCGTGGTCTTCCTCGATGGGAATACGCGAGTGGACGGACATGGGCGCACTGCATGGCGCTGGATCTCGCCTCGGAGGCAGTGGTGGCGGCGTCCGAACTGCGATATCAGGGCTTAGAGCATCTTCAAAAGTGACTGTAAGCTTGCGATAAAAGTGGGTTTTAGCGCTCGCGGGGTGATTTCGCATGCTCCAGCGAGAGCGGAAAGGATCGCGCACGTGAAAAAGTGGCCGGACGCGCGCTAGTTTTGGCGCACGGTGTTCGGCGCAAGTTATAAAATCCAACGCCTCCGCGTGTCCTCCCACCGCTCTGTACCTCGCCGCCGCTTTCTCCCCGCTCTTTTCTCGCCTTGCCGCCGCCGGGGAGCTTCGGGCTACCGCGGCATCCGCACGCGCCCCACCGACGCCTTCTCCGCCGAGAACCGGTCCGGGGAGATGCGCCTCGGCCTCGGCACTTTCGACACCGCCCGCGCGTATGACACGGCGGCGTGGCGCGTCCGGTGGCCTCGTCGGGAGATGAACTTCCCCAACGTGCCGACGCGGGAGCGAGCGCATGGACTCGTGCCTCCCCGCCGGCTTATCACCGACGAAGATCGCCGCGAAAACTGGAGGCGGGAGCGCCATCTCGGCATCGTCAAGATGGACAAGAAAACCATGGAGCTGTGGAGCCAATGCTTCCCGCAAGACATCATCAACGAGCGCGAGTTCTACGCGCAAGGGAGGGCAGAGAGAAAGGAGAGGAGGGCGGATTCTGATCGGGAGACAAATTCTGATCCCATCTCATTTGTCTCCCCCTCTTCCCCAGACCCCAGAGCCGATCTCCTTTCCTCTCTCGTACACATGAACAATGACAACTCCCGCCAACCTGGTGGAGCCCCGTCGCAACTGCTCCTCTTAGAGCATCTTCACTAGTCGCATAAAAATTTCGCGTCCTAAAATAGTTTTAGTGCGTCACTGTAGTATTTTTAACGCGCCGGATTCAGTATTTGTTTAGCAGATGCCCCAAAACACGCAGTGTAAACTGTAAAGCGCACGCAATCCAGCGCCTTAAATTTGCAGCTCTTGATAGCGTTTTTCAGCGCACACCCTACCCTTTTTTACGCCCGCACTATTTTACAGCTTCTGCTGGAGTTGTCTAGCGCCCAAAGAAACTGGATTTTAGCGTGCGGAACAGTTTTTGGGTCATGGCCTCTGGATTCACCATCGCACATGCCCTACCGACCGCCTCTTTAGTGCCAGCGCCTGCACGGTCGATCTTGTCCACCTCTGACGGCAGGGTGAACAAGAGTGACGAAATTGAGCCGGCGTGACTTGTGAAATATAAATGGTAGCAATTTTCTGAAAGAAACAAATAACCAAATCGTCACACTATTCGCAAAAAGAAAAACAAATTTTCACACATGCATGTTTTCTTGAACGTCAGTACAGACGCAAGCGTCCATATATACGCGCATTATGCGCACTCATCCATACAAACGCACATATACATCCTATCTCTATGAGCATCTTTAAAAGACTAAGCCGACATATCATCTTGAGATTTTACAAAGTCATCATAGGAATCTCATAGTCGACGGAAATGTCTTGTCCTAAATTTTTTGAAATAAATGCAGGATAAATATGAGCATCAGGATTTAAACCCTAATAAGCTTATAATACCACTGTCCATCTAACTATTCAATCACGGTTGGTTCGCCACACAAAGCATATTTACTCAAAAACATAGTCTCATTGGCTCATTGCGAATGTGTGCGTGCTGGTCATCCGGCGCGACCGGCGCTGGACCGTACAATCTGGCACGCAGTCCCACGCGTGCCATGGCAATGGCCATGGAACCTGACGTTGCTTGGACATGAGAGCTGCTAGTATCACGCTGTAGGCCACATGTGGGCCTGTTCGTGACCCGCGAAACACGCTCACCGGCAGCCGGAGATCCTTGAAGTAGATGGAAGCTATACGTACGGAGAAGGACAAAAAAGACATGGAAATCTCATTGCCCTCAAATTATCCCGACCATCCAACCATCCCAGGTACTTACGTTTGCATCAAGAGGAGTGACACCACGCATGAAACAATTCTAATTCTAACCGACCTGAATCACACGATCTACGTTTGACCTTGCATGGTCGTTGCTATCGTGTAAGAAGAGCATTTGTGTCCTTCCATCTTCTGTGCTCAACTTCTTGTAATTTCCTCCAATACAAGATTTTAAATTGTGGATTAATTCGTTCCTATCTTCAAATTCTAGCATATTCATGTAGACACGGAGAAAATGAGGTCTCTTGATGTGTTGTAAGCGCATCTCCAATGTGAACCCTCAAATCGGGCATGAATGCGGGAGCCAGTCATCCAACCGCATCTCCTAAGTGTCTGTCCAGGTCCGATCAATTTAAAATTCAAATGCATAACGCTCGATCACAATCGGCACATCGTTGACGTGATGGATGCCGATGCCTGCTGCTGGGCGGCGTGGAAACAGGGCAACTTGTATTGGTCAGGCTAGAACGGTGTCTGAATGGACAGTGATGGCGGCGACTCCCCGTGTCCCAGGCCCCGCTTGCCTCCCGCACGATCCGCCACCACACCCGCCGCCCTTCTTTTTTAGCAGCACATCCTTTGACTTCTGTTTGAGGCGGTGGGCTTGCCTTGTCGCCGAGTTGATCTTTCGGACGGCCGCCTTCGCCTGATCCTCCACCACCATCGTCTTCGGCAGCTTTTTGTATGGGTCCATGTGACAGCTACGACCAAAATGGGCAGAAACTGGGCTGTAGAGTGGCGGGATGGAGAGGAAAAGCTTGAGAAAGGGGTTTTGCCGTGGAAACAATGCCGCCATCTCCAAATGCGCGGGTTTCGCCTCGGTTTTGGAAGGGGTGTCGAAGTTCTACGTGGCGGTGTTTCGAACACCTACAAATCCCCTTAGTTCGCTTCTGGTTTACTGGAAAATGGACACGCGGACTGGTCCACGGACAAATGCGGGACACCGTTGGATGGCTTGCGGCGTCCGAACAACTTTATTCGGACACTTGCATGAGGTTTAGGTGTTGACGTTGGAGATTTTTCTTTTTGCAGGTAGATGTTGGAGATGCCCTAAGGAGTCCGTTTTCCCTGAAAAATGAAGAAAGAAGTCCGTTTTTCACTCTTGACATATGCAATAATGTTTTTTGTTCAAAACTACTCCCTCCGTCCCACAATATAAGAACATTTTTAACACTACAATAATGTCAAAAATGTTCTTATATTTTGGGACAGAGGGAGTATTTATTGCTTGCATATGCTATCAAGCAACGATGGATGATATCACAGCCGCATAGAGGGCAAGCGTAGAGGGCACTTGCCGAGTAGAGAATGTATCATGTGCAACGAAGGAATTGGTGCACCAGATGCACCGGCCAATTGTGAACCGTTAGATTGAAAAGGAAGGGAGAAGATCCAGGAACGGATTGGGCTGCTGGCACACTTGCAAAAAGAACCTTATGTTGTCCCTAAATTGGACGAAGTAGGCGCACAGATCTCCTCCCCAAGGCCCAAACGCAATCATCTCTCTCCCCCACCTTCAGATCCAGGTTACCAAATTTCAGGTTACTAGATCTCGTGCAGTTTATTACTGCAGGTCTGAGGCCCTGTTTGGTTCATAAGTCCTAGGACTTTTTCTAGTTTCAACTAAAAAGTCCCTAGTCCCTAAAAAGTCCCTCCCTGTTTGTTTTTAGGGACCAAAAAGTCCCTAGTCCCTCCCTAAAGGTTATTAAATCACATGTAAAAGACCATGTTACCCCTAGTATACAGAAAAATAACAATCAAACAACACCATGGGGCGGCGGGGCAATGGGTGCAGGGAGGGGCATTGTTGGAGAAGTCCCAAAAAAGACTCTCCTTAAGAGTCTTCTTCATTTAGTCCAAAAAAACAACTTTTAGTCCCTAGTAGTCCCTCCTGTTTGGTTAAAAAGTCTCTAAGAGGGACTTTTTCTAGTCCCTACACCAAAAAGTCACTGGAAACAAACACCCCCTGAGGGAGCATTTCATCAGGCGTCTTGTATTCCATAATTCCATAAATCTTGTGTTACTATCTGTTTAATAATTTTGTATGATATGGATGCTGGTAATGCATCTTCTAAAAGACCCTGCCCATGAGTACTACCATTTACTAGAAGTACTTGTATATGGTGAGAGGAAGTAATTATTTTAAGACCTTTTTCTGATTTCCATCACTTTCTGCACTTGATGCTTCCCTGTAAAGTGCAACATTGTATATATGTAACATCAGTTTTTATGCCACTTGTGTGCGTCAAGTTGTACATATATCCAATAAATTTGTGACGCAATTTCCACATCATGAACTGGATTACTGATATTCTGATGTTGCCCAGCCAGTTAAAACTAGTGTCATGTTTTTTTTTGTTTAAAAATGCATATACAAAACATCTACAGTGCCTCCGAAATATTGTTGTAACATTTCCTTCCACACACAAATGGTACGGGTGCAATGTAAGGTGGACATGGCAGGATCTAGCTATGTGAAATGAAGCAAAGTAAGTATTCTGGTAGTAGCTCATGTCAGCCGTTAAAAAGAAGCAGTATACAGACTAGGTGGGAGATGAATTTTGTCCCACTTTACTCTTTTCTGCAAAAACGTGGACCAGTATGCAAAACTGCCAAGTGCCTTTTGCAAATGTGCCATCAGCCCACGTTGAGGCTGAATCTTCCCCTCTTATTCTTCATCCAACGGCCCACAAGTAGCTGGTGCATCAGGTGCACCAGTTCCGTCGGTGCACTGGATACTTTCTCTTGCCGAGTAGTATAAGGTCAAGGTTTCATTTAAGACGTCAATATTCTACTAGCCTAAAATAAGCCTAATTACTATTTCTTTTTGCATTATCCGCATTGTTTCGGCAACACACTACCTTCATACTGGATATCCGGGAGTTTTTATTAAATCTCGAGCCATATTTTATTCATCATTTTTTCGGATAGTATATAGTAGCCCCTCCTGTTCTTTTGCCCTTCTGCGGGAGACCAAGCACGTGATTGAAACTATTTTATAAATGGAAAATAAATGTTCTCAAAAGGAGTCAGAAATTTGTGCGTGGTCTTACTATATTATACCGAGGCCACGAGTCAAATTTGATCCGAATCAGAGTCCTTTAATACTCCAACATTTAAATACGCGAGGCATTTTGCCAGTCTAATTAAACAAATGATTTCTGAGTAAAAAGTCTAATCGGGCATCTTCTCCCAAAAGCCTGCCAAACATTCCAAAAATCAGCCCACAACCCTTTAGCCGCCACTTGTCTTCTTCTCCTAATTCCTTTTAGCCGCCACTTGTCTTCTTCTCCTTCCAAAACCAGCACAGCCACCTTCTTCTTGTTTTCCCCACCACACTAACCACAACCATCCCACCATCCCAGCGCCGACCTTCGATTTGGACAGCCGGACGGAGATCCGACGGATCCCATGTGCTCCAGCCGCCCCGCGACCCAATGCTTGAGCTGCCTCTGCAACTGAGGCGCCCGAGCTCCCGCATGCCTCTGTCATCTCTGATCTCGCGCCGCCGTCCGCTGGCCAAGGAAAAAATTCGACGAATTTTCTCAAAATTTTGCTCATTTAATTTTGAGGGTCTACGAAATATTTGTATTTTGTTTAAATTATTTGGTATTTTTAAATCACACTTATAAAAGATAGGTGGAATCCTTCCAAACCACACTTCTTAGCTTGCCTCTGAGGTAGGCAGTTGTTCTTCCATACTTTATTATTTCTGTTGTACAAAAAAAGGCAAAAATAGTTAGGTCACTTGGATTCGAACCTGGGTCTACATAGATCGAAGTTACGGACACACCTTTACGAACGCCGTAAAGGATTTGATTCACTGGTCATGTTAACATGCTAGTCTTCGGAATCAAAGAAAGGCTAGGGTGTTTGCGAATGGTATCCAGCAACTACAGGAGGATGAGCGTACCTATCTCTTCTTGTCTGATCTCCAAGAGGCTATCTGTGTGACTAGTTGAATTAGTACTTTTAGGGCGTCTCTAGTACTTTGCTCTGGAAGCCGTCTGCGGACAGGGGGCCAATCAGCGGACACTGATATTGGAGACGGCCACTTAATGTTGTCTGCATACATTTCAACCATTGTTTGAACTAACCGGACAAAAGTCATGCAAACAAGACAGATTTTCATATAAATCTGACGAAATTCATTACATTTTAGATTTTTTTTCATGTTGACCGGACTGACCCTATTCTAACCTAGTCTAAATGATCGCCGACGCCCGCTCCCCATGTCCGGCCATGAGCCCCAAGAACTGAAGCTCCGGCTATTGTATTCGCCTTCTCCAGTTCCTTCCCGGGGCTCTAACTGGGCATGAATGTAGCACTGACGCTTTGAAGCGGCACTGGCCGGTTCAGGCGGGAAAAGCGAGCGGGCGATTGAGGGGATTCGGGTGGGCTAGGGCAGTCAGACGCGAGCGTGGCAGCGGTCCACACGCCCGCAAAGCCCCCGCTAATTGTCTCCGGTTTGTGGGAAAAACTACATCTTCGGATGCATAATCCAGTGTGAACAAATAACCAATTTTGCGCACATATTTAACCGGTAACGCTAAAAATATGACGCCGGATTTTTAAGCATGACAAATCAAATGTCTTTTATGCAAATTTAAGTTTTTGTGGGGATAAAAAAATTAGTCTATGAAAACAGCAATTTCCTTAAAAAAACACAGCAATTTCCTGAAAAAAATAACTAAACCGGATTTGTCATGATTGTCAATTAAATTTGCCATCATCAGCAAACACAAATTGCCATAAAAATATCTGATTTGTCATGGTCAGATTTGGAGTGGAGTCCTGTTTAATTTAGGGATACTTGCTACCAGCACAAATGTCTTGTCCGAGGACGCATCAAGCTGATTCCTCTGCAGCGGTCGGCCAGGCCTGCCAGTCGGACATCCTTGATCCTGCTCTCCAGCCTCGCTCGCAACGTGTTGTTGATGCGGCCACAGGTGTGACAGCCGCCGGCGTTGAGCAGCCGGAGGCGTGGACAGTGGTCGGCGAAGGCGGCCAACGAGGCTGGCTCGATCAGGCCGCCCGAGAGCACGAGCTGCTCCAGCAGAGGGAGCTTCTTCACCACCATCGTGATGAAGATCTCGCTTTCCATGCGGGTGCGGCCCATGTCGTACTGGCACGTCACATGAAGGCTCCGCAACAATGGCGCCCTGTGGTTATTAAGAGACGCTGATCAGGGTGGTGTATGCGTGACCAGATCGTCGATGGACGCGTGGGGTGCCTACCTGTCTGCCAGGTAGAGCAGGAAAATGTCGTCGACGCGGGGCAAAATTTCGTGTTTTGATCTTTTTGATACAAATTCAGGATCTGACTTCGATTCGAAAAAAATTTGGGATTTGACACTTTTTCTTACTGTCAGGGCCTCTGGCGGTAGGGTTATACAGCCTACCGCCAGGTCCCGCGAGGAGTACTAATCCACGTCGACGCTGAAGCGGCCGCCATCCCCCTCCGTCGCACCCTACCGCTGTGGCACTGGCGGTAGCTGTCTAACCCTACCGCCGGGACCCTGGCGGTAGGGTCCGGACAGCTATTTCACCCGAGACCCCGCGCCCCTGCCCATCTCTCCACCTCCCCCCGTCGGCAGTTTCTCCTTTCTTTCTCCCCCAAGTCGCTCCTCTCTCCCTCTCTCATCTCCTCCACTCTCCCCCTCGGATCTTCACCATTCTTCACCGTTTTGGCGGATCGAGAGGACCCCGAAGAGTGAATCGTAAGCTCCTCTGATCCCTCCAATTAGTTTTTGCAAACTTGCTTCCGATTCGACGCATTATTTGCTTGAAATCCCTCATATTTTAGAACTTAGATTGGATTTTTTTGACCTAAGATTGTTTTAGCTTGATTGTAGTTCTAGCTCTTAGTTCTTTAGTAAGTAGTGGTATCGAATATGAACTCTAATCAATAGTTCATATGTTAGTGTGAAGATGAACCCTAGTCCATAATTGTTTTTGTTAAAAAAATTATGATGTAATGCATGTGGGAGGACTTGATTGTAGTTTGATGATGCATGTTGATATGATGATATGAAGATGTTGGAGGATTTTTTTTTGTTTACAAATATGATGATATGAATTATGATGCATGTTGGAGGATTTTTTTTGTTTAAAAAATGATGATATGATGCATGTTGGAGGACTTTTTTTTGATATGATGCATGTTGATATGATTTGATCCATAATGTGTAGTAGATGTTGTTGGAGGATTTTTTTTGATATGATGCATGGTGATATGATGCATGTTTATGTATGCTTATGCTTATGATGTTTTTGTTTATGAAATTTTATTAAGGCAGCCACCTCTTGCGGACAACATCGGCCCACGGTACTCCATGCTGGATTGGGCATTCGACAAGGGTCATCGTGCCCGTTTCATAGAGAACGGAGAGGTAAGTGATATGAATGAAATTTTGATCAAAGTTTTTGGATTGATGAAAATAATTTCCTAACTTTTGGCATTCACTTTTTGACAGATGCTCTAGCCACTACGCATGAGGGGTCACGGGGTTCATGGGCATATGGACTACGACGAGCGCTACGCGCCATTCTTCAAGAGAGCCCGGCTGTTGGGTTTCGTGTTGCAGTTCAAGCGTCAGCCGCTGACGCTTGTCCACGCAGCTCTGACAGCTCTGATTGACCAGTGGCGACCGGAGACCCATTCTTTCCATCTCCCATGGAGGGAGATGGCAGTGACCCTCGAAGATTGGTCGATGATAACTGCCATGCCGATCGAGGGTCATGCACTGACCGGGCGAGTGGAGAGGACCAACTGGCAGGAGAGGGTTACCACCCTCATCGGCGGCTGCCCCAAGGCTAAGGGTAACCGTACATCCGGTGTGCCGTTGTCCTGGCTCTGGGAGCACCGGAAGACATGCCCCGAAGATGCCGATGAGACGACTGTGGAGTGGTACGCGAGGGCCTACCTGTGGTATCTTCTCACGGAGGTCGTGTTTCCAGACGCATCCGGGAACTCTGCCAACTGGTCGTATCTGTTCTTCCTAGCCGACTGGGATGCAGGGTATAGTTGGGGGACCGCATCTCTCGCCTACCTATACCGTTCGGTAAGAGAGTATCTAATTGCCTACCTACGAAAGTATGTCCATGACATTTTGATATATCTGATCCTAATTTGATTTTTTGCAGCTTGACGACGCAACGCAGACAAGTCCATATGGGTGGCTTTGTCTAGGCCTTCTCCATTTGGATGTGGGAGTGGTTGCCGGTGGGGCATCCTGAGAAGCCGCCAGGACGCCCATGGGGTGCCTATAGCGAAGACATCGACGAGGCTCGACACCCCACCGTAGCTTACGAGTGGAACGTCGTCAAACTCTATACGGGCCTAAACAAGACTTCGTACAAGACCTACACCAATGAGTTGGACGCTTTGACGCATTGGCAGGTATATGAACTCGCTAAACCCATTTCTCTTTGATTCCACTTTTGACCGAGAGTGGCAACTTACCAACGTATCTCTACTCCTAATGGAGCACTTGGTGAATAGTCCGCGCGGTTTATTTTTGCTGGTTTCTTTTCGTCATCCTCCCACCACCGTTTTTTTCGTCATCCTACCACCTCTGCTCTACCTTCCATCGAAATAAACCGGTGCGAAAAAAACCCCTGGGATCGATCCCTCGTTCCCACTGCAGATCGATCCCCTCGATCCAGTAGACTCGCACAACCATCCTCTCCTCGATACCCTCGCACGCGCTAGGGTTCCTGCGCCGCCGCCACACGGGAGCTTGTCGACCAGCCCAACGTCCTCCGGATCGCCGCCACCCCTCTCTAGATCGCCGCCGTCACCGCCCCGGATCGCTGCCTTCGCCGTCATCCGGATTGCCGCCGTCGCCGTCGGAATCGCCGCCAACGTCTCGTCGCACGTCTCGTCGCCTCGGATCGCCGCCGTCGCCGTCGGGATGGCTGCAGCCGTCTCTCCAGATCGCACGGGCATTCATCGTCTCCGGCCTCGCCATTGTCGTTCCCGTATCTGCCCTCACCCGAAACCTAATGTGCACGCAATCTTCGTGTCGCTTCTTCCTTGTGTGTTCCATGTCGGCGGGTAGGCCCTCTGGTCCAGCTGTCCCTGGTTTTCTCTACCGCCGACGCCTCAATTCTGCCCCTCCCCCACACATCCCTCCCTCTCACGACCGTCGCAGCCATCATCGCGGTGTCAGTCAACTCCTGCCCCGACCTCCATCATGTATTTGTAGAAGATGGTGACGCATGATGAGTGGCTCAAGGTCCGCAAGGAGGGGATGAAATTCCTCATCACGTTGGACTTCATCGACGCCGCGGACAGGGTCTCCATCCGGTACCCAACGTGAAGTATGCCCATGCCTACACGCTGACATATATCCCCTCTCACTCATGCGTTTCTCCTAGAGTAGTACTGCTTCGGACATTTGGCTCTAACTGAAGTGTGATTTATGTGGTTTTGTTTGCAGCGGACATTGGGTTCAGATTTCAGACGGAGAACTTTAGGAGACTATCGACAGGACCAATGATCTTAACCTCACTGTTCGGTTCTGGTTCTGTTTCTCCTAATTTTGGTTTGTATTTCGGTGTTTTGTTATAGAAAAAGTCGATGGAGGAGGAGTGATATCTTACAATTTTGGCTAACTTTGTTGTACGCCAACATAATTTTTCTTTTTATCTGAAAATTTCAGGGAGAACACAGAAGCATTCGCGCCTCATGATTTCTGCATCATACTTAACGAACTTCAAATGACTGATCTTTGTAATCAATCTTTTGTTTATAATTCTGCATAGGAGGCATTGAGCATGTGTGTGTGTGTGTCATGCTTGGTCATATTGATTTTCTTGAAAAAATTGGCAGGTTCAGATTCTTGATTTTCGCATGAGTTGTGTTTTATTGGATAAAATGTCACAAGCAAGCCGAGTCCACAGTGAATTTCTTCAGCACATCGGTGCAAAATAATAATATGACAATTGATAGTCTCTCCACTGTTTTCCACACAAGTTGGAAGAGAAAATAATGGCATGTAAACACCTTTACTTTTTGCTGTTTGTAGGGCACCATGATACATGTCCCTGTCAGGTCGTTTGTTTGTTTTGTTAGTCCTCCCATGTCATCCTCTTTTGTCAGGTCGTATAGATTCAACAACTTGAGGCTCGTGTTGGGGAACGTAGCAGAAATTCAAAATTTTCCTACGTGTCACCAAGATCTATCTATGGAGAAACCAGCAACGAGGGGAAGGAGAGTGCATCTACATACCCTTGTAGATCGCTAAGCGGAAGCGTTCATGAGAACGGGGTTGAAGGAGTCGTACTCGTCGTGATCCAAATCACCGGAGATCCTAGTGCCAAACGGACAGCACCTCCGCGTTCAACACACGTACAGCCCGGTGACGTCTCCCACGCCTTGATCCAGCAAGGAGAGAGGGAGAGGTTGAGGAAGACTCCATCCAGCAGCAGCACAACGGCGTGGTGGTGGTGGAGGAGCGTGGCAATCTAGCAGGGCTTCGCCAAGCACCACGGGAGAGGAGGAGGAGGAGAGGCAGGGCTGCACCAATAGAGGGAGAAGTTCTCATGTGTATGGCAGCCCCAAAACCTCAAGTATATATAGGGGGGAAAGGGGCTGCGCCCCCTTTAGGGTTTTCCCACCCCAAGGGGTGCGGCCAGCCCTAGATCCCATCTAGGGGCGGCCAAGGGGGGAGGAGTGCCTCCCAAGTCAAGTGGAGGCCCTCCCCCTTAGGGTTTTCCTTCCCATGTGCATGGGCCTTGGGGGCTGGTGCCCTGGCCCATTATGGCTAGGGCGCCTTACAGCCCATGCTACTGTATTGGACGTGGTGGAACTATTTCGGACCTCCGGACCCCTCAGGATCCTACGGAACCTTCCGAAGCTTCCGGTACAATACCCAAAAACCCGAACTTTTTCCGGAACCCAACAATAACTTTCCATATATAAATATTTACCTCCGGACCATTCCGAACTCCTCGTGACGTCCGGGACTCATCCGGACTCAACAACATTCGGTAACCACATACAAACTTCCTTTATAACCCTAGCGCCATCGAACCTTAATGTGTAGACCCTACGGGTTCGGGAACCATGCGACATGACCGAGACGTTCTCCGGTCAATAACCAACAGCGGATCTGGATACCCATGTTGGCTCCCACATATTCCACGATGATCTCATCGGATGAACCACGATGTCAAGGACTCAATCAATCCCGTATACAATTCCCTTTGTCTAGCGGTATTGTACTTGCCCGAGATTCGATCGTCGGTATCCCGATACCTTGTTCAATCTCGTTTCGGCAAGTCTCTTTACTCGTTCCGTAACACATCATCCCGTGATCAACCCCTTGGTCACATTGTGCACATTATGATGATGTCCTACCGAGTGGGCCCAGAGATACCTCTCCGTTTACGGAGTGACAAATCCCATCTCGATTCGTACCAACCAATGCAGACACTTTCGGAGATACCTGTAGTGCACCTTTATAGTCACCCGATTCGTTGTGACGTTTGGTACACCCAAAGCATTCCTACGGTATCGTGGAGTTGCACAATCTCATGGTCTAAGGAAAAGATACTTGACATTAGAAAAGCTTTAGCATACTGAACTACGATCTTTGTGCTAGGCTTAGTATTGGGTCTTGTCCATCACATCATTCTACTAATGATGTGATCCCGTTATCAATGACATCCAATGTCCATGGTCGGAAACCGTAACCATCTATTGATCAACGAGCTAGTCAACTAGAGGCTTACTAGGGACATGGTGTTGTCTATGTATCCACACATGTATATGAGTTTCCTATCAATACAATTATAGCATGGATAATAAACGATTATCATGAACAAGGAAATATAATAATAACCAATTTATTATTGCCTCTAGGGCATATTTCCAATAGTCTCCCACTTGCACTAGAGTCAATAATCTAGTTCACATCGCCATGTGATCAACACTGATAGGCCACATCGCCATGTGACCATCATCCAAAGAGTTTACTAGTGTCTGTAAACTAGTTCACATCATCATGTGATTAAGACTCAATGAGTTCTGAGGTTTGATCATGTTTTGCTTGTGAGAGAGGTTTTAGTCAACGGGTCTGCAACATTCATATCCGTGTGTACTTCGCAAATCTCTATGTCATATTGTAAATGCTGCTTCCACGCTCCACCTGAAGCTATTCCAAATGGTTGCTCCACTATACGTATCCGGTTTGCTACTCAGAGTCACTCGGATAGGTGTTAAAGCTTGCATCGACGTAACCCTTTACGCCGAACTCTTTATCACCTCCATAATCGAGAAATATTTCCTTATTCTTCTAAGGATAATTTTGACCGTTGTCCAATGATCCGTTCCTGGATCATTCTTGTACCCCTTGACTGACTCATGGCAAGGCACACATCAGGTGCGGTACTTAGCATAGCATACTATAGAGCCTACGTCTGAAGCATAGGGGACGACCTTTGTCCTATCTCTCTTTTCTGCCGTGATCAAGCTTTAACTCTTAACTTCATACCTTACAACTCAGGCAAGAACTCCTTCTTTGACTGATCCATCTTGAACACCTTCAAGATCATGTCAAGGTATGTGCTCATTTGAAAGTACTATTAAACATTTTGATCTATCTTATAGATCTTGATGCTTATTATTCAAGTAGCCTAATCCAGGTTTTCCATTGAAAAACACTTTTCAAACAACCCTATATGCTTTCTAGAAATTCTACATCATTTCTGATCATCAATATGTCAACAACATATACTCATCAGAAATTCTATAGTGCTCCCACTCACTTCTTTGGAAATACAAGTTTCTCATAAACTTTGTATAAACCCAAAATCTTTGATCATCTCATCAAAGCGCACATTCCAACTCCGAGATGCTTACTCCAGTCCTTAGAAGGATCGCTGGTGCTAGCATACCTTTTAGCATCCTTAGGATCGACAAAACCTTTCTGATTGTATCACATACAACCTTTCCTTACGAAAACTGGTAAGGAAACTCGTTTTGACATCCATTTGCCAGATTTCATAAATGCAGCTAATGCCAACATGATTCCGACGGACTTAAGCATCGCTACGGATGAGAAAATCTCATCGTAGTCAACTCCTTGAACTTTGTGAAAAACTCTTCGCCACAAGTCGAGCTTCATAGACGGTGACATCACCGTCCACGTCCGTCTTCTTCTTAAAGATCCATTTATTTCAATGGCTTGCCGATCATCGGGCAAGTCCACCAAAGTCCATGCTTTGTTATGATACATGGATCCTATCTCGGATTTCATGGCTTCTAACCATTTGTCGGAATTTGGGCCCACCATCGCTTCTCCATAGCTCGTAGGTTCATTGTTGTCTAGCAACATGACCTTCAAGACAGGATTACTGTACCACCGTAAGTAGTACGCATCCTTGTCACCCTACGAGGTACGGTAGTGACTTGATCCAAAACTTCATGATCACTATCATAAGCTTCTACTTCAATTGGTGTAGGCGCCACAGGAACAACTTCCTGTGCCCTGCTACACACTTGTTGAAGTGACGGTTCAATAACCTCATCAAGTCTCCACCATCCTCCCACTCAATTCTTTCGAGAGAAACTTTTCCTCGAGAAAGGACCCGATTCAAGAAACAATCCCTATTGCTTTCGGATCTGAATTAGGAGGTATACCCAACTGTTTTGGGTGTCCTATGAAGATGTATTTTATCCGTTTTGGGTTCGAGCTTATCAACCTGAAACTTTTTTCACACAAGCGTCGTAGCCCCAAACTTTTAAGAAATGACAGCTTAGGTTTCTCTAAACCATAGTTCATACGGTGTCATCTCAACGGAATTCCGTGGTGCCCTATTAAAGTGAGTGTGGTTGTCTCTAATGCCTAACCCATAAACAATAGTGGTAATTCGATGAGAGACATCATGGTACGCACCATATCCAATAGGGTGCAACTATGATGTTCGGACACACCATCAAACTATGGTGTTCCAGGCAGTATTAATTGTGAAACAATTTCCACAATGTCTTAATAGCGTGCCAAAGTTCGTAACTCAGATACTCATCTCAACGATCATATCATAGACATTTTATCCTCTTGTCACGATGATCTTTAACTTCACTCTGAAATTACTTGAACCATTCAATAATTCAGACTTGTGTTTCATCAAGTAAATACACTCAGTATCTACTTAAATCATCCGTGAAGTAAGAACATAACGATATTCACTGCATGCCTCAGCACTCATTGCACTGCACACATCAAAATGTGTTACTTCAAAGAGTTTCTATCTTGTTCCATCTTACTGAAACCGAGGCTTTTCAGTCATCTTGCCCATGTGGTATGATTTGCATATCTCAAGTGATTCAAAATCAAGTGAGTCCAAACGATCCATCTGAATGGAGTTTCATCATGCGTATACACCAATAGACATGGTTTGCATGTCTCAAACTTTTCAAAAACAAGTGAGTCCAAAGATCCATCAACATGGAGCTTCTTCATGCGTTTTATACCAATATGACTTACATGGCAGTGCCACAAGTAAGTGGTACTATCATTACTATCTTATACCTTTGGCATGAAAAAGTGTATCACTACGATCGAGATTCAATAAACCATTCCTATTAGGTGCAATACCATTGAAGGTATTATTCAAATAAACAGAGTAACCATTATTCTCCTTAAATGAATAACCGTATTGCGATAGACATAATCCAATCATGTCTATGCTCAACGCAAACACCAAATGAAAATTATTCAGGTTTAATACTAATCTTGATGGTAGAGGGAGCGTGCGATGTTTGATCACATTAAACTTGGAAACACTTCCAACACATATCGTCAGCTCACCTTTAGCTAGTCTCCGTTTATTCCGTAGCTTTTGTTTCGAGTTACTAACAATTAGCAACTGAACCGGTATCTAATACCCTGGTGCTACTAGGAGTACTAGTAAAGTACACATTAACATAATGTATATCCAATATACTTCTATCGACCTTGCCAACCTTCTTATCTACCAAGTATCTAGGGTAATTCTGCTCCAGTGGCTGTTCCCCTTATTACAGAAGCACTTAGTCTCGGGTTTGGGTTCAACCTTGGGTTTCTTCACTGGAGCAGCAACTGATTTGTCATTTCATGAAGTGTCCCTTCTTGCCCTTGCCCTTCTTGAAACTAGTGGTTTTCACCAACCATCAACAATTGATGCTCCTTCTTCTACTTTCGCGGTGTCAAACATCACGAATACCTCAAGGATCATCATATATATCCCTGATATGTTATAGTTCATCACGAGGCTCTAGCAGCTTGGTGGCAATGACTTTGGAGAAACATCACTATCTCATCTGGAAGATCAACTCCCACTCGATTCAAGTGATTGTTGCACTCAGACAATCTGAGCACAAGCTCAACAATTGAGCTTTTCTCCCTTAGTTTGCAGGCCAAGAAAATCGTCGGAGGTCTTATACCTCTTGACGTGGGCACGAGCCTGAAATCCCAATTTCAGCCCTCGAAACATCTCATATGTTTCGCGACGTTTCGGAAAATGTCTTTGGTGCCTCAACTCTAAACCGTTTAACTGAACTATCACGTAGTTATCAAACGTGTATGTCCGATGTTCGCAACATCCACAGACGACGTTTGGGGTTCAGCACACTGAGCGGTGCATTAAGGACATAAGCTTTCTTCTATCCGCATAATTGCTACTGTAAACTTTCAACTATTCTTTCTCTAGGAACATATCTAAACAGTGGAACTAAAGCGCGAGCTTACGACATAATTTGCAAAAAGGTCTTTTTGACTATGTTCAAGATAATTAAGTTCATCTTATGAACTCCCACTCAGATAGACATCCCTCTGGTCATCTAAGTGATTACATGATCCGAGTCAACTAGGCCGTGTCCGATCATCACGTGAGACGGACTAGTCATCATCGGTGAACATCTTCATGTTGATCGTATCTACTATCGACTCATGCTCGACCTTCGGTCTCGTGTTCCGAGGCCATGTCTGTACATGCTAGGCTCGTCAAGTTAACCCTAAGTGTTTGGCGTGTGTAAATCTGTCTTACACCCGTTGTATGTGAACGTAAGAATCCATCACACCCTATCATCACGTGGTGCTTAGAAGCGACGAACTTTAGCAACGGTGCACAGTTAGGGGAGAACACTTCTTGAAATTGTTGTAAGGGATCATCTTATTTACTACCATCGTTCTAAGTAAACAAGATGCATAAACATAATAAACATCACATGCAATTATATAGTAGTGACATGATATGGCCAATATCATATAGCTCCACTGATCTCCATCTTCGGGGCTCCATGATCATCATCGTCACCGGCATGACACCATGATCTCCATCATCATGATCTCCATCATCGTGTCTCCATGAAGTTATCTCGCCAACTATTACTTCTACTACTATGGCTACCGGTTAGCAATATAGTAAAGTAATTACATGGCGTTGTTTAATGACACGTAGGTCATACAATAAATTAAGACAACTCCTATGGCTCCTGCCGGTTGTCATACTCATTGACATGCAAGTCGTGATTCCTATTACAAGAACATGATCAATCTCATACATCACATATCATTCATCACATTCTTCTTGGCCATATCACATCACATAGCATACCCTGCAAAAACAAGTTAGACGTCCTCTAATTGTTGTTTGCATGTTTTACGTGGCTGCTATGGGTTTCTAGCAAGAACGTTTCTTACCTACGCAAAACCACAACGTGATATGCCAATTGCTATTTACCCTTCATAAGGACCCTTTTCATCGAATCCGTTCCGACTAAAGTGGAGAGGCGGCACCGCTAGCCACCTTATGCACCAAGTGCATGTCGATCGGTGGAACCTGTCTCACGTAAAATGCGTGTAAGGTCGGTCCGGCCGCTTCATCCCACAATACCGTCGAAACAAGATTGGACTAGTAACAGTAAGCATATTGAACATCATCAACTCCCACAACTACTTTGTGTTCTTCTCGTGCAAAGAATCTACATAATAGACCTAGCTCATGATGCCCTTTGTTGGGGAGCGTAGCAGAAATTCAAAATTTTCCACGTGTCACCAAGATCTATCTATGGAGAAACCAGCAACGAGGGAAGGAGAGTGCATCTACATACCCTTGTAGATCGCTAAGCGGAAGCGTTCATGAGAACGGGGTCAAGGAGTCGATTCGTCGTGATCCAAATCACCGGAGATCCTAGTGCGAGCGGACGGCACCTCCGCGTTCAACACACGTACAGCCGGTGGCGTCTCCCACGCCTTGATCCAGCAAGGAGAGAGGAGAGGTTGAGGAAGACTCCATCCAGCAGCAGCACAATGGCGTGGTGGTGGTGGAGGAGCGTGGCAATCTAGCAGGGCTTCGCCAAGCACCACGGGAGAGGAGGAGGAGGAGAGGCAGGGCTGCACCAATAGAGGGAGAAGTTCTCATGTGTATGGCAGCCCCAAAACCTCAAGTATATATAGGGGGAAAGGGGGCTGTGCCCCCTTTAGGGTTTTCCCACCCCAAGGGGTGCGGCCAGCCCTAGATCCCATCTGGGGGGCGGCCAGGGGAGAGTGCCTCCCAAGTCAAGTGGAGGCCCTCCCCTTAGGGTTTTCCTTCCCATGTGCATGGGCCTTGGGGGGGCTGGTGCCCCTGGCCCATTATGGCTAGGGCGCCCCCTTACAGCCCATGCTACTGTATTGGATGTGGTGGAACTATTTCCGGACCTCCGGACCCCTCCGAATCCTCCGAACCTTTCGAAGCTTCCGGTACAATACCGAAAAACCCGAACTTTTCGGAACCCGAACAATAACTTTCCATATATAAATCTTTACCTCCGAACCATTCCGGAACTCCTCGTGACGTCCGGGATCTCATCCGGACTCGAACAACATTCGTAACCACATACAAACTTCCTTTATAACCCTAGCGTCATCGAACCTTAAGTGTGTAGACCCTACGGGTTCGGGAACCATGCAGACATGGCCGAGGCGTTCTCCGGTCAATAACCAACAGCGGGATCTGGATACCCATGTTGGCTCCTACATATTCCACGATGATCTCACGGATGAACCACGATGTCAAGGACTCAATCAATCCCGTATACAATTCCCTTTGTCTAGCGGTATTGTACTTGCCCGAGATTCGATCGTCGGTATCCGATACCTTGTTCAATCTCATTTCCGCAAGTCTCTTTACTCGTTCCGTAACACATCATCCGTGATCAACCCCTTGGTCACATTGTGCACATTATGATGATGTCCTACCGAGTGGGCCCAGAGATACCTCTCCGTTTACGGAGTGACAAATCCCATCTCGATTCGTGCCAACCCAAACAGACACTTTCGGAGATACTGTAGTGCACCTTTATAGTCACCCGATTCGTTGTGACGTTTGGTACACCCAAAGCATTCCTACGGTATCCGGAGTTGCACAATCTCATGGTCTAAGGAAAAGATACTTGACATTAGAAAAGCTTTAGCATACGAACTACGATCTTTGTGCTAGGCTTAGTATTGGGTCTTGTCCATCACATCATTCTACTAATGATGTGATCCCGTTATCAATGACATCCAATGTCCATGGTCGGAAACCGTAACCATCTATTGATCAACGAGCTAGTCAACTAGAGGCTTACTAGGGACATGGTGTTGTCTATGTATCCACACATGTATATGAGTTTCCTATCAATACAATTATAGCATGGATAATAAACGATTATCATGAACAAGGAAATATAATAATAACCAATTTATTATTGCCTCTAGGGCATATTTCCAATAGCTCGCCCATGGTCGATTGGACCAGAAGAGTTGGTTTCCTTATTATCTTCTATTTCCATCTGTTCCGATCCGATCCGATGGCCGGTGGTGTGGTTGCATTGCACGACACGATAAGTGGGGTTCAAAGATCACCGTCACTGGCTGTGTGAGGCCACGAATGTCATCTTGGTCCCCTTACTACTATATTCCTGATCCATGATTGTCATCTTGGTCCCCTGTACGAGTTAATTACATGATGTTGTGTTCTCAAGTTTTACTCTGAATTTGTTAGATGCTGGATGAAATTCACAGCTAAGCAAATTTTTCGTATGTCTTACCAGTGGTGGAAGGAAGATTGAACTGATAAATTTCTGCAACCACCTTGAGGTCCATAACTTTCTCCTAATTATATGCAGCCCAATTCGTAAAGATGTATTTGTTTGCGGGAGAGGACTGCCTATGATCAGAAGCAAACAACACGTGACCATCATATGTGTGAGAGATGGTAAGAGTATCTGCTATGTATTTCTGTGTGTGCACTACTAATGTGAATTGACTGGTCATGCTGCTACAGTAGGTTCATGATCGATTATGGAAACAAGAAAATTACTTGATAAGGATTTTCTTAGAATGTGCTTTGAGACTTGAGAGGCTGTTATTGACAGGGATTCTTTGTCTGCTAGAGAGGCTGGTGCCAAATCAACAGAGGAGCAAGGGCAGGATAAGGGGACTGAGGTGAAGTCTTTTCTTCTCTGTCTCTATGGTATGCTGATACGTTCAAACCTGCATTTTAACTATTGATACCTATAATTCATTGATTAGCATTTTAACTACTGCAATTGATCTATGAAAAATTGTTAGGTTGTAGTATCTATCTAACATCTGGAAGAGAAAAAAATGTGATGAACATTTTTTTTCACAAGGTTATGTATATCTATCTTTAAAATGTGGTACAGAGAGCAGGTCTTAAATGCTTGCAAATCCACTTTTATGAGCAGCACCTGGGTCCAATGAACCAAATATGCAAGCACGCATGACAATGATGTTTTTTCTTCCCCATTAGTGAATCTTCCTTTTCTAAGTCATATTTAGTTAGGAAGGCACCTATCTAGATTTTCTGAGAGGTTGAGAGTGATCATAACTGAACATTTTTATTATGTCTACCATGCCTTTCATCTGCTTTGCTCTTCTACTTCTGTATAGTTATCGTTAATTATGTAATACATGTACAAGCCATTTGGTCAGATACAATCCTTTTGTTAATTTATAAATTCTATTGAAAGAGATCTAATTAGTTGGCACAATTCATAATGTTTTGCAGTATATTGATTATCATTTCATCATTAATTTTTTATGCTGTCGTGTCCCTCTTTCGTGTTGAGGAACTCTGACAATCGATAACAATTTATGGTGGAACGTCGATGCTATCGGAATTTTTGAAAACTAAATGCTTTCAGATCATATTATGTTGCTTGCCACTGGGAGTAAAAGAATAAGCAAAGTCATATCTCAGTTCGTCATGCTCTTGCTCTGTTTGTATAGATGTTTATGTTAGATAAAATCTACGTTGTCGTATCATCAATGTTAGATATCATTTATTGTTCTACAATGTATCCTTGCAAAAACATGCAGACTCTTTGTGTTGGATCTCTTATTGTTGCCCAGTCTAAATGTACGACATATAACTATGGCTCATTTATGCTTATTGAATTTGAGTTGACATTTTAGATTGACAATTTACTTTACAATAGAAACCATTGCTCTGTTTGTAGGTTTCAACCGGATATGTAAAATATCCCATATAGGAATAGTGTAATCTTCAAGTTTCCTCATTACATGCATAAAATAATCCGCATCATGTTTACTCAAAATCTCAAATGTATTTACATATGGGTGCATGTTCTCTGCTTCTTACTAAATATGATCCTGATGTTTAATGGAGAAATAAATATTAAGTGCAGACATAATGCAGTTTCGTGAGGGCAGGAAAGAAACAAATCTTTATATTGGTTCGGGACTGACTGCTCATTGGGCCATCTTCTTATTTTGTTGTAGGGTCCTTGCCTTTTATGCATGTTTTTCTGCAGGACATGCTTCCTGTCTGTTTGTAATTTCTCTTAGGTAAGACATTCAATCCCTTACTCCATTGATGTCTCCTTTATCCTTCTATATATCCAATATATATTTTTTCCTTGAAAGGTTTGTACCGAGTTCTTGGGATGTTTTATCCAAATATGCATACAATTGCTAGATAAGATATGTCTGTATATACATGTGTGTGTGTTTTGTTTGCTTTGACTGAAGATATACTGGTTTAGCCAGCCACGATTATGCAAGCTGTCATGGTTCCACGAAGGGTACAAAATAAGAAGCATGCATAAAAATGTACTACTCTTGCTCGAGAGACAAATGTAGTTTTTGTGGGATTGTCGAGTACATGGTCTATTTGTATGTATGAGTGATTAAGGGGAAAATTAAGTTGTCATTGTTTGGGCAGTAGAGCATGGTCTTTAGAGTTAGCTAAGGACACTGAGACTGGTTTTTTATTTTGTTTTGTGTATTCATATTATTCCATTTACCTTATAAATTTTAACCTTAAATATATTGGTGAAAACATGTTAAGATTTCCTAATGAATTTTTTCTATGCTCCCAGAACCATATGTTTGGGGGTATATGTCACAAATCTATTCAGTACCTGATTAAGAAAAAGAAAACAGAGTTCTGGACTAGCAGGCGTGCTTTTTCTTATCACCCTGCTATCGAATATTAATTGCCTTCACGTGAAGCTAACAACCTGTTGCTTATCTAACAACAGGTCCTTAGTGAAGAAATGAACCATGGGATCTGTAAAAATTAAAACATTGGTAAGACACTGTTTTATATCCATAATTTTAATTTCTTTAGGTCACTACGCTGTAATCAAATGAGAAGTGTGTTCTTTGAAGTCGTCGTACTTGTGTGAATTGATTCCTTGAACCAATACTTAATATATGTTGTATGTAGACGAGAGAGATAGTGGTGCATGTCTATCACTGCCATCACTACTTCTTCCGGCTGCCGCTACCATTGTCCCCTCCCCTGAGCTCTCTGGATCTGGTGGGCTTTTGCAGTTAGCCGAGGCTCCGTTGGTTGTTGAATTTTGCCGATCTTCCATGTTGTTTGTGGCTTGCCACCAGCCTGACAAGAAGCTGGCTATTGCATACATCCTTTGCAAGGCAAAATATTGTGAAGGTCAATAGGAGGTATTTCAATGGAACTTGATTGTGCAGATTTTCTTGAACTAAAGCTCGCTAATAAAACTGAACTTTCTATGCGTGAAATGGATTCCGCCAAGATACAGCAAAAGTAGGCAATGACATGTTTTATGTCACTCTTCATTAGGGATTTGCTAAACACATAATTAAGTTACCACTAGAAGTTCCATCAAAAAGTTACTAAATGTTTTTGTAACATTTATGCACAAAAAGAGTTGCGGAACTGCCATAAATTGTATGCTCTTTGCAAAATGATTGCACTAAAAAATTCTGGAATAACATTCCTTTTTATTTCTTATAAAGTAAGTTGCGGAACTACCCTAAATTGTATGGTCCTTGCAAAATGACTGCACTAAAAAAATCTGGAATAATATTCCTTCTTATTTTTTTATAAAGGAGGTCCCTGGAGTAGTGTTACAGATGGGAAGAGGTAATCAGTAATCAATATCCTCCCCTTCATTTTTAGGTGTTGCTTATGTGATAACTCATGTGAGGACCATAGTGTTTACTGCATTCATTATTCAGGCAAGTGAGCAAGATAATAGCAGCAATCAACAGTCAGATGATCATACAGAATATTCAGAAGCTAGCTCTCTTTTATCTACTGCGAGAACACCCACTACACTTCTACAGGCTAATAAGGTATTTCCTCTTCTAAGAAGAAATACTTTCCGCATTTTGCTATCGTTTTCTTAGTTGTAATAATGAAAACTCAGTACGTTCCAGTGTATCTTCTGTACTGATGGTGTAACACTATGTTCCCTCTATATGGCTTGAGACTATTGCTATTTGATCTGTAATGCTAATATGACTCCATGTGTACTCTATGAATTGCACAAGCTAACTTACTTCTACTTGTCTAACCTACGAGTTTCAATGTGATGCCAGAAGTTAAAACTACAAGAAAAGTGATTTGCTTCAACAAGTACATGTTCCGTGTTTCAGTAACCACTCTTGACTGAGTGTTCCATCTATAAAAAATTGTTGCTCGCTTGAATGTATATTTCCTTTTTGTTCCATCGCTGCTGCAAAAATGATTCATCTTGATAATTAGACAACCCGAGCCTGTCAGTAAATAAAGGCGTTCAACTCTTTCCACTATGAAAAATTTTAACGCCACCTGGAACGTTTCCAATCAAGCACGAAAAAATGCCTATAAATAATACAAATATTACTTAAAACGATAATAGAAATTACCATGAGTGCCAGACACAAAACCTTCCACGGGACATCTCCTTTTTCTTGCTGCATCTTCTCGCATTGCAGTTCGCAGGTTGTTGATAAGACTTTAGATCCTTTATCAATGGATCTTCATATTTTTTCTCATATGGTTGCAAACATCCCTTACTCCATGTCAACACTGTGTCACCACCGCTCTACTATTGCTCATCAGTCACATTGGACTTAATAGTAACACAATTGTAAATCCGTGGAGTTAGACAGTACTTTACACTACTTCTCAATAGATGCGTAAAGAAATCATAACCTTAATAACTTATATAATTTTCCATTGTGTTTAATTTCCATTTGCTCCATATTTTCTCAGAGACGTTTAATTTGCGATTACTCCGGCTTTTTTTTACAACTTTGATAGAAGGACTTGTCATGTTTGTATTGTGTGTTGGATGATACTTATGAAGGATATTTTAAATATCAAGGATTGCGTGAAGCGCGCCACCCGCGTAAATATCTCAGTTCTACTCTCATCTTTGCATTGGCTCTGGTGTACGGCTGCACGCGGTTGCAGCCAAGCGTCTTTCAATGATTGTTGAGCACGACAAGGTGACCCAAGGGAGATGGAGGAACACCAGGTTAAGTCAGTGAACTACTCTATATGGAATTGCTACAAAAAATCATGTCAATTTCCTCTACTGTGCCTCCACTCTATAAGGAAAAAAACCCTGGTATATTCTCTAGCCCGTTGGATTCATAATAGAACCCTAAAAAGATTGGTTTGATTTGTAACATATTATCTACAAAAAATGATTTTGTGCACATTAGCATTTTCTAAAGTTAGCATTACTTACATGCCCTTTGTGTGCTCAAGAAATATATGGATAATCTTTTGCTAGCCGAGCGAATAACAACGGCTCATTCTTCGTGTGAAGGAGTGGCCTCTTTCTCAAGATATTTAATTCACCATGCTTATTCAGGTGCGAGTTCTGTTTTTGACTGAGATATTTTTCCACTTTCTCCATGTTAAACAATAACTTAGTGTTCAATTATTGTATGTGTGTGTTAGACGAGTTGTTTTGTTCCATGTTTAGGTTGAAGTAGTTGTTTGAGTGCATTAGCCTTTTCATTTTCTATTGTGGCGGTTCATCTTATTTAATGTTGATGTCCTTAAATTGCTCTATTCACATATTTGCCAAGATTCCGAGTTTGATTTCTACCTGTGTAGCTATGCTGGCATTTAGGTTAGCTTTCTCTATATAATTGTTGCATTCCATTTATTTTATTTTTATTACTACACGTTGTGACGGAATTGTGACGCCCCCGATTCAATCGTACACTAATCATGCACGCAAATGTGTACGATCAAGATCAAGGACTCACGGGAAGATATCACAACACAACTCTAAAACATAAATAAGTCATACGAGCATCATAATACAAGCCAGGGGCCTCGAGGGCTCGAATACAAGTGCTCGATCATAGACGAGTCAGCGGAAGCAACAATAACTGAGTACAGACATAAGTTAAACAAGTTTGCCTTATGAAGGCTAGCACAAACTGGGATACAGATCGAAAGAGGCGCAGGCCTCCTGCCTGGGATCCTCCTAACTACTCCTGGTCGTCGTCAGCGGGCTGCACGTAGTAGTAGGCACCTCCGGGGTAGTAGTCGTCATCGACGGTGGCGTTTGGCTCCTGGGCTCCATCGTCTGGTCGCAGCAATCGAGTAGAGATAGGGGCAAAAGGGGGAACAAGGCAACCGTGAGTACTCATCCAAAGTACTCACAAGCAAGGAGCTACACTACATATGCATGGATATATGTGTAAAGGGCCATATCAGTGGACTGAACTGCAGAATGCCAGAATAAGAGGGGGATATCTAATCCTGTCGAAGACTACGCTTCTGGCAGCCTCCGTCTTGCAACATGTAGAAGAGAGCAGACTGAAGTCCTCCAAGTAGCATCGCATAGCATAATCCTACCCGGCGATCCCCTCCTCGTAACCCTGAGAGAGAGCGACCACCGGGTTGTATCTGGCACTTGGAAGGGTGTGTTTTATTAAGTATCCAGTTCTAGTTGTCATAAGGTCAAGGTACAA
The DNA here is from genome assembly GCA_021605205.1 of Aegilops longissima. Lineage (NCBI taxonomy): Eukaryota > Viridiplantae > Streptophyta > Magnoliopsida > Poales > Poaceae > Aegilops > Aegilops longissima. The sequence goes on from CM038682.1 coordinate 155,361,685, forward strand.
CTCCAAGTCGTCCTGTTACCGAAGATCACGGCTATTCGAATATATTAACTTCCCTGCAGGGGTGCACCACATAACCCAACACGCTTGATCCCATTTGGCCGGACACACTTTCCTGGGTCATGCCCGGCCGCGGGAGATCAACACGTCGCAGCCCCACCTAGGCACAACAGAGAGGCCAGCACGCCGGTCTAAACCTAAGCGCACAAGGGTCTGGGCCCATCGCCCTTAGCACACAGCTGCATGCGTTAGGGCGGCGAAAGCAGAACTAGCCCCCTTAATACAAGAGCAGGCTTACGTTCCAATTCGGCGCGCGCCGCTCAGTCGCTGGCGTCATGAAGGCTTTGGCTGATACCACGACGCCGGGATACCCATAACTACTCCCGCGTAGATGGTTAGTGCGTATAGACCAAATGGCCAGACTCAGATCAAATACCCATATCACGTTAAACGTGTTAAGTATCCGCGAACGCCGACCAGGGCCAGGCCCACCTCTCACCCAGGTAGTCTCAGCCTGCCCTGTCGCTCCGCCACAAAGATCCATCCAGAGGGCCATCGGGACAAAGGTCCTTTCAGCCCCCAATCCGTGAATCACTCGTGGGTGCTCCTCAAGCCGACCCGACTTTAGTCACCACATGTATCATGTATAAGTATAAGTATGTACCCGTGATCACCTCCCGAGTGATCACGGCCCGATAGTATAGCACAGCAGACGGACAAGAATGTAGGGCCACAGTTGGAATACTAGCAACCTATACTAAGCGAGAGGATAGCGGTAAAGGTAACAACGGATAGTAGCAAGGACAGGCTATGCAGCAAAGTATAGGTTTAAGCGAAAGCGAGTAACATGCTACACTACTCTAATGCAAGCAGTATAGAGAAGAGTAGGCGATATCTGGTGATCAAAGGGGGGGCTTGCCTGGTTGCTCTGGCAAGAAGGAGGGGTCGTCAACTCCGTAGTCGAACTGGGCAGCAGCAGCGTCGGTCTCGAGGTCTACCGGAGAAGAAGAGGGGGGGAATAAACAGTAAATACGGAGCACACAAGGCATCACGGAACATAACATGGCAATAAGCGGTGCTAGGGGTGGCCAAACGCGGTAGGAGGTGATACCGGCGAAGGGTGGAAACAACCGGGAAAGTATCCCCGGTGTTTGGCGTTTTCGGACGGATGAACCGGAGGAGGAAAGTTGCATATTTTCTATGCTAGGGGTGTGTGGCGGACGAACGGGCTGCATATCCGGATTCGTCTCATCGTTCTGAGCAACTTTCATGTAGAAAACATTTTCATCTGAGCTACGGTTTGTTTTCTATGATTTTTCAAAGCTTTATGCATTTTTGAAAATTCTGGAATTTATATTAATTTCGAAATTTAAAAAGGAAAATTGTTAGATGCACCGGTGGCAGTGCACCGGCAAAGGCATGCAGTTAGCGATTGATGGTCCACGTTGACCAGTCAAAGGGCGTCGGGGGCCAGCTGTCATAGACTGATAGTTAATAGCTTTTAGTTAAAAGGATTTAATTAACAGGGGGGGTCCCACATGTCATACCCAGTGACTAAACTAACATGGCTATTTATTTTAATTAAACACGTGGGGCATGTATGTTAGTGGGGGGTTAGTAGGTGGGTTAGGGCCTTAATGGCCAATCAGGCGGCGGGTTAAGTCCGGTGGCTTTGAGGCCAGAGGGCGGAAGTGGGGGGGGCGGGCGGCCTCGGCTTGAGCCAACGATGGCGGGCGGGCAGCGGCAGCGGGTGGGCACCGCCGGCCGAGGCGGACGCCGCTGCCAAGCGGTGGGGCGCGGCTGGGGGCGACAGGAGGAGCGGGCGGAGGTGGGACGCAGGGAGCCAATGGGAGCGACGGCGTGCGGGAGGAGAGCTCCGGCCACGGCGGACCGCGGAGCCGAAGCTCGCGGGTAACGGTGCTACGACGACTACGGCGACGAGGGAAAGAGGGAACGGGGTGGTGCTCACCGAGCAGGCGCAAGGGCGCACGCGGGGCGGCGAGCAGCGCCGGGCACGGCCGGGAGTGATGGGCGCGACGTCGCGTGCGCAGACGACGCGGGCTGGAGATGGCGGACACGGACGGGGCGGTCAGGAGCTCGCGACGAGCGCAGCCAGGGTGTGGCAGGAACGGGAGTGCGTTGGCCTCGTGGGAGCTCCAGGAGCTCGAGACCAAGCTCGGGTGCGAGCGACAGCAGCAGTAAGCTTTGTGACAACATGGCCGGCGGCAACGAGCTTCGGCCGCGACGGGAACGGCGGCTACGAACACGGATTCGAGAACTAGGTAGAGGGATTTCGAGCGGGAGCTCACCGGGGAGCACAAGAAAGGCTCGGTGAGGGACGGGAGCAGCAGAGGGCGCCGGAATCGACGGTGGCGCTGTGGTGGACGGAGGTGGAAGAAGGCGTCGATCCGCTTGACTTGGCGCGTTCCAGCTCGATTCTTGGACGTAGTCGAAGCAGTGGACGGCGATGAATCGCGGGGACAAATTCTCATGTGCCCGGGAGCTCGGTGAGCGCGAGAACGGTTAAGGCCATGGCGGTGCTGGTTCGGTCTAGCGGGGGCGGGGAGGTCGATGGCGGTGCGAGGAAGGGAGGGGAATGGAGCTAGGGTTCGATCCAGGGGACGAGGGCGTCTGGGGGCTCTTGTAGCCGTCGGGGAGGCGAGGATGGCCGCCACGGCGACATGCCCCGGCCACAGCCGAGGGATCTCTGCCACGATCCCCCCTCTGTGAACAGGAGAAAGGGGACAGTGGCTAGTTGGGCCGGCCGGTGGCCTGGATGCCCAGCTGGGCCGAACGGCCTAGGGGGAGGGGGGGCTTTGCCCACTTTTTTAGTTTTTTTTGTTTCCTTTTTATTTATTTATTTCTTTTCTGTTTTATTACATTCATCAATTTATTTTAGTTTTGTAAAATACATTATTAGTACCTAAATTAGTTTTACTAATTACACACGGCTACAAAAGTTTAAACCCCAAATAAAATGGTTTAATATTTTATAATTAACAAAAGGCGTTTATTTAATTGTTCAAGTTGTTGTTTTATTTATATTAGTGCATTTAAATAATTTATTAAAATGTGGTTTCACCACAATAATCATCTATGATTTATTTTCTACATTTTGAACACTTTAGTTTTAATATTTGAAAACTTTTATTGTTTTTCTTGATTTTAGATTTGAATTTGGATCGGTTTCAAACTAACGCGAGATTAGAAACAGTAACCGAGGTGACGTGGCATCGTTAACGCGGGATTATTGTAGCCTAATTATCCGGGCGTCACAGGAATGGTCTGATTGCTGATCCGGTGTTCTTGCGTTAGCGATGAAGTAGATGAGTGACAAGGATGAACATAACAAAGGGGTGCAATGTGGTTAGCGATGAAGGGCAAGGAAGATGAAGGCACCTTTTGTCATTCGATGTCTATTTATATTTTTTGTTATCTTATTGTTATTTTTGTTCCGTTGAAACAAATGGGAGCTTAAAAAGGAAATAATTTCAACTAAATTTTCCACTTTTTGGCCACCTATGTACATTCGACATCACTTACATATATCGTCTGATGTTTGTTTAATGCTTCATGTCCTATTGCTTATCTTGCTCCAAGTTCATGATATGCGGTGCTGCTCCTATTACGAAAAGCATACCAGATAAAAAATTTCCCTATGCTTTCAAAATAATGTTCCTTTTAAGATTGTAGAGCAAGATGACATATTTTGAAACGGCAACAGTGCTAGAGAAAGGTGGATGATGTGTAGGAAAACGAGGGGTGGAGAAAAACATGTGACTTGTCTTCTCAAAATTAGAGGAGGATTGAAGAGATAACCTGCCAAGGATGAAAGTGTGGATGAAGAGAGCAGATGTGGAGGGGAAGGAAGGGTGGAGAAAAATATGCCACTTGTCTTCTCAAGTAGAAGATGGTTTGAAGGGACATGACAACCGCCGAGGAGGAACTAAGCATGAAAGAGATTTAACTCACATTTCTGAAATATAACAAATGTTTGACAGTGTCTTCTTTATTCTTTGGCAATGCATAGGTAGCGGCGGTTGGGCTAGAGTTACCGAGCTTCGATGTCGTGGGCTGCCTGGTGGCCTCTGACAGTGGAGAATGGGCTCCCTTCAGCATCACAATCCACTACAAGAAGATGACCAAGGAGGACCCGCAACGACCTTTTCATGACAAACTACACACATTTCTTTAATCTCATTATCCTAATGACCCCATGCAACTGTTGTAATCTTATAATGACATTGGCACGATCAAAATATTGCAGGTGAAACAGTATCGACAGACTATCACGGCAGGGAGGTTGAGTTGAGAAAAGTGTACTTCCACCGAAGGAATGCTTCTCCTTGGGGCTGATTGCACTGGCCATGCTAAGCACCAGAGGAGAGGCAAAGTAACAAAGACAACCAAAAAAAGCATTTTGTATATTTTTTTGATTGATTATAGATTTTACCGTGTGCATGTACTTCATGTTGTTGAATTGCATTAGTAAAGTTCCTCCATTGATAAGTGGCCAAATAGGTTCTCTAAACCTTCTGCTAGGCCTTCCTTGTGAATGATGGTGTAAACTGTTTCAAGTAGATACACATATGTGGGTAAAAAAGTATCATATTACAACAAATCACTTGGTGTTGGACTCATATGTAATTTTTATGGGCATGAAGGCACTCTTTCGAGTACTGACGACTGTTGCAACGTTTGATCATGTGTGAGTTACAAGTTCTTTTCTCGCTAAAAAACCGTTGTCACTTGGAGTGATATATGACGGGGCCTCATTGGAGTTTATCTACTAAAAAATGTTCACTGGTAAGTATGAATACTCAAAAAAGTCCCGTAGCAACGCACGGGCATTCTACTAGTATGTAATAGGTAAACTGGTGGCCGTATCATGACCGAGCGTGGGACTTTGATCTGAACGTGATGTGCTATGAGGACCGTGGTCTCTGGCGGTGCATCGTGCACATGATATGTGTGTACGCCGTCGAGTGGCACTTGCCACACCGCGTGGCCACGCAGTTTGGGGTATATCAGCATACCCCACCGGGCCAGCCCACCGATACCGGCGGCCACGCGCTCCACTTGTGAGTGCCCGCGCTTGTTCTTCGTGCCCATGAATTCATTGTGTTCGACTTTGTTATGATGTTTCTTGTTGCTAATGCCTTGCAGGATGAGCCGGTAGAAGAATCAGTCGATCACAGACTGGGGAGAGCAGGATAAAAATCATGTGATGGGGTGGAACCGACGGAGGTACAGGAAAGACGGGGAGAGGAAAGTGACTGACTGGGATGCTTACCTAGACCGCCAATGAAGTGGTACGATGATGGCCAGAAGCACCGTCTTCGTCTCAGGCCTCGGTGGACGGCGGAAGACATCGCGGAGCTGGAGAGGGATGACCCCGAGGAAGAGGCCTACCAGACCGGCATCGGAGACATGCAGGGAGTTTGCACCCCTCATCAATAGAGTGGTAAGTTTGAACCGAGGTTGTATTTAAATTATTGTATTCGTCATCGTGACTGACTTATGCCGTTGCAGTCTGGTGAGCTGAACAGATGCCTCTTTGAAGCCTCAGATGCACTAGGTGATGCCCCCAGGAGCGTACAATCTGAGAACAAAATGAGGGGGATGATGAAGGTACAATTTCAGCCTCCTCGGAACAGATTCATCTTGTTCACTTGCAATCATAAATGTGATACTTATTATGCCCTTGTTTCATTGTGAGTGCAGAAGTTCGTGAAGCGTTGTCACAAGCTGGTAGGCCTGCTTGGGTGTGCTGGAGTTGGGTCGGTTGGAGCTTATGAGCCTGCAGCCACACAGGGTCACATCGCCTCATCGAGCCATGTTCCCTCGTCGTCTAGGTTGGTTGAGGAGGAGGAGGAGGAGGCCACACATGAAGAAAGGGAGGAGGAGGATGAGCAGGATGAGAGCAATTGGGAGGAGGAGTACGATGAAGATTATGGACCTTCAACAACTCAATCATCTCAAGCACCTCAGCTGCCGCTGAAGAGGAATCCGAAGAAGGAGGATTTGCTGAGTTCGGACCCTTTCCAGAGACCGGTTACTCTACGGCCCAAGAAGAAGACTGAAGAGCTTCGTTCAAAGAGTAACAAGGAACGTACCTCCAAGAGGGGAAGGAGCAACTGATTATGCTCTTCGATAGTTGGCTCTTGTAGTTGGGTTGTCTATGTGTTTGCTATTTGGTTGAACTCCGTTTGGTTGAACTTGTCTAGTGGTTGTGAAACTACGTGGATCTATGTGTTTGCTATTTGTGGATCTATGTGTTTGCTATTTGCGAAACTATGTGGAACTCCATTTACTAATTAGTTGAAGTTCATTTGAAATGTTCTATGCAATTCAAGTTTTTTTAATGTGTATGGGATGCCCAAGTTTAATTGTTTAAGATCTGTGATATTGCTGTCATATTTGTGAACCTTGCTGTGATATTGTTTTTGAAAAGAAGCAAGCAAATAAACTTGAAACAATAAAACACAGGACCCTACCGCCAAGGACCCTGGCGGTAGGGTCACACAGCCTACCGCCAACCCCCCTGGCGGTAGAGTGAACCTACCGCCAGGGCACTTCCATATTTCGTTAAAGAAACTTTGCGAAGGCAAAACCCAGCCACACCCTACCGCCAGGGGCTCTGGCGGTAGGGTTAGATAGGCTACCGCCAGGTTCCTTGGCGGTAGGTGTTGGGTAACATAGTAATTTCAAAAAATTTCCTATGCACACCCAAGATCATGGTGATGCATAGCAACGAGCGGGGAGAGTGAGTCCAGATACCCTCGTAGACCGAAAGCGGAAGTGTTAGCACAATGCAGGTGATGTAGTCGTACGTCTTCACGATCCGACCGATCCAAGTGTCGAACATACGTCACCTCCGAGTTCAGCACACGTTCAGCTCGATGACGTCCCGCGAACTCCGATCCAGCAGAGCTTCACGGGAGAGTTCCGTCAGCATGACGGCGTGATGACCGTGATGATGTTGCTACCGACACAGGGCTTTGCCTAAGCACCACTACGATATGACCGAGGTGGAATATGGTGGAGGGGGGGCACCGCACACGGCTGGGAGAGATCAACAGATCAACTGTGTCTATGGGGTGCCCCTTGCCTCAGTATATAAAGGAGGAGAGGAGGGGAGGGGCCGGCCCTCTCTATGGCGCGCCCTGGGGAGTCCTACTCCCACCGGGAGTAGGATCCCCCCCCTTCCATGTAGTAGGAGTAGGATTCAAGGACAGGGAAGAGAGAAGAGAAGGAAGGAGGGGGCGCCGCCCCTCCCCCTAGTCCAATTCGGACTAGGCCTTGGGGGGCGCTCGGCCTGTCTCTCTCTCTCTCTCCCTTAAATCCCAATAAGGCCCATATACTCCCTCACGAATTCCCGTAACTCTCCAGTACTCCGATAAATACCCGAATCACTCGAAACCTTTCCGATGTCTGAATATAGTCGTCCAATATATCAATCTTTATGTCTCAACCATTTCGAGACTCCTCGTCATGTCCCCGATCTCATCCGGGACTCCGAACTACCTTCGATACATAAAAACACATAACTCATAATATAAATCGTCACCGAACTTTAAGCGTGCGGACCCTACGGGTTCGAGAACTATGTAGACATGACCGAGACACGTCTCCGGTCAATAACCAATAGCGGAACCTGGATCTTATATTGCTTCCCACATATTCTACGAAGATCTTTATCGGTCAAACTGCATAACAACATATGTTGTTCCCTTTGTCATCGGTATGTTACTTGCCCGAGATTAGATCGTCGGTATCTCAATACCTGGTTCAATCTCGTTACCGGCAAGTCTCTTTACTCGTTATGTAATGCATCATCCCGGAACTAACTCATTAGTCACATTGCTTGGAAGGCTTATAGTGATGTGCATTACCGAGAGGGCCCAGAGATACCTCTCCGACAATCGGAGTGACAAATCCTAATCTCGAAATACGCCAACTCAACAAGTACCTTCAGAGACACCTGTAGAGAACCTTTATAATCACCCATTTACGTTGTGACATTTAGTAGCACACAAAGTGTTCCTCCGGTAAACGGGAGTTGCATAATCTCATAGTCATAGGAACATGTATAAGTCATGAAGAAAGTAATAGAAACATACTAAAGGATCAAGTGCTAAGCTAACGGAATGGGTCAAGTCAATCACATCATTCTCCTAATGATGTGATCCCATTAATCAAATGACAACTCATGTCTATGGTTAGGAAACTTAACCATCTTTGATTAACGGGCTAGTCAAGTAGAGGCATACTAGTGACACTATGTTTGTCTATGTATTGACACATGTATTATGTTTCCGGTTAATACAATTCTAGCATGAATAATAAACATTTATCATGAAATAAGGAAATAAATAATAACTTTATTATTGCCTCTAGGGCATATTTCCTTCAGTCTCCCACTTGCACTAGAGTCAATAATCTAGTTCACATCATCATGTGATTTAACACCAATATTCATATCTGTATATGATAAACACCCATAGTTCACATCGTCATGTGACCAATACCCAAAGGGTTTACTAGAGTCAATAATCTAGGTCACATCGCTATGTGATTAACACCCAAAGAGTACTAAGGTATGATCATGTTTTGCTCGTGAGAGAAGTTTAGTCAACGGGTCTGTCACATTCAGAGCCGTATGTATTTTGCAAATATTCTATGTCTACAATGCTCTGCACGGAGCTACTCTAGCTAATTGCTCCCACTTTCAATATGTATCCAGATTGAGACTTAGAGTCATCTAGATCGGTGTAAAAGCTTGCACCGATGTAACTCTTTACGACGAACTCTTTTATCACCTCCATAATTGAGAAACATTTTCTTAGTCCTCACTAAGGATATTCTTGACCGATGTCCAGTGATCTACTCCTAGATCAAAATTGTACTCCCTTGCCCAACTCAGAGCAAGGTATACAATAGGTCTAGTACACAACATAGCATACTTAATAGAACCTATGGTGAGGCATAGGGAATGACTTTTCATTCTCTTTCTATTTTCTGCCATGGTCGGGTTTTGAGTCTTACTCAACTTCACACCTTGCAACACAGGCAAGAACTCCTTCTTTGACTGTTCCATTTTGAACTACTTCAAAATCTTATCAAGGTATGTACTCATTGAAAAATCTTATCAAGCGTCTTGATCTATCTCTATAGATCTTGATGCTCAATGTGTATGCAGCTTCACCGAGGTCTTTCTTTGAAAAACTCCTTTCAAACACTCCTTTATGCTTTCTAGAAAATTCTACATTATTTCTGATCAACAATATGTCATTCACATATACTTATCAGAAAGGCTGTAGTACTCCCACTCACTTTCTTGTAAATACAGGCTTCACCGCAAGTCTGTATAAAACTATATGCTTTGATCAACTCATCAAAGTGTATATTCCAACTCCGAGATGCTTGCACTAGTCTATAGATGGATCACTGGAGCTTGCACACTTTGTTAGCACCTTTAGGATTGACAAAACCTTCTGGTTGCATCATATACAACTCTTCTTTAATAAATCCATTAAGGAATGCAGTTTTGACATCCATTTGCCAGATTTCATAAAATGTGGCAATTGCTAACATGATTCGGACAGACTTAGGCATTGATACGAGTGAGAAAATCTCATCGTATTCAACACCTTGAATTTGTCGGGAAAAAAAATTGCGAAAAGTCGAGCTTTGTAGATAGTAACACTACTATCAGCGTCTGTCTTCCTCTTGAAGATCCATTTATTTTCTATGGCTTGCCGACCATCGAGCAAGTCCACCAAAGTCCACACTTTGTTCTCATACATGGATCCTATCTCAGATTTCATGGCCTTCAAGCCATTTCGTGGAATCTGGGCTCATCATCGCTTCCTCATAGTTCGTAGGTTCATCATGGTCTAGTAACATGACTTCCAGAACAGGATTACCGTACCACTCTGGTGCGGGCTGTACTTTGGAATACCTACGAGGTTCTGCAGTAACTTAATCTGAAGTTTCATGATCATCATCATTAGCTTCCTCACTAATTTGTGTAGGAATCACTGGAACTGATTTCTGTGATTAGCTACTTTCCAATTCGGGAGAAGGTACAATTACCTTATCAAGCTCTACTTTCCTCCCACTCACTTCTTTCGAGAGAAACTCCTTCTCTAGAAAGTATCCATCTTTTTTTTGAGCTGGAACTAACCGTTCCAATACTTAACCGTGCTCAGCGAACTCGCTGGCAACCAAGTCACGGATACAGTCTGGTGCTTGGTCCTTCCACCAAGTGCATATCGCACCTGCTCTAAAGCCATAGTCAGCAAGGTGGTGAGCGACAGTATTACATGAACGCTTATAGAAAATGAATTGGAAAGAATCGAACGAAGCATAGCAAAGACTGCGGGCTTCCCGCAGCAAGACCCCGATGGGAGAGAGGTCATGACCTCCAGAGTTAAGAGCGTTGACCAACTGCAGCGAATCAGACTCAAAAATCACTTGGTGGACACCCATTTCACTAGCAGCCTCAACGGCCTTGACGCAAGCAGTTGCTTCTGCCTGGAGTGGCGTGGCCAAGTACTCCTCCTTTCCAGCACAAGCATCGATGAATTCTCCACGGCTCGACCGAGCAACACAACCCCATGCTCCTCTTCCTTCTTGTATGTGAAAGGCAGCATCAAAATTAATTTTGACGGCACCCTCGCGTGGCTTACTCCATACTGGTTCAGGTACAGGGTTTACATGAGCCACACTCCTCTCTTCAGCTCCATGAAAATCATCAAGTAAACACTTGACGTTGTAAGCCACTGCTTCACACGGTTTCACTTTCTCTCCCTGGTTGATTTTATTCCTTACATTCCACCATTCCCAGAGCATAACCAACTCCAAGTCACGTCGGTCCGGTGGTACGAGCCATAACTGGTCGAACATGACCATAGGGTTTTTCACACTGAATTAGGCCAAGTCTGATTTCCTCCAACTGTAGTTCTCCCCATACCTGTTTGACATTCTTACACTTCAGGAACAGGTGACCCCCGTCCTCGTCCAGTCTCATACACACTGGACACCTCGTATCGAGCTCGATATGCTTCCTCTTGATATTCGTCCGCAAAGGCAGAGAGTTCAGAGCTAGACGCCATAAGAACATACGGACCTTGGGGGGTAATTTAAGGCTCCAGAACCTATTCCATCGCTGTGAGGACTGCGGCGCCGGACATGACGAGCTAGCATCTCTGTGGTGGTTCACCTCTCTCAACCTGATCCCCAAATGATACGCGGATTTCACTGAAAATTTCCCTTTTGGATCGTAGTGCCAAGCTACTTGATCATCCATCCCATTCCGGACTGGAATTGCCAGAATATCCTTCGCGTCTTCCGCACAGAACAGGTCTGTAACAAGCTCGTCATCCCAAGTTTCTGTGACATGATTCATCAGGTCACTAACCCTCTCGAGCAGGACACTTCCACAGCTTGTACATGGCCTTCTAGTATCACCTCGGGGTAGCCATGGATCCTCCCAAATGCACACATTTTCGCCCGTTCCGATCCGCCAAACAATGCCCTGTTTCAGCAGCTCAACTCCTTTCAAAATACTACGCCAGGAGTAGGACATATCCCCCTTCGCTTCAGCCCCCAACAACGAACAGTTTGGGAAATATCATGCCTTCAGCACCCGGGCACAGAGAGTATTTGGTTCCTGCAGTAGACGCCACCCTTGCCGGGCTAGCATAGCTAAATTGAAAGTGTGGAGGTCCCAAAAGCCCAGACCACCCTCCTTTTTCGACTTCGTCAATTTATCCCATCCGATCTAATGGCATCGATCCCACCTGTCCTGGTTACTTCACCAGTACCGATTGATCAGTGTACCAATTTCCTCACACAACTTTTTTGTTAAGTCAAAACAGGACATAGCATATGTCGGAATCGCTTGCGCAACCGCTTTGACGAGTGTTTCTTTCCCTGGCATAGACAGTAGCCTCTCTACCCAACCCTGCATTCGTTGCCATATACTCTGCTTGATATATTCAAACTCCTTGCTTCTTGCTGCTCCCACATGGACAGGGAGGCCAAGGTAGCGCTTCCCTCGGGATTCATGCGCTACCCCAAGGATTTGCAGCACCTCGGCCTTTCTCGTTGGACTGGTCCCTTTGCCGAAAGTGACAGCTGATTTGTTCTTGTTTATCATCTGTCCGGATTGTGCCTCATACAGCGCTAGTATGTCTTGCAGTCTTTGAGCCCCTTGGGCATTAGCCTTCATCACAATGAGCGAGTCATCCGCAAAAAATAGGTGATTGATCCTTGGAGCCCCTGGACATATCTGAATACCTTGTATGGTACCCTCTATTTCAGCGTGGTGGAGTAAGGCCGAGAACCCCTCTGCGCACAAGATGAACAAGTACGGAGAGAGCGGATCTCCTTGACGCAACCCCCTCTCCGGCTCTATCAGCTCTGTTAGGTTTCTGTTCACTTTTACTTTGTACTTCACAGACGCGACGCATTTCATAATGGTACCAATCCATTGCTCAGCAAAGCCCATCTTACGCATGATCCGCTCCAGAAATTCCCACTCGACGCGATCGTAAGCTTTGCTCATGTCCAACTTGATGGCGACCAGTCCGTCCCGGCCCCCCTTCCGCTTGTGCATCAAGTGATTTATCTCGTAGGCCAAAAGCACATTCTCAGTGATCATCCTTCCCGGAACAAAGGCAGATTGTGTTGGTGAGATAATGTCCGGTAGCACCTCCTTCAGCCTGTTTGCAAGGACCTTGGAGATCAATTTATAGAGCACGTTGCACAAGCTGATCGGTCTGAACTCCGACACCTTTTCGGGGTTATTGTTCTTCGGAATCAGCACAATAGTGGTCTCGTTCCACTCCTCTGGCATAGAACCGCCTTTCAGCACCTCAAGCACCTCCATTTGCACTTTGTCACCGACCAGCTCCCAAATTTTTTTATAGAAGATTGCTGGCATTCCGTCCGGCCCTGGAGCCTTGAGATCACCAATAGACCCGAGCGCTTGCTTCACCTCGTCCCCGACATATGGGCGTGTAAGCCTATCATTCATCTCCGAGGTAACCGAGGTTGGGACACAAGATAAGAGCTCATCATTGATAGGACCTGCAGAAGAGGTGAACAAACTTTTGTAGTGGTTAGTAATAAAAAGCCCTAACTCCTCTTCTCCCTCCACTACACTCCCATCCTCCCTCTTCAACTTTTTTATCACATTCCTCCTCTTCCTTTCAGAAGCTTGGGCATGAAAGAACTGAGTATTACGGTCACCATATTTCAACCAATTAGCATGAGCCCTCTGGCGCCAATACATGTTGTGCTGGTTCTCCAACCTATTAAGTTTATACCTAAGCAACTGCTCACGATTAACTTGTTATTGGCTTAGTGGGCTGCGCCTACATGCCTCCAGTTGTTTCTTTGCATTACGAATCCGCCCCTTTAGCTCCCCCAGCACCTCTCTATCTCACTTGGACAGCTCACCTCCTACACGCCTTATTCTATCCATCACTGAATTTCCTCCTTCCCGAAAAGCATCATTCCATGCATTCTCAACAATCTGCGCACATTCCTCCTCTTGCAGCCATCTTGCTTCAAAGCGGAACACCCCTGGACCCTGAACCTCGTGATGCACCTCCGACCTCCCATTTAGCTCCACAATTAAGGGTCGGTGATCCGAGTGTCGTGGGTCCCCATTGGTGACCTTATGCAGTGGATAGAGGCATCTCCATTCCATGTTTGCCACTACCCGGTCGAGCCTCTCCCTGGTGTAGCCCTCCACTGAATGCCAGTTATTCCTCCATGTGTACGGATCTCCAACAAAACCAAGGTCATCTAGGCCACAGTCCTCCAAGGCACCTCGAAACGCATCCATACACCCTTGGGCCCGAGCTGGCCCACCCTCCTTTTCATTCGCAAAAAGAATCTCGTTGAAATCCCCAAGGCAGATCCATGGGAGATCTGATTGAGCCCGCAGAGTCCTCAAGGCCTGCCAAGTGTTCTCCTTCTCCCCCCATCTCGACTCACCATACATTCCTGTCAGTCTCCACCTCGTCCCATCCTCCTCCCTCACCTCCGTGTCAATGTAATACCTGTCTTTCAACTTGAGCTCCACATTCACTCCCCTACGCCAGAATAGCGCAAGCCCGCCACTCCGACCCACCGCATCCTTGGCCACCATGTTTGGCATTCCAAGGCGCCATCTCAAGCTATCTAACTCTCTTTCAATCGCTTTTGTCTCTAAGAGAAACACAATGTCAGGCTCTTCCGCCCCCTGGAGTTCCAGGAGACCTTGAACTGCCGGCTGGTTCCCAAGCCCCCGACAGTTCCATGCAATTATTTTCATCTCTCCATGCAGGGCTGTTCTGACAGCCCCGCCTCACTTACACTTGCTTTATCCCCAACCAACTTAGCCTTCTTCAGGGCTTCTCCCTTCAGCCCATCAACCTCCATCGGTATTGCATCCCTTTTTCCTCCTACGTGGACATCTAGGGGTGCCTGATCCCCTATGCCACCCACCCTCTCTCTTCTGCTAAACCTCCCTCCTCCCTTGCCACTCCCCTTGTCTCCCTTTTCCTTGCCAACCTTCTGTCTCATGTCTACATTCTCCTTGCCCACAGCCATCTCATGTTCATTAGCTGGTCATGTGGCCAGAGCGCCATCAGATCTGCCCCCAACATTTGCTCCCAACGCAAATTCGTCCATTGGATCAGCCTCATTGTTTTGTTTCTCCCTCACCCCAAAAGTTAAATTCTTCTTTATCTTCCCCTCCCCAGCACTCTTCCTCTCCTTTCCCTCTGCACACAATTTTTTAAAGGGCTTGTGACCTCCTCTCCCGTACGATCGTGCCCCCCCTTCAACAGGCTTGGATCGCTCTGACTAGGCCTCCGCCAACTGTCGCTATCGCTCCCTGATCTGCTCCTGTTTGGTCCCAGGTTGTATGATCTGAAACTTTGGTTGTTTCTTCCCTCTCCGAAAGACCTGCCTTTGCCCCAGTGCCCTCTGCTGCTTGACTCAATTCCCCTTCTCGGAATATATGCCTTCTCCGATTTGGGTCCATCTTAGCAATGAATAACTTGCCTTCGGATCTGTGATAGAAGGTGTACCCAATAGTTTCCTTTGGGTATTCTATGAAGACACACTTCTCCGATTTGGGTTCGAGCTTATCAGGTTGAAACTTTTTCACATAAGCATCGCAGCCCCAAACTTTAAGAAACGACAACTTTGGTTTCTTGCAAAACCACAGTTCATAAGGCGTCGTCTCAACGGATTTTGATGGTGCCCTATTTAAAGTGAATGCAGCTGTCTCTAATGTGTAACCCCAAAACAATAGTGATAAATCGGTAAGATACATCATAGATCGCACCATATCCAATAAAGTGCGGTTATGACGTTCGGACACACCATTATGTTGTGGTGTTCCATGTGGCGTGAGCTGTGAAACTATTCCACATTGTTTTTAAATGAAGGCCAAACTCGTAACTCAAATATTATCCTCTACGATCAGATTGTAGAAACTTTATTTTCTTGTTACAATGATTCTCCACTTCACTCTGTAATTCTTTGAACTTTTCAAATGTTTCAGACTTGTGCTTCATTAAGTAGATATACTCATATCTGCTCAAATCATCTGTGATGGTCAGAAAATAACGATACCCGCCATGAGCATCAACACTCATTAGACTGCATACATCGGTATGTATTATTTCCAACAAGTCAATAGCTCGTTCCATTGTTCCGGAGAACGGTGTTTTAGTCATCTTGCCCAAAAGGCACGGTTCGCAAGCATCAAATGATTCATAACCAAGTGATTCCACCATCTTTATGGAGTTTCTTCATGCGCTTTACACCGATATGACCCAAACAGCAGTGCCACAAATAAGTTGCCCTATCATTATCAACTTTGCATCTTTTGGCATCAATATTATGAATATGTGTATCACTACAATCGAGATCCAACAAACTATTTTCATTGGGTATATGACCATCGAAGGTTTTATTCATGTAAACAGAACAACAATTATTCTCTGACTTTAAATGAATAATCGTATTGCAATAAACACAATCAAATCATATTAATGCTCAACGCAAATGCCAAATAACATTTATTTAGGTTTAACACTAATCTCGAAAATATAGGAAGTGTGCGATGATGATCATATCAATCTTGGAACCACTTCCAACACACATCATCACTTCACCCTCAACTAGTCTCTGTTTATTCTGTAACTCCTATTTTGAGTTACTAATCTTAGCAACTGAACAAGTATCAAATACCCAGGGGTTACTATAAACACTAGTAAGGTACACATCAATAACCTGTATATCAAATATACCCTTGTTCACTTTGCCATCCTTCTTATCCACGAAATATTAAGGGCATTTCCGCTTCCAGTGACCATTTCCTTTGAAGTAGAAGCACTCAGTTTCAGGCTTTGGTCCAGCTTTGGGCTTCTTCGCGGGAGTGACAACTTGCTTGCCATTATACATTAAGTTCCCTTTCTTTCCCTTTGCCCTTTTCTTGAAACTAGTGGTCTTGTTAATCATCAACACTTGATGCTCTTTCTTGATTTCTACCTTCATCGATTTTATCATCATGAAAAGCTCGGGAAATGTTTTCGTCATCCCTTGCATACTATAGTTCATCACGAAGTTCCAGTAACTTGGCGATGGTGACTAGAGAACTCTGTCAATCACTATCTTATCTGGAAGATTAACTCCCACTTGATTCAAGCGATTGTAGTACCCAGACAATCTGAGCACATGCTCACTGCTTGAGCTATTCTCCTCCAACTTTTAGCTATAGAACTTGTTGGAGACTTCATATCTCTCAACTCGGGTATTTTCTTGAAATATTAACTTCAATTCCTGGAACATCTCATATGATCCATGCAGTTCAAAACGTCTTTGAAGTCCTGATTCTAAGCCGTTAAGCATGGTGCACTAAACTATCAAGTAGTCATCATATTGAGCTAGTCAAACATTCATAACGTCTGCATCTGCTCCTGCAATAGGTCTGTCACCTAGCGGTGCATCAAGGACATCATTCTTCTGTGCAGCAATGAGGATAAACCTCAGATCACGGACCCAGTCCACATCATTGCTATTATCATCTTTCAACTTAGTTTTCTCTAGGAACACATATAAAACATAGGGAAGCAACAACGCGAGCTATTGATCTACAACACAATTTGCAAAATACTATCACGACTAAGTTCATGATAAATTAAAGTTCAATTAATCATATTACTTAAGAACTCCCACTTAGATAGACATCCCTCTAATCATCTAAGTGATCACGTGATCCAAATCAACTAAACCGTGTCCGATCATCACGTGAGATGGAGTAGTTTTCAATGGTGAACATCACTATGTTGATCATATCTACTATATGATTCACGCTCGACCTTTCGGTCTCCAGTGTTCCGAGGCCATATTTGCATATGCTAGACTCGTCAAATTTAACCCGAGTATTCTGCATGTGCAAAACTGGCTTGCACCCGTTGTAGATGAATGTTGAGCTTATCACACCCGATCATCACGTGGTGTCTCGGCGCGACGAACTTTGGCAACGGTGCATACTCAGGGAGAACACTTTTACCTTGAAATTTAGTGAGAGATCATCTTATAATGCTACCGTCAATCAAAGCAAAATAAGATGTATAAAAGATAAACATCACATGCAATCAAAATATGTGACATGATATGGCCATCATTATCTTGTGCCTTTGATCTCCATCTCCAAAGCATCATCATGATCTCCATCGTCACCGGCATGACACCATGATCTCCATCATCTTTAATCTATATCAATGTGTCATCACATGGTCGTCTCGCCAACTATTGCTCTTGCAACTATTGCTATCGCATAGCGATAAAGTAAAGCAATTATTTGGCGCTTGCATCTTATGCAATAAAGAGACAACCATAAGGCTTCTGCCAGTTGCCGATAACAAAACATGATCATCTCATACAACAACTTATATCTCATCACGTCTTGACCATATCACATCACAACATGCCCTGCAAAAACAAGTTAGATGTCCTCTACTTTGTTGTTGCAAGTTTTACGTGGCTGCTACGGGCTGAGCAAGAACCGTTCTTACCTATGCATCAAAACCACAACGATATTTCATCAAGTTAGTGCTGTTTTAACCTTCAACAAGGACCGGGCGTAGCCACACTCGATTCAACTAAAGTTGGAGAAACAGACACCCGCCAGCTACTTGTGTGTAAAGCACGTTGGTAGAACCAGTCTCGCGTAAGCGTACACGTAATGTCGGTCTGGGCCGCTTCATCCAACAATACTGCCGAACCAAAGTATGACATGCTGGTAAGCAGTATGACTTGTATCGCCCACAACTCACTTGTGTTCAACTCGTGCATATAACATCTACGCATAAACCTGGCTCGGATGCCACTGTTGGGTAACGTAGTAATTTCAAAAAAAATCCTACGCACACGCAAGATCATGGTGATGCATAGAAACAAGCGGGGAGAGTGAGTCCAGGTACCCTCGTAGACCGAAAGCGGAAGTGTTAGCACAACGCAGTTGACGTAGTCGCACGTCTTCACGATCCGACCGATCCAAGTACCGAACGTACGACACCTCCGAGTTCAGCACACGTTCAGCTCGAGGACGTCCCACGAACTCCGATCCAGCAGAGCTTCACGGGAGAGTTCCGTCAGCACGACGGCGTGATGATGGTGATGATGTTGCTACCGACGTAGGGCTTCGCCTAAGCACCGCTACGATATGACCGAGGTGGAATATGGTGGAAGGGGGGCACCGCACATGGCTGGGAGAGATCAACAGATCAACTTGTGTCTATGGGGTGCCCCTTGCCTCAGTATATAAAGGAGGAGAGAGAGGAGGGGCCGGCCCTCTCTATGGCGTGCCCTGGGGAGTCCTATTCCCACCGGGAGTAGGATCCCCCCCCACACACACACCCTTCCATGTAATAGGAGTAGGAGTCAAGGAAAGGGAAGAGAGAAGAGAAGGAAGGAGGGGGCGCCGCCCCTCCCCCTAGTCCAATTCGGACTAGGCCATGGGGGGGTGCGGCCTGCCTCTCTCTCTCTCTCTCCCCCTTAAAGCCCAATAAGGCCCATATACTCCCCGGCGAATTCCCGTAACTCTCCGGTACTCCGATAAATACTCGAATCACTCGGAACCTTTCCGATGTATGAATAGAGTCGTCCAATATATCGATCTTTACGTATCGACCATTTCGAGACTCCTCGTCATGTCCCCGATCTCATCCGGGACTCCAAACTACCTTCGATACATCAAAACACATAACTAATAATATAAATAGTCACCGAACTTTAAGCGTGCGGACCCTACGGGTTCGAGAACTATGTAGACATGACTGAGACACGTCTCCGGTCAATAACAAATAGCGGAACCTGGATGCTCATATTGGTTCCCACATATTCTACGAAGATCTTTATCGGTCAAACCGGATAACAACATACGTTGTTCCCTTTGTCATCGGTATGTTACTTGCTCGAGATTCGATCGTCGGTATCTCAATACCTAGTTAAATCTCGTTACCAGCAAGTCTCTTTACTCGTTATGTAATGCATCATCCCGCAACTAACTCATTATTCATATTGCTTGCAAGGCTTATAGTGATGTGCATTACCGAGAGGGCCCAGAGATACCTCTCCGACAATCGGAGTGACAAATCCTAATCTCGAAATACGCCAACTCAACAAGTACCTTTGGAGACACCTGTAAAGCACCTTTATAATCACCCAGTTACGTTGTGACGTTTGGTAGCACACAAAGTGTTCCTCCGGTAAACGTGAGTTGCATAATCTCATAGTCATAGGAACATGTATAAGTCATGAAGAAAGCAATAGCAACATACTAAACGATCAAGTGCTAAGCTAACGGAATGGGTCAAGTCAATCACATCATTCTCCTAATGATGTGATCCCGTTAATCAAATGACAACTCATGTCTATGGTTAGGAAACTTAACCATCTTTGATTAACGAGCTAGTCAAGTAGAGGCATACTAGTGACACTATGTTTGTCTATGTATTGGCACATGTATTATGTTTCCGGTTAATACAATTCTAGCATGAATAATAAAAATTTATCATGAAATAGGAAATATATAATAACCTTATTATTGCCTCTAGGGTATATTTCCTTCAGTAGGGTACCCATCCACGTCAGCCTGGACAAACGGCCGTCCTCCCCCTTCGTCGCACCCTACCACCAAGGCCCCTGGCGGTAGCCTGTCTAACCCTACCGCCAGAGCCCGTGGCGGTAGCAAAAGGGTCAAATCCCGAATTTTTTCCCAGCCAGGGTCAGATCCTGAATTTGTATCCAAAAAGGGTCAAAACACAAAATTTTGCCTCGATGCGGCCGCGGAAGGACTCGCAATGGCCGGCGCAGCGCCGCACGACAGCACATGCCATCGCCTGCCACCCTGCCGGTGGGTCCGAGTCTGTGTCCAAGTTTGAGTCTGTGTCCGAGTCTGAGTCTGTGTCTGAGTTCTTGTGCTTGTCCTTGTTCTTGTCGGCGGCAAGGTCGATGTGCCGCCACAGCAGCGGCTCGTTGACGGACAACCACCGCCACGAGGCGCACAAGCGCCCCGCGCCGTGGAGGATGTCGTCCTATGGGAGAAGGCTCAAGATGAGCCACAGGACGTCGCGGGGAGCGCCGCCCAGTCCCTCCACTCCACCGACCAAGGAAAACTATGCACATCCTTCGTGCGGCGGGGGCGGTGGCAGCGGCGGCACGGTGGATCGGTTGATGCGGCTCTGCTTCGTCTCCTCGACCTTATTCCCATCTTGCTTCGTTAGGTTTGTTTGTCCGCCCAGATGGCCTGATTGAACCAGCAGTCGGCCTGCCTGCCGTGAGCCAGATAATATAAGGGTCTATCTATATTACATCCAGATGTGAGATAATACCTCACATCTAATATGTTTGTGAAAAAAACCTCACATCTAACATGCCATCATCTTAGTAGATTTTTTTTAGCACTTGTTTGTTGCTTTTTATTTGTTTGTAGTTGTCCAGCCCAGAATCACCCAGTAGTGTACTCCTTAAAAAAATTGTATGCTTAGTACTGTGTTCAAATAAGAAAAAACCTATGCAGTAGTACATTTTGTATATTTTTCCATTTTCTCTTTTTATGATTTTTCTTTTTTCTTTCAGGTTTATTTCTTCCTCTGGTTTTCTTCCAATTTTTTTTCCTTTTTTTTAGTTTTCTGTACTATAAACAATATTCTAATATATGTTGAACATTTTCAAATATACACTTAACATTTTTCATGTACGGTGAACATTTTATTTCAAGTACACACTAAACTTTTTTTAAATAGGTTGAAGATTCTTCTCAGTACACACTGAACAAAAAGTCAGTGTGTCGAAATTTATTTAATATAGGTTATTGTACATACGGTATACCTTTTACCAATCCACACTATAAATTTAAATGTATGCTGAAAATTTCTAAAATAAATAAAAATTATATATATACACATTGAAATTTTATTTAATTTTGTTTGCTTGCACCGTGATGTATATATATATATATATACACACACACACACACACACATCTAATATACATGTTTATTTTTCAATCAGAGATAATCTCGCTAGTATATTAATTTTCTATCCAATAAACATGTGGAAGATGAACACATTTTGATTTTTTAAAGAAAATTGAGAAACATGAACAATTTTAGAAAAATGAACAAATTTACGAATTTTGGGAAATTTATTAAAACTTGTGAATTTATGAAAAAGCAAAAATAATCAGAAAAAAGGAAAAAAAATGACATCTGCTTTTGAAAATTGAAAAATTAAAAGGAGAGAAAAATCAATAAAAATGATAAAGTAAAAAAAATAGAAAACATGAACAAAACAAAACAAAAAAATGTATCCTAGCTACTTGGGCCTGCTCATATGCGGTTTGTTTGCTGTTGAGGGTGGACTTGTAACTGAGACAAAATAATGTCGAACCCTTAGTGGAAAGTCCAGGGTGGACTCGCAACTGGGACTAAAAAGATTAGGCCCTAGTTGCGATTTGTGTTTAGACTTGCAGCTGAGGCAAAAAAAGTTGGGCCCTAGTTACGAGTTGAGGGTGGACTTGCAATTGGGACAAGAAAATGTTGAGCTCTAACTGCAAGTCGACGGTGGACTTGCAACTGAGACAGAAAAGGTTGGGCCCGTGTTGCGAATCGAGTGTGGACTTGCAATTGGGAGTAGAAACTCGGGCCGCAGTTGCGAGTCGATGGTGGACTTGCAACTTGGTCAAAAAATGTTGGACCCTAGTTATGAGTTGAGGGTGGACTTGCAACTCGGACAAAAAAGGTTGGGCCCCAGTTGCAAGTCGAGGGTGAACTTGCAATATGGACAAAACATGTTAGGCTCGAGTTGCGAGTCGAGGGTGGACTTGGAACTTGGACAAAAGTAAAGTCTTGCCCTATTTGTGAGTCGAGAGTGGACTTGCAACTAGACAAAAAAGGTTGGACCCCGAATCGAGGGTGGACTTCCAACCTGTACAAAAAAGGTCAGACCTCAATTGCAAGTTGAGGGTGGACTTGCAATTAGGAAGAAAAATTGTGGGCCCCAGTTGCGAGTCGATAGTGAAATTGCAACCGGGAAAAAAGGTCGGGTCCAGTTGCAACTCGAGGTTGGACTTGCAACTTGAACAAAAAAAGGTCTGACCCCAGTTGCGAGTTTAGGGTGGACTTGCAACTGTGACAAAAAAAGGTCAGGTCCTAGTTACGAGTAGAGGGGTTTGCAACTGGGACGAAAAAAAGGTCCCTAGTTGCGATTTGAAGATGGACTTGCAACTAGAAAAAAGGTCGAGCCCCAGTTGCGAGTCGGTGGTGGACTAGCAACTGGGACAAAAAAATGACATGTCACAGTTGCGAGTCAAGGACAGACTTGCAACTGGGACAAAAAATTGCTAGACCTTAGCTGCGAGTCGAGGGTGGACTTGTAACTGGGACAAAAAGACCGGGTTCCAGTTGCGAGTCGAGAATGGACTTGCAAGTTGGACAAAAAATGGTCAAGCCTCAGTTGCGAGTCGAGGGGAGAAAAGCGAAGCCAAACATGCCTAGGCCAACAACAGGATACGCAAAAAACAAATAGCGACAAGCAAGGTGAAAGATAGAGCGCTTTGCAATTGGGAAAACTACGAGGCTAGTTGCGGGTCGAGGGTAGATTTGGACCAAAGCAACTACGAAACTATGAGCCTAGTTGCAAGTCAAGGTTCGACTTGCAACTAGGATGAAACAAACTACATGCCAGTGGCATGTCAAGGTCGATCAGTGAGAAGATGGGGATAGGCTTCATCGTCGAACCCCCAAGCTATGACATATATGGGCCCATGTGGAAAGAAATGCGATAACATGACAACACAAAAACAAACGGGACAAGAGGACGTGCGACAAAATATGAAGAGCTGACACGAACACACATGTTTTGGTTTGCACGAATATTAAAGCAAACAAATCGGACGGTTATAGATTTAGATGCGCTAAAATTCGTCTAGATTGGATTTAGCAAATCAGAAACAAAAGATCTAGCTACACGGTCAAACCAAAAATAAAACAAAGGAGGAAATAAAAAGACATATGGCCCTCCACAAAAGAACTAAGCCCACAGAGAAAAACAATACACAAAACATAATAACGGCCCGCTAAAAAATATCGTATCAGGCCTCACCGCTTCACGACGGACAAACAGAAAAACACGATGCAACGACATTGAGCATGACTCAGAAACTCGTGTATCTAACAGTATATGAGTTAGATGAAATATTGTTAACTCTCATTTAGATGAGGGTTAACAAACCAATCCGAAACGAGACCCAGACCACACCGCGAAAACGGCCCACAAAAAGACGCATGCGCGAACATGTTGACAAGTGGACACCAATTACAGGACGCGACACATAATGCGCATGACAACAAAAACCACGATCAGGATTTGCAGGACATTCAAATCAAAAATATGACAGAGTGAAAACAAGTTCATGAATTTTAGACAAATAAATAAAGAAAGAAAGGAAAATGAAAAATGAAAAAGAAGCAAATAGAAAATAAAAATAACCATGAATTCAAAAATAGTTCATAATTGAAAACAAATAATGAAATTAAAAAAGAAAATAAAAAGGAAATGAACAAAATACAAATACTGGGAGTCTTGTGAAAGTATAGAGAAATGAGAAGAACTAGAATTGAGTCATTGCACAGACTTGTGAAAAGAAATAGAAAAACGTAGCCGACAGCGGAAAAAACAAAGACAAAATGTGACTATAGACAAAAAAGAGGCAGCCTGCCAGCCCAATATCACCGAAAATACACGACAACGGCTTGACTTCGCATTAGCAACGACCTGGGCATGAGGTACATGCGAGACAGCCAGATCCTATTCGGCGCCTTTAGCGCCCGATATAGGTCTTTCCACAAACGGGCGCACACCCCCCTCCCCTTTATTCGCGACAAATGGGCCGGCCTCTAACCACTAGGCCACCTGTTCCTTGGTGCTTCTATACTTCCGTTCCTTATTTCTATGTATAAGGAATGCCATCTATCCTTTTTAGCATTTTTTTCATTTTTCTGTGTTTATTTTCCTGTTTCTTTAATGCGTGAACTCAAATCGATAGTTATTTTTAAAATTGACAAACTTTTTTCCAATTCACTGAGCTCCTTTTCAATTTTGATGAACTATTTTCCAAATTGGAATGAACATTTTTTCAAATTCGATGAACTTTTTCTAAATTCGATGTTTTTCAAATTCGATGAACTTTTTTCAAACACGATGAACTCTTTTTTTCATATTCGATTAACTTTTTCCAAATTTGTTGAATTCTTTTCATATTCGATGAACTTTTTTCAAATTCGATGAACTTTTATTCCAATTCGATGAACTTTTTCAAATGGGATGAACTTTTTTCATATTCGATGAACTTTTTTCAAATTTGATGAACTTTTTCAAATGCGATGAACTTTTGTTTCAATTTCGATGAAATTTTTTCACATCTGATGAACTTTTTTGCAAAAGATGGATGAACTTTTCCAAATGTGATGAACTTTTTTCTAATGGATGAACTTTTCTTTCAAATTTGATGAACTTTTTTGAAACATCAATGAACTGTTTTTTAAATTCGTAAGCTTTTTTCGAAATTTGATGAACTCTTTTTTGTTAAAAGAATCAACTTTTTCAAATTGTTTTGAGATAATTCGCAAATCTAATAAATGGAGCGCATGGATTGGTCTTAAAACTTTCGCGACCCGTGTAGTCGTGTGGCACTTACCGGCTGTAGTGGTTAAGAAAACTGTTCTAGTGTTGTGCCTGCAAGTCGCGAGTTTGAGTCCTGTAGCAATGTTTTGCGTGATTTTTTCGCGACGCATTTTTCCTTCTACTGCGCGTGGTGGGCCGGCCCATGAGGTGCGGCGCGGACACGCGCCAGCTACCTGTTCGGGCGCTTAAGGCGCCGAACAGGAGCTCTCCGCGAGACAAGCCTCCACGAGCGAGCGCATCAGCTGGACCATAACGTTTTGCACAAATATTAAATACATGTGATCCAGTGATTCTGGACTTAGATTTTTTTCTTCATGATAATACGTATCTCATTAATAAAATAAAATTTTAGTTACAAGCCATGTAAACATCAACGTTACATGGCTGAAAAGATAGGATAATCATATGCAAAAAAAACCAGCGCATGTCTCTCCCCACTAAGGAAAAAGAGACAGATCACCTCTTCACACGAGCTCGACGCGGCTCCATCGCTTATCAGCAGCTTTACGGACCTTCAAAGTAGTTTGCTTGAAGCAAAACCATTGCCGTTGAAAGAATCAGACAGGGGCAACATGGCCCCGGACACGCCATCGAACTCCAAAACTGACACCCTCACGCGACTATGACGCCGGAGGAGGAAACCAGAACTGTCAGCCTTCAACCACAAACCCAGCACAAGATGCACCATCTTCCAGCTGTCACTTGCGTAGACAACCGTCTGCGCGTACTCCTAGACGGCAAAACCTCCCTGCTCCACCATGACGTCGGAGATAACGCCGTAGCAACGGGGACAGAGCAGAAGGAGAGACATACCTGATGGAGTCACTGCCGCCGCCTCGCTGACACCATCCATGAACCCTAACGTCACCGATCTGAAGGATCGGCAAACACGTGATGCCATCAACCCCGAGATGCCGCCATGGTGAGCACCGCCAGTATGGCAGTGGAGTTGAGACAGATTTATTCGCCCGGGCGCCGCTCCTACCAACACAACGACGCACCACGACCTACAAATTCAAACCCTAACTACAGAGCGGAGAAACGGATTTACTCTGGAATTAGATGTGAGATAGTTATTTCACATCTAGATGTAAAAAATAGCAAATCTGATAATATAAAGGAAGTTGTACCTATAGTAGGCAATCCTGTGAACCAACCTATGGTTGGATGGTTAGAGGGACTGTGGTATTCCCAGCTCACCAGAATTTGAATCCCGGTGCTCGCATTTATTCCTGTATTTATTTTAGAATTTCCGGCGATGCGCTTTCAGTGGGAGGAGACGTTCCCGTCGACGACGAGGTGCCTCCGTTGACTTCGTAAATTTTAAGATGATATGCCGGCTCAGTCTTTCGGAGGTGCTCATAGGGGTAGGGGTGCGTATGTGCATTCATAGGGGTGAGTTTGTGCGCTTGTATATGAGCACTTGCATTTGTACTGTGTTTAAAAAAAAGAAGGCAATCCTAAACCTGAACGTGAAAAGAAACGTGAACATCTGACCGTCGACGCTAATTAACCCAGACGGCCACCTGAGAGCCAGATAATATAAGGAAGCACGTAAAGGAGTAATGATCAAGCCCCCAAATAGTACAGCCTTTGCTATACATGCGAATGCTGCAAATTCAGTCATCCGTACACCTGAGAGCCAAATGCCGAGAGCTAGTTGGGAGAAACCAGCACCCGGGTCATACGAATTGAATACAGCTGCAGCTTTCTTTGAAGATAAGATGATACTGGTGCTATAGCAGCGATAATGACGAATAATTGTGGCGAGGCCATGGCTGGAGTCGCTGAGCCCTTTGGCCATGCAGCAAATGCGGCGTGGGCGGAAGCGCTTTGTCGAGGGCTCCAACTTGTTCAGCAGATTGGGTGTGCAAGGATCATTGTTGAATCTAACTGCTTGGAGGTAATTGATGCGTGCAATGGAGTCTCAGATATATTGGCACCATACGCTGCTGCTCTCGCGGATTGTTTCCAGCTCGCACACGGTGTATCTTCGATTCGTTTCCAGCATTGTTTGAGGGAAGCCAATAATTTGGCACACTATCTAGCTAGGCATGTTTACGATATTCAGTTGATGTATTGGTGGGATGATGAACCACCTAGTTCTCTTCTTTCATATGTCTTGAAGGATGTAACTATGATAATTTCGCAATAAAGTGCCTTGAGGCTTTCCCTTCAAAAAAAAAAAAAAACAGCCGGCCACGAATCATATAATAGCAAAAGAATAGTCTCATCCAAATTTGACCAAGGTACGTTTGTATCAAAAAAAAGTCACCAAAAAAGGTACGTTTGCATCAAGAGGAGTGACACAACGTATCAAACAATTTTAAACCAAGCTGATTCTCACAATCCACGTTCAACCTTGTTTTTCTTTTGGATTTCTTTTGATATATTCATCAAGTATATCATGGTAATACAAAGAACATGAAGAATAGCAGAGATTACAAGTGAAGACTACAAACAGCTCGGCCATATTGTAAACAAAGCATTTGTGTGTTAAGCTTCTTGCAAATTCCTATAGAAAGGCTTCCCATTGCCCACTGGCATACTAGCCTTGAAAACCATGATTTGAGGATCTATTTTGTCACTTCCCTGTACTTGTTGTCATCAGATTTTTACAAATTCCTATAGATAAGGTTTAAAATTGTGGTTTTACTTGTGTTTAACGAATTAAGGTTTTTGAGGCTTCATGACGAGGTGTACTGTAAGCTACTACCTCTGTTCCTAAATATAAGATGTGTTGGCAGTTCAAATTGAAACAGAGGATGTACCGTGTAAGCTTTTACTTGTGGTGTTTTAATAGTTTAATACTAAGATTAAAATAGAAATTATAAATATGCATATTATACAAAAAACACCGAGACACTATATTTTTCTCTTTCCACAACAACTACTTTACTAAGATATGAGTGAAGAAGTATTGTTATTGAGGAGAAACTGAGGTTTTGATGTGCGGTAAGAAGTCCATTTCGCCCTTCAAACCTATATATGGTGCTTGATTTAAGCAATGAATAGAGAACTGTTGGGGAACATAGTAATTTCAAAAAAATTCCTACTGATAACCCACAAGTGTAGGGGATCGCAACAGCTTTCGAGGGTAAAGTATTCAACCCAAATTTATTGATTCGACACAAGGGGAGCCAAAAAATATTCTTGAGTATTAGCAGTTGAGTTGTCAATTCAACCACACCTGGATAACTTAGTATCTGCAGCAAAGTGTTTAGTAGCAAAAGTGGTATGATAATAAAGGTAACGGTGGCAAAAGTAAAGATAATAGTTTTTGGGTTTTTTGTAGTAGTTGTAACAGTAGCAACGGAAAGTAAATAAGCGAAGAACAATATGTGAAAAGCTCATAGGCAATAGATCAGTGATGGATAATTATGCCGGATGCGATTCCTCATGTAATAGCTATAACATAGGGTGACACAGAACTAGCTCCAGTTCATCAATGTAATGTAGGCATGTATTCCGTAAATAGTCATACGTGCTTATGGAAAAGAACTTGCGTGACATATTTTGTCCTACCCTCCCGTGGCAGCGGGGTCCTAGTGGAAACTAAGGGATATTAAGGCCTCCTTTTAATAGAGAACCGGAACAAAGCATTAGCACATAGTGAATACATGAACTCCTCAAACTACGGTCATCACCGAGAAGTATCCCGATTATTGTCACTTCAGGGTTGTCGGATCATAACACATAATAGGTGACTATAGACTTGCAAGATAGGATCAAGAACACATATATATTCATGAAAACATAATAGGTTCAGATCTGAAATCATGGCACTCGGGCCCTAGTGACAAGCATTAAGCATAGCAAAGTCATAGCAACATCAATCTCAGAACATAGTGGATACTAGGGATCAAACCCTAACAAAACTAACTTGATTACATGGTAAATCTCATCCAACCCATCACCTTCCAGCAAGCCTATGATGGAATTACTCACGCACGGCGGTGAGCATCATGGAATTGGTGATGGAGGATGGTTGATGATGACGACGGCGATTTAATCCCCTCTTTGGAGCCCGAACGGACTCAGATCAGCCCCCGAGAGAGATTAGGGCTTGGCGGCGGCTCCGTGTCGTAAAACACGATGAAACTTTCTCTGATTTTTCTCCCGAACGTGAATATATGAAGTTGGAGTTGAGGTCGGTGGAGGTCCGGGGCCCACGAGATAGGGGCGCGCTTATAGGGGGCGCCTGTCT
Source organism: Aegilops longissima (assembly GCA_021605205.1). Lineage (NCBI taxonomy): Eukaryota > Viridiplantae > Streptophyta > Magnoliopsida > Poales > Poaceae > Aegilops > Aegilops longissima. Next base: position 155,391,154 of record CM038682.1, read on the forward strand.
CGTGGATAGGGTGGGCCCCTGGTGTATTTCTTCGCCCAGAAATTCTTATTAATTCCAAAAGTGCCTCCGTGGATTTTCAGGACATTCCGAGAACTTTTGTTTTCTACACATAAAACAACATCATGGCGTTCTGCTGAAAACAGCGTCCATCCGGGTTAGTTTCATTCAAATCATGCAAGTTAGAGTCCAAAACAAGGGCAAAGTGTTTGGAAAAGTAGATACGTTGGAGACGTATCAACTCCCCCAAGCTTAAACCTTTGCTTGTCCTCAAGCAATTCAGTTGATAAACTGAAAGTAATAAAGAAAAACTTTTACAAACTCTGTTTGCTCTTGTTGTTGTAAATATGAAAAGCCATCATTCAAGTTTCAGCAAATATTATGAACTAACCATACTCACAATAACACTTAGGTCTCACAATTACTCATATCAATAGCATAACCAGCTAGCGAGCCATAATAATAGAACTCGGATGACAACACTTTCTCAAAACAATCATAACATGATATAACAAAATGGTATCTCGCTAGCCCTTTCTGAGACCGCAAAACATAAATGCAGAGCACCTTTAAAGATCAAGGACTGACTAAACATTGTATTCATGGTAAAAGAGATCCAGTCAAGTCATACCCAATATAAACCAATAGTAATGAATGCAAATGACAGTGTGCTCTCCAGCGGGTGCCTTTTAATAAGAAGGGTGATGACTCAACATAAAAATAAATAGATAGGCCCTTCGCAGAGGGAAGCAGGGATTTGTAGAGGTGCCATAGCTCGATTTTAAAATAGAGATTGAATAACATTTTGAGCGGCATACTTTAGCTGTCAACGCAACAACATGTATCTTCCATACTACATGCATTATAGGCAGTTCCCAAACAGAATGGTAAAGGTTTATACTCCCCCAACCACCAACAAGCATCAATCCATGGCTTGCTCGAAACAACGAGTGCCTCCAACTAACAACAACCCTGGGGGAGTTTTGTTTAATTATTTTGATTTGCTTTGATCTTTTTGGATCATGGGACTGGGCATCCCGTTACACGCCCTTTCTCGTGAATGAGGAGCGGAGTCCACTCCTCTTGAGAATAACCCACCTAGCATGGAAGATATAGGCAGCCCTAGTTGTAACATGAGCTGCTCGAGCATACAAAACAGAATTTCATTTGAAGGTTTGGAGTTTGGCACATACAAATTTACTTGGAACGGCAGGTAAATACCGCATATAGGAAGTTATAGTGGACTCATATGGAACAACTTTGGGGTTTAAGGAGTTTGGATGCACAAGAAGTATTCCCGCTTAGTACAAGTGAAGGCTAGCAAAAGACTCTGAGAGAGCGACAACAGTCATAAACATGCATTAAAATTAATTCACACCGAATGCAAGCATGAGTAGGATATAATCCACCTTGAACATAAATATCATGAAGGCTATGTTGATTTGATTCAACTACATGCGTGAACATGTGCCAAGTCGAGTCGCTTAATTCATTCAAAGGAGGATACCATCCCATCATACCACATCATAATCATTCTAATAGCATGTTGGCACACAAGGTAAACCATTATGACTCATAGCTAATCAAGCATGGCACAAGCAACTATAATCTCTAAATGTCATTGCAAATATGTTTACTTCATAATAAGCTGACTCAGAAATGATGAACTCATCATATTTACAAAAACAAGAGAGGTCGAGTTCATACCAGCTTTTCTCATCCCAATAAGTCCATCATATATCGTCATTATTGCCTTTCACTTGCACGACCGAACGATGTGTATAATAATAATAGTGCACGTGCATTGGACTAAGCTGGAATCTGCAATCATTCAACTCAAGAGAGAAGACAAGTAATATGGGCTCTAAGTTAAATAAACATTCATGCATATGAGAGCCAGTAAACATTTTCAATATGGTCTTCTCGATCCCCAAAGGAAAGAAAAGAAAATAAAACTATTTACACGGGAAAGCTCCCAACAAGTAAGAAGAAGAACTAGAAATATTTTTGGGTTTTCATTTTAATTTCTACTACAAGCATGGAAATTAAACTAAATAATTTTTTTTGGTTTTTCTTAAGGTTTAACAAACACACAAGAAGGAAGCTAGAAAAAGAAATTTAAACTAGCATGGATAATACAATGAAAGAGTATGAGCACCGACGACTAGTGTGTGAACATGAATGTAAAGTCGGTGAGAAATACGTACTCCCCCAAGCTTAGGCTTTTGGCCTAAGTTGGTCTAGTACCAAGGACCGCCGCTACTCTCCCCGGTGTAATGGAAGGTGTAATTAGGATACCACTGGCTGGTCATCTCCGGATCCCACTGGACAGATGATGCATGATAAGGGTCCAGTTCAGGTTCCGACTCAGGTTCAGGTTCTGGAGTAAAAGCTTGGGCTCGATGATTGTTCACCTCTTCCGGTGTGACAAGAAAATTTTCTGCAAGCAAATCAAACAACAGAAGCGCAGGCAAAATAATAATCTCAAAGTGTTTCTTATTAAATCTTGTTGGAAATATGCCCTAGAGGCAATAATAAAATGATTATTATTATATTTCCTTGTTCATAATAATTGTATTTTATTCATGCTATAATTGTATTATCCCGAAATCGTAATACACGTGTGAATACATAGACCACAACATGTCCCTAGTGAGCCTCTAGTTGACTAGCTCGTTGATCAACAGATAGTCATGATTTCCTCACTATGGACATTGGATGTCATTGATAACGAGATCAAATCATTAGGAGAATGATGTGATGGACAAGACCCAATTCTAAGCATAGCACAAGATCGTGTAGTTCGTTTGCTAGAGCTTTTCCAATGTCAAGTATCTTTTCCTTAGACCATGAGATCGTGTAACTCCCGGATACCGTAGGAGTGCTTTGGGTGTACCAAACGTCACAACGAATCGGGTGACTATAAAGGTGCACTACAGGTATCTCCGAAAGTGTCTGTTGGGTTGACACGGATCGAGACTGGGATTTGTCACTCCGTATGATGGAGAGGTATCTCTGGGCCCACTCGGTAATGCATCATCATAATGAGCTCAAAGTGACCAAGTGTTTGGTCACGGATCATGCATTACTGATGAGTAAAGTGACTTGCGTAACGAGATTGAACGAGGTATTGGGATACCGACGATCGAATCTCGGGCAAGTAACGCATCGATCGACAAAGGAATTGTATACGGGTTGCTTGAATCTCGACATCGTGGTTCATCCGATGAGATCATCGTGGAACATGTGGGAGCCAACATGGGTATCCGGATGCCGCTGTTGGTTATTGGCCGGAGAGCTGTCTCGGTCATGTCTGCATGATTCCCGAACCCGTAGGGTCTACACACTTAAGGTTCAGTGACGCTAGGGTTATTAGGAAGACTTGTATGTGGTTACCGAATGTTGTTCGGAGTCCTGGATAAGATCCCGGACGTCACGAGGAGTTCCGGAATGGTCCGGAGGTGAAGATTTAGATATGAGAAGTTGTCATACGGTCACCGGAAAGTTTCGGGGGCATATCGGTATTGTACCGGGGCCACCGGAGGGGTTCCGGGGGTCCATCGGGAGGGGCCACCTCTCTCGGAGGGCCTCATAGTCCGTAGTGGGAAGGGAACCAGCCCCTGGAGGGCTGGGCGCCTCCCCCCTTGGGCCCATGCGCCTAGGGTTGGGGGGGAAACCCTAGTGGGGGCGCCCCCCTTGCTTGGGGGTAGGGCTGGAAAAAAAGCTCGAAGCTCGCGAGCTAAATGAGTAGCTCGTGACTTGGCTCGAATCGACTCGAACTCGAAGAATAACGAGTCGAGCCGAGATTTAGTTTAAGATCGTTTATAGACCAAGTTAAACGAGCCAATCTCACGAGTACTCGTGTAAATCGTTAGGATCGGTACAAAAGATCAGCCACTCCCAATACAAAAAAAGATCAGCCACTCAGCACCCTATGTCCCAAAGACAACACAAGGCCTAGCCATTGAAGGCCCAACCGCCTAGGAGACTCATGCGTTACAAGGAAATTACTATTATTTAGTGACATATATGTTTAATATATACATAATCATTTTATAATATATGAGGGTTTTATGTTCATATCTTTAACGAGCTTAACAAGCTAAACGAGCCAGCTCGCGAGTTATACGAGTCGAGCCAATCTTGGATTTGAGCTCGTTATAATAACGAGTCGAGTCGAGCTAGCTCGTTAACGAAACGAGCTCTAGCGAGTTGAGCCGAGCTGGCTCAACTCGGCTCGAATTCCAGCCCTACTTGGGGGGCAAGCCCCCTCCCCTTGGCCGCCGCCCCCCCCCCCCCCATCTAGATCTCATCTAGAGGGGGCCGACCCCCTTCCCTCTTCCTCTATAAATAGAGGGGCGAGGGGAGGGCTGCACACCACATCCAAGGCGCAGCCCCTCCCCTCCCCAACACCTCTCCTCCTCCGCGTGAGCTTGGCGAAGCCCTGCCGGAGAACTGCCACTCCATCACCACCACGCCGTCGGTGCTGTTGGAGCCTTCTTCCTCAACCTCTCCCTCCTCCTTGCTGGATCAAGGTGCGGAGACGCCATCCGCCTCCGCACGTGTGTTGAACGCGGAGGTGATGTCCGTTCGCACTTGGTCATCGGTGATTTGGATCACGACGAGTATGACTCCTCAACCCCGTTCTCTTGAACGCTTCCGCCGCGATCTACAAAGGTATGTAGATGCACTCCTATCACTCGTTGCTAGATGAACTCATAGATGGATCTTGGTGAAACGATAGGAAATTTTTATTTTCTGCAACGCTCCCCAACAAATGGCATCATGAGCTAGGTCTATGCGTAGTTCTCTATTGCACGAGTAGAACACAAATCTGTTGTGGGCGTAGATGTTGTCAACTTTCTTGCCGCTACTAGTCTTATTTTGCTTCAGCGGTATTGTGGGATGAAGCAGCCCGGACTGACCTTACACGTACGCTTATGTGAGACAGGTTCCACCGACTGACATGCACTAGTTGCATAAGGTGGCTAGCGGGTGTCTGTCTCTCCCACTTTAGTTGGAGCGGATTCGATGAAAAGGGTCCTTATGAAGGGTAAATAGAAGTTGACAAATCACGTTGTGGCTTTTTCGTAGGTAAGAAAACGTTTTTGCTAGAACCCTATTGCAGCCACGTAAAAGATGCAACAACAATTAGAGGACGTCTAACTTGTTTTTGCAGCAATTGCCTTGTGATGTGATATGGCCAAAAGTTGTGATGAATGATGAATGATATATTGTGATGTATGAGATCATGTTCTTGTAATAGGAATCACGACTTGCATGTCGATGAGTATGACAACCGGCCGGAGCCATAGGAGTTGTCTTAATTATTGTATGACCTGCGTGTCATTGATTCAACGTCATGTAATTACTTTACTTTATTGCTAAACCGTTAGCTATAGTAGTAGAAGTAATAGTTGGCGAGCAACTTCATGGAGACACGATGATGGAGATCATGGTGTCATGCCGGTGACGAAGATGATCATGGAGCCCCGAAGATGGAGATCAAAGGAGCTATATGATATTGGCCATATCATGTCACTACTATATAATTGCATGTGATGTTTATTATGTTTATGCATCTTGTTTACTTAGAATGACGGTAGTAAATAAGATGATCCCTTATAATAATTTCAAGAAAGTGTTCTCCCTAACTGTGCGCGTTGCTAAAGTTAAATGCTTCAAGCACCACGTGATGATCGGTGTGGTAGATTCCTACATTCACATACAACGGTGTAAGACAGTTTTACACATGCAAAACACTTAGGTTAACTTGACGAGCCTAGCATGTATAGACATGGCCTCGAACACGAGACCGAAGGTCAAACATGAGTCGATGGAAGATACGATCAACATGGAGATGTTCACCGATGATGACTAGTCCGTCTCACGTGATGATCGGACACGGCCTAGTCGACTCGGATCATGTAACACTTAGATGACTAGAGGGATGTCAAATCTGAGTGGGAGTTTATTAAATAATTTGATTAGATGAACTTAATTATCATGAACTTAGTCTAAAACCTTTGCATAAATGTCTTGTAGATCAAATGGCCAACGCTCATGTCAACATGAACTTCAACGCGTTCCTAGAGAAAACCAAGCTGAAAGATGATGGCAGCAACTATACGGACTGGGTCCAGAACCTGAGGATCATCCTCATAGCTGCCAAGAAAGCATATGTCCTAGAAGGACCGCTAGGTGAAGCACCCATCCTAGAGAACCAAGACGTTATGAACGCTTGGCATCACGTCGATGATTACTCCCTCGCTCAGTGTGGCATGCTTTACAGCTTAGAACCGGGCTCCAAAAGCGTTTTGAGCAACACGGAGCATATGAGATGTTCGAGGAGCTAAAATGGTTTTCCAAGCTCATGCCGGGTCGAGAGATATGAAGTCTCCGACAAGTTCTATAGTTGTAAGATGGAGGAAAATAGTTCATTAGTGAGCACATACTCAAAATGCAGGTTGCACAACCGCTTTGTCCTAGCTGGACATTAACTTCCCGGACAAGGCGGTCATTGACAGAATCCTTCAGTCGCTCCCACCAAGATACAAGAGCTTTGTGATGAACTACAATATGCAGGGGAGGGTGAAAACTATTCCTGAAGTATTTTCAATGCTGAAGTCGGCAGAGGTAGAAATCAAGAAGGAACATCAAGTGTTGATGGTCAATAAAACCACTAAGTTCAAGAAGGGCAAGGGTAAGAAGAACTTCAAGAAGGACGGCAAGGATGTTGCCGCGCCGTAAGCCAGCTTGCGGGAAGAAGTCAAAGAATGGACCCAAGCACGAGACCGAGTGCTTTTATTGCAAAGGAAGGGTCACCGAAGCGGAACTACCCCAAATACTTAGCGTAAAAGAAGGCCGCAACACTAAAGGTATATTTGATATACATGTAATTGATGTGTACCTTACCAAGACTCGTAGTAACTCCCGGTATTTGATACCGTGTCGTTGCTCATATTTGTAACTCACAGCAGGAGCTGCGGAATAAGCGGAGACTGGCGAAGGACGAGGTGACGATGCGCCGGGAATGGTTCCAAGGTCGATGTGATCGCCGCTATACGCTACCGCTACATTTACCTACGGATTAGTTTTAAACCTCAATAATTGTTATTTAGTGCCAAGTTTGAGCATGAACATTGTATCTGGATCTCGTTTAATACGAGATGGCTACTCATTTAAATCCGAGAATAATGGTTGTTCTATTTATATGAGAGATATGTTTTATGGTCATGCCCGATGGCCAATGGTTTATTCTTAATGAATCTCGAACGTGATGTTACACATATTCATAGTGTGAATACCAAAAGATGTAAAGTTGATAACGATAGTCCCACATACTTGTGGCACTGCCGCCTTGGTCACATTGGTGTCAAGCGCATGAAGAAGCTCCATGCTGATGGACTTTTAGAGTCTCTCGATTATGAATCATTTGACACATGCGAACCATGCCTCATGGGCAAAATGACCAAGACTCCGTTCTCCGGAACAATGGAGCGAGCAACCAACTTATTGGAAATCATACATACTGATGTGTGCGGTCCAATGAGCGTTGAGGCTCGCGGAGGATATCGTTATGTTCTCACTCTCACTGACGAATTAAGTAGATATGGGTATGTCTACTTGATGAAACACAAGTCTGAGACCTTCAAAAAGTTCAAGGAATTTCAGAATGAAGTAGAGAATCAACGTGACCGAAAGATAAAATTCTTACGATCAGATCGTGGAGGAGAATATTTAAGTCACGAATTTGGTACGCACTTAAGAAAATGTGGAATCGTTTCACAACTCATGCCGCCTGGAACACCTCAGCGTAATGGTGTGTCCGAACGTCGTAATCGCACTCTATTGGATATGGTGCGATCTATGATATCTCTTACCGATTTACCGCTATCATTTTGGGGATACGCTCTAGAAACAGCTACATTCACTTTAAATAGGGCTCCGTCTAAATCCGTTGAGACGACACCGTATGAATTATGGTTTGGGAAGAAACCTAAGCTGTCGTTTCTAAAAGTTTGGGGATGCGATGCTTATGTCAAGAAACTTCAACCTGAAAACCTCAAACCCAAGTCGAAAAAATGCATCTTCATAGGATACCCTAAGGAAACCATTGGGTATACCTTCTACCTTAGATCCGAAGGCAAGATCTTTGTTGCCAAGAACGGATCCTTTCTGGAAAAGGAGTTTCTCTCGAAAGGAGTAAGTGGGAGGAAAGTAGAACTCGATGAAGTACTACCTCTTGAACCGGAAAGTAGTGTAGCTCAGGAAAATGTTCCTGTGGTGCCTACACCGACTGGAGATGAAATTAATGATGATGATCTAGGTACTTCGGATCAAGTTGCTACTGAACTTCGTAGGTCCACAAGGACACGTTCCACACTAGAGTAGTATGGTAACCCTGTCCTGGAAATCATGTTGTTAGACAACGGTGAACCTTCGAACTATGAAGAAGCGATGGCAGGCCCAGATTCCAACAAATGGCTTGAAGCCATGCAATCCGAGATATAATCCATCTATGAAAACAAAGTATGGACTTTGACAGACTTGTCCGATGATCGGCGAGCGATAGAAAACAAATGGATCTTTAAGAAGAAGACAGACGCGGATGGTAATGTTACCATCTATAAAGCTCGACTTGTCGCTAAGGGTTATCGGCAAGTTCAAGGGGTTGACTACGATGAAACTTTCTCTCCCGTAGCGAAGCTGAAGTCCGTCCGAATCATGTTAGCAATTGCCGCATACTATGATTATGAGATATGACAAATGGACGTCAAAACGGCATTCCTTAACGGCTACCTTAAGGAAGAACTGTATATGATGCAGCCGGAAGGTTTTGTCGACCCTAAGAATGCTAACAAGGTATGCAAGCTCCAGCGATCCATTTATGGGCTAGTGCAAGCATCTCGGAGTTGGAACATTCGCTTTGATGAGATGATCAAAGCGTTTAGTTTATGCAGACTTATGGAGAAGCCTCGTTTACAAGAAAGTGAGTGGGAGCTCAGAGCATTTCTCATATTATATGTAGATGACATACTTTTGATGGGAAATGATATAGAACTTTTGGACAGCATTAAGGCCTACTTGAATAAGAGTTTTTCAATGAAGGACCTTGGAGAACCTGCTTAAATATTAGGCATCAAGATCTATAGGGATAGATCGAGACGTCTCATAGGTCTTTCACAAAGCACATACCTTGATAAGATATTGAAGAAGTTCAAAATGGATCAGTCCAAGAAAGGGTTCTTGCCTGATTGCAAGGTGTGAGATTGAGCTCGCTCAATGCCCGACCACGGCAGAAGATAAAGAAGAGATGAGTGTCATCCCTATGCTTCAGCCATAGGATCTATTATGTATGCCATGCTGTGTACCGGACCTGATGTAAACCTTGCCGTAAGTTTGGTAGGAAGGTACCAAAGTAATCCCGCAAGGAACACCGGACAGCGGTCAAGAATATCCTGAAGTACCGAAAAGGACTAAGGACATGTTTCGTTTATGGAGGTGACGAAGAGCTCGTCGTAAAGGGTTACGCCGACGCTAGTTTCGACACAGATCTGGATGACTCTAAGTCACAAACCGGATACATGTATATGTTGAATGGTGGAGCGAGAAGCTGGTGCAGCTGCAAGCGAGCGTCGTGGCGGGATCTACATGTGAAGCGGAGTACATGGCAGCATCGGAGGCAGCGATGAAGCAATTTGGGTGAAGGAGTTCATCACCGACCTAGGAGTCATACCCAATGCGTCGGGGCCGATCAAACTCTTCGTGACAACACCGGAGCTATTGCACTTGCCAAGGAGCCCAGGTTTCACAAGAAGACCAGCACATCAAGCGCCGCTCAACTCCATTCGTGAAAATGTTCAAGATGGAGACATAGAAATTTGCAAAGTGCATACGGATCTGAATGTCGCAGATCCGCTGACTAAACCTCTTCCATGAAAGCAAAACATGATCAACACCGTAACTCTATGGGTGTTCGATTCATCACAATGTAACTAGATTATTGACTTTAGTGCAAGTGGGAGACTATTGGAAATATGCCCTAGAGGCAATAATAAAAGGATTATTATTATATTTCCTTGTTCATAATAATTGTCTTTTATTCATGCTATAATTGTATTATCCGGAAATCGTAATACACGTGTGAATACATAGACCACGACATGTCCCTAGTGAGCCTCTAGTTGACTAGCTCGTTGATCAACAGATAGTCATGATTTCCTGACTATGGACATTGGATGTCATTGATAACGAGATCACATCATTAGGAGAATGATGTGATGGACAAGACCCAATCCTAAGCATAGCACAAGATCGTATAGTTCGGATGCTAGAGCTTTTCCAATGTCAAGTATCTTTTCCTTAGACCATGAGATCGTGTAACTCCCGGATACCGTAGGAGTGCTTTGGGTGTACCAAACGTCACAACGTAACCGGGTGACTATAAAGGTGCACTACAGGTATCTCCGAAAGTGTCTATTGGGTTGACACAGATCGAGACTGGGATTTGTCACTCCGTATGACGGAGAGGTATCTCTGGGCCCACTCGGTAATGCATCATCATAATGAGCTCAAAGTGACCAAGTGTTTGGTCATGGGATCATGCATTACGGTACGAGTAAAGTGACTTGCCGGTAACGAGATTGAACGAGGTATTGGGATACCGACGATCGAATCTCGATCAAGTAACGTACCGACTGACAAAGGGAATTGTATATGGGGTTGCTTGAATCCTCGACATCGTGGAACATGTGGGAGCCAACATGGGTATCCAGATGCCGCTGTTGGTTATTGGCTGGAGAGCTGTCTCGGTCATGTCTGCATGATTCCCGAACCCGTAAGGTCTACACATTTAAGGTTCGGTGACGCTAGGGTTATTAGGAAGACTTGTATGTGATTACCGAATTTTGTTCGGAGTCCCGGATAAGATCCCGGACGTCACGAGGAGTTCCGGAATGGTCCGGAGGTGAAGATTTATATATGTGAAGTTGTCATACGGTCACCGGAAAGTTTCGGGGGCATATCGGTATTGTACCAGGGCCACGGAGGGGTTCCGGGTCCACCGGAGGGGCCACCTCTCGGAGGGTCTCATGGGCCGAGTGGGCAGGGAACCAGCCTGGAGTGCTGGGCGCGTCCCCCTTGGGCCCATGCACCTAGGGTTGGGGGAACCCTAGTGGGGGCACCCCCCTTGCTTGGGGGGCAAGCCCCCTCCCCTTGGCCGCCGCCCCCCCTCTAGATCTCATCTAGAGGGGGTCGGCCCCCTTCCCTCTTCCCCTATAAATAGAGGGGCGAGGGGAGGGCTGCACACCACATCCAAGGCACAACCCCTCCCCTACCCAACACCTCTCCTCCTCCGCGTGAGCTTGGCGAAGCCCTGCCGGAGAACTGCCACTCCATCACCACCACGCCGTCGTGCTGCTGTTGGAGCCTTCTTCCTCAACCTCTCCCTCCTCCCTGCTGGATCAAGGCGCGGGAGACGTCATCCGTTCCGTACGTGTGTTGAACGCGGAGGTGCTGTCCGTTCGGCACTTGGTCATCGGTGATTTGGATCACGACGAGTACGACTCCCTCAACCCCGTTCTCTTGAACGCTTCTGCTCGCGATCTACAAAGGTATGTAGATGCACTCCTATCACTCATTGCTAGATGAACTCATAGATGGATCTTGTTGAAACGATAGGAAATTTTTTATTTTCTGCAACGTTCCCCAACAAATCTAAGTTTATACAAGAGCATCCTCTCTTCGTTGTTAACAATAAACTTGTGTGCTACCATGCTCTTGTAATCTAAAATGTGAGGAGGCAATTTTATCTCCTCTTTCTCATGGTGCCTAATGGGTATCTGAAAATGTCTAGCAAGACGTGCAGCATAGATACCTCCAAATATGGGACCTTTTGTACGATTCAGGGCTAGCCGTTTAGCCACGACGGCACCCATACTAAAAGTATTGTCTCCAAGCAAAGCATGTTGAAGAATGATAATATCAGGAACGCTCAAGTTTCCACTATTTCCACGACCAATCAAGCATCTACTAGCAAATATGGCAAAGTAGCATAAAACAGGAAAGTGTATGCTAGAGACTTTTGCGTCGGAACCCTTCTTTGGCTCCTCTACAGCGATAGTATTAACAAAGCCATCCACATCTTTACGATGGGGTTCCTCTAATTCTCCCTCATAAGGTATCCTACATACCGCGCAAAAAATACGTAAAGACATTTCTCTGAATTCATCATATAAATGAAATGATACTGCATGCGGTGACTTCTTAGGATAATAATAAAAGTTTTGCACGAAAGTATTGGTGAGTAAGAGATACTGGTCGATCCGGTCGTTCATGAAACCGGTGAGGCCTGCAGTCTCGATCAAAGAATAAAAACTTCATGAATTCCAGTTTCTTTCAAGAAGTCATTGCATGGCCATTCACACGACTGTACTTCCACTAAGCGAGGAAGATTATACTTGGCTTTTTCCTTCTCTTTGGCTTGTTTTTCCTGAGAGCTTTGGCTAGAAGAGCCCCTCAAAAGTTTCCTTAACATTTTCTGAAAATTTCTAAAATTTTAGTAACTTCAAAATAAAAGTGAATAAAACTAAACAAGATTGGTTGCAACTACTCCTACAAGTGCCTAGAGCCTATATCATGCATTAGAATTGCTTGTGACCTCATAAGTTCAACATGCAAGCTCAAGAACATGGTCACCTATGCAGAAAAAATTTGCAATGAATAAAGCAATAGAACAAAAACTAATTGGACCAATGGAGGAGTCACATACCAAGCAACAATCTCCCAAAGCAGTTTTGTGAATGGAGCTTTGAGCAAGGAGATCGAAAATCACAGCAAAATGAGCTAGAACTCGTGCTTGAGCTGGATGGGGATTTTTTTTGGGTAGAAGATGAAGTGTGTGGGTGCTGTAATAAGTGGAGGGGGGCCACCAGGGGCCCACGAGACAGGGGGCGCGCCCAGGGGGAGGGGGCGCGCCCTCCACTCTCGTGGCCTGGTGCTTGCCCCTCCTAGAGTGTTTTCAGTGCCTAAAATCCTCAAATATTCCATAAAAAATCATACTAAATTTGCAGGGCATTTGGAGCACTTTTATTTTCGGGATATTTTTTAATGCACGGATAATTCAGAAAACAGACAGATAATACTATTTTTTTCTTTATTTATTCTAAATAACAGAAAGTAAAAAGAGGGTACAGAAGGTTGTGCCTTCTAGTTTCATCCATCTCATGATCATCAAAATGAATCCACTAACAAGGTTGATCAAGCCTTGATAACAAACTCATTCCGAATAACATGGAACCGGAGAAATTTCAAATAACCCTAAGTTACCTCAACAGGGATATGAAAATCCCCAACAATAATAATATCATACTTTCTCTTGACAGTAGGGAGAGGAAATTCAAAACCTCCAATAATAATAGTTGGAACTTTTCCAATAGAATTGATGCTATGAACTTGAGATTGTTTCCTCGGAAAGTGTACCGTATGCTCATTACCATTAACATGAAAAGTGACATTGCCTTTGTTGCAATCAATAACAGCCCCTGCAGTATTAAGAAAAGATCTCCAAGTTTCTTTGGTATTCCGCCCTTAAAAGTGTAATTAGCAAGCATGGTGGAAATTTCAGCTTCCGGTATCTTTCTTTTATTTGTAATGATATCCTTCATATACTTAACATAAGGATTTACTTTCAGCATATCAGTTAAGCGCATACGTAAGAAAATAGGTCTAATTATTTCAGCAAAGCGCTCAAAATCCTCATCATCCTTTGTCTTGGATGGTTTAGAAGGAAAGGGCATGGGTTTCTGAACCCATGGTTCTCTTTCTCTACCGTGCTTCCTAGGAACAAAATCTCTCTTATCATAACGTTGATTCTTTGATTGTGGGTTATCAAGATCAACAACAGGTTCAATCTCTACTTCATTGTTTTTGCTAGGTTGAGCATCAACATGAACATTATCATTAACATTATCACTAGGTTCATGTTCATCACCTGATTGTGTTTCAGCATCAGAGATAGAAATATCATTGGGATTCTTAGGTGTGTCTACAGTAGGTTCACTAGAAGCATGCAAAGTCCTATCGTTTTTCTTTTTCTTCTTTTTAGAAGAACTAGGTGCCTCTAAATTATTTCTCTGAGAATCTTGCTCGATTCTCTTAGGGTGGTCTTCAGGATACAAAGGTTCTTGAGTCATTCTACCAGTTCTAGTAGCCACTCTAACAGCAAAGTCATTTTTATTATTTAATTCATCAAGCAAATCATTTTGAGCTTTGAGTACTTGCACAGCTTGAGTAGCAACCATAGAAGCAAATTTGCTAACGAGTTTGAGTTCATCTTTAACTCTAGCCATATTATCGCTCACGCGTCCTATCTCGAAAGCATTATTCTTTAACTCTCTACCAACATAAGCGTTAAAACTTTCTTGTCTAGCCATAAAGTCATCAAATTCATCTAAGCATGGGCTATGAAATTTAGTAGAGGGGATTTCAACTTTATCATATCTATAGAGAGAATTTACCTTTACTACCTATGTCGGGTTATCAAGGCAATGTGGTTCTTCAACAGGAGGTATATTAAGACCATGTATTTCTTTAATAGGAGGTAAATTCTTAACATCTTCAGCTTTAATACCTTTTTCTTTCATTGATTTCTTTGCCTCTTGCATATCTTCAGGACTGAGAAATAAAACACCTCTCTTCTTTGGAGTGGGTTTAGGAATAGGCTCAGGAGTTGGCTCAATTGGTTCAGGAATTACTTCAGGAATTGGCTCAGGAAGAGTCCAATTATTTTCATTAGTCAACATATTATTCAATAATAATTCAGCTTCATTGACTGTTCTTTCCCTGAAAACACAACCAGCACAACTATCCAAGTAGTCCTTGGAAGCATCGGTTAGTCCATTATAAAAGATATCAAGTATTTCATTTTTCTTGAGAGGATGATCAGGCAAAGCATTAAGTAACCGGAGAAGCCTTCCCCAAGCTTGTGGGAGACTCTCTTCTTTGATTTGCATAAAATTATATATTTCCCGCAAGCAGCTTGTTTCTTATGAGCAGGGAAATATTTAGCAGAGAAGTAATAAATCATATCCTGGGGACTACGCACACAACCAGGAGCAAGAGAATTATACCAAGTCTTAGCATCACCCTTTAATGAGAACGGAAATATCTTAAGGATATAATAATAGCGAGACTTCTCATCATTAGTAAACAGGGTGGCTATATCATTTAACTTGGTAAGATGTGCCACAACAGTTTCAGATTCAAGGCCATAAAAAGGATCAGATTCAACTAAAGTAATAATTTCAGGATCAACAGAGAATTCATAATCCTTATCAGTAACACAAATAGGTGAAGTAGCAAAAGCAGGGTCAGGTTTCATTCTAGCATTAAGAGACTGCTGCTTCCATTTAGCTAATAATTTTTTAAGATCATATCTATCATTGCAAGCAAAGATAGGTCTAGCAGCTTCTTCATTCATAACATAACCCTCAGGAACAACATGCAATTCATAATCATTGGGAGAATTTTCATCATCACTATCATCAATAATAGCATCTTTAATAATTTCATTCCCCCTAACTCTAGCAAGTTGTTCATCAAGAAATTCACCTAATGGCAAAGTAGTATCACGCACAGAAGTAGTTTCATCATGCATAGCAGAAGTGGCATCATCAATAACATGCGACATATCAGAATTCATAGCAGTAGGAGGTTTAGGTGTCGCAAGCTTACTAATAACGGAAGGAGAATCTAGTGCAGAGCTAGATGGCAGTTCCTTACCTCCCCTCGTAGTTGAGGGAAAAATCGTAGTTCTGTCGTCTTTCAAGTTCTTCATAGTGATCAACAGATATAAATCCCAAGTGACTCAGAGAATAGAGCTATGTTCCCCGGCAACGGCGCCAGAAATTAGTCTTGATAACCCACAAGTGTAGGGGATCGCAACAGCTTTCGAGGGTAAAGTATTCAACCCAAATTTATTGATTCGACACAAAGGGAGCCAAAGAATATTCTTGAGTATTAGCAGTTGAGTTGTCAATTCAACCACACCTGGATAACTTAGTATCTGCAGCAAAGTGTTTAGTAGCAAAAGTGATATGATAATAAAGGTAACGGTGGCAAAAGTAAAGATAATAGTTTTTGGGTTTTTTGTAGTAGTTGTAACAGTAGCAACGGAAAAGTAAATAAGCGAAGAACAATATGTGAAAAGCTCGTGAGGCAATGGATCGTGATGGATAATTATGCGGATGCGATTCCTCGTAATAGCTATAACATAGGTGACATGAACTAGCTCCAGTTCATCAATGTAATGTAGGCATGTATTCCGTAAATAGTCATACGTGCTTATGGAAAAGAACTTGCATGACATCTTTTGTCCTACCCTCCTGTGGCAGCGGGGTCCTAGTGGAAACTAAGGGATATTAAGGCCTCCTTTTAATAGAGAACCGGAATAAAGCATTAGCACATAGTGAATACATGAACTCCTCAAACTAGGGTCATCACCGAGAAGTATCCCGATTATTGTCACTTCGGGGTTGTCGGATCATAACACATAATAGGTGACTATAGACTTGCAAGATAGGGAACACACATATATTCATGAAAACATAATAGGTTCAGATCTGAAATCATGGCACTCGGGCCCTAGTGACAAGCATTAAGCATAGCAAAGTCATAACAACATCAATTTCAGAACATAGTGGATACTAGGGATCAAACCCTAACAAAACTAACTTGATTACATGGTAAATCTCATCCAACCCATCACCGTCCAGCAAGCCTATGATGGAATTACTCACGCATGGCGGTGAGTGATGTCTACTACACAACCTTCTTCTTTTAGACGTTGTTGGGCCTGCAAGTGCATAGGTTTGCAGGACAGTAGCAAATTTCCCTCAAGTGGATAACCTAAGGTTTATCAATCCGTAGGAGGCGTAGGATGAATATGGTCTCTCTCAAACAACCCTGCAACCAAATAACAAAGAGTCTCTTGTGTCCCCAACACACCCAATACAATGGTAAATTGTATAGGTGCACTAGTTCGGCGAAGAGATGGTGATACAAGTGCAATATGGATGGTAGATAAAGCGTTTTGTAATCTGAAAATATAAAAACAGCAAGGTAACTAATGATAAAAGTGAGCGTAAACGGTATTGCAATGATAGGAAACAAAGCATAGGGTTCATACTTTCACTAGTGCAAGTTCTCTCAACAATAATAACATAGATAGATAATATAACAATCCCTCAACATGCAACAAAGAGTCACTCCAAAGCCACTAATAGAGGAGAACAAACGTAGAGATTATGGTGCCTCAAAGTTATTCTTCTGGATCAATCTATAAAAGAGTTCGTACTAGAATAACACCTTAAGACACAAATCAACCAAAACCCTAATGTCACCTAGATACTCCATTGTCACCTCAAGTATCCGTGGGCATGATTATACGATATGCATCACACAATCTCAAATTCATCCAACCAACACAAAGTACTTAAAAGAGTGCCCCAAAGTTTCTACCGGAGAGTCAAGAAAACGTGTGCCAACCCCTATGCATAGGTTCATGGGCAAAACCCACAAGTTGGTCACGAAAACATACATCAAGTGGCACGTGATATCCCATTGTCACCACAGATAAACACGGCAAGACATACATCAAGTGTTCTCAAATCAAAGACTCAATCCGATAAGATAACTTCAAGAGGGAAACTCAATTCATCACAAGAGAGTAGAGGGGAATAAACACCATAAGATCCAACTATAATAACAAAGCTCGCGATACATCAAGATCGTGCCATAGAGAGAACACGAGAGAGAGAGAGAGAGAGATCAAACACATAGCTACTGGTACATACCCTCAGCCCCGAGGGAGTACTACTCCCTCCTCGTCATGGAGAGCGCCAGGATGATGAAGATGGCCACCGGTGATGGATTCCCCCTCCGGCAGGGTTCCGGAACGGGCTCCCGAGAGGTTTTTGGTGGCTACAGAGGCTTGCAGCGGCGGAACTCCCGATCTATCTTGATATTCGATGGTTTTAGGGTACGTAGGCTTATATAGGCGAAAGAAGTCGGTAGGGAGTTGCTCGAGGGGCCCATGAGACGGGGGCGCGCCCTACAGGGGGGGGGCCTCCTATCTCGTGGCTGCCTCGAGTATCTTCTGACGTGAACTCCAAGTCTCCAGGATCATATTCTTCCAAAAAATCACGCTGCCGAAGGTTTCATTCCGTTTGGACTCCGTTTGATATTCTCTTTCTTCGAAATACTGAAACAGGCAATAAAACAGCAATATGGGCTGGGCCTCCGGTTCATAGGTTAGTCCCAAAAGTAATATAAAAGTGTATAATAAAGCCTGTAATCATTCAAAACAGATAATAAAATAGCATGAATGCTTCATAAATTATAGATACGTTGGAGATGTATCAGCATCCCCAAGCTTAATTCCTACTCGTCCTCGAGTAGGTAAATGATAAAGAAAGAATTTATGAAGTATGAATGCTAGAATGTGCACAAGTTTGATCAATGATAATTTCAATCACCTTTTCTAGCATGATAATATGTCATAACAATAGTTCATGTCATAAAACTTCTCACGATAAAGTAACAAGCAATTCACATGTCAAAACATAGACCATAAACTTTCTTGAAAACTAGCAAACTTCATTCTCAGTCATCAAACAATTGCAATTCATCTAATTTTCAGGAATAACAAACTCCACATACTCAACTATCATATAGTCTTCTACAATTTCTAACACTCACGCAATACTAATGGTTATGGAGTTTCAATCGGACACTGAGAAATATAGGGGCTTATAGTGTTGCCTCCCAACGTATTCACCTTTGGGTGATGTCAACAATAATAGTTCATGCTAACTTACATCCAATTGGATATATATATATATATCAGGATCACCCCAACACAAAGTGCTTGCCAAAGGATAAAATGAAAAAGGGAAAGGTGAAGATCACCTTGACTCTTGCATAAAGTAAAAGACATAAAGTAAAAGATAGGCCCTTCGCAGAGGGAAGCAGAGGTTGTCATGCGCTTTTAGGGTTGGATGCACAAAATCTTAATGCGAAAGAATGTCACTTTATATTGCCACTTGTATATGGACCTTTATTATGCAGTCCGTCGCTTTTATTGCTTCCATAACAAGAGATCGTATAAAGCTATTTTCTTCACACCAAAAGATCATACATATTTAGAGAGCAATTTTTATTGCTTGCACCGATGACAACTTAATTGAAGGATCTTACTCAATCCATAGGTAGGTATGGTGGACTCTCATGGCAAAACTGGGTTTAAGGATAATGGAAGCACAAGTAGTATCTCTACTTGGTGCAAGGAATTTTGGCTAGCATGATGGGGGAAAGGCAAACTCGACATGTTTGAATGATCCATGACAATATACTTCAACTGAGATGTCGGAAAACATAAACCATTACGTTGTCTTCCTTGTCCAACATCAACTCTTTAGCATGTCATACTTAATGAGTGCTCCCAATTATAAAAGATGTCTACGATAGTATATTTATATGTGAAATCTCTCTTCCTTGAATATTCTTTCATGAATTGTTCAAATGACCAATACAACGCTTGCTAACCTTCAATAAATTTACAGCCTCTACTTCTTAGATGTGAAGTCATTACTCCCCATGGGATAAGCAAATGAGACATATATAATTTCAGATTTATGACAATCAACTCATTCAACAATTTACTCATATGATATAAGTGAAGCACACGAGTAAATGACAAACTACTCCAAAAAGATATAAGTGAAGATCAATGAGTAGCTAAAATAATTATGTAACTATGTGAAGACCCTCTCTCATTAAAGAATTTCAGATCTTGGTACTGTATTCAAACAGCAAGCAAAACAAAATAAAATGAAATTGCAAGGATAGCACAACTCATGTGAATAAGCAAAAACTTAGGCTCAACCGATACTAACTGATAGTTGTTGAAGAAGAAAGGTGGGATGCCTAACGGGGCATCCCCAAGCTTAAATGATTGAAACTTCTTGGAATATTGTCTTGGGGTGCCTTGGGCATCCCCAAGCTTGAAATTTTGTGTCTTCCTTAATTCCTCTCATATCATGGTTTCTCTTTTTAGCAAAAGCTTCATCAACACCAAACTCAACAAGAACTCGTGAGATAGGTTAGTATAAACCAATGCAAAACCTTATCGTCTTCTACTGTAACAAATCACTAAAATTACTATTCAACATTGAATACTAAATGTCTCTGCATATTTAATACTCAGATCCTCAAATAAAATCATTAAACATGCAAACATATGCAAACAATGCAACCATAACAGCAATCTGTCAAAACAGTATGGTCTGTAAAGAATGCCTGATTCATCATACTTCCCTAACTCCAAAAATTATGAAATAAAATTCCCACTGTAGTGAATTTATCAGAGCTCAATATCCAAAAAGTTTCAACATTATACCATTCTCTTACTTTTCTAGGAAATTTTTGCAACAGCGGTAAACTTTCTGTTTTCAAACAGCAACATGTATACTAGCAAAATAAGCATGGCAAAGGCTATCCTTGACTTTTTTTTATTGAAACTAAAGATTCAAAACATTATTCTAAATAACAGCAAGCAAATACTAACAAAAGAAAATTACGCTCCAAGCAAAACACATATCATGTGGCGAATAAAAATATAGCTCCAAGTAAAGTTACCGATGAACGAAGACGAAAGAGGGGATGCCATCTGGGGCATCCACAATCTTAGGCTCTTGTTTGTCCTTGAGTATTAACTTGGGGTGCCTTGGTAATCCCCAAGCTTAGGCTCTTGCCACTCCTTATTCCATAGTCCATCGAATCTTTACCCAAAACTTGAAAACTTCACAACACAAAACTCAACAGAAAACTCGTAAGCTCCGTTAGTATAAGAAAATAAAATCACCACTTAGGTACTGTAATGAACTCATTCTTAATTAATAATTGTGTAATATCTACTGTACTCCAACTTATATATGGTTCATACCCACCGATACTACTCATGGATTCATCAGAATACGCAAACAACACATAGAAAACAGAATCTATCAAAAACAGAACAGTCTGTAGTAATCTGTATCAAATGTATACTTCTGGAACACCAAAAATTCTACCAAATTAGTAAGTCCTAAGAAATTTGTGTACCAATCCAGAGAAAAAAGAATCATATCATAAGCACGTGTCTGTGAATTAACAAAACTAATTTACTGGGTGCAAAAGTTTCTGATTTTCAGCAGGATTAACACAACTATCACCATAAGCTATCCTAAAGGTCTTACTTGGCACTTTATTGAAACAAAACCTATAAAACATGATTACTACAATAGCATAATCATGTGGACACACAAAAACAGTAAGGATAAATATTGGGTTGTCTCCCAACAAGCGCTTTTCTTTAATGCCTTTCTAACTAGGCATGATGATGACAATGACGATGCTCACAAAAAAGATAAGAATTGAAACATAACAGGAGCATCATGAAGCATATTAATAGCACCTTTAAGTCTAAACCACTTTCTATGCATAGGGATTTTGTGAGAAAACAACTTATGGGAACAATAATCAACAAGCATAGGAAGGTAAAACAAGCATAGCTTCAAGATTTTCAACACACAGGGAGGAAACTTGACATTATTGCAATTCCTACAAGCATATATTCCTCCCTCATAATAATTTTCAGTAGCATCATGAATGAATTCAACAATATAACCAGCACCTAAAGCATTCTTTTCATGATCTACAAGCATAGAAAATTTACTACTCTTCACATAAGCAAAGTTCTTCTCATTCAGAATAGTGGGAGTATCATAAAAGACTTGAACACTAAAAATTGTTTCCACATTAAAAGAGTAATGTTCAGAAAAAGGGTAATCATAATCATGACAAGATTTATAAATATAATCATCACTACTTTTTATAGCATATGTTTCATCACAATAATCATCATAAGTAGCAACTTCGTTCTCATCATAATCGATTGAAACCTCTCCCAAGATAGTGGAATCACTAAATAAAGTTGACACTCTTCCAAATCCACTTTCGTATTCATCACAAAATTCAACATCCTCCAAAATAGTGGGATCACTACTTCCTAAAGTTGACACTCTTCCAAACCCACTTTCATCAATATAATCATCATAGGTAGGAGGCATGCTATCATCATAACAACTTTGCATATCAAAACATGGGATGCTAAATATATCATCTTCATTAAACATAGCTCCCCAAGCTTGGGACAAACATTAATTTCAGCAAATATATTCTCACATATTTCATCCTCATCAAACATAGCTTCCCCAAGCTTGGGCCTTTTCATATCATAAGCATAATCACTCTCATCGTTAATAGTATGGATAGCACCAATAGTATAGCAATTATCATCATCACAATGAGTAGTAGGAGCAACATCATTTGGGAGGGATACCTTTTTACCTTTGTTTCCCCTTCTTTTCCTTTTCTTTTTCACATTATGTGGGGGTTCAACCTTCCTGTTTGAGCTCCTTATTGACGAGATTGGTTGAATAGAAAGCTCCTCCTCGTTACCTAATTCATCATAAGAAATAATAGGAGGATATTGGGAAGCCTCTTCCCTTTCATTAGTATTCTCTTCATCTTCTATTTGCTTCCTTTTCTTTAGGTAATTGGCAATATAAGGATTTTCAATGCAATTCACCGCACAAAACATATTAATATCCTCTAGATCAAAATCAAGAAATCTATCAAGATTAAATTTTGGAATACCCTCAGTTATACGTTTCATTTCTTCATACCCCAAAAGAAGACTAAACTCTTTATGATGCCCAAGGGTAATCAAGTGATCACAATTTTTGGACACGATTCGATCATGAAACAATTTGCATTGGAGATTTAAATGACCACGTTCATTGCAAAGTTCACAAGGGGCACGAAAAATATTGAATCTTTTAGCACACTCAACAAGACTTTATTGCAAACCTTTAATTTTTAAATACTTATGCCTCTTGCAATTTATATCTTCTCTATTTGGTGTGTCCATGCAAATCCAATCTACTCCACAAAAATCAACATGCTTATAGGAGACATTTTCATCATGACTAGAGCAATCATCATTAGTACTATGGATATTCAAGGAGTTTATACTAACAACATTGCAATCATGCTCATCATTCAAAGATTCAGTACCAAGCATTTTAATGCACTCTTCTTCTAGCACTTGAGCACAATATGAGCACAATTTTTGTAACATTTTATCTTTGCATTGAGACCTAGAGCACACCTATAGTTCCATAGTAAGCTGACTGAAGAAAATCTAGACCTGTTCTTTGCATTGATACCTAGAGCACCGAAGTTTGACAGTTAGATAATATTGAAGGAAATATGCCCTAAAGGCAATAATAAAGTTATTATTTATTTCCTCATATCATGATAAATGTTTATTATTCATGCTAGAATTGTATTAACCGGAAACATAATACATGTGTGAATACATAGACAAACATAGTGTCACTAGTATGCCTCTACTTGACTAGCTCATTGATCAAAGATGGTTGAGTTTCCTAACCATAGATATGAGTTATCATTTGATCAATGGGATCACATCATTAGAAGAATGATGTGATTGACTTGACCCATTCCGTTAGCTTAACACTTGATCATTTAGTATGTTGCTATTGCTTTCTTCATGACTTATACATGTTCCTATGACTATGAAATTATGTAACTCCCGCTTACCGGAGGAACACTTTGTGTGCTACCAAACGTCACAACGTAACTGGGTGATTATAAAGGTGCTCTACAGGTGTCTCCGAAGGTACTTGTTGAGTTGACGTATTTCGAGATTAGGGTTTGTCACTCCGATTGTCGGAGAGGTATCTCTGGGCCCTCTAGGTAATGCACATCACTATAAGCCTTGCAAGCAATGTAGCTAATGAGTTAGTTGCAAGATGATGCATTACGTAACGAGTAAAGAGACTTGCCGGTAACGATATTGAACTAGGTATTGAGATACCGACGATCGAATCTCGGGCAAGTAACATACCGATGACAAAGGGAACAACGTATGTTGTTATGCGGTTTGACCGATAAAGATCTTCGTAGAATATGTGGGAACCAATATGAGCATCCAGGTTCCGCTATTTGTTATTGACCGGAAACGTGTCTCGGTCATGTCTACATAGTTCTCGAACCCGTAGGGTCCGCACGCTTAAAGTTTGCGGACGATCGGTATTATGAGTTTTTGTGTTTTGATGTACCGAAGGTAGTTCTGAGTCCCGGATATGATCACGGACATGATGAGGAGTCTCGAAATGGTCGAGACGTAAAGATCGATATACTGGATGACTATGTTTGGACACCGGAATGGTTTCGGAAGGTTTCAGACATATACCGGAGTACCGGGGGTTACGGAACCCTCGGGATTATATTGGGCCTAATGGGCCTTGGTGGGAGAGGAGAAGGGGCGGCCAGGGGCAGCGCAAGGCTTCTCCCCTCCAGTCCAATTGGACAGGAGGGGGGCGCCGCCCTCTTTCCTTCTCCTCCTCTCTCCCTTCCTTCCCTTCTCCTACCCCAACAAGGAAAGGAGGAGTCCTACTCCCGGTGGGAGTAGGACTCCCCCCTTGGCGCGCCCTCCTTGGTCGGCCGCCTCTCCCCCCTTGCTCCTTTATATACGGGGGCAGGGGGCACCTCTAGACACATAGGTTGATCTGTTGATCTCTCCCAGTCGTGTGCGGTGCCCCCCTCCATCATATTCCACCTCGGTAATATCGTAGCGGTGCTTAGGTGAAGCCCTGCATCGGTAGCATCATCGACACCGTCATCACGCCGTCGTGCTGACGGAACTCCCCCGCAAAGCTCTGCTGGATCGGAGTTCATGGGACGTCATTGAGCTGAACGTGTGCTGAACTCGGAGGTGTCGTGCGTTTGGTACTTGGATCGATCGGATCGTGAAGACGTACGACTACATCAACCGCGTTGTGGTAATGCTTCGGCTTTCAGTCTACGAGGGTATGTGGACAACACTCTCCCCTCTCGTTCCTATGCATCACCATGATCTTGCGTGTGCGTAGGAAGTTTTTTGAAATTACTATGTTCCCCAACAGTGGCATACGAGCCAGGTTTATGTGTAGATGTTATATGCACGAGAAGAACACAAGTGAGTTGTGGGCGATACAAGTCATACTGCTTACCAGCATGTCATACTTTGGTTCGGCGGTATTGTTGGATGAAGCGGCCCGGACCGACATTACGCGTACGCTTACGCGAGACTGGTTTTACCGACGTGCTTTGCACATAGGTGGCTGGCAGGTGTCAGTTTCTCCAACTTTAGTTGAACCAAGTGTGGCTATGCCCGGTCCTTGAGAAGGTTAAAACATCACTAACTTGACGAAATATCGTTGTGGTTTTGATGCGTAGGTAAGAACAGTTCTTGCTCAGCCCGTAGCAGCCACGTAAAACTTGCAACAACAAAGTAGAGGACGCCTAACTTGTTTTTGCTGGGCTTGTTGTGATGTGATATGGTCAAGACATGATGCTAAATTTTATTGTATGAGATGATCATGTTTTGTAACAGAGTTATCGGCAGCTGGCAGGAGCCAGATGGTTGTCACTTTATTGTATGCAATGCAATCGCCCTGTAATTGCTTTACTTTATCACTAAGCGGTAGCGATAGTCGTAGAAGCAATAGTTGGCGAGACGACAACGATGCTACGATGGAGATCAAGGTGTCGCGCTGGTGACGATGGTGATCATGACGGTGCTTCGGAGATGGAGATCAAAAGCACAAGATGATGATGGCCATATCATTTCACTTATATTGATTGCATGTGATGTTTATCCTTTATGCATCTTATTTTGCTTTGATTGACGATAGCATTATAAGATGATCTCTCACTAAACTTCAAGGTAAAAGTGTTCTCCCTGAGTATGCACCGTTGCCAAAGTTGGTCGTGCCGAGACACCACATGATGATCGGGTGTGATAAGCTCTACGTTCATCTACAACGGGTGCAAGCCCGTTTTGCACACGCAGAATACTCAGGTTAAACTTGACGAGCCTAGCATATACAGATATGGCCTTGGAACACTGAGACCGAAAGGTCGAGCGTGAATCATATAGTAGATATGATCAACATAGTGATGTTCACCATTGAAAACTACTCCATTTACATGATGATCGGTTATGGTTTAGTTGATTTGGGTCACGTGATCACTTAGATGATTAGAGAGATGTCTATCTAAGTGCGAGTTCTTAAGTAATATGATTAATTGAACTTAAATTTATCATGAACTTAGTACCTGATAGTATTTTGCTTGTCTATGTTGTTGTAGATAGATGGCCCGTGCTATTGTTCCGTTGAATTTTAATGCGTTCCTTGAGAAATCTAAGTTGAAAGATGATGGTAGCAATTACACGGACTGGGTCCGTAACTTGAGGATTATCCTCATTGCTGCACAGAAGAAATACGTCCTGGAAGCACCGCTAGGTGCCAGGCCTGCTGCAGATGCAACTGACGACGTTAAGAACATCTGGCATAGCAAAGCTGATGACTACTCGATAGTTCAATGTGCCATGCTTTACGACTTAGAACCGGGACTTCAACGACGTTTTGAACGTCATGGAGCATATGAGATGTTCCTGGAGTTGAAGTTAATATTTCAAGCAAATGCCTGGATTGAGAGATATGAAGTCTCCAATAAGTTCTATAGCTGCAAGATGGAGGAGAATAGTTCTGTCAATCAACATATACTCAAAATGTCTGGGTATAACAATCACTTGATTCAACTGGGAGTTAGCCTTCCTGATGATAGTGTCATTGACAGAATTTTTCAATCATTGCCACCAAGCTACAAGAGCTTCCTGATGAACTATAATATGCAAGGGATGAACAAGACAATTCCCGAGCTCTTCGAAATGCTAAAGGCCGCGGAGGTAGAAATCAAGAAGGAGCATCAAGTGTTGATGGTTAACAAGACCACCAGTTTCAAGAAAATAGGGTAAAGGGAAGAAGAAGGGGAATTTCAAAAAGAACGGCAAACAAGTTGCTGCTCAAGAGAAGAAACCCAAGTCTGGACCTAAGCCTGAGACTGAGTGCTTCTACTGCAAGCAGACTGGTCACTGGAAGCGGAACTTCCCCAAGTATGTGGCCGATAAGAAGGATGGCAAGGTGAACTAAGGTATATTTGATATACATGTTATTGATGTGTACCTTACCAGAGCTCGCAGTAGCACCTGGGTATTTGATACTGGTTCTGTTGCTAATATTTGCAACTCGAAACAGGGACTACGGATTAAGCGAGGACTGGCTAAGGACGAGGTGACGATGCGCGTGGGAAATGGTTCCAAAGTCGATGTGATCGCCGTCGGCACGCTACCTCTACATCTACCTTCGGGATTAGTTTTAGACCTGAATAATTGTTATTTGGTGCCAGCGTTGAGCATGGACATTATATCTGGATCTTGTTTGATGCGAGACGGTTATTCATTTAAATCTGAGAATAATGGTTGTTCTATTTATATGAGTAATATCTTTTATGGTCATGCACCCTTGAAGAGTGGTCTATTTTTATTGAATCTCGATAGTAGTGATACACATATTCATAATGTTGAAGGCAAAAGACGCAGAGTTGATAATGATAGTGCAACTTATTTGTGGCACTGCCGTTTAGGTCATATTGGTGTAAAGCGCATGAAGAAACTCCATACTGATGGACTTTTGGAATCACTTGATTATGAATCACGTGGTACTTGCGAACCATGCCTTATGGGCAAGATGACTAAAACGCCATTCTCCAGAACAATGGAGCAAGCAACAGATTTGTTGGAAGTCATACATACTGATGCATGTGGTCCGATGAATATTGAGGCGCGCGGCGAGTATCGTTATTTTCTCACCTCCACAAATGATTTGAGCAGATATGGGTATATCTACTTAATGAAACATAAGTCTGAAACGAAAAGTTCAAAGAATTTTAGAGTGAAGTGGAAAATCATCGTAACAAGAAAATAAAGTTTCTACGATCTGATCGTGGAGGAGAATATTTGAGTTACGAGTTTGGTCTACATTTGAAACAATACGGAATAGTTTCACAACTCATGCCACCCGGAACACCACAACGAAATGGTGTGTCCGAACGTCGTAATCGGACTTTACTAGATATGCTGCGATCTATGATGTCTCTTACTGATTTACCGCTATCTTTTTGGGGCTATGCTTTAGAGACAGCTGCATTCACGTTAAATAGGGCACCATCAAAATCCATTGAGACGACGCCTTATGAACTATGGTTTGGCAAGAAACCAAAGTTGTCGTTTCTTAAAGTTTGGGGCTGTGATGCTTATGTGAAAAGGCTTCAACCTGATAAGCTCGAACCCAAATCGGAGAAATGTATCTTCATAGGATACCCAAAGGAAACTATTGGGTACACCTTCTATCACATATCCGAAGGCAAGACATTTGTTGCTAAAAATGGATCCTTTCTAGAGAAGGAGTTTCTCTCGAAAGAAGTGAGTGGGAGGAAAGTAGAACTTGATGAGGTAACTGTACCTGCTCCCTTATTGGAAAGTAGTTCATCACAGAAACTGGTTCCTGTGACGCCTACACCAATTAGTGAGGAAGCTAATGATATTGATCATTAAACTTCAGATCAAGTTACTACCGAACCTCGTAGGTCAACCAGAGTAAGATCCGCACCAGAGTGGTATGGTAATCCTATTCTGAAGGTCATGTTACTTGATCATGGCTAACCTACGAACTATGAGGAAGCGATGATGAGCCCAGATTCCGCAAAATGGCTAGAGGCCATGAAATCTGAGATGGGATCCATGTATGAGAACAAAGTATGGACTTTGGTTGACTTACCCGATGATCGGCAAGGCATCGAGAATAAATGGATCTTCAAGAAGAAGACTAACGCTGATGGTAATGTTACTGTCTACAAAGCTCGACTTGTTGCGAAAGATTTTCGACAAGTTAAAGGGGTTGATTACGATGAGACTTTCTCATCCGTAGCAATGCTTAATTCTGTCCGAATCATGTTAGCAATTGCCACATTTTATGATTATGAAATTTGGCAAATGGATGTAAAAACTGTATTCCTGAATGGATTTCTGGAAGAACAGTTTTATATGATGCAACCAGAAGGTTTTGTCGATCCGAAAGGAGCTAACAAAGTGTGCAAGCTCCAGCGATCCATTTATGGGCGGGTGCAAGCCTCTCGGAGTTGGAATAAACACTTTGATAGTGTGATCAAAGCATATGGTCTTATACAGACTTTTGGAGAAGCCTGTATTTACAAGAAAGTGAGTGGGAGCTCTGTAGCATTTCTGTTATTATATCTGGATGACATATTGTTGATTGGAAATGATATAGAATTTCTGGATAGCATAAAAGGATACTTGAATAAAAGTTTTTCAATTAAAGACCTCGGTGAAGCTACTTATATATTGGGCATCAAGATCAATAGAGATAGATCAAGACGCTTAATTGGACTTTCACAAAATGGATCAAGCAAAGAAAGGGTTCTTGCCTGTAATACAAGGTGTGAAGTTGAGTCAGACTCAATGCCCGACCACTGCAGAAGATAGAAAGAAAATGAAAGATGTTCCCTATGCTTCAGCCATAGGCTCTATCATGTATGCAATGCTGTGTACCAGACCTGATGTGTGCCTTGCTATTAGTTTAGCAGGGAGGTACCAAAGTAATCCAGGAGTGGATCACTGGACAGCGGTCAAGAACATCCTGAAGTACCTGAAAAGGACTAAGGGTATGTTTCTCGTTTATCGAGGTGACAAAGAGCTAGTCGTAAATGGTTACGTCGATGCAAGATTTGACACTGATCCGGGCGATTCTAAATCGCAAACCGGATACGTGTTTATATTGAACGGTGGAGCTGTCAGTTGGTGCAGTTCTAAACAAAGCGTCGTGGCGGGATCTACGTGTGAAGCGGAGTACATAGCTGCTTCGGAAGCAGCAAATGAAGGAGTCTGGATGAAGGAGTTCATATCCGATCTAGGTGTCATACCTAGTGCATCGGGTCCAATGAAAATCTTTTGTGACAATACTGGTGCAATTGCCTTGGCAAAGGAATCCAGATTTCACAAGAGAACCAAGCACATCAAGAGATGCTTCAATTCCATCCGGGACCAAGTCCAGGTGGGAGACATAGAGATTTGCAAGATACATACGGATCTGAATGTTGCAGACCCGTTGACTAAGCCTCTTCCACGAGCAAAACATGATCAGCACCAAGACTCCATGGGTGTTAGAATCATTACTATGTAATCTAGATTATTGACTCTAGTGCAAGTGAGAGACTGAAGGAAATATGCCCTAGAGGCAATAATAAAGTTATTATTTATTTCCTCATATCATGATAAATGTTTATTATTCATGCTAGAATTGTATTAACCGGAAACATAATACTGAAGGAAATATGCCCTAGAGGCAATAATAAAGTTATTATTTATTTCCTTATATCATGATAAATGTTTATTATTCATGCTAGAATTGTATTAACCGGAAACATAATACATGTGTGAATACATAGACAAACAGAGTGTCACTAGTATGCCTCTACTTGACTAGCTCGTTAATCAAGATGGTTGTGTTTCCTAACCATAGACATGAGTTGTCATTTGATTAACGGGATCACATCATTAGGAGAATGATCTGATTGACATGACCCATTCCGTTAGCCTAGCACTTGATCGCTTAGTATGTTGCTATTGCTTTCTTCATGACTTATACATGTTCCTGTAACTATGAGATTATGCAACTCCGTTTACGGAGGAACACTTTGGGTACTACCAAACGTCAAAACGTAATCGGGTGATTATAAAGGAGTACTACAGGTGTCTCCAAAGGTACATGTTGGGTTGGCGATTTTGAGATTAGGTTTTGTCACTCCGATTGTCGGAGAGGTATCTCTGGCCTTCTCGGTAATACTCATCACCTAAGCCTTGCAAGCATTGTAACTAATGAGTTAGTTATGAGATGATGTATTACGGAACGAGTAAAGAGACTTGCCGTAACGAGATTGAACTAGGTATTGGATACCGACGATCGAATCTCGGGCAAGTAACATACCGATGACAAAGGGAACAAAGTATGTTGTTATGCGGTTTGACCGATAAAGATCTTCAGAGAATATGTAGGAGCCAATATGGGCATCCAGGTTCCGCTATTGGTTATTGACCAAGAATAGTTCTAGGTCATGTCTACATAGTTCTCGAACCCGTAGGGTCCGCACGCTTAAGGTTTCGATGGCGATGTTATATTATGAGTTTATGAGTTTTGATGTACCGAAGGAGTTCGAGTCCCGGATGAGATCGGGGACATGACGAGGAGTCTCGAAATGGTCGAGACGTAAAGATCGATATATTGGACGACTATATTCGGAGTTCGGAAAGGTTCCAATGATTCGGTATTTTTGAGTACCGGAGAGTTACGGGAATTCGCCGGGGAGGAGTATTGGGCCTTATTGGGCCCTGCGGGAAAGAGAGAGGGGCTGCCTAGGGCAGGCCGCGCGCCCCCCCATGGCCTAGTCCGAATTGGACTAGGGGGAGGGGCCGCACCCCTTCCCTCTTCCCCTTCCTCAAGTCCTAGTCCAACTAGGAGAAGGGGGAGTCCTACTCGGTGGGAGTAGGACTCCTCCAGCGCCGCCTCTCTAGGGCCGGCCGCACCCCCCTTGCTCCTTTATATACGGGGCAGGGGGCACCCTATGACACACAAGTTGATCTACGGATCTTTCCTTAGCCGAAAGTGCGGTGCCCCTTCCACCATATTCCACTTCGGTCATATCGTCATGAGCTTAGGCGAAGCCTCGCGCGGAGAAGTCATATCGTCATGAGCTTAGGCGAAGCCCTGCGTCGATGGAGCATCAACATCGTCACCACGCCGTCGGTTGACGGAACTCATCCCGACACTTTGCTGGATCGGAGTCCGGGATCGCCATCGAGCTGAACGTGTGCGAACTCGGAGGTGCCGACGTTCGGTGCTTGGATCGGTCGGATCGTGAAGACGCACGACTACATCAACAGCGTTGTTATAACGCTTCGCTTTCGGTCTCACGAGGGTACGTGGACGGACACTCTCTCCTCTCGTTGCTATGCCATCACCATGGTCTTGCGTGTTCGTGAGGAAATTTTTGAAATTACTACGTTCCCCAACAAATGGCATCCGAGCCTGGTTTTATGCGTTGATGTCATATGCACGAGTAGAACACAAGTGAGTTGTGGGCGATATAAGTCATACCGCTTACCAGCATGTCATACTTTGGTTCAGCGGTATTGTGAGATGAAGCGGCCGGACCGACATTACGCCAGACGCTTACGCGAGACTGGTTTCACCGCCCGAGCACTCGTTGCTTAAAGGTGACCGGCGGTGTGTCTCTCTCACTTTAGTTGAACTGAGTGTGGCTACGCCCGGTCCTTGCGAAGGTTAAAACAACACCAACTTGACAAACTATCGTTGTGGTTTTGATGTGTAGGTAAGAACGGTTCTTGCTCAGCCCGTAGCAGCCACGTAAAACTTGCAACAACAAAGTAGAGGACGTCTAACTTGTTTTTGCAGGGCATGATGTGATGTGATGTGGTCAAGACGTGATGCTATATTTTATTGTATGAGATGATCATGTTTTGTAACCGAAGTTATCGGCAATGGCAGGAGCCATATGGTTGTCGCTTATTGTATGAAATGCAACGCCATGTAATTGCTTTACTTTATCACTAAGCAGTAGCGATAGTCGTAGAAGCAATAGTTGGCGAGACGACCACGATGCTACGATGGAGATCAAGGTGTCGCTACCGGTGACGATGGTGATCATGACGGTGCTTGGCGATGAAGATCACAAGCACAAGATGATGATGACCATATCATATCACTTATATTGATTGCATGTGATGTTTATCCTTTATGCATCTTATCTTGCTTTGATTGACGGTAGCATTATAAGATGATCTCTCACTAAAATTATCAAGAAGTGTTCTCCTCGAGTATGCACCGCTGCCAAAGTTCGTAGTACCCGGACACCACGTGATGATCGGTGTGATAAGTTCTCGTCCATCTACAACGGTGCAAAACAGTTGCACACGCGAATACTCAGGTTAAACTTGACGAGCCTAGCATATAACAGATATGGCCTCGAACACGGAGACCGAAGGTCGGCGTGAATCATATAGTAGATATGATCAACATAGTGATGTTCACCATTGAAACTACTCCATCTCACGTGATGATCGGACATGGTTTAGTTGATTTGGATCACGTAATCACTTAGATGACTAGAGAGATGTCTATCTAAGTGGGAGTTCTTAAGTAATATGATTAATTGAACTTTAATTTATCATGAACTTAGTCCTGGTAGTATTTTGCAGATTATGTTGTAGATCAATAGCTCGCGTTGTTGCTTCCCTATGTTTTTATATGTGTTCCTAGAGAAAATTGTATTGAAAAATGTTAGTAGCAATGATGCGGATTGGATCCGTGATCTGAGGTTTATCCTCATTGCTGCGCAGAAGAATTATGTCCTTAATGCACCGCTAGGTGACAGACCTATTGCAGGAGCAGATGCAGACGTTATGAACGTTTGGCTAGCTCAATATGAGCAGATCTGACGTTATGAACGTTTGGCTAGCTCAATATGATGACTACTTGATAGTTTAGTGCACCATACTTAACGGCTTAGAATCGGGACTTCAAAGACGTTTTGAACGTCATGGACCATATGAGATGTTCCAGAATTGAAGTTAATATTTCAAGCAAATACCGAGTTGAGAGATATGAAGTCTCCAACAAGTTCTATAGCTAAATGATGGAGGAGAATCGCTCAACTAGTGAGCATGTGCTCAGATTGTCCGAGTACTTCAATCACTTGAATCAAGTGGGAGTTAATCTTCCGAGATAAGATAGTGATTGACAGAATTCTCTAGTCACCATCACTAAGTTAGTAGAACTTGTGATGAACTATAGTATGCAAGGGATGACGAAAATAATTCCCGAGCTCTTCGTGATGTTGAAATCGACGAAGGTAGAAATCAAGAAAGAGCATCAAGTGTTGATGATTGACAAGACCACTAGTTTCAAGAAAAGGGCAAAGGAAAGAAAGGGAACTTCAAGTAGAATGACAAGCAAGTTGTCACTCCCACGAAGAAACCCAAAAGCTGAACCAAAGCCTGAAACTGAAAGTGCTTACATTGCATAAGAAATGGTCTTTGAAGCGGAAATACCCGAGATATTTGGTGGATAAGAAGGATGGCAAAGAGAACAAGGTTATATTTGATATACAGGTTATTGATGTGTGCCTTACTAGTGTTTATAGTAGCCCCGAGTATTTGATACTTGTTCGGTTGCTAAGATTAGTAACTCAAACAGGAGTTCTGAATAAACAGAGACTAGTTGAAGGGAAGTGACGATGAGTGTTGGAAGTAGTTCCAAGATTGATATGATCATCATCGCACACTCCCTATACTTTCGGGATTAGTGTGGAACCTAAATAAGTGTTATTTGGTGTTGAGCATAAATATGATTTGATCATGTTTATTGCAATACTGATTATTCATTTAAGTAAGAGAATAAATTGTTGTTCATTTACATGAATAAAACCTTATATGGTTACACACCCAATGAAAATGGTTCATTGGATCTCGATCATAGTGATACACATATTCATAATATTGAAACCAAAAGATGCAAAGTTAATAATGATAGTGCAACTTATTTGTGGCACTGCCGTTTAAGTCATATTGGTGTAAAGCGCATGAAGAAACTCCATGCTGATGGGATTTTGGAATCACTTGATTATGAATCACTTGATGCTTGCGAACCGTGCCTTTTGGGCAAGATGACTGGAACTCCGTTGTTCGGAACAATGGAACGAGATACTGACTTATTGGAGATAATACATACCGATGTATGCGATCCAATGAGTGTTGATGCTCGTGGCAAGTATCGTTATTTTCTAACCTTCACAAGATGATTTGAGCAGATATGGGTATATCTGCTTGATGAAACATAAAGTCTGAAATAGTTGAAAAGTTCAAAGAATTTCAGAATGAAGTAGAAAATCATCGTAACAAGAAAATAAAGTTTCGCGATCTGATCGTGGAGACGAATAATTGAGTTCTGAGTTTGGTCTTCAATTAAAATAATGTGGAATAGTTTCACAGCTCACGCCACCGGAACACCACAATGTTATGGTGTGTCCGAACGTCAGTAACCGCACTTTATTGGATATGGTGCGATCTATGATGTATCTTACCGATTTACCACTATCGTTTTGGGGTTATGCATTAGAGACAGCTGCATTCACGTTTAAAAGGGCACCATCTAAATACGTTGAGACGACACCGTATGAACTATGGTTTAGCAGTAAACCTAAGCTGTCGTTTCTTAAAGTTTGGAGTTGTGATGCTTATGTGAAAAGTTTTCACCTGATAAGCTCAAACCCAAATCGGAGAAGTGCGTCTTCATAGAATACCCAAAAGAAACTGTTGGGTACACCTTCTATCACAGATCTAAAGGCAAAACATTCGTTGCTAAGATGGATCCTTTCTAGAGAAGGAGTTTCTCTCGAAAGAAGTGAGTGGGAGGAAAGTAGAACTTGATGAGGTAATTGTACCTTCTCCCTTATTGGAAAGTAGTTCATCACAGAAATCAGTTCCAGTGATTCCTACACCAATTAGTAAGGAAGTTAATGATGATGATCATGAAACTTCAGATCAAGTTGCTACCAAACCTCGTAGATATTCCAGAGTAAGATCCGCACCAGAGTGGTGCGGTAATCATGTTCTGGAAGTCATGTTACTAGAACATGATGAAACCTACGAACTATGAGGAAGCAATGATGAGCCTAGATTCCGCGAAATGGCTTGAGACCATGAAATCTGAGATAGGATCCATGTATGAGAACAAAGTATGGACTTTGATTGACTTGCTCGATGATCAGCAAGCCATGTTAAATAAATGGATCTTAAAGAGGAAGACGGACACTGATAGTAGTGTTACTATCTACAAAGCCCGACTTGTCACAAAAGGTTTTCGACAAGTTCAAGGTGTTGACTACAATGAGATTTTCTCAAGCAGTAGCGATGCTTAAGTCTGTCCGAATCATGTTAGCAATTGCCACATTTTATGAAATCGGCAAATAGATGTAAAACTACATTCTTTAATGGATTTATTAAAGAAGAGTTGTATATGATGCAACAAGAAGGTTTTGTCAATCCTAAAGGAGCTAACAAAATGCAAACTCCAATGATCCATCTATGGACTGGTGCAAGCATCTCGGAGTTGGAATAAACGCTTTGATAATGTGATCAAAGCATATGGTTTTATCTGAGACTTTTGGAGAAGCCTGTATTTACAAGAAAGTGAGTGGGAGTACTACAACATTTCTGATAAGTATATGTGAATGACATATTGTTGATCGGAAATAATGTAGAATTATTCTGCAAAGCATAAAGGAGTATTTGAAAGGAGTTTTTCAAAGAAAGACCTCGGTGGAGCTGCTTACATATTGAGCATCAAGATCTATAGAGATAGATCAAGACGCTTGATAAGTTTTCAATGAATACATACCTTGACAAGATTTTGAAGTAGTTCAAAATGGAACAGTCAAAGAAAGAGTTATTGCCTGTGTTACAAGGTGTGAGATTGAGTAAGACTCAAAACCCGACCACGGCAGAAGATAGAAAGAGAATGAAAGTCATTCCCTATGCATCAGCCATAGGTTCTATAAAGTATGTCATGCTGTGTACCAGATCTATTGCATACCCTACCACTAAGTTTGGCAAGGGAGTGCAATAGTGATCTAGGAGTAGATCAATGGACAGTGGTCAAAATTATCCTTAGTGGAATAAGGATATGTTTCTCGATTATGGAAGTGAAAGAAGATTCGTCGTAAAGGGTTACGTCGATACAAGTTTTAACACTGATCTAGATGACTCTGAGTCTCTATCTGGATACATATTGAAAGTGGGAGCAATTAGCTAGAGTAGCTCCGTGCAGAGCATTGTAGACATAGAAATTTGCAAAATACTTACGGCTCTGAATGTGATGAGACCCGTTGACTAAAATTATCTCACAAGCAAAACATGATCACACCTTAGTACTCTTTGGGTGTTAATCACATAGCGATGTGAACTAGATTACTGACTCTAGTAAACCCTTTGGGTGTTGGTCACATGTCGATGTGAACTATGGGTGTTAACCACATATAGATGTGAACTATTGATGTTAAATCACATGGCGATGTGAACTAGATTATTGACTCTAGTGCAAGTGGGAGACTGAAGGAAATATGCCCTAGAGGCAATAATAAAGTTATTATTTATTTCCTTATATCATGATAAATGTTTATTATTCATGCTAGAATTGTATTAACCGGAAACATAATACATGTGTGAATACATAGACAAACGGAGTGTCACTAGTATGCCTCTACTTGACTAGCTCGTTAATCGAAGATGGTTATGTTTCCTAACCATAGACATGAGTTGTCATTTGATTAACGGGATCACATCATTAGGAGAATGATCTGATTGACATGACCCATTCCGTTAGCCTAGCACTTGATCGTTTAGTATGTTGCTATTGCTTTCTTCATGACTTATACATGTTCCTGTAACTATGAGATTATGCAACTCCCGTTTACCGGAGGAACACTTTGGGTACTACCAAATGTCACAACGTAACTGGGTGATTATAAAGGAGTACTACAGGTGTCTCCAAAGGTACATGTTGGGTTGGCGATTTGAGATTAGGTTTTGTCACTCCGATTGTCGGAGAGGTATCTCTGGGCCTTCTCGGTAATACTCATCACCTAAGCCTTGCAAGCATTGTAACTAATGAGTTAGTTATGAGATGATGTATTACGGAACGAGTAAAGAGACTTGCCGGTAACGAGATTGAACTAGGTATTGATACCGATGATCGAATCTCGGGCAAGTAACATACCGATGACAAAGGAACAAAGTATGTTGTTATGCGGTTTGACCGATAAAGATCTTCAGTAGAATATGTAGGAGCCAATATGGGCATCCAGGTTCCGCTATTGGTTATTGACCAAGAATAGTTCTAGGTCATGTCTACATAGTTCTCGAACCCGTAGGGTCCGCACGCTTAAGGTTTCGATGGCGATGCTTATATTATGAGTTTATGAGTTTTGATGTACCGAAGGAGTTCGGAGTCCCGGATGAGATCGGGGACATGACGAGGAGTCTCGAAATGGTCGAGACGTAAAGATCGATATATTGGACGACTATATTCGGAGTTCGGAAAGGTTCGAATGATTCGGTATTTTCGAGTACCGGAGAGTTACGGAATTCGCCGGGAGGAGTATTGGGCCTTATTGGGCCTGCGGAAAGAGAGAGGGCTGCCTAGGGCAGGCCGCGCGCCCCATGGCCTAGTCTGAATTGGACTAGGGGAGGCCGCACCCTTCCCTCTTCCCCTTCCTCAAGTCCTAGTCCAACTAGGAGAAGGGGGAGTCCTACTCGGTGGGAGTAGGACTCCTCCAGCGCCTCTCTAGGGCCGGCCGCACCCCCCTTGCTCCTTTATATCTGGGGCAGGGGGCACCCCATGACACACAAGTTGATCTACGGATCTTTCCTTAGCCGCAGCGGTGCCCCTTCCACCATATTCCACTTCGGTCATATCGTCATGAGCTTAGGCGAAGCCCTGCGCCGGAGAAGTCATATCGTCATGAGCTTAGGCGAAGCCCTGCGTCGGTGGAGCATCAACATCGCCACCACGCCGTCGGTTGACGGAACTCATCCCGACACTTTGCTGGATCGAGTCCGGGATCGCCATCGAGCTGAACGTGTGCAGAACTCGGAGGTGCCGTGACGCTCGGTGCTTGGATCGGTCGGATCGTGAAGACGCATCGACTACATCAACAGCGTTGTTATAACGCTTCCGCTTTCGGTCTACGAGGGTACGTGGACGGACACTCTCCCCTCTCGTTGCTATGCCATCACCATGGTCTTCCGTGTTCGTAGGAAATTTTTTGAAATTACTACGTTCCCCAACAAATACATGTGTGAATACATAGACAAACATAGTGTCACTGGTATGCCTCTACTTGACTAGCTCATTGATCAAAGATGGTTGAGTTTCCTAACCATAGATATGAGTTATCATTTGATCAATGGGATCACATCATTAGAAGAATGAAGTGATTGACTTGACCCATTCTGTTAGCTTAGCACTTGATTTTTTAGTATGGTTCTATTGCTCTCTTCATGACTTATACATGTTCCTATGACTATGAGATTATGTAACTCCCGCTTACCGGAGGAACACTTTGTGTGCTACCAAACGTCACAACGTAACTGGGTGATTATAAAGGTGCTCTACAGGTGTCTTTGAAGGTACTTGTTGAGTTGACGTATTTCGAGATTAGGGTTTGTCACTCCGATTGTCGGAGAGGTATCTCTGGGCCCTCTAGGTAATGCACATCACTATAAGCCTTGCAAGCAATGTAGCTAATGAGTTAGTTGCAGGATGATGCATTACGTAATGAGTAAAGAGACTTGCCGGTAACGAGATTGAACTAGGTATTAAGATACCGACGATCGAATCTCGGGCAAGTAACATACCGATGACAAAGGGAACAACGTATGTTGTTATGCGGTTTGACCAATAAAGATCTTCATAGAATATGTGGGAACCAATACGAGTATCCAGGTTCCACTATTGGTTATTGACCGGAAACGTGTCTCGGTCATATCTACATAGTTCTCGAACCCGTAGGGTCCGCACGCTTAAAGTTTGGTGACGGTCGGTATTATGAGTTTTTGTGTTTTGATGTACCGAAGGTAGTTCGGAGTCCCGGATATGATCGCGGAAAATGACGAGGAGTCTCGAAATGGTCGAGACGTAAAGATCGATATATTGGATGACTATGTTTGGACACCGGAATGGTTTCGGACATATAACGGAGTACCAGGGGGTTACCGGAACCCCCCGGGGAGTATATTGCGCCTAATGGGCCTTGGTGGGAGAAGAGGAGGGGCGGCCAGGGCAGCCGCGCGCCCCCTCCCCCTCTAGTCTGAATTGGACAAGGAGGGGGGGCGGCGCCCCCCTTCTTTCCTTCTCCTCCTCTCTCCCTTCCTTCTCTTCTCCTACTCCAACAAGGAAAGGAGGAGTCCTACTCCCAATGGGAGTAGGACTCCCCCCTTGGCACGCCCTCCTTGGCCGGCCGCCTCTCCCCCCTTGCTCCTTTATATACGGGGGCAGGGGGGCACCTCTAGACACAAAAGTTGATTTGTTGATCTCTCCCAGCCGTGTGCGGTGCCCACCTCCACCATATTCCACCTCGGTAATATCGTAGCGGTGCTTAGGCGAAGCCCTGCGTCGGTAGCATCATCGACACCATCATCACGCCGTCGTGCTGACGGAACTCTCCCGCAAAGCTCTGCTAGATCGGAGTTCGTGGGACGTCATTGAGCTGAACGTGTGCTGAACTCGGAGGTGCTGTACGTTCGGTACTTGGATTGGTCGGATCGTGAAGACGTACGACTACATCAACCGCGTTGTGCTAACGCTTCGGCTTTCGGTCTACGAGGGTACGTGGACAACACTCTCCCCTCTCGTTGCTATGCATCACCATGATATTGCGTATGCGTATGAATTTTTTTGAAATTACTACGTTCCCCAACAAATATGAGCACCAAAGTTTCATCACACACAACTATCTTGCAATATTTAGATAATATGAGCACCGAAGTTTGACATTTATTTACATAACTATCTTGCAATATTTAGATAAAGGAGTTTTATAAAACACGAACACACGTAGTTTGGTCCAGGTCTTCACGCACAAACTAACAAAGACCTAGGTGTTGCATCAAACTCACTCTTGTTGCAGCTTTTGAAGACGGAGTGATCGACGAACTGACCCCAAGATTCGGAGTTGCTTCTTCTTCCTCCTCATGTCGTTGCCAGTCTCCACATCATGTTGTTCCTTCTGTGGCTCCATCTGCTGTTGTTGCGCCATCTGCTACTCCATTTGCAGCGGCTCCATCTTCATCAGAGCGAGGGGCAGCACTGGCATCACCCTATCGAGCTCGTAGTCCAGGCGAAGTTGCTCGCGATTTTAGTACATGTACCAGCGTGACCGCTGGAATGGACCCAGGGTATGTATGGCCTCCTCCATCGCCCAGAACAAGTTCTCGATGAGTGGGGCTGGAGGTCTGGCATTCGTGCCTCTCCTCGTGCGAGGCGCGGGCCCTCAACTCGTGTGCATGATTCTTCCGGATTGCACCGCTGTTGTAGTAAGTGTTGACCTCGCGTGCGTAGGAGAGCTTCGTGTTGTCGCCGTTGCAGATCTCCTGCAGAGCCTGGTTCCATCTGAGGCCAAACGCCATGACGCGGCGGAGGTTTTCTTGTTCTGGTTGTGGTTTGGGTTTTCTGGAAGAAGCAGAAACCGAACGGACGGTTGTCTGTCGATCAAAACGAGCGCTTGGTTCTGTTTGGGAATGAGTAGCTCGAACGCGCCGTCGCAGTTGACGAACAAGCCCAGTAAACTAAAACGAGTGAGCACGTCGGCCCGACCCAGCAGCTTCGTCCCAAGCACTGGAAAAAAAATGACGGCCGTTAACACCACATCGTCACCACTGCCCGCTGGCTCGTGACCGGCCACGTCAAAACGAGATCATTCTTTTACTTAGTGTTTTTGCCATTGTCAGAATTTCGGTTCGGTGCGAAATGTTACATATCGTAAAGTGACGGCTTTTCGCTAATTGTGACACGAATATGATGGTTCCATGGATTTAACTCGAAAAACGTAGGCTAGTTTTGGGCAGTGTTGATGTTTCTAGAGAGAGAGAGAGCATGGATTTAAAATTGAATGTTATTATATGGCAACTTGTGTCATGTGCAAAAATAGCAAGAGATAAATATATTCCTCTTGTGTTCTTTTAGGAAAAGAAAATTTGTCATTTTTTTAGGTTCCTAATATAGTGTCCCACGCATCATCACCTCTTTTGTTCAAATAGAACATCTTGTTGCCTACGCGTTTGCACCGAGTATGAATACACCTGCTGCCGCGGCTTTCGGCAGAGAAGAGGCCGTTCACGGAGGTACGGCAGCCGGAGATCCTTGATCCTGCTCAGCAGCCTGTTTCGTGATGCTTTCTCAATGGGGCACAGGGTCTCACGGCAGCCGGCGTTGAGCAGCCGGAGGCGTGGGCATTGGTGGGCGAGAGCTTGGTGTTGTCGTCGTTGAAGATCTCTTGCATAGCCTGGTCCCATCTGAGGCCAAACGCCATGACGCGATGGAAGTTTTCTTGTTGTGTTTGTGGTTTCTGTGGAAGAGGGAAGTTGGATGGAGAGCCTAGTAGCTATCCGTGTGAGAATGAAGAGTGAATGAATGCACTGTCGACACTGAGGTTTTCTGGGAGAAGGAGAAATCGAACGGACGGTTGCCTATCGATCGAACGAGCGCTTGTTTTTTTAAGGGTAAAAACGAACGCTTGGTTGGGTTTAGGAATGAGCAGAGCAAACGCGCCGGCTCAGTTGACCAACAAGCCCAGTAAACGGAAATGGGTGAACACGCGGCCCGGCCCAGCAGCTTCGTCACAAAAGCTGGAAAAAATTGACAGCCATTAGCACCGCTGGCTCGTGATCAGCCACTTCAAAACGAGATCATTTTTTTACTTAGTGTTATTGCCATTGTTGAAATTTTGGTTCGGTGTCAAATGTCACAATGTAAAGTGGTGGTTTTCGGCTAATCACAACATGAATATGATTGTTCTGTGGATTTAACTCGAAAAACGTCGCTGATTTTGGGCGGTGTTGATGTTTCTAGAGAGAGGGACAACATGAATTTAAAATGCAATGTTATTATATGGCAATTTGTATCATGTGCAGAAAAAGCAAGAGATAACTATATTCCTCTTGTATTTTTTAGGAAAAGAAAAGATAATTCGTCTTTTTTAGGTTCCTAATACAGTGTCCCACGCATCATCTCATTTGTTCAAATAGAACATCTTGTTGCCTACGCGTTTGCACCGAGTATGAATACACCTGCTGCCGCGGCTCTTGGCAGAGAAGAGGTCAATTTAATGCTTAGAATTATACTGATAAATCAGAGACATACTAAAATGGTCGGATCATCTGGTTAGAAAAACCAAATGATAAGTGTCAACCATGTGGCACGAAGTAACACATGCATGACGTTTTTACAACTAAAATTTCTATCGAAAAAAAAACTCCAAAAAAAGTAACTCACGATCCAAAGAGAAAGTTGTCATGCTTCACAATTATAGTTGCCATCCTCCGGTAACTAAAGTTGTCATCAAGAAATATCAGGACAGAATTGCTTCATGCCACATGTATAACACTTATCAGGGTCATACTTTTATCTGTATTGAACCCTGAAATAGCTCCCCCTGTTTTATTGCCGTCAGTACTCATTACTCAGACAGTTAACCTCAAAACCATCAAGAGACACCAGTTTCTTTTCTGCCAACTGTAAAATCTATATCTGGCTGGCACCATAGCCTGATCAGGAGAGAAGTTTTCCTGTAATTATTGTCGCTTTCTTCCACTCCAAACTGGCACGCAAATTCGTACTCTACAAAAACGAAAAAAACAGGTTCACATTCATATCCAAAGTGAGCCATCTTCTGAACAAAGTAACCAAATTACGCGCATGTTTAATTCGGGGGTACTTGCTACCCGCGCAAACGTCCCGTCCGAGGACGCATCAAGCGGATCCCTCCGCAGCGGCCGACCAGGTGCCCTGTCAGCCGGACATCCTTGATCCTGCTCTCCAGTCTCGCTCGCAACGTTTTAGTGATGCGGTTCCAGGTGCGACAGTCGCCGGCGTCGAGCAGCCGGAGGCGTGGGCAGTGGTCGGCGAAGGCTGCCAACGAGGCTGGCTCGATCAGGCCGTCCGAGAGCACGAGCTGCTCCAGCAGAGGGAGCTTCTTCACCACCATCGTGATGAAGATCTCGCTTTCCATGCGGGTGCGGCCCATGTCGTACCCGCACGTCACGTGAAGGCTCCGCAACAATGGCGCCCTGTGGTTATTAAGAGACGTTGATCAGGGAGATGCATGCGTGACCAGATCGTAGATCGACTGATCGATGGACGCGTGGGGTGCCTACCTGTCTGCCAAGTAGAGCAGGAAAATGTCGTCGACGGGGCCGCGGAAGGACTCGCAATGGCCGGCGCTGCGCCGCACGGCAGCACACGCCGTCGCCTGCCACCCTGCCGGTGGGTCTGAGTCTGTGTCCGAGTTTGAGTCTGAGTCCGAGTTTGAGTCTGTGTCCGAGTCTGAGTCCGTGTCCGAGTTCTTGTGCTTGTCCTTGTCAGCGGCGAGGTCGATGTGCCGCCACAGCAGCGGCTCGTCGACGGCCAGCCGCCACCACGAGACGCACACGCACCCAGCGCCGCGGAGGATGTCGGCCTGCGGGAGAAGGCTCAGGATGAGCCACAGGACGTCGCGGGGGAGCGCCGCCCAGTCCCTCCACATCACCGACCAAGGAAAACTATGCACGTCCTCCGTACGGCGACGGTGGTGGCGGCGGCGGCGGCACGGTGGATCGGTTGATGCGGCTCTGGTTCGCCTCCTCGACCTTATTCCCATCTTGTTTCGTTAGGTTTGTTCGTCCGCCCAGATGGCCAGATTGAACCAGCAATCGGCCGGCCTGCCGTCAAGCCAGATAATATAAGGAAGTTGTACAGATAGTAGGAAATCCTAAACCTGAACGTGAAAAGAAACGTGAATATCTGACCGTCGACGCTAAGTAACACGGACGGCCACGAATCATATAGAACAGCAAAAGGATAGCCTCGTCCGAGTTTACTTTGACTACGTTTGTATCAAAGTCGCAAAAAAATGTACGTTTGCATCAAGAGGAGCGACACGAGTAAAGTCTATTTTAAACCTTAAACTCGTAGAGATAGTCTGAATCAAACCCTCA
This sequence comes from Aegilops longissima, assembly GCA_021605205.1. Lineage (NCBI taxonomy): Eukaryota > Viridiplantae > Streptophyta > Magnoliopsida > Poales > Poaceae > Aegilops > Aegilops longissima. Next base: position 155,436,068 of record CM038682.1, read on the forward strand.
ACTTTGAATCCCTGAAATTGGCACCCTATATTCACTAATCCCGGTCAATTTCAACCCTAAACCGACCCTACACTGTTTGTTGCATCGGGAAAAGGACAATCCCAGTTGGGAACAATTGTTCCTGTCACTGACTCCATGGGCCTACATGTCATATTCATCTTCCCCACTCCATAAATCCGAGCGGTGTGCCGCTTGCCCTCAACGCCCTGATGTCGTCTTCTGTTCCTGGTGTGCACCCTGCCGCGAGAGGATGGCCCGCGCAAGGATGACCATTGAATGTCGACGAGAGCCATCCAGAGTGTCACCGCGTCCCACCTTAGCGCACGCATGGTGTCTACCTGGCTGCTCGACAAGCGTCCAGGCATACCCAATACGCCCCGTACTGAGCTTATCTAATCTCCTCTGTGCTTCTGCGACCTGTTGAGCTCAAGGCCCGTCGACCTCATCATCCCCTCTGTACCCACCTCCATGGCCCGACCTGGCTTTTGATCGAGCATCTGGTGTGCATACGGCTTGGCGAGCCGGAGCAGTGTGTGCCCATTGACGCCGGCGCGGAGGACGGCGAAACAACATGACTAGCAACACAAAGACCCGCTCCAGGCAATAACTCGATGTCGACGGCGGTGGCAGCAACAAGACACCGGCAACCTTCGAGCACCGCCCGCTTCGCCGCGTGAGGCGTGGAAGTTGGCGTCGTGCATGTCGGTTGGTCGGCGTCGCGACGCGCCGCTGAAGAACACCACGCCGCCTCGCATTGTACATACGCCCACGCCCGGTGAAGATCGATCGCGAAGTGGACACGCTTCGCCAGCGGCATGATCCACAAGCTCCGACAAGCAAATACCGCTGCTTCAGGCCTCAATCCAGAGGATGCACTGGTGGAGGGGGTAGGAGTTTGTCTTGGTTCCAGCTGCGCTCGAGGAAAATGACAGCAAGAAGTACCGCCGCGGCTCCCTGCCGAAGATGCACTACCGGACTCGCGGCCTATGCCTACGGCCCAGGGCCGTCGGCATAGGTCCTTTGCCGTCGGCATAGATCTATGCCTACGGCTGCCGTCGGCATAGCCCCATCGGCGTAGATCACGTCAGCGTAGTCTTGTCAGACCTTCGGCGTAGTATAGCCGTCGACATAGGGGACTATGCTGACGGCCGTGCGTCAGCCGTCGGTAGTGTTTTTCGCCTGACGGCAACGGACGACGCCGTCAAAAGCGATGATGATTACGGAATGCCACGTGGCAGAGATATGCCGATTGCTTGGCCGTCGGCATAGGTAGAAATCTATGCCGACGGCCGAGCCATCGGCATACCTCTGCCACGTGGCATTCCGTGGTGCCTCCTGGTGGCAGGGCTATGCCGACGGCTTTGCCGTAGGCATAGCCGCGCCACGTGTCGTCCCCTGGTGCCTCCTGGCGGCAGGGTAAATCTATGTCGACGGCTTTGCCGTAGGCATAGCTCTGCCATGTGGCTTTGCCGTAGGCATAGTTTTTTCCCCTGTTTTCTCTTTTTCAATTCATTTGACAGCATTTCAAAGCAGAATAATATGGGATTATGCAGAAATATGACAGTTCATCATCTAAACATACTCAAGTTCATCATCATCATTTAAACATAGTCAAGTTCATCATCTAAAGATCATCACCGGTGAAAGTTCATGAACAAAAAAGTAGTGCAAGACATGGAACATCATAAAAGTAGGAACATGAAAGGTATGGCACGACGGCCACATGCACGGAATCATCATCGACATCAAGCAAGACCACCTCCGCCAAAACCACCACCACCAAGACCACCTTCGCCAAGACCACCTCCGCCAAAACCACCACCGCCAAGACCACCTCCGCCAAAACCACCACCGCCAAGACCACCTCCGCCAAAACCACCTCCGCCAAAACCGCCACCACGACCACCATCACTCTGGAAGATCGGAGTGACTGGGGTCGACGGAGCAGGAGTCGAGCCACCGGTCCCCTACATGTTTGAGAGAAGATTCTAACGGTAAATATGATATGATAGTGTTGAATGAACGAGAACTAGTTTGTCAGTAGTTAGGCAAATGTACTAACCGGACTATCACTGCCTAGTGCCACCCATTCATCGAACGTGGGCATGTGTGGGGGTTCTCCGCAGGTGGTGGTGGGGTCCCATTTGTGGTGGATCCGCTGGTTACTCCAAGACGCCAACATAGCCTGGATGTTAGTTAAACAAGCAAACTAGAAGGTCAGAAGGAATGGAAGTGCAAAAATTTAGCTTGGTTTTAAGAGGGCAAAACTAACCGCCATCATCTGATGGTTGTAATCATCGTTTGCCTTCACTCGTTGCAGGTACTCTCGCACCTCGAGATTCCCATGCTCGACAAAGGCCTTACATGCCTAAATAATTTAGGTTGTTTCTAAGTGAGTAATGCTGAAAATAAACTGAGAATGCTAGAGAGAAAAAGATAAAGGGGAAGTACTTACAGCATGCCGGCGGGCTAAGGGAGTCTGTGAACACCCCGTACTCTCTAACTGGCTCGGGTTGGTAGCCCGAAGCCGTGTGTACGAGATCGAAGGAGTGATCAAGCCATCGAAACACGGATACCGGCCATGTGACTTCCCCTGGATGGCCACCACCGTCGTGTCGTTGATCTGAGACAGGGCGACCTCAGGAACAGGAACATCCGGATGCAACTTCTGATAGTTCTGAGTGTGAGACTCCAGGTGCTCCTCGATCTTGCCGTAGTACTGGCTCTCGCCCTCCTTGGGATCACTCCGCTCGCGGACCAGCTTCCACGACTCAATGTCTGAGAGCGGCCTCTTCAACTTGTCCTCCTGCAACGTCAAACAGAAGTTAGCCATACATAAAAACATGATGGTAAAGAAGAACAAAAATGCATCATGCATATAGATATACCTTCATGGCCTTGAAGCCCCAGTGGTTCCTGTTTCCTTGGCCGTGTGTCCCGTCTTTTCCACGGTTTTCCCGGGCCTTGATGCTCTTGGAAGCAAATTCTGCATCATCGCCGAGCCACCTATCCACCAAACTTGCCCATCCGTCATGCCTTCCATAGCACCAACGAGGAACAACCTATGAAAATTTTGGAAGCATGACATGTGAGCACGAAACATATAGTTGACTGCTTGAAACAATGAAAAGTTAGTAATAGTTACCATCATGAACTGCTCCCTGTTCAAGGTAAGTCGTTGCTTCTGCGCTTGAGTTTTGGTCATCTTTTGGTGCAGGTAGGAGTGGTAGTATGCATGAGACGGCAACCCAACAAGACTCAGACTCGCAACCGACGAGCTTTCTTCTTCGCAGCCGCAAGCAAGACCACGTCGGCTCTGGCCTTGTGCTCGTCAAGAACTCTATAGAGTTGCTGCAATCATGCATAAACCAGAAGCAAACAAGGCATGCATTGAGTGATTCAATGATAAACTATGAACGAAACTGAAGACAAGTGATTCAGAAGAGAACTTACCCAAAATTTGGTGATCACGGCCTTAGCAGGCGTCCCGTACTCCGCATTGCTGCAAGCCTCGTAGTGGGCCCAGCTCGTGGCCAAAACCCACAGCTGCGGGTCCCTGTCTGGCCGCGGACAGAATAGGCCAGGCCAAAACTCCTTCAACAGGACAGTAATAAGGCCGTTCGGTTTACGGCCCTTTCTGCGAAGGATCCAGTTACTGCAAAAGAATCAAAGGATTGCCATGTGTACAATAAGAAAATGTTGTCATGTGTTGAAAATATGATTGAGAGGCACTTACTCTATCCCCGCAGGTTCAATGAGCCACTTGTGCGCCTCGATAGAAGGTGGTGTAGGTAGTCCGGCATTACCACGCAGCCACCCCTGCAGAGCACCCGGTGGCAAGTCACCCCACAACTCGGGATCAACCTCCCCTCCACCACCCTCCTCGCCCTCCTCCTCACCCTCCTCCTCGGCCTCCTCCTCCTCGCCCTCCTCCTCCACACCCTCCTCCTTCTCGCCATCAGGAACATACTCCTCCTCCTCAGACTCAGAAGGTGCCTCTGTATAGGAGGGCATCGAAGAAGACCCTCCTATTTCGGACACGGCCCGGAGTTTTTTGCCCCGGCTGCCTCTCCCCCCACCTCCTCCTCCTCTAGGGGCTCTCCCCCCACCGCCTCCTCCTCTAGGGTCTCCTCCCCCGACCCCTCCACCTCCCTATTAGGTGTCATCCTTGCGTAGTCAGGAGGGAACCTTGTGGGCTCGTCCACTCCGAGTAATTCCTTTGAATTTACTGAGGAAACGGGCGCCGCTGGACTTGCCCATGATTAGCAAATCTGCATTGAGAAGAGAATAAACAATTAGTAAGGATATCAAATAAACAAGCATATAGGAATAACATTAATAGCAGAAGAGCACATTAAGCATACTATCGTAATGATCATTAAAAGAACTTACATTTTGTAGAACCCATATGAATCATCACTATTGTAATCTATTTGTGGACCGGTCTCATCATCACTATCGCGCATATATTCTTCGTTGTCTGACGGAGGTGGAGGCTCTTCCTCATCGTCAGCGTCTTCATTTAACTTTTCAAGCATAATTATGTCTCTTTGATTCACAACTGCCTCACCATCAATCCGTGCGTCGTCGTCGTTTGGGTCCAGGTCAACATAACCCAAATCATCATCCTCGTTGTTTCGGACCATGTCATCATGTTCCTCTTGATAGAACACTCCCTCTTATGTCATGGGGTTTATGTTGTAGTAATCATCATCGTTCGGGTCCGGTAGCTTACCATGTGGCGACACCTTGAACACAACTTCCCAACCCTTTAGGTACTCTTTCTGGCATGGGTAAGGCAGATAATATACTTGTGTGGCCTGGGTAGCGGCGATAAAGAGATCAGCTCCGGCATAGACGGTTGATGGTTTAACTTCAACTAAACCAACAGAAGGTGTATGTCTCAGACCCTTTTTGGGGTCGAACCATCGGCATTTGAACACAGTGAGACTTAGGTGTTCGCGGCCACGTTTGAATGTAAGCTCGTATATTTTTCCTACCCTTCCGTAGTAATCTACTTTATTATCTCCTTCAGTGAAGACTCCGGTATTTATGGTTTTGGGATCAGGCCGACTGTTCTGGTGCTCCTCTGTATGGAAGCGATACCCATTTACATCATACTTTTGGCATGTCATGACGGCAGGGTCAAAACCCATGGAAACCCATCTCAATTCTTCATCCATTGATTCGTTCGGATCATTTCCCTACAAGTTTAATTGAATTATAGGGTGCACGAGTTTAATTGAAATAGGTAATAGTGAAGTGTGAAAAATTGCTATCTCCATGAACCACAGAACGGAATTTTTCCTTCCATCAGCACCCTTTCAAAGAAAAGCAAGTGCCTTCGCTTCAGTAGGAGGCAGCATTCCTGTCCACTCTTCTTCAACGAATCGACTACAATAAGAAAAGCGGTATAAGAACTAGGCAAAGTGAACATAACGAATTGACTAAAAGAATGGTGCAAAGGTATTACCTCATCCACTCATCCTCAACTTCCTTGATGTTGTGCAAGATATAGAACATGACATCCTCCCACTCATCTGGTGGCATGAGATAAGGTGTCGAGCATCCATCCCTGCCACCTTGCCCGATGAATAGAGGCAACTTGGGTTTATACTTGGGTTCTTCTGTATTGTATCGAGACACCTTATTGTGCAACGTGGGAACATGGTCCGGATAGTAGGCTGTCCTGAGGTCTGCCACCTCCTCTAGGATAACTGCCTCAGCTATGGAAGCTTCAATCTTAGCTTTGTTTCCACATTTCTGTCTCGATGCTTGTTCTATCTCTCCGGGCAGATCGCCAACGATTCTGCATGTGGCCCCCAACAATACCTCGCTCGCGAGGTGCAAAATGAGATGTGTCATTGGAGTAAAGAAGATCAAGGGAAGATCTTCTAGCTTGCATATCAACTCCGCGCCTTCTTATGCATTTCTTTTATCTTCTCATGACATACTTATTTAGCACAAAGCGCGCGGAAGAAATGGCTTAACTCCGCAAGCATACGCCGTACACGCCGGAAACATAGCCCGAACCATCACCGCATAATCTGCTCAATCCATACATGATAGTCATGACTCTTGAGCCCGGCCACTCGCCTGCTGAAAGATTGACCCCTTACTTATATTCGACGACAACCATCGCTGAACTTCACGCCGTGTTTCAGCCACTTGAATGCCTCCATCTTATGATCCTTTTTAGCACGAAGTCAGATCCGGCTTGAACCAAGATTTTCGAACGCCTATGGAGGCTGCATGTGTAGACGTGGTCTATCACAAATATTCTGTTGATCAACTCTAGCATTAACATTATCCTTTGTCTTATCAGGAATGTTGAGGATCGTATGTAAAAGGGACTCGCGACATTCTTTTCGGTGCTGGCCACGCCGATGTTGTATGGAATTTTGAGGTCCTTAAAATAGGGAAGCTGCGTGAAGGGGTAATGTGAGTCCAGCCAGCGCCTCACCATATCCTTCAAAACATTTTTCCCTTTACCTTTTCCTTTGCCCTCGCCTCCTCTTCGCCGTGGCTTTGCTTTGCCTTTGCCTTTGCCTTTGCCTTTCCTTCACCGCAGGCTTAAGAGCTTTCAGTGAGCAAGCACATCCGCTTTCGTAAAACGTTGAATCTCGCTTACTTCATGGCCAACTTTGCCTTTTGTGAAGTTCTTCTTGTCTTCCCTATCAGGATGGTCTGGAGGGAGGAACTGTCGATGCAGGTCAAAGGCAACATACTTGCCACCCTTCTTCAACCAAATGAAAATCAAGGCCTGCATGCACACTGGGCAAGGCATCTTTCCACTTGTACACCATCCGCAGAACAGGGCATAGCCGGGAAAGTCATGCATGCAATACTGTAGCCAAACTTTCATCAAGAAATTTTTCTGCAGATGCCGGTCGTATGTCAACCTCGGGAAGTACCAAGAATGGTGTAAATCATCCACCAACGGCTGCATAAACACACTCAAATTCTTCCCCAGATATTCAGGCCCCGGAATTATAAGCCACATGAACATGGTCTTGTGTTGCATTTTGGCGTCGGGAGGGAGATCGAGCGGAATAACAAATACGGGCCAGCAGCTGTATGGATTGGACGACATACCATATGGATTGAACCCATCACCTATTATAGCAATTCTGACATTCCCAGCCTCGGCTACTTCCTCCGGGTACTCTATATCGAATGACTTCCATGCTTCGCCTTCTGATGGATGTACAATTTTTTTTGGATTGTACCTTTTCCCTTCCTTGTGCCACTTCATCATTTTGGAAGACTCCTCGGTGATGAAAAGGCGTTGCAGTCTTTTTATAAAATCAAGATACCGAAGAACCTTCACAGAGATTTTTAGCTGCTGCTTCTGACCATGCTTATCGACCACCTCAATATACCGAGAGGAACCGCACTTCCTACAGTAGTTGTCATCCGCATACTCATGCCTAAACAAAAGGCAATTCTTTGGACAAACATGTATTTTCTCTAGTCCATGGAGAGCGCCTTCATGATTTTCTTCGTAGCGTACATGGTTTTCGGCAGTTCATGGCCCTCAGGCAGGCTGTTAGCCCATACTCCCAGAAATGCTTCGAAGCAACCTCGGCTACAGCCGTACTCAGCCTTGACTGCCATCAATTACGAGATGGCATCCAGCACAGACAGCTTGACACCCTCATAGAGAGGTTTCTTTGACCAGGCCAAGATTTCCAGGAAGGCCTTTGCGGTTTCCTCCGGTTCATTCGCTGAATTTGACGGAGGTGTCGGCTGTGCAGCAAAGACATCATCTAGCATGTCTCTAACCCCATCGTCCTCATAACCAGCGACGCGTTGTCGTATCACCTCCTCTCTACCACGGTCCCGCTGGGCAAAATTTATCGACATATTAAAGTTGGGCATAAATCCATGCGTGCGAAGGTGCTTAGTCATCTCACTCTTATCTCTGCGGATACGTCTCTTACATTTGGCACACGGGCATTCTGGCACCATCCTCATTGGACTACGGAATATCTCTTTTCAAAAAGACATCAGTTTTCTCGACCCACTCTGTTGTTACTTGATTCCGACGGAAAACCCACTATACATCCACTGATTATCTGCCATCTCTGCTTTATTGGAAGCCACACAACAAAATTAAGGATTCATTTAAATTACTCACATCAATATTTTATTTTTACAAGGTTGACGAGAAACGACATTTAATCCACCTACATCTCTAATAGGTAAAGATGGGTCTCATCTCACTCGAGAATGTGTAGATTGAGTAAGTTGTTCATGCTCTACCCCATTCGAGACAAAATTTGGCAGCACCTCCCGCTGTTCTCCAATACACGCCTCGCAAAATGCCGAGAGAATGTGCATCCGGAGAACAACAGGAGGCGCCTACCAAATACTATCTCGAACGGGTAGAGCATGAACAACGCATCTAATCTACACATCCTCAGGCTGTCCGTGGAAAGCGCTGGACAATCCGAAAGAGATGCGGTGATAAATATGCAATTGAATGCATATTTATCGATGCAACCCGTTCGGACGGGAGACGTCTAGGTTACGCGACTTAATGTGAAAATTTAATCTAGTGACATGGAAAAAAAGTGGACGAGGTCATGGAATTGTTGCTCACCCTCCGACGTAGAGGATGTAGTTGATCAAAGGTGGGACGATCGTGGACCAACACCTCCAACGTTCGATGATCACTCCACGAAGATGGAACACCACAAATCCTGTTAATCCCACCGAGTGATAAAAATTTAGGTCATCATCTCACATTAAGCATTGGTACAACATTATGAATGAACATGAAACAACATGTCAAATTGTAAAAAAAAGCTTCATTAAGTATTTTAGAAACCAAGTGCCTCGAATTGCTTCCATCTAACACTAACTTGACCAAACACAAAACTTACTAATATCCATCAATTCATCCATATTTTAAACTAAGTGTCTACAAAATGCAAAACTTGACCAATATCCATCAATCTATACATGCACATATTCAAAAACTTGACCAATATCATCTATCCATATTTTAAACTAAGTGTCCAAATTCACAAACTTGACCAATATCCATCAATGCATCCATCTATCACAAACTTGTCCATCAATCCGTACATGCATATATCCATTCATCACATATCCATCTATGCAAAAAAAAAAAAACAGAAAAAAAATGCAAAAAATTGAAAAAACGCTGAGCTTGGCCGCCGGTGCAGCGGGCAGCAGGGAGGCCGGGGGGCAGCCGCCGGGGAAGGGTGGACGGGGCCGGCCGGGGCGCAGCAGGGCGTTGCCTCCTAGCTCCAGCGCCCCCTAGCACGGGTCGGGCAGCTGGACACTGGAGGGCGCGGGTCGGGACGGTGTGGACGGCGCCGGCGAGAGGTGGCGGGGGGACGGGGGTGGTGGTGGGGTGAGGGGCGGAGAGGGGGGTGGTCGCGGCGGCGCGGAGACGAGGTGGCGGCGGCGGCGGCGGCGCGAGAAGGTGGCGACGGCGTGACGTTTTTTATAGTTATATTTTTTTCTTTTTTATGTATTATTATTTCATATGGATTTTAATGTTTTTTTAACGCCGCTCGGCCCTCTCCTCTCCCGGAACCACACAGAGGGGAGGTGTTGAGGATATAGCTACTAAGTATAAACCGGCCAGGAGGGCCCGGTTCACCTTAGACTGTGCTGAAGCCCATGAAGGTCTTGAAGATGGCGTTCAACTAGTACAGCTTGGAAGCCCACGGCCCAAAGGCGGATTAGGGCCCGTAGTGGTAAACCGCCATGATTATGTAAACTTGTAATATATAAGTTAGAAAGGAGAGAGACCGAGCCGGACACTTTGTATAGGTCGGCTCGGGACTCTATAGACCGGCCGGGCGTCAACCTGTGTATATATAGGGACGACACGGCGGCGGTTCAAGGGAGACAACAACAACTCGAGGCCTAGGCGAAGCTTATTTGCTCCCTAGTCATCGAAACCACATCAATCCCATCACAACTAGACGTAGGCTTTTACCTTCATCGAAGGGGCCGAACTAGTATAAACTCTCGTGCCTTTGCGTCCGCTTTAACCCCTTCAAGTTAACCCGTAGCAATGGCTCCACAACTAAGTCCTTTCACGAGGACATCTGCCGAGACAAAACCACGACTGTTGGCGCCCACCGTGGGGCTATCCCACGATGGTTTGATGATCTTGGAGGGCAAGATCGAAGGACTCAAAGGCTATGCTGTGGGCCGGATGACCAAGAGTCGCCGCGCAAGCTCTACATCGACGACGCAGATGGGGCCCCGAGGCCGCTCAATCGAGTAACGGATACCGGGTCCCCTTTGGTGGCATACACGTTTCATGGGCAAGATTGGTGAGCCAGGGCTCGAGCGGACATCTGCACCGACCTCGCCGAGACGGCTCAGCAGACGAGATCTGCCCAGGTTAAACCGGCCGTGGAAGCGCGCCGTGGGAGTCATCCACGGCGAAACCATGAGGACGAAGTCGGGATATGGTAGCGAGACCGTCTGCCTATTCCGTGACGAGTCCTCGACCGGAGAAACCGAATCGTTGCACCAGTTGCAAGACGACCAGATGAGGGGCTGTTCCGATGGCGATAGTATTCCGGACCCCTCCGATCAGCCCAACCGGGTTGGAATATTTATGGCCGGTACACAAGCGGCGCTTCACTCCTCGACTGCGGCGGCGATGCTCTCCCGACCATCGTGGCCGCGGCAGCAACCGGGCAGGAGGTCATGTGCACCCGCCGCTCAAGTTTTGTCTCGACCTGTTCGACGCACTAACTGTGCTTATGGCAGAGGCCAATCCGGCGGATCAAGATGCCCACAACGCAGAAGTTGCAAAGGTGAGAGAGCAGATCGCGCAGGCCAAAGCAGACCTGGCAGCTGAGAACGACAGGATGGTCGCAGAGCGGGCCGCTTTGGATGCCCAGGCCTATAAGCTTATGTTGGACCAGAACGCGTCGCATGAGGTCTTAAAGCAGAAACACGGGTCCCGTTTGCCTTCAGTTTTCGATGCTAGAAACCTCTTTCACACCCCAGGGGCGGGAACCAGTAATCCGCCAAAGGTAAACCGGGCTGAGGCGCTAGGGCCAGGCGCGCCGATCCAACCCCGCCTCATGGAACCCCCTCGGCAGAACAATATGATGCCTCCGCCGGTCCAGACACCTCCGGGTCATTATTCTAACCCTATGGACAATCTTGTCGCTGCCGCTTCACGATTGGAGGCCATCCCGATTGAAGGAGATTCTCCGCAGGCAGTAGAGACACGTCGGGTTAAGGAGCTTCTTCGAACCGCTTTGATCCAACAGGAAGCATACTCGTACAGCCGTGACCGGATTCATTCCACCCCACGCCCGAGCAGGAGCTACAGCAGGCGATGGATGAACCGCTGTATCGAGCAACACACGACACCGTGAAGCGCCCATGGCCATAACCCGCAGCGGTATTCGCGATGCTCGTGAAGTGGTGGACCGGGCCCGCACGAAGGAGGCCGAGTTAGCAGCACTGTAACGAGGCGCTGCCAGCTTATGCCGGTTCGCCCCACCACCTCGGCCGAGCCAGGGTCGCTTCTAGCTTGGGGTGCCCTGCTTGATCCCCGCGACATAACGTGCACTTGCCCAAGGACTTCAAGGGTCGCGCAAGGTGCCAAATTACACCGCTGATTTACCTCCGTAGCATGGATATTGAGCTATGAGATGGCCATGGAGATGCTAGATGTGGATGAGGCCGCGTGTGCAAAGTATTTTACCATGATGCTTGAAGGACGGCCCGCATTTGGTTAAAGAGCTTGCCGCCCAATTCTATCGGTTCATGGGCCCAGCCATAACCCGGTTTATCCAGAATTTCAAAGATACCTGAAGCAGCCCCGTCTGTAGTGGACTTGGCGGCTTGTGTCAGTGGGGAAGGGGAGTCAACAACCCATTGGGTACGCTGTTTGAAATCTTGCACTGCGGACCGGATCAACGCTGACTCTGCGATCTTAACCCTGGAGGGCAACTGCCGGTTTCAGCCTCTGAAGTTAAAGTTGGGGCGCATGAAGCGATTTTGTAATGATATGGGAACTCTCATGGGCGCTTTAGTGAAGTATGCTGATTCTGATAGTACCAAGGATCCCGAGTCTGACGATGACAAGACAGGAAGGAAGGAAGAACAAAGAACTCCAAGGGCCGCAACATCACTTTCAGGTAACGGCAAGCGTAAAGCGGATGGCAACATGGACTTTGTAGCTAATACCAACGCGCAGGACAAGGGCCAGCGGCGCAAGGGTAAACAGCCGAATCGAAGTGGAGCGCCTAATCCCAATCCGGACCGCTTGAACTATCTATTGAATCAACCCTGTCCGAAGCATGGGACGAAGGAGACGCCAAAGAAACCACCTCGGAAGGATTGCTACATTATGCAGGAGTTCAAGAGTTCTAATGCTTTCCGGTATGATCACGGCTCGGCGCGGTTCAGATTCGGGCCGGTTACGGTGGAGGAAATTCGGTTCAGGATTTAATGGTAATCCGGCGGACATAACAATCGTAACAATCGAATAACCAAGGTGGTTACAACCAGCAGAAGAACAAATGGGTTATCGAGCAACCCAAAGTAGTTGAATAGTGGGCAGTACCATGTCTTCACCACTAGCTTAGACAAGCGAGACCAGAAGGTTCAGAAGCGGGCAGTCAACGCTGTTGAACCGGCCGTGCCCCATTACCTACGCTGGTCGGAGCAGCCCATTATATGGAGTAGAGAGGATCATCCTCCCCAGGTCGACAATCCGGGTCAGCTAGCCCTGGTGGTGGAGCCTCAGGTGGGAGGTTATAAGTTCACCAAGGTACTCATGGATGGCGGGAGCAGCATTAATATCCTGTACTATGAGACCTTCCGTCGTATGGGACTAACGGATAAACATCTCAAACCGTCCAATACAGTGTTCCATGGTGTGGTACCTGGCAAGTCAGCATATCCTGTTGGTAAAATAGCTCTAGAAGTGGCTTTTGGTGATGATTATGACTCCAGATCGGAAACATTGACGTTTGAAGTGGTAAAAATCCAAAGTCCATATCATGCCCTGTTCGGGCGACCGGCTTACGCCAAATTTATGGCACGGCCCTGTTATGTGTATTTACAGCTCAAGATGCCGGGTCACAAGGGGACTGTCGTGGTTTTGTCACGGCAGATGTCCTCATGAAAGGACTTAGTCGTGGAGCCATCGCTACCGGTTAACTTGGAGGGGTTAAAGCGGACCCAAAGACACAAGAGTTATACTAGTTCGGCCCCTTCGATGAAGGTAAAAGCCTACGTCTAGTTTGTGATGGGATTGATGTGGTCTCGATGACTAGGGAGCAAACAGCTTCGCCTAGGCCTCGAGTCGTTGTTGTCTCTCCCTTGAACCGCACCGGGTCGTCCCCTTATATACTCGGGTGACGCCCATCGGTTCAGAGAGTCCCAATATCCGGTTCATACTCGTACCCGGGTTGGTCTCTGTCTATTCCTAACTTACAGTACAAGTTTACATACCAGACCGGTTTACGGCTACAGGTTCTAAACCGACTACGGGCCTTGGGCCCTTACTTTCATGCTTGGGCTCTTACACCGTTGAACTACTAATGAAGTTAATCCGGCCCGGATAGGCCGGTTCACGCCCAGTAGTAATATCCCCAACATTAGGCCCCGGATTGATTTGAACAGGTTCATGTCAATCCTTGATGAAAATCTTCAACTTCAATATCTTCTTGTGATTGTTGAATCGCCGTGATGTCCCCTTCTTTGGTTGCTCTAAACCGCCGTGACATCATCTTCAGAGCACCATAACGGTCCATCATGACATCACCTCTGCATAAAAAGGATCAAAAAGATTCCCTTCTCATTAATGGTTATCCCGAAAATCGAGGAGACAGGCGCGCCCACTCGGCCGCTTCGGACGCCTTTGATTCTCGCTACCGCCTTTCACTCCTTCCCTTATAAATAAAGCCCGAGGGCCCCTTTTTCTTCCTCTTCAGCATCTTCTTCTTCCTCGCGACGACCTCAGCTCTCAAGCTCCGCCGCCGTCCGCGACCTTCGAGAACTGCACCAACCAAGGCCGCTGCATCAACCTGAGTTAGATCGAGACTCATCGCCTCCCTCCGCCACAAATCTGCAGCGGTATACCTCTTCATTCTTTGCCTTTAGATCTGTATTAAGTTTTTGCAAGTTCATCCGCAGTTCTCCATTTTTTCCTCTTCTTCCTACCTTCTGCCGTGGCAGTTTTAATCCAAAAACAGTTATAGATCTCTTGCGGTAGTCATTCCGCATCTATTTTTAATACTAGCAGCCCTTCCTTTTCTTCTGGTAGAGCATACATCCTTCTCTGTTTTTGTTAAATGCCTTTTAAAGAATGCAGTAAAAACTGTCTTATAGATGCGCGGTAGATCCAAATAGATTGGACTATTGTGTGAAACCTGTTTCTGTCAACACTTAGCAGAAAACTTGAATCTGGGCCTTTCTTCCTATGGGCGGTTTAATCCTTGATAGCCAACCCGCCATATGTCATTAGCCCTCTTTTAAACCGCCAACTGTACCTTGCATTGTAATTTCACCGGTTTAACACTGAATTTTTCACTTACAAACTGTAAACAATGAACCGGCGCCTGTTTGATTTTCTCAGCTCCCCCCTTCCGGAATGGCGAAACAATTTTCTTCTTGCAATTGGGTTACGTCCCGGATCACGGAAACACAGCTCAATGGCTACGTCACCACTGGCGCTTTAGCCTCAAAAAATGTTCTCCACTGGCGTGTTCCGGAATCGGAATGTCCGCCGGAACCTCAAGAAGGAGAGGTAATTGTTTTTATGCAACACCTAGACCGGGGATTCAGCCCGCCCGGATCAAAATTTTTCCGGGATGTCCTCGCAAGCTTCCAACTCCATCCACAAGATATTGGTCCAACTCGGTCCAATATATGCAACTTTCAAGTCTTCTGCGAAGTCTATCTTCAAGAAGAACCAACTGTGGAGTTATTCCGAGATTTCTTTCATTTGAACCGCCAGACGGAGTTTTCGGACGGTCCTAACACAGAACTTGGTATGCGTTTCAATCCAAAAAGGAAAGAAGTGGACTTTCCTCACGCCAAGCATCATAGCCATCCGAAAGATTGGAATCAAACCTGGTTCTATTGTCGAACACTGCTCCTAACGGAGAAAATCCCTTGCCGGGTTATCGCCTCACCGCTTAGCAACAATCACCCATTGCCTTCAAGGCTTGACTGTCGCAGAACGGAAGAACTTTGCACCCCAAATTATCAAGCTCCGGCTCGATGGCCAACGGCTTAACTCGTATTGACCTTGTCCGCTGTTGGGTTTCTTGGGGCATCTTGCCATTAAGCCGCCGCCCGGATTGATGCACGAATACACCGGTGACGCTAAAGATCCTCAACGACATCACGAGCTATCAATAACTGAGCTTGAAGTTGCCGAGACAAGGAAGAAAATGCTCGATGAACCGATCTCGCGTGCAGCCAAACCGGTTGGCCCGTTCTGCGTCTCCAACAAACCGCCCATGTAAGGTTCCACTCATTGCTCTACTGATTTTGATTCCATATTGATTGTATTAATCCCTTATTAATTCTCGGGCTAATAGCTCCTTTTGAAACGAACGAAACCGCCCGGTTCCTCGTAAAGACCAAGACCACCAAGAAAGCTGGCAAGAGGAAAACCACGAAGTCTTTCGAATCACGGAGGATGAAGAATCGATCTTGAGGTAGAGCTTGACTTACTTTGTTCCTTTTGTCATTCATTTTATTGACGATTATAATTCCTGTGATGACGCCGAGGCCAGCCATGCGAACCTGTTGAGGTAATCCTTCTTTCTTCCGATTCGATCTTGTACCGTTAAAAGAATTCGCCCGACAGATCCGGAAAGTGAAACAATCTCACTCTTATGCTCATTTGAATCCAAAACTTTCTTTGAAGACACAACAAACTGAAGAACGCCGTACGACCCGGCATAGCGGTCAACAGATTACGTCGTCTGGTTTAGCTGACACACCAACCCGGAAATGTCGTCCAGAGGTGACTTGTTCTCCTGAAAAACGTTATCCTTTGAAAGGTTTCTTCCGATGCCCTCTCAATCCGTTTGACCCGAATTATCAGGCTTCTTCCAACTCGTCTGGCGGTTCATCAACCACTCAGCTGCCTCCTCTCAAAGCTGCTGCTGGGTAAGCATATTACTCCTTAATTTGTTCCTTGTATTTGTCGGTTTATCATATTCTAACCCTTGATGTTGTAGCACCAAGGCTCGCCTTAGTCTGAAGGCCAAGACCTCGACCCCATCAGGATGTTGATCCGGAGAAGACTCAGAGCATCATGGTGAAAATCCCGGTTGCTAAAACAACTCTGCTGGGGTTAATCAAGATGACAATGCTAATCCGCCAGAGGCTGAACCGATGTCCAACTTGAGACGCCACATCCTCCTGCTTCCACCGAGTCCCGCAGCAGAACAACGAGATTCAATCGCTGATCCGCCAAGCCCGGTATGAAAGCGCCAAGCCCTGTAAAATGCCAACCTGGCCAGCCCGACCAAAGATGACGATGTCGTGAGTTACGGCACCGCATATACCGCTTCGAAATCCGGTTGCTCTATCAAAGCACAGCGCCAAGGAAGAGTTTATCGCCATGAGTAAAGGGAAGGAAAAACTGATCTGTCACTTATGACAATTTCTCCGCCCAAGATCTTCACTGTTTCTCGAACCGCTCTACACAAGTCGTGATTTGAAGCCGGTCCGTAAATCTTATGAAGGAGCGCTATGAGGTAAAGAGTTATTCCTTTCTCTTGTACCTTCATTGCGTAGTAGCCCCCAAGGGTGTGTTTGTAATCTTCTTTCAAGCCGGTACTTGATATAGAACTCAATACTTTCAGAGTCCACTGTTGTAGCCCCCAAGGGCCGGTTCAACTTAGTATAGTTAAACCGGGACTTAATATAAAACTCAAATTTTTCATACTTCACTGATGTAGCCCCCAAGGGCCGGTTCAACTTAGTATAGTTAAACTGGGACTGTAACTTATATCACCGCAGCAGAACATGTTCGAGCAAATAGCCATTAGCCCCCAAGTGCCAAGTTGAATACCTGTATTGAGCTTGGGACTTTGTGATGAAACTACTAACATGCTCCCTTTTTGTCACAGAGTGAGATACGCCAACAAACCTCACAAATCAATGATCTTCATGTCAATCTGAAATCTCAACAGGCAGAAACCTCCAAGGCCAAGGATGAGCTGAAAACCGCCTTGACTACTATGGAGCAGCTCAAGAGTGGTTTAAGTCCGAGCGGGCCAACTGGGATACGGAGAAAGCGGGCTTGCTAAAACGGGCGGAAGATGCTAAAGCAGCCATTAAACCGGTGACGGAAGAGCTCGCTGGATTAAAGTACCAAATTAACACCATGACCTCTGCAATATTTGGTAAGCAATGTTTCACCAAGGTTGTGATGAATATTCCGTTTTGAAATTTCCTCCGGTTTAACCTGAACTTTCTTAAACCGGTATAGGTAAGCGCATTGCTCATCCGGCTCGACATGCGGAAGAAACTCAAGGCCGCAGATACGCTAATTGAACAGCTGTATACCGCACCCAGCGAAGTTATTTGCGCCACCTCTTATGATAACACAGCTCCGACATTGATCAAGGACACACTCGACCAGCTATCTATGATACCGCTCAGCTAAAAGAATTGAAACGATCCGCTGCCCGGGCTGGCACCTTATTGGCACTAACTCGCGCCAAAGCATGGATAGCTGACCTTGATCCGGCTGACATAGCCAAAGGCTTCCCCAGTGCTCAAGAAAATGGCGAAGCATTTGATAATGATGCTCTCAAACGGGTAACAAGGGAGATGCGTCCTCTGGCGAGTCAACTGGCAGCAGAGGCCAACCTGACGGTTCACCGCTCCTTCTACGATGCAAACAACAGACGGGTTGAAGCTGTTATTCCGGAAGTGCAGAACCTTGTTCCACCAACCCGTAAGCACACTTATGCCCCTGACGTTGAACCAGCTGAGCTTATAAGTGAAGAGGCTGTCTTTCAGGCTTTAACCCGGGTTGACTGGACCACCAATGACTTCCGGCCATTGGGTGGTGAGGAGGAAGAAGTTGAACCGACGCCAGACGACCCATCTTCTTCACGTCAACCCAGCAATGAAGCTTAATCTGTCAAGCCGGTTGATGCATCAGAAGCTGCCTGTTATGACGCCATTCCAAATTTTGGGCCTCTGAATGCCTTGTAATAGGATAGCCATCACTTTTGTTTTTAATATGCCTTCGTGCAATGGTGCGGACTCCTTTGATTGAATGATCGAAACCTTCAATTTAGATTGCCTGCAGTCACAAAATCTTAAACTGCCCTAGCGGTCTGTGCCGCCAGCCGGTTAGTGACACTCATATATATATGAAATGAAATATTGAGGTATATAATCAAAATTTTGTGATAAAAAATACCTGCCGTCGCTGGGCATGAAGTTGGCTTAGCCAATCTTCAAACGGAGGTTGTATAAACCATTACCGTCAAAGGAGAGAACAGCTCCTGTGTTTATAATGCCGGTTTACCATGTAAACCGTGCCGGGTCATGACAAGCCCCCTGTTACTCCATGATGGGAGTTTAACAGAAAAATTCAAACCGGAAGAATTATCCCCGGATTAAAAATGTACTGAATTCCGTCAATTGACATCTTGAACCGGTTTAGAAAATGTTATCGGTTTCATAAACGCAACAAAGTCAAATAATAGTTATGAAAAACATGGAAGCAAAGGTAATGATAAAACCGTTTGCAAAAAGAGGCTTTACTGAGCCGATCAGATGATGTTACCATGGTCGGACACGACCAAGCTCCCAATAGGGTATAGTCATGGTTCAAGTCAGCCAGGTCCCCAACTGAAACCGTGGCATTATGCCGATCAAGTGGCGTGGCAATGGTTCGGGTTCAACCAAGCCCCCAAGTGACTCTATGGCCTTAGGCCGATCAAGAGGCGTGACTGGTTCAGATTTGACCATGTCCCCAAGTGATCTGGTGGCTCTTGCCTATCAAAAGGTGTTGCATTGGTTCGGACACGACCAAGCCCCCAAGCGATATCATAAAGCTTTTGAAAAGCAAACTCAGGGGGTAAACCGGAGGCTGCTTTAAAACTGAACAACTCCATGTAACCACGCATGATGTAACAGAACAGATACCCCGCTTTAGCCGAGGCTCCGGTTTATTACTGTATTCATAATATATATAGCCATAATATGTACATAAGTAGAGCCGATGGCTCAGGTATAGTAAGGCCGAAGATGAGCTATGTTCCATGGCCTGTTGGTCTCCTCCTCTGACGTCCGTGAATCTTTATGCTCTCGAACATCGATCAGATAGTACGACCCGTTGTGCAGATTCTTGCTGACCACGAAAGGTCCCTCCCAAGGTGGGGATAGCTTGTGCATATCAGTCTGGTCTTGGATGAGTCGAAGTACCAAATCTCCTTCTTGAAAAGTTCTGGTTCTGACCCGGCGACTATGATAACGACGAAGATCCTATTGGTAAATCGCCGAGCGGGCAGGTGCTATGTCACGCTCTTCATGCAACCGATCCAAAGCGTCCTGTCGTGCCATCTCGTTATCCGCTTCAACATAAGCTGCCACATGAGGTGAGTCATGACGGATGTCACTGGGGAGAACCGCCTCTGCTCCATAAACCATAAAGAACGGCGTGTATCCCGTGGATCTTTTAGGCGTAGTATTTATACTCCATAACACAGATGGTAGCTCTTCTACCCAACAACCCGGTGTCCTCTCGCAAGGGACCATAAGCCGGGCTTGATGCCTCTCAAGATCTCTTGATTGGCTCTTTCCGCTGACCATTGGACTGTGGGTGAGCTATTGAAGAAACGCAAGCGACGTGCTCACGTCGAGAACTCCTTCATGGCACCTTTGGACAAATTGGTACCATTATCCGTGATGATCTTGTGTGGAAAACCAAACCGAAAATCACCTTTTGATGAACTGAACCGCCGTGGCCGCATCACACTTGCTAACAGTGTTCGCCTCTACCCACTTTGTAAATTTGTCGACCGCCACCAACAGGTGGGTCTTCTTGTCCTTGGACCTTTTGAAAGGTCCAACCATATCCAGCCCCCAAGTCGCAAACGGCCAAGTAATTGGAATCATCCTCAATTCTTGGGCCGGTACATGAGCACGTCTGGAAAACTTTTGGCAACCATCACATCGTCTGACCAGATCTTCCGCATCAGCATGGGCAGTGAACCAATAGAAACCGTGGCGGAACGCTTTAGCCACCAAGGATTTTGAACCGGCGTGGTGACCACAGTCTCCTTCGTGGATCTCATGCAATATTTCACAGCCTTCCTCAGGGGACACACAGCGTTGAAATGCCCCTGACACACTGCAATGATGCAACTCGCCATTAACAATGGTCATAGACTTAGACCGTCGAACTATCTGCCGGGCCAACGTCTCATCTTCTGGTAACTCGCCCTGGTTCATGTACGCCAGATAAGGGAGCGTCCAATCCGGAGTGACGCGCAGAGCTGCTACCAATTGAGCCTCCGGATCAGGAACAGCCAAATCCGCTTCACCAGCGAGCTTGACTGACGGGTTGTGCAGTACGTCGAGAAAAACATTGGGCGGACCGTTTATGCTGAGAGCCCAACTGCTCAAAGCGCCCCGCCGCTTCATTCTTCCGACGGTCCACGTGGTCCACCTGATAGCCCTTGAAATGACCTGCGACAACATCCACCTCACGACGATATGCAGCCATGAGTGGGTCCTTGAATCCCAAGTGCCAGACACCTGTTGAGCCACTAGGTCCGAGTCACCGAAGCACTTAACCCGGCTTAGATTCATCTCCTTAGCCATCCGAAGACCATGGAGCAAGGCTTCATACTCAGCTGCATTGTTAGTACAAGGGAACATTAAGCGGAGAACGTAACAAAACTTGTCACCTCGTGGGGAAGTTAATACGACTCCAGCCCCCGAGCCCTCCAACTGCCTGGATCCGTCAAAATGGATGGTCCAATATGTATGATCCAGCTTTTCTTCAGGCGCTTGCAACTCCGTCCAATCATTAATGAAATCCACAAGTGCTTGAGACTTCACCGCCGTCCGAGGTACGTACTTCAAACCGTGCGGCCCAAGCTCTATAGCCCACTTGGCAATCCGGCCAGTCGCCTCCCGGTTCTGTATGATATCACCTAAGGGAGCTGAACTAACCACCGTGATGGGGTGCCCTTGGAAATACTGCTTCAGCTTCCGGCTTGGCATAAAAACTCCATACACCAGCTTCTGCCAATGCGGATATCTTTGCTTAGATTCAATAAGCACCTCGCTGATATAATAAACCGGACGTTGAACCGGATGTTCCTTCCCTGCCTCCTTCCGCTCTACCACAATAGCCACGCTAATCGCCCTGGCGTTAGCAGCAACATATAGCAGAAGCGGCTCCTTGTCGATGGGAGCGGCGAGCACAGGCGGGTTGGCCAATTGCCGCTTTAAGTCCTCCAACGCTTCATCGGCGGTGGACTCTGCATAAACCGATCGTCTTCTTCAAAGATTCGGTACAAAGGATGGCCTTCTCTCCGAGGCGGCCGATAAACCGCTCAGCGGCAATCCGCCCGCCAAACGCTGGACATCATTAATACACTTTGGTTTAGCCAGGAGGTGATAGCCGTAATCTTCTCGGATTAGCTTCAATCCCCTGTTGGACACGAAAACCCAATAACTTGCTCGCCGGAACACCAAAACACATTTGGCCGGGTTGAGCATCATCTTGTAAACCCGCAGGTTGTCAAAGGTTTCTTTCAAATCATCAATCGGTGTTTCCTTCTTCCTTGACTTAACCACAATATCATCCACATAGGCATGCACATTACGGCCGATCTGTTTATGCAAGCAATTCGTACTACGCCGATAAGTTGCTTGGGCGCTCTTGAGCCCAAAAGGCATAGACTCATAGCGAAGGCTCCAAAGGGAGTGATAAACGTTGTCTTCTCCTGGTCCTTAACTGCCATCTTGATCTGATGATATCCGAATACGCATCCAAAAGCTCAACGCCACAACCCGCAGATGGCATCAATAATCTGGTCAATGCGGGAGGGCAAAAGGATCTGTTGGACAAGCCTTGTTAAGATCTGTCTAATCCACACATGCGCCAAGTGCCGTTTTTCTTAAGGACCAGCACCGGATTAGCAAGCCACTCTGGATGGAAAACTTCAACGATAAAGCCCGCTGCTAAGAGCCTGGCAACCTCCTCCCCAATGGCCTTATGCCTCTTCTCGTTAAACCGGCGGAGAAACTGCTTTACCGGTTTGTACTTGTGATCAACATTAAGAGTGTGCTCAGTGAGCTCCCTCGATACACCTGGCATGTCAGAAGGCTTCCATGCAAAAATGTCCCGATTCTCACGGATGAACTCGATGAGCGCGCTTTCCTATTTCGGATCCAAGTTGGCACTGATGCTGAACTGCTTGGACGAATCACCAGGTACGAAGTCAACAAGCTTAGTCTCAGCTGCCGATTTGAACTTCAGGGCCGGATCGTGCTCTGTAGTTGGCTTCTTCAATGGAGTCATGTCCGCCGGATCAACATTGTCCTTATAATACTTCAGCTCCTCGGTGGCACAAATCGACTCTGCGTAAGCCGCATCACCTTCCTCACACTCCAAAGCGATCTTGCGGCTCCCATGAACCGTTATTGTCCCCTTGTGACCCGGCATCTTGAGCTGCAAATAAATATAACAAGGTCGTGCCATGAACTTGGCATAAGCCGGCCGCCCAAACAGGGCGTGATATGGACTTTGAATTTTCACCACTTCAAACGTCAATGTTTCCGATCTAGAATCATATTCATCTCTGAAGGCCACCTCCAGAGCTATCTTACCAACCGAATATGCTGACTTGCCAGGTACCACACCATGGAACACTGTATTGGATGGTTTGAGATGTTTATCTGTTAACCCCATACGACGGAAGGTCTCATAGTATAGGATGTTGATGCTGCTCCCTCCATCCATAAGCACCTTGGTGAACTTATAACCTCCCACCTGAGGTGCCACCACCAGGGCTAGCTGACTCGGATTGTCAACCCGGGAGGATGATCCTCTCGCTCCATACAATGGGCTGCTCGACCAGCGAGGTAATGAGGCACGGCCGGTTCAACAACGCTGATCGCCCGCTCAAGCTTCCGGTCTCGCTTGTCTAAGCTGGTGGTGAAGACGTGGTACTGCCCACTATTCAACTGCTTTGGGTTGCTCGATAACCCGATCGCTGCTGCTGATTGTAACCACCTGGTTATTCGATTGTTCGATTGTTATGTCCGCCGGATTACCATTAAACCTCGAACCGAATTTCTCCACCGTAACCCGCCCGGATCCTGAACCGCCGAACCTTGATCATACCGAAAGCATTAGAACTTTTGAACTCGTGCATAATGTAACAATCCTTCCAGAGGTGATTTGTTGGCGCCTCCTTCGTCCCATGCTTCGGACAGGTTGATTCAACAGATAGTTCAAGCGGTCCGGATTGGGATTAGGCGCCCACCTCGATTCGCTTTTACCCTTGCGCCGCTGGCCCTTGTCCCAAGCGTTGGTGTTGGCTACGAAGTCCATGTTGTCGTTCGCTTTACGCTTGCTTCCACCATTACCTGCTGAGTGATGCTGCTGGCCTTTGGAGTTGCCGTTCTTCTTTCCCTTCCCTGTCTCGTCATCATCAGACTCGGGATCCTTGGTACTATCAGAATCAACATACTTCACTAAAGCGCCCATGAGAGTGCCCATGTCATTTCAAAACCGCTTCATGCGCCCCAGCTTCAATTTTAAAGGTTTAAACCGGCAGTTGCCCTCCAGGGTCAAGATCGCAGAATCAGCGTTGATCTGGTCTGAAGAATGTAAGATTTCCTAAACGCGGCGTACCCAATGGGTCGTTGACTCCCCTTCCCCTGGACACAAGCCGCCAAGTCCACCACAGACATGGGCTGCTTACAGGTATCTTTGAAATTCTGGATAAACCGGGTCCGCAACTGGGCCCATGAACTGATAGAATTGGTTGGCAAGCTTTTCAACCCAGTACGGGCCGTGCCTTCGAGCATCATGGTAAAGTACTTTGCACACGCCGCTTCATCCACATCCAAAGATCTCCATGGCCATCTCATAACTTTCTATCCATGCTTTCGAGCCAAATCGGCGGTGTAATTTGGCACCTTGCGCGACCCTTGAAATCCTTGGGCAAGCGTGACATTGCGTAAAGCGGTACGAGACAAGGCACCCCAAAGAGCTAGAGGTAACCCCAGGTTCAAAGATGGTCGGACGAACCGGCGTAAGCTGGTAATCCGGATGCTGCGCTGCTAACTCGGCCTCCCTGCGTGCCCGGGCCCGGTCCACCACCTCCTGAGCGTTGTCGAGACCACCTACCCGGTTGTTGCTACGCTGCGCACCACGCCGTGCATTACTTGATACGGCCGGTTCATCCACGGCTCGCTATAGCTTCGCTTGGGCGGGGTAAGAGGATCCAGTCGCGGCTGTATGAATACGCTTCTGCTGGACCAAAGCTGTCCTAAGGAGCTCCTTGACCCGGACGCGTCTCTACTGCCTGTGGTGAATCGCCTTCAATTGGAATTGCCTCCAGTCGTGCCGCAGCTACGACAAGGTTATCCATCGGGTTGGAGTAGTGTCCTGGAGGCGTTTGCACAGCCTGAGGCATGCTGGCATTATGGCGAGGTAGATCTATTATGCAGGGCTGAACCGGCGCGCCCGTCTCACGTGCTTCCGCCCGGTTTACCACCGGCGGATTACTGGTCCCTGCTCCTCGGGTGTTGAAGAGATCTCTTCCCTCGAAAGCTGAAGGCAAACGGGATCTGTATTTCCTCTTCATGACTTCATGCGACGCGCTCTGATCCAACATGAGCCTATAAGCTGCGGCATCCAAAGCGCCGCTCTGCCGCCATCTGGCGTCTGCAGCGCCGATCCGCTTAGCTTTGAGTGATTTGCTCCTTCACCTTCGCAATCTCCGTGTATTGAACGTCCTGGTCCGCTGGGTTAACCTCTGCCATGAGCACGGCCAACGCATCGAATAGTTCTGATAAAATTTGAGCCGGCGGGCGCACAGGGCCTCCTGCCCCGGCTGCCGTCGCCGCCGTTGAACCGGCAACCATTGTCGCAGCGGTCGAAGAATGAAGCATTGCTTGTGTACCGGCCATGAATATTCCAACCCAGTTGGGCAGATCAGAGGGGTCTGGAATACTGTCACCGTCGGAACAGCCCCCAATCCGGCCATCTTGCAGCTGATATAGGGACTCGGGCCCGCCGACGACTCGTCATCAGAGTAGACGACGGTTTCGCTACCAGATTCTGATCCGTCCTCATAACTTCCTCCATGGATGACTCCCACGAAGGCACGCTTGACGACCGGTTTAGCCTAGGCAGGTTTAGACGCCTGAGCCGTCTCGACGAGGTCGGTGCAGATGTCCGGCTCAGCCCTCGCTCACCGATCTTGCCGGCGAAAACGTATGCCACTAAAGGGGACCCGCACCACTCAATCGAGCCGCCTCGGGCCCCAGCCTGCATCGTCGATAGAGCTTGCCGCGACGACTCTTGGTCATCCGCCCACAGCGTAGCCTTCGAGTCCCGAGCTTGCCCTCCAAGATCATCAAACCATCGCGGCGATAGCCCCATGGTGGGCGCCTAACCGCCGTGGTTTTGTCACGGCAGATGTCCTCATGAAAGGACTTAGTCATGAGCCATCGCTACGCGTTAACTTGGAGGGGTTAAAGCGACGCAAAGACACAAGATTTATACTAGTTCGGCCCCTTCGATGAAGGTAAAAGCCTATGTCTAGTTTGTGATGAGATTGATGTGGTCTCGATGACTAGGGAGCAAACAGCTTCCCCTAGGCCTCGAGTCGTTGTTGTCTCTCCTTGAACCGCCCGGGTCGCCCCTTATATACTCGGGTGACGCCTTGTCGGTTCAGAGAGTCCCAATCTCCGGTTCATACTCGTACCCGGGTTGGTCTCTCTCTATTCCTAACTTACAGTACAAGTTTACATACCAGACCGGTTTACGGCTACAGGTTCTAAACCGACTACGGGCCTTGGGCCCTTACTTTCATGCTTGGGCTCTTACACCATTGAACTACTAATGAAGTTAATCCGGCTCGGATAGGCCGGTTCACACCCAGTAGTAATATCCCCAACAGGGACCATAACGGTTCACGGAAGCCGTAAGATTGCTTTGGAGTGCGAGGAAGGAGATGCAGCTTACGCAGAGTCGGTTTGTGCCACCGAGGAGCTGAAATATTACAAGGACAACGTTGATCCGGCGGACATGACCCCTTTGAAGAAGCCGACTACAGAACATGATCCGGACCTGAAATTCAAATCGGCAGCTGAGACTAAGCTTGTTGACTTCGTGCGGCGATTCGCCCAAGCAGATTCAGCATCGTGCCAACTTGGATCCGAAATAGGACAGCGCCATCGAAGTTCATCCGTGAGAATCCGGACATTTTGCATGGAAGCCTTCGACATGCCCGTGTACCGAGGCAACTCGCTGAGCACACTCTTAATGTTGATCCCTAGTACAAACCGTGAAGCAGTTTCTCCACGGTTTAACGAAGAAAGGCGCAAGGCCATTGGAGAGGAGGTGGCGTGCTCTTAGCAGCTGGTTTTATCGTTGAAGTCTTCCATCCAGAGTGGCTTGCTAATCCGGTGCTGGTTCTTAAGAAAAACGGCACTTGGCGCATGTGTGTGGATTACACAGATCTTAACAAAGCTTGTCCAGCAGATCCTTTTGCCCTCCCCCGCATTGACCAGATTATTTATGCCACTGCGGGTTGTGAGCGTTCTAGCTTTTTGGATGCATATTCTGGGTATCATCAGATCAAGATGGCAGTTAAGGACCAGGAGAAAACAGTGTTTATCACTCCCTTTGGAGCCTTCTGCTATGTATCTATGCCTTTTGGGCTTAAGAGCGCCCAAGCAACTTATCAATGCTGTGTACAGAATTGCCTGCATAAACAGATCGGCCGTAATGTGCACGCCTATGTTGATGATATTGTGGTCAAGTCAAGGGAGAACGAGACACTGATTGACGATTTGAAGGAAACCTTTGACAACCTGCGGGTTTACAAGATGATGCTCAACCCTTGGTGTTCCGGCAGGCAAGTTATTGGGTTTTCTCGTGTCCAACAGGGGAATTGAAGCTAATCCGGAGAAGATTACGGCTATTACCTCCCTGGCTAAACCAAAGTGTATTAACGATGTCCAGCGTTTGGCAGGCCGGATTGCCGCGCTGAGCCGGTTTATCAGCCGCCTCGGAGAGAAGGCCATCCCTTTGTACCAGATGTTGAAAAGACAGATCAGTTTGTCCGAGTCCATTACCGATGAAGCGTTGAGGACTTAAAGCAGCGATTAGCCAATCTGCCCGTTTGCAGCTCCAATCGACAAAGAACCGTTATTACTATACGTAGCGGCTAATGCTCGCGCAGTCAGCGTGGCTATTGTGGTAGAGCGCAAAGAGGCAGGCAAGGAATATCCGGTTCAGCGGCCGATTTACTATATTAGCGAGGTGCTTATTGAATCCAAGCAACGGTACCCGCATTGGCAAAAGCTAGTATACGGAGTTTTTATGGCGAGCCGGAAGCTTAAGCAATACTTCTAGGGCCATCCGATCACAGTGGTCAGCTCTGCTCCTTTGGGCGATATAATTCAGAACAGGGAAGCGACTGGCCGGATTGCTAAGTGGGCTATAGAGCTTGGGCTGCACGGGTTAAAGTATGTGCCTCGAACGGCGATCAATTCTCAAGCGCTTGTGGATTTCATCAATGATTGGACGGAGTTACAGGCACCTGAAGAGAAGCCGGATCACACCTATTGGACGATTCATTTTGATGGATCCAGGCAATTGGAGGGCTCGGGGGCTGGAGTCGTATTAACTTCCCCACGAGGTGACAAATTCCGTTATGTTCTCCGCTTGATGTTCCCTTGTACTAACAATGCAGCTGAGTATGAAGCTTTACTCCATGGTTTTCGAATGGTGAAGGAGATAAATCTCAGCCGGGTTAAGTGCTTCGGTGACTCGGACCTGGTGGCTCAACAGGTGTCTGGCACTTGGGATTCCAAGGATCCCCTCATGGCAGCCTATCGACGTGAGGTGGACATTGTTGCAGGTCACTTTAAGGGTTATCAGGTGGATCATGTGGACAGACGGAAGAATGAAGAGGCGGACGCTTTAAGCCGGCTGGGCTCTCAACGTAAACCGGTCCCGCCTAATGTCTTTTTAGATGTTTTGCATAACCCGTCCGTCAAGCTCCCTGGTGAAGCGGATTTGGCTATTCATGATCCGGAGGCGCAGTTGGTGGCAGCCCTGCATGTTATACCGGATTGGACAGTTCCTTATCTTGCGCGACATGAACGGGCGAAGTTGCGGAGGATGAGACTCGCCAGGCAGATAGTCCGGCGATCCAAGTCCATGACCATTGTCAATGGCGAATTGCATCATTGCAGTGTGTCAGGCGCGTTCCAACGCTGTGTGTCCCCTAAGGAAGGTTGCAAAATTTTACGCGAAATCCACGAAGGGGATTGTGGTCACCACGCCGGTTTAAAGTCTCTGGTGGCTCAGGCGTTTCGTCATGGGTTCTACTAGTTGATGGCTCATGCTGATGCGGAGGACCTAGTTAGACGATGTGATGGCTGTCAGAAATTTTCACGGCGTGCCATGTGCCGCTCAAGAATTGAGGATGATTCCAATTACTTGGCCGCTTATGCATTTGGGGGTTGGATATGGTCGACCTTTCAAAAGGTCCAAGGACAAAAGACCCACCTCTTGGTGGCGGTTGACAAGTTTACCAAGTGGGTTGAAGCGGAGCCCGTTAACAAGTGTGATGCAGCTACAGCGGTTAAGTTCATTAAAAGGTGATTTTCCGTTTGGCTTTCCACACAAGATCATTATCGATAATGGTACCAACTTGTCCAAGGGCGCTATGAAGGAGTTCGTGAGCGTGAGCACATCCGCTTGACGATCGTCGCTGGCTCACCCCAGTCCAATGGACAAGCGAACGGGCTAATCAAGAGATCTTATGAGGCATCAAACCCCGCTTATGGTTCCTTTGCAGAGAACACCGGGTTGTTGGGTAGAAGAGCTACCGTACGTGTTATGGAGTATCAATACTACGCCAAACAGATCCACAGGATACACCGCTCTTCATGGTCTACGGAGCGGAGGCGGTTCTCCTAGCGATATCCGCTATGACTCACCTCGTGTGGCGGCTTATGTTGAAGCGACAACGAGACGGCACGACAAGATGCTTTGGACCTATTGGATGAAGAACGAATATAGCAGCTGCCCGCTCGGCGATTTACCAACAGGATCTTCGTCGTTATCACAGCGCCGAGTCGAACCGTAACTTTTCAAGAAGGAGATTTGGTGCTTCACTCATCCAAGACCAGACTGATATGCACAAGTTATCCCCACCTTGGGAAGGACCTTTTGTGGTCAGCAAGAATCTGCACAACAGGTCGTACTATCTGATCGATATTCGAGAGCATAAAGACTCACGCACGTCAGAGGAGGAGACCAACAGGCCGTGGAACATAGCTCATCTTCGGCCTTATTATACCTGAGCCATCGGCTCTACTCATGTACATATTATGACAGTGTATATATTATGAATAAAGTAATAAACCGGAGCCTCAGCTAAAGCGGGGTATCTGTTTTGTTACATCATGCATGGTTACATGGAGTTGTTCTGTCTTAAAGCGGCCTCCGGTTTACCCCCTAAGTTTGCTTTTCAAAAAGCTTTATGATATCACTTGGGGGCTTGGTCGTGTCCGAACCAATGCAACACCTTTTGATAGGCGAAAGCCACCAGATCACTTGGGGACATGGTCAAGTCTGAACCAGTCACACCTCTTGATCGGCCTAAGGCCATAGGGTCACTTGGGGGCTTGGTCGAACCCGAACCATTGCCACGCCACTTGATCGGCATAATGCCACGGTTTCAGTTGGGGACCTGGCTGACTTGAACCATGGCTACACCTTATTGGGAGCTTGGTCGTGTCCGACCATGGTAACACCATCTGATCGGCTCAGTAAAGCCTCTTTTTGCAAACGGTTTTATCATTGCCTTTGCTTCCATATTTTTTCATAACTGTTATTTGATTTTTGTTGCGTTTTCTTTAAACCGATAACATTTTTAAACCGGTTCAAACTGTCGATTGACGGAATTCGGTCCATTTTTAATCCGGAGATAATTTTTCCGGTTTGACTTTTTCTGTTAACATTCCATTATGGAGTAACAGGGGGCTCGTCATGACCCGGCACGGTTTACATGGTAAACCAGCATTATAAACACAGTAGCTGTTTTCTCCTTTGACGGTAATGGTTTATACAACCTCCACTTCAAGATTGGCTAAGCCAACTTCTTGCCCAACGATGGCAGGTATTTTGTATCACATATTTTGATCATATACCTCAATATTTCATTGCATATATATATGAACATCACAAGCCAGCTGGCGGCACAAACCGCCGTGGCAGTTTAAGATTTTCGCTGCAGGTAATAGTTTATCATTGGCAAATCAAAAGGAGGCATAAGTTGCAAAATGTATACACGAAGGCATATAAACGCCAAAGGTGGCAGCTAGTTTTATTACAAGGCATTCAGAGGCCCAAAATTTGGAGTTGCTTCATAACGGGCAGTTTCTGACGTATCAACCGACTTGATAGATTAAGCTTCATTGCCAGGTTGACGTGAAGTAGATGGGTCGTCTGGCGTCGGTTCAACTTCTTCCTCCACACCATCCAATGGCCGAAAGTCATTGGTGGTCTAGTCAATCCGGGTTAAAGCCTGAAAGACAGCCTCTTCACTTATAAGCTCAGCCGGATCAACGTCAGGGGCGTAAGTGTGCTTACGGGTTGGTGGAACAAGGTTCTGCACTTCCGGAATAACAGCTTCAACCCGTCTGTTGTTCGCGTCGTAGAAGGAGCGGTGAACCGTCAGGTTGGCCTCTTCTGCCAGTTGACTCGCGAGAGGACGCATGTCCCTTGTTACCCGTTTGAGAGCATCATTATCAAATACTTCGCCATTTTCTTGAGCACTGGGAAGCCTTTGGCTATGTCACCGGATCAAGGTCACTATCCATGCTTTGGCGCGAGTTAGTGCCAATAAGGTGCCATCCCGGCAGCGGATCGCTTCAATTCTTCTATCTGTCTTTGGTATCATAGATAGCCGGTCCAGTGTGTCCTTGATCAGTGTCGGAGCTGCATTATCATAAGAAGTGGCACAAATAACTCGCTGGGTGCCGGTATACAGCTGTTCAATTAGCGTATACGCGGCCTTGAGTTTCTTCCACATGTCAGAGCCCAGATGAGCAATGCGCCTACCTATACCGGTTTAAGAAAGTTCAGGTTAAACCGGAGGAAATTTCAAAACGGAATATTCATCACAACCTTGGTAAAACGTTGCTTACCAAATATTGCAGAGGTCATGGCATTGATTTGGCGCTTTAATCCAGTGAGCTCTTCCGTCGCCGGTTTAAGAGCTGCTTCAGCATCTTCCGCCCGTTTTAGCAAGCCCGCCTTTTCAGTATCCCGGCTGGCCCGCTCAGACTTTAACCACTCCTTGAGCTGCTCCATGGTAGTCAAGGCGGTTTTCAGCTCATCCTTGGCCTTGGAGGTTTCTGCTTGTTGAGATTTCAGATTTTCTTGAAGATCATTGATTTGTGAGACTTGTTGACGATCTCACTCGCAACAAAAAGAGAGCATGTTAATATCTTCATTAGAAGTCCCAAGCGCATAACCAGTCATACACTTGGCACTTGGGGGTTAATGCGGATCATTTTTTATACTGATTATTGAAGTCCCATGGATTAATACAAGTGTTAATCATGGCACTTGGGGGCTAATGTGTGTTTGATCAGAAATATATAAGACAAAGTACTATGAACTATGCAAAGTCCCGGTTTGACTTTCTAGGGACAAACCGACCCTTGGGGGCTACTATGCAATGAAGGTACAATAGAAGGGCACAACTATTTACCTCATAGCGCTCCTTCATAAGATTTACTAAACCGGCTTCATAATCACGGCTTGTGTAGAGCCGGTTCAGAAGCTTGAGTGAAGGTCTTGGGCGAGAGATTGTTATAAGTCGACAGATCAGTTTTTTCCTTCCCTTTGCTCATGGCAGCAAATTCTTCCTTGGCGGTGTGCTTTGATAGAGCAACCGGATTGCGGGGCGGTATATGCGGTGCCCGTAATTCTCGACATCATCATCTTTGGTCGGATGGCCAATTAGCATTTTCAATGTGGCTTGGCGTTTTCATACCCAGGCTTGGCGGATCAGCAGTTGAGTCCCGTTGTTACGCTACGGGACTCGGAGGAGCAGGAGGATGTGAAGTCTCAACTTGACATCCGGTTCAACCTCTGGCGGATTAGCATTGGCATCTTGATTTTTCCCAGCAGAGTTGTCTTTAGTAACTTCGATTTTCACCATGATGCTCGGAGTCTTCTCGGATCAACATCCTGATGAGGGTCGAGGGTCTTGGCCTTTTTACTAAGTCGAGCCTTGGTGCTGTAACATCAAGGGTTAGAATATGATAAACCGACAAATACAAGGAACAAATTAAGGAGTAATATACTTACCCAGCAGCAACTTTGAGAGGAGGTAGCTGAGTGGTTGATGAACCGCAGACGAGTTGGAAGAAGCCTGGTAATTCAGGTCAGACGGATTGAGAGGGCATCGGAAGAAACCTTTCAAAGGATAACGCTTTTCAGGAGAACAAGTCACCTCTGGACGACGTTTCCGGGTTGGTGTGTCAGCTAAACCGGACGACGTAATTTGTTGTCCGCTATGCCGGGTCGTACGGCATTCTTCAGTTTGCTGTGTCTTCAAAGAAAATTTTGGATCCAAATGAGCATAGGAGTGAGATTGTTTCACTTTCCGGACTGTGCGGCGAATTCTTTTATCCGGTACAAGATCAGAATCAAAAGAGAGAAGGATTACCTCAACAGGTTCTGCATGGATGGCCTCAGCGTCATCCTGGGAATTGTAACTATCAATAAAATGAATGAAAAAAGAACCAAGTGAGTCAAGCTCTACCTCAGCATCTGATTCTTCATCTTCTGGCGGTTCAGAAGACTCGGCGGTTTTCCTCTTTCCAGTTTTCTTGGTGGTCTTGGTCTTTGCACAAGGAACCCGGGCCGGTTTAGTTCGTTTCCAAAAGGAGTTGTTAGCCTGAAAATTAATACAAAGGGATTAATACAATCAATATGGAATCAAAGTCAGTAGAATAATGAGAGGAACCTTACCGCGGGCGGTTTGTCGGAGATGCAGAACGGAGTCAACCCGGTTTGGCTGCATGCGGAGATCGGTTCATCGAGCATTCTCCTCATTGTTTCGGTAACTTCAAGCTCAGTTATTGATAGTTCGTGATGTCCTTGAGGATCTTTGACGTCACCAGTATATTCATGCATCAATCCGGGGCGGCGGCTTAATGGGAAGATGCCCCAAGAAACCCAGCAGCGGACAAGGTCAATACCAGTTAAACCGTTGGCCATCAGAGCTCGGAGCTTGGTAATTTGAGGTGCAAAATTCTTCCGTTCTGCGGCGGTCAAGCGCGAAGGCAATGGGTGGCTGTTGCTAAGCCGGTGAGGGCGATAACCCGGCAAGGGATTTTCTCCGTTAGGAGTAGTATTCCGGCAATAGAACCAGGTTTGATTCCAATCTTTAGGATGGCTATGATGTTTGGCGTGAGGGAAGTACACTTCCTTCCTTTTCTGGATTGAAACGCCGCCAAGTTCTGTGTTAGGACCGTCCGAGAATTCTGTACGGTGGTTCAAATGAAAGAAATCTCGAAATAACTCCACGGTTGGTTCTTCTTGAAGATAGACTTCGCAGAATACTTGAAAGTTGCATATATTGGACACAGAGTTCGGACCAATATCTTGTGGATGGAGTTGGAAGCTTGCGAGGACATCCCGGAAAATTTTTGATCCGGGCGGGCTGAATCCCCGGTCTAGGTGTTGCATAAAAACAATCACCTCTCCTTCTTGAGGTTCAGGTGGACATTCCGATTCCGGAACTCGCCAGTGGAGAACATTTTTTGAGGCTAAAACGCCAGTGGTGACGTAGTCGTTGAGTTGTGTTTCCGTGATCCGGGACGGAACCCAATTGCAAGCGGCAAATTGTTTCGCCATTCCGGAAGGGGGGAGCTGAAAGAAAATCAAACAGGTGCCGGTTTACTGTCTACGGTTTGTAAGTGAAATATTCAGTGTTAAACCGGTGAAAATACAATGCAAGGTCCAGTTGGCGGTTTAAGAGAGGGCTAATGACATATGGCGGATTGGCCATCAAGGATTAAACCGCCCATAGGCAGAAAGGCCAAGATTCAAAATTTCTACTAAGTGTTGAAAGAAACAGGTTTTACACAATGTTCAAATCTATTTGGATCTACCGCACATCTATAAAGCAGTTTTTACTACGTTCTTTAAAAGGCGTTCAAGTAGAACAGAGAAGGATGCATACTTTACAAGAAGAAAAGGAAGGGCTGCTAGTATTAAAAACAGATGCAGAATGACTACCGCAGGAGATCTATACCGTTTTTGGATCAAAACAACCGCAGCAGAAGGTAGGATGAAGAGGAAAAATGGAGAACTGTGCGGACCAGCTTGCAAAAACTTAATGCAGATCTAAGGACGAAGAACAAAAGAAGTTTACCGCTGCAGATTATGGCGGAGGGGGGCGATGAGCCTCTGATCTAACTCAGGTTGATGCAGCGGCCTTGGTTGGTGCAGTTCTCGAAGGTCGCGGACGGCGGCGGAGCTTCAGAGCTGAGGGCGTCGCGAGGAAGAAGAAGATGCGAAGAGGAAAAGAAAAGGAGCCCTCGGGCTTTGTTTATAAGGGAAAGAGTAAATGGCGGTAGCGAGAATCAAAGGCGTCAAGCGCCGAGTGGGCGCGCTGTCGCCTTGATTTTCGAGATAATCATTAACGAGAAGGGAATCTTTTTAATCCTTGTATGCAGAGATGATGTCATGACGGACCGTTGCGGTGCTTCGAAGATGACGTCATGGCGGTTTACAAAAATTCACAGGAGAAGTCAATATGGCGGTTTACGAAAATACAAGAGGATGTTTATAAGATATTTTTAGTGTTGAAGATCGACATGAATAAATTCAAATCAATCCGGGGCCTAATGTTGAGGATATAGCTACTAAGTATAAACTGGCCAGGAGGGCCCGGTTCACCTTAGATCTTTCAAGCCCATGAAGGTCTTGAAGATGGCATTCAACTAG
Organism: Aegilops longissima; assembly: GCA_021605205.1. Taxonomy (NCBI): domain Eukaryota; kingdom Viridiplantae; phylum Streptophyta; class Magnoliopsida; order Poales; family Poaceae; genus Aegilops; species Aegilops longissima. Next base: position 155,471,319 of record CM038682.1, read on the forward strand.
TACAGCTTGAAGCCCACGGCCCAAAGGCGGATTAGGGCCCGTAGTGGTAAACCGCCATGATTATGTAAACTTGTAATATAAGTTAGAAAGGAGAGAGACCGAGCGGACACTTTGTATAGGTCGGCTCGGGACTCAGAGACCGCCAAGGCCAACTTTGTGTATATAAAGGGACGACCCGGTGGCGGTTCAAGGGAGACAACAACAACTCGAGGCCTAGGCGAAGCTTATTTGCACCCTTGTCATCGAAACCACATCAATCCCATCACAACTAGACGTAGGCTTTTACCTTCATCAAGGGGTCAACTAGTATAAACTCGTGCCTTTGCGTCCGCTTTAACCCCTTCAAGTTAACCCGTAGCGATGGCTCCACGACTAAGTCCTTTCACGAGGACATCTGTCGTGACAAAACCACGACAGGAGGGGAGGGGAGGCGCCGAACTCGAGCAGCTTCGTCCGCCGAGGCCGTGGCCTGGTCGCGGGTCTGGGAGCGCATGGCCGCCGCCTCGCGTGCTCGATCTGGAGCTTAGTAGGTCAGCTGACCGAAGGGGGAGGGGGGTTGTCGACAGGGCGGTGGGGTGGGAGCGGCGGCGCATCCAAGTCCGTTGGAGGGAGATGCTTCGCGCGGGGACACCTGGGAGCAACATCCGGGCCAAACCACAGCTACATCCCCTCTGTGTAGACCCAACACGTCCGTTTCCCCACTCCAAGTGCCGCTGGCGGCGCCATCCGTGAGCTGGGAGGCCACGCCCCGGAGACGTGTGCCGGGCGTTTGCAACCGCCACAACACCTTCAGACTTGTGAGAAGTCGCGTACGCAAGATTGGCGGCATGCTAGCCCACGGAGGCCGCCGGCCACAGTCGTAGACATGCGAAGGGCAATCCGCGTAGAGGGAATTGTTCGGATACTTCTCCATCACCAAAAATTATGAAAAATTACCATTGTTCCTATAGCACATGTGCCCACGTCATGTAAAAAACTCATGATTTTATCGCGATATGAGTATTTAATAATTTTCACACCGCACTGCTATCAGCAGAACGCCTACTACTGCGGTCATCGCCGCCCGTCCGTGAGGGGGCTACACTGAGACGCGTGCCGCCTCTTCGGACATGCCACAACACCACCTCGCATGTATGAGGGGCGGTGCAACACTCCGGTGGCATTGCTACCCCTGTGGCCCCGTCCCGCCTAACCCTGGAGCGATTAACCACGAGATCTAGCCTTTGACTTCCCACGGACGGGCTTTGACCGGTGGACTTCTCCACCCGGTTGTGTCAGTCAGCATGAGGGACACACTGGAGCAACATCCGGCCAAACCCATAGCTACATCCTCCCGTGTAGACCCGACGCGTCTGCTTCTCCAAAGGCGGGCGGCGCCGTCCGTGAGGGGGCCACGCCCAGAGATGCGTGCGCCTCTTCGGACATGCCACAACACCACCCGCATGTATGAGGGGCGGTGCGACGCCTCCGATGGCATTGCTACCCCTGGGCCCCGTCCCCGCCTAACCTGGAGCGGTTGACCACGAGATCTAGCCTTTGACTTCCCACGGTGGGCTTTGATCGATGGACCTCTCCACCCGGTTGTGTCGTAAGACAGAGAGACACTGGAGCAACATCCGGCCAAACCCACAGCTACATCCCTCCGTAGACCCGACGCGTCTGCTTCTCAAGGTGACGCCGACGACGCCGTCCGTGAGCTGGGAGGCCACGCCCCGGAGACGCGTGCCAGGCGTTTGCAACCGCCAAAACACCTTCAGACTTGTGAGAAGCCGCGTACGCAAGATTGGCGGAATGCTAGCCCACGGAGGCCGCCGGCCAAAGTCGTAGACATGCGAAGGGCAATCCGCGTAGAGGGAATTGTTCGGATACTTCTCCATCACCAAAAATTATGAAAAATTACCATCGTTCCTATAGCACATGTGCCCATGTTGTGTAAAAAACTCATGATTTTATCGCGATCCGAGTATTTAATAATTTTCACGCCGCACCGTTACCGCAGAACGTCTACTAATGTGTCATCGTCGTCCATGAGGGGGGCCACACACTGGAGACGCGTGCCGCCTCTTCGGACATGCCACAACACCACCCCGCATGTATGAGGGGCCGGTGCGATGCTCTGGTGGCATTGCTACCCCCCAGGGCCCCCGTCCTGCCTTACCCTGGAGCGGTTGACCATGAGATCTAGCCCTTTGACTTCCAACGGACATGCTTTGACCAGTGGACCTCTCCACCCGGTTGTGTCACGTCAGCACAGAGGGACACCTGGGAGCAACATCCGGGCGAAACCCACAACTACATCCCCTCCGTGTAGACCCGACGCGTCCGTCTGCTTCTCCAAAGCCGCCAAGGCACCGTCCGTGAGGGGGGGCTACGCCCCGAGACGCATGCCGCCTCTTCAGACATGCCACAACACAACCCCAAGATGTATGAGGGGCGGTCTGACGCTCGGTGGCATTGTTACCCCTGTGGACCCTGTCCCGCCTAACCTTGGAGCGGTTGACCACGAGATCTAGCCCTTTGACTTCCCACGGGCGGGCTTTGACCAGTGGACCTCTCCACCCGGTTGTGTTAGGTCAGCAGAGGGACACCTGGAAGCAACATCCGGGCCAAACCCACGGCTACATCCCCTCCGTCTAGACCCGACGCGCCTGCTTCCCTCTCCAAAGCCGCCGGGCGCCTGCTCAGGAGCTGTGAGGCCACGCCCCGGAGACGCGTGCCGGGCGTTTGGAACCGCAACAACACCTTCAGACTTGTGAGAAGCCGCGTACGCAAGATGGGCGGCATGCTAGCCCAGGGAGGCCGCCGGCCACAGTTGTAGACATGTGAAGGGCAATCCGCGTAGAGGGAATTGTTCGGATACTTCTCCATCACCAGAAATTATGAAAAATTACCATCATTCCTATAGCACATGTGCCCACATCGTGTAAAAAACTCATGATTTTATCGCGATCCAAGTATTTAATAATTTTCGCGTCGCACCGTTACCGTAGAACGTCTACTACTGTGTCATCGCCGTCCGTGAGGGGGGCCACACCCCGGAGACGCGTGCGGCTTCTTCGGACATGCCACAACACCACCCCGCATGTATGAGGGGCCGGTGCGACGCTCCGGTGGCATTGCTAGCCCCCAGGGGCCCGTCCCGCTTAACCCTGGAGCGGTTGACCACGAGATCTAGCCCTTTTACTTCCCACAGACGGGCTTTGACCAGTGGACCTCTCCACCCGGTTGTGTCAGTCAAGACTGGCGGGACACTGGGAGCAACATTCGGGCCAAACCCACAGCTACATCCCTCCGTAGACCCGACACGTCTGCTTCTCCAAAAGGTGCGGCGGCGCTTATCCGTGAGGCGGACACGCCCCGCAGACGTGTGCCGCCTCTTCGACATGCCACAACACCACTCCGCATGTATGAGGGGCGGTGCGACGCTCGGTGGTATTGTTACCCCTGTGGCCCCTGGCCCCACCTAACCCCGAGCGGTTGACCATGAGATCTAGCCTTGACTTCCCAGGCGGGCTTTGACCATGGACCTCTCCACCCGGGTTGCGCCAGTCAGCACAGGGGACACTGGAGCAACATGCGGGCCAAACCCATAGCTACATCCCATTCGTGTAGACGCGACGCGTCCGTTTGCACCCTCAAGGTGACGACGGCGACGCCGTCCGTGAGCTGGGAGGCCACGCCCCGGAGACGCGTGCCGGGCGTTTGCAACCGCCACAACACCTTCAGACTTGTGAGAAGCCGCGTACGCAAGATTGGCGGCATGCTAGCCCACGGAGGCCGCCGGCCACAGTCCTAGACATGCGAAGGGCAATCTGCGTAGAGGGAATTGTTCGGATACTTCCCCATCACCAAAAATTATGAAAAATTAGCATCATTCCTATAGCACATGTGCCCACATCATGTTAAAAACTCAATGATTTTATCGTGATCCGAGTATTTAATAATTTTCACGCCGCACAGTTACCGCAGAACGTCTACTACTGTGTCATCGCCGTCCGTGAGGGGGGCCACACCCCGGATACGCGTGCCGCCTCTTCGGACATGTCACAACACCACCCCGCATGTATGAGGGGCTGGTGCAACGCTCCGGTGGCATTGCTACCCCCCCCCCCCCACAGGGCCCCCGTCCCACCTAACCCTGGAGCGGTTGACCACGAGATCTAGCCCTTTGACTTCCCACGGACGGGCTTTGACCAGTGGACTTCTCCACCCGGTTGTGTCAGGTCAGCACAGAGGGACACCTGGGAGCAACATCCGGGCCAAACCCACAGCTACATCCTCCCCCGTGTAGACCCGACGTCCGTCTGCTTCTCCAAAGGCTGGGCGGCTTTCAGGAGGGGGGCCACGTCCAGGAGACGCGTGCCGCCTCTTCGGACATGCCACAACACCACCCCGCATGTATGAGGGGCCGGTGCGATGCTCCCGTGGCATTGCTACCCCCAGGGCCCCCGTCCCACCTAACCCTGGAGCGGTGGACCACGAGATCTAGCCCTTTGACTTCCCACGGGCGGGCTTTGATTAGTGGACCTCTCCACCCGGTTGTGTCAGGTAAGACAGAGTTCCACCTGGGAGCAACATCCGGGCCAAACCCACAGCTACATCCCCTCCGTGTAGACCCGACGCGTCCGTTTCCCCCCTCAAGGTGACGACGGCGACGCCGTCCATGAGCTGGGAGGCCACGCCCCGGAGGCGCGTGCCAGGCGTTTGCAACCGCCACAACACCTTCAGACTTGTGAGAAACCGCGTACGCAAGATTGGCGGCATGCTAGCCCACGGAGGCCGCCGGCCAAAGTCGTAGACATGCGCAGGGCAATCCGCGTAGAGGGAATTGTTCGGATACTTCTCCATCACCAAAAATTATGAAAAATAACCATCATTCCTATAGCACATGTGCCCATGTCGTGTAAAAAACTCATGATTTTATCGCGATCCGAGTATTTAATAATTTTCACGCCGCACCGTTACCGCAGAACGTCTAGTAATGTGTCATCGTCGTCCATGAGGGGGGCCACACACTAGAGACGCGTGCCGCCTCTTCGGACATGCCACAACACCACCCCGCATGTATGAGGGGCCGGTGCGATGCTCTGGTGGCATTGCTACCCCCCAGGGCACCCGTCCTGCCTAACCCTGGAGCGGTTGTCCATGAGATCTAGCCCTTTGACTTCCAACGGACATGCTTTGACTAGTGGACCTCTCCACCCGGTTGTGTCACGTCAGCACAGAGGGACACCTGGGAGCAACATCCGGGCCAAACCCACAGCTACATCCCCTCCGTGTAGACCTGACGCGCCCGTTTCCCCCCTCGAGGTGCCGCCGGCGGCGCCGTCCGTGAGGGGGGCCACGTCCTGGAGACGCGTGTCGGCTCTTCAGACATGCCACAAGACCAACCCGCATGTATGAGGGGCCGGTGCGACGCTCCGCTGGCATTGCTACCCCCCAGGGACCCCGTCCCGCCTAACCTTGGAGCGGTTGACCACGAGATCTAGCCCTTTGACTTCCCACGGGCGGGCTTTGACCAGTGGACCTCTCCACCCGGTTGTGTTAGGTCAGCACAGAGGGACACCTGGAAGCAACATCCGGGCCAAACCCACAGCTACATCCCCTCCGTCTAGACCCGACGCGTCTGTTTCCCCTCTCCAGGTGCCGCCGGCGGCACCGTCCGTGAGCTCTGAGGCCACGCCCCGGAGACGCGTGCCGGGCGTTTGGAACTGCAACAACACCTTCAGACTTGTGAGAAGCCGCGTACGCAAGATGGGCGGCATGCTAGCCCACGGAGGCCGCTGGCCACAGTCGTAGATATGCGAAGGGCAATCCGCGTAGAGGGAATTGTTCGGATACTTCTCCATCACCAGAAATTATGAAAAATTACGATCATTCCTATAGCACATGTGCCCACATCGTGTAAAAAACTCATGATTTTATCGCGATCCAAGTATTTAATAATTTTCGCGTCGCACCGTTACCGTAGAACGTCTACTACTGTGTCATCGCCGTCCGTGAGGGGGCCACACCCCGGATACGCGTGCGGCCTCTTCGGACATGCCACAACACCACCCCGCATGTATGAGGGGCCGGTGCGACGCTCCGGTGGCATTGCTACCCCCCAGGGGCCCGTCCCGCTTAACCCTGGAGCGGTTGACCACGAGATCTATCCCTTTTACTTCCCACAGATGGGCTTTGACCAGTGGACCTCTCCACCCGGTTGTGTTACGCCAAGACAAAGAGAGACACGGGAGTAACATCCGGCCAAACCCACAGCTACATCCCTCCGTAGACCGACACGTCTGCTTCTCCAAAGGTGCCGGGCGGCGCCGTCAAGGAGGGGGACACGCCCCGAGACGTGTGCCGCCTCTTGGACATGCCACAACACCACTCCACATGTATGAGGGGCGGGCGACGCTCGGTGGCATTACTACCCCTGTGGCCCCCGTCCCACCTAACCCTGGAGCGGTTGACCACGAGATCTAGCCCTTTGACTTCCCACGGGCGGGCTTTGACCAGTGGACCTCTCCACCCGGTTGCGTCAGGTCAGCACAGAGGGACACCTGGGAGCAACATCCGGGCCAAACCCACAGCTACATCCCATTCGTGTAGACGCGACGCGTCCGTTTCCACCCTCCAGGTGCCGCCGGCATCAACATCCGTGAGCTGGGAGGCCACGCCCCGGAGACGCGTGCCGGGCGTTTGCAACCACCACAACACCTTCAGACTTGTGAGAAGCCGCGTATGCAAGATTGGCGGCATGCTAGCCCACGGAGGCCGCCGGCCACAGTCCTAGAGATGCGAAGGGCAATCCGCGTAGAGGGAATTGTTAGGATACTTCCCCATCACCAAAAATTATAAAAAATTAGCATCATTCCTATAGCACATGTGCCCACATCATGTAAAAAACTCAATGATTTTATCGTGATCCGAGTATTTAATAATTTTCACGCCGCACAGTTACCGCAGAACGTCTACTACTGTGTCATCACCGTCCGTGAGGGGGCCACACCCCGGAGACGCGTGCCGCCTCTTCGGACATGCCACAACACCACCCCGCATGTATCAGGGGCCCGTGCGACGCTCCGGTGGCATTGCTACCCCCCCAGGGCCCCCGTCCCGCCAAACCCTAGAGTGGTTGACCACAAGATCTAGCCCTTTGACTTCCCACGGACGGGCTTTGACTAGTGGACCACTCCACCCGGTTGTGTCAGGTCAGAACAGAGGGTCACCTGGGAGCAACATCCGGGCCAAACCCACAGCTACATACCGTCCGTGTAGACCCGACAGCGTCTGCTTCTCCAGTGCTGCCGCGTGGCGCCTGCTCAGGAGCTGGGAGGCCACGCCCCGGAGACGCGTGCCGGGCGTTTGCAACCGCCACAACACCTTCAGACTTGTGTGAAAGTGCAACTATCCCTAGGTGGTTTTGGTAATTCATAACAACATATAGCTCATTGAGCTAATGCTATTCCAAGACTATTGTTTCAAGAAAGCTCAATGAATGGCATGGCATGGATGATGAAAGTGGATCCCTTAAAATACTAAGGACAAAGGATTGGCTCAAGCTCAAAAGCTCAAGACTCTTCATTTTACATTTTAGTGATCCAAGATCACATTGAGTCTATAGGAAAAGCCAATACTATCAAGAAGGGATGAGGTGTTGCTTAATGGGCCTCTTGCTTCATGTTCTTAGTGATATGCTCCAAAACCCTCAACTACTTTCCCACATCCACAAATGACCTAAACCTAAAGCCAAAATCGGTCACACCGATTCTTTCTATCCGGCGCCACCGATTCCAAAAGTCATAGCCACTGCCACAAACCCTAAGCAAATCGGTCTTACCGATAGGGATCTCGGTCTCACCGAGATGGGGTTGCAATCTCTCTGTTCCTTCGTAACGTTTGGTCTAACCAAGTGAGCGATCGGTCCCACCGAGATTGCAATGTAAACTCTCTGTTTCCTTTTGTAACATTTCGTCTCACCAAAAGAGCAAATCGGTCCCACCGAGTTTACATGACCAACTCTCCGAAAGCTTATTACTAAATCGGTCTCACCGAAGTTTGTGTAATCGGTCTCACCGAGATTACGTTATGCCCTAACCCTAACCGAATCGGCCTCACCGAGATGCATGTTAGTCCCACCGAAAATCACTAACGGTCACTAGGTTTACTAAATCGGTCCGACCACGTTTAACGATTCGGTCCCACCGAGTTTGGTAAATTGTGTGTAACGGTTAGATTTTGTGTGGAGGCTATATATACCCTCCACCTCCTCTTCATTCGTGGAGAGAGCCATCGAAACGAACCTACACTTCCAACTTACCATTTCGAGAGAGAACCACCTACTCATGTGTTGAGGCCAAGATATTCCATTCCTACCATATGAATCTTGATCTCTAGCCTTCCCCTGTTGCTTTCCACTCAAACCCTCTTTCCACCAGATCCAAATCCTATGAGAGAGAGTTGAGTGTTGGGGACTATCATTTGAAGCACAAGAGCAAGGAGTTCATCATCAACACACCATTTGTTACTTGAGAGTGGTGTCTCCTAGATTGGCTAGGTGTCACTTGGGAGCCTCGGACAAGATTGTGGAGTTGAACCAAGGAGTTTGTAAGGGCAAGGAGATCGCCTACTTCGTGAAGATCTACCGCTAGTGAGGCAAGTCCTTCGTGGGCGACGGCCATGGTGGGATAGACAAGGTTGCTTCTTCGTGGACCCTTCGTGGGTGGAGCTCTCCGTGGACTCAAGCAGCCGCTACCCTTCGTGGGTTGAAGTCTCCATCAACGTGGATGTACGATAGCACCACCTATCGGAACCACGCCAAAAACATCCGTGTCTCCAATTGCGTTTGAATCCTCCAAACCCTTCCCTTTACTTTCTTGCAAGTTGCATGCTTTAATTTCCGCTGCCTATACACTCTTTGCATGCTTGCTTGAATTGTGTGATGATTGCTTGACTTGTCCTAAAATAGCTAAAATCTGCCAAACTCTAAAATTGGGAAAAGGTTAAGTTTTTATTGGTCAAGTAGTCTAATCACCCCCTCTAGACATACTTCAAGGTCCTACAAGTGGTATCAGAGTGTTGGTCTCCATTTGCTTTGATTTCCATAGCTTTTGGTGGTCATAGCCTTGGTTTCACAACCTAGGAGAGTATGGCGCCTAGCGAGGAAATTATCACCGAGAGGTCCTTACTTTGATGGTACTAATTTTGCTAGTTGGAAGCATAAGATGAAAATGCATATTCTGGACATAACCCCACTGCTTGGGCAATTATTTGTATTGGCTTGCAAGGTGAATTCTTCGATGGGAGAGAACCGAACCGTGAAGCTAATGCGAAGAATTGAAGATGCTACAATACAACACTCAAGCATGTGACATCATCTTCAACGGATTGTGCCTCAAGAATTCAACAAAATCAACCGCCTTGAGAATGCAAAGGAAATTTGGGATACTTTGATTGATATGCATGAAGGTACCGAGTCCGTCAAGGAATCCAAGTTGGATGTGCTCCAAAGTCAGCTTGACAAGTTCAAAATGAAGGATGGTGAAGGTGTCGCTGAAATGTACTCTAGGCTTGCTCTTATCACAAATGAGATTGCCGGCTTAGGGAGTGAAGAGATGACCGACAAATTCATCATCAAGAAAATCCTAAGAGCATTGGATGGAAAGTATGATACCGTGTGCACATTGATCCAAATGATGCCAAACTACAAAGATCTCAAACCAACGGAAGTCATTGGAAGGATTGTTGCTCATGAGATGTCACTCAAGGATAAGGAGGAACTTCACAACAAGTCAAGTGGTGCTTACAAAGCCTCAAGTGAAGCCCCCACATCATCAAGTGAGACTTCAATGAAGAATTGAGCTTAATGGTGAAGAACTTCAACAAATTCTACAAAAGTAGAAGCAAAGAAAGAAGCTCCAAGTCAAGGTCTTACAATGACAAGAGATCTTCTAGTCGAGAGCGCAATTGCTACAATTGTGGGAGACCCGGACACTACTCAAATGAGTGTACGGCAGCCTACAAAAGAAGAGAAGATTCTCCAAGAAGAAGGAGCAAAAGAGAAGAATCACCACCAAGAGAGAGGAGGAGTAGAGATGATCGTTATGAACGAAGACCCTCACAGAGAAGTAAGGATTCGAAAAGAAAGGACAAGTCATCAAGGAGCTACACAAAACGAAGACATCAAGCTCATGTTGGTGAATGGGTTTCCGGCTCCGACTCCGACAATCACTCCGAGAGAAGCTATCACTCCGACTCCGAATATGCTCAAGATGAAGGTGTTGCCGGTCTAGCACTTGTGTCAACCAACTCCTACGACATATTTGACTCACCAAATGAAGGTGTTGGAAGATGCTTCATGGCCAAAGGTCCAAAGGTAACACATCCCGAGTATGTTGATTTTAATAGTGATGAAGATGACTTGCTTGTGGATGATGATTTACTTGTTGACAACTCTAGTGATGAATACTATGATGAAACGTCAATTAATCATGCTAATCAAACGAATGACAATGATAAGGAGAAAATTGAGCTTCTAACTAAAGAACTAAACACTCTTAAGTTGGCTCATGAAACTATCTTCGAAGATCATCGAGAACTTTTAAGGGCTCATGAGAAGTTACGGTTTGAAAAGCTCAATCTTGAGCAAGAGCATGAGTTCTTAAAGGCAATCAATGATGATCTCCTCAAGAAAAGTTCTTCTTACATTGCCAAGCGTTTACTCTTATCTACTTACATGCCTCAAGTCAAGTCTAGTAACAAGTACAAGAAAGATACTTCCTCTAGTAGTAACAATAATAATGTCAAATCCAATGTTGTTGCTTCTAGTGGTTCTCTTGATTCCACTAATGATTCTCTTAGCCAAGTTACACTTGAGCAAGAAAATAGTTTATTGAAGGGAATTATAGAGAAAGGTGTTTACAAGAGCCTTGCCGAGAGTAAGCAATTCGAGGAAATTGAACGCAAGCAAGGAAGGCACGGAAGAATCAAGGTGTTGGTTTTGAACGAAAGTTCAACGCCAATGGAGTTGAGTGGGAAGAAGATCAATACCCCAAGACAAAGTTTGTTCCTCAACAAGAGAAGTATGATCCTACTTCCTTCAAGGGACACAAGCTCAAGATGATCTTCCACCACAAGACCACAAGAACAAAGGCAAGGACAAGCTTCAAGAAGAGATTGATGCATTTGAAGAAGCACCTAAAGCCTCGCTCAAGTGGGTCCCCAAGACTACGCCAAGTTCTACTTCATCAAGTACAACTATAACTCCAAGGATTCCCATCAAGATGATGTGGATCCCAAGAAGAAGAACTAGAGAGTTCTTGAGGGTGACTCCGCCAACATTCTTCACTCATATCATTTTGGCAAGAACAAGTGCAATCAACTTTCACATCTTGCACTAGTTCAAGGAGTCACAAACCCTCATGTTGGTAAGGCAAGGGACAAGGTAACCTAATGTTTTCATGGACATTATCTTGTGTGTGCATCACTCTATGTCTATGGATATTCTTGTTTGTTCCTTGTGGGACTAACCCATGTAGGCAAGTTGAAAGTGCAACTCACTCCAAAGGATTGCTCTAAATGATCTACATCAACATTGAGCATCTACATCTTCAACACCTACATGAAGTCATCATCGACAAAACCAAAGGTTAGTTCATCCCTCTAAGGGGGGATCTCACATCTAGGGGGAGCTTAACTCTAAGAATTGAGTCAAAGCAACTCTAATGGTGTGAACACATTAATGCATTATGTAAAAGTGGTAACCCCACTTGAGCTTAAACGATGAGTATGACCTATGATCAAATGTTCTCATTTGACTCCTAAGTCAATATACTCATATATATAGATGACCTAGTCATCGCCAATTGCTTGATAGATGCTAAAATTGGTTGTGCATGCTTTGCCACATATTTCAATTGCCATCTTATTGTGTGAGCATGTTGGTGCATATTTTACTCATTCAAGGACATCCACTTGTTGTTTTGTTTGTTTGGATTCTTTTCTTTGTACCAAGTGGATGGAAAAGAATGCCTAAGAACCTTATTTAGCTATCTATGCTTTTCTCGTCTCAAACTCTATTCATGCTACATCACAAACTTTGATCAAGTCAGATTGAACCACTCGTGTGAGGAGCACTCGAGTCCCGATTCGTCATAGACTTAAACTTCCAAAACCTCTTAGTGATTCTCGGTCTGACCGATCCTTCCATTTCGGTCCTACCGAGATCATCAAGTTGATCTGAGTTTTCAATCTCGGTGCAACCGATTTGAACTTTTCGGTCTCACCAATTTGCTGTAACTGAACACAGTTATGCATATCGGTGCCACCGAGTTGTTCCACTCGGTCACACCGACAGGGTCGAGCTATATATATAGCCACGGGCAAAATTTTGGAAATTTCTCCGAAACCCTTCGCCCGCGCAACAGCTCGCTCTGCCATCGTGGTCTCCGGATCGTCTCCTCGTCGCCAGCAGCCTCCTGTCGCTGGTCTCCGCCGCCAAATCAACGGATTTCGTCCCGCCGTTGCCGCCATAGCAAGTCCACCGCCAAGTTAGGGTATGGACTTAATCTTTGTGCTATCCACGTCTGATTCCTGGCACATTGTTTTCATATTGATTCTTGCCACGATTGAACCTCTTCTATCCAGCCAAAGTAGTTCATAGATTAGATGTGATTCAAATTTTTAGGGTTAGGTTTCCGCCGAAACCATCTCGGACCCACCGAGTTGAAAAACTCGGTCTCACCGATTTGGCTTATGCCATTGCACTAGTGACTCTCGGTCTGACCGAGAATTACTAATCGGTGCAACCAATTTGAAGATTCTGTGAAACCCTAGCAGTCTCGGTACCACCGTACTGAAACTCGGTCCAACCGAGATCATTAGTTTAGGTTCCAAAACTGCTTCCGTATCACCGAGTTTGAAAATCGGTGGATCCGAAATGCTTTCTGTGGAAAACTAAGACTGAACTTTTGAGTCATTCTTTTGCAAAAACCTCTGCATTTTGTGATGCTCATCTTTTCTATCTCATCTATAACTCTTCACAGGGTCAGCAGTCAGCTTTTGCAGTATGTCCAATCAAGAGGACTGCAACAGATCAGAAGAGGAGCTGTGGATATGCACCTCAGATTCAAGAATTGATAAACTCAAAGATGGGCACAGGAAAATATCAGTTGGATAAGGAACACTTTCCACTTTATCCAGACTTTGAGGACAATGAGGTTGTCATGAATGAAGATGATCCACAATCAGTTCAAGCTCAGGAGAAGAAGGAGAAGGCAAAGAGGGAGAAGGCTGCCAAGATGCCAACTCAAGAGGAGGCATCTGAATATTTCTTGAAAACCAAAAAGGAGCAGCTTGGTTACTTGACAGCAGCATCTCTGAGGATTGAGAAGGGGTTGGCCACCCTAACTCAAAACCAGGAGAGCCTGGAAAGAATCATGGAACAAAAATTCTATGATCTAGATGTCAAGGTAACTGAGATTCATCGGTTGTGGAGCAGCTGCAGGATGACATCTTGAGGAGAGGAAGGGCAAGACTACCACCAATGTGTTTGCCAGAGTGCCCAGAGCCCAGAGGTCGATGCAAAGTGCCAGTGGCGGACACTAGAGCAACAACTTCAAAGCACCAGCCACCGCCTGCACAGTTCCAAAGGCAACCAGCTCCAGCACCAACTCCTCCAACTCCATCCACTTCAACTGAAGCCTTCATCCAAGGAGCCATCTCTACACCACCACCAGAAGATCAAGCCTGAGAGTCGATCTAGCACTATGCATTTTCTATGAACTTTTTGGTAACTTGTTGCCAAAGGGGGTGAAAATGTATAGATCATAGGCTTCGAGAGAGAGAGTGTTGCTTTTGTTCTCTCTTGCTTTATTTGGTGGTTTTTCAATCTTTGTTTGCTTCTGGTTGAGATACTATGCTTGTGAGACATTGATGATCATGTGTTTGATCATAAGCTATACTTATGCATGCTTGATATTATCCTACATATCTTATGTGATCACTCACTATGCTTGGTGATGAGTGCATGTATTCATTGTTTATTATTTTGAGCGCTCCACCAAGATGTATGTGAGATGGAAGACTAACCCATGAGCCTAATTCATTGTGCATTTGCAGTCCAAAGCAAATCTAAAACTATGCACAAATTTAGGGGGAGATCTTGCTTATCACATACTTCTCAAAGCGACGATGTTATTTAAATTTTATTATCATTTGTCGAAGCTTTGATCTATATGTTGTCATCAATTACCAAAAAGGGGGAGATTGAAAGTGCAACTATCCCTAGGTGGTTTTGGTAATTCATAACAACATATAGCTCATTGAGCTAATGCTATTCCAAGACTATTGTTTCAGGAAAGCTCAATGAATGGCATGGCATGGATGATGAAAGTGGATCCTCAAAATACTAAGAACAAAGGATTGGCTCAAGCTCAAAAGCTCAAGACTCTTCATTTTACATTTTAGTGATCCAAGATCACATTGAGTCTATAGGAAAAGCCAATACTATCAAGAAGGGATGAGGTGTTGCTTAATGAGCCTCTTGCTTCATGTGCTTAGTGATATGCTCCAAAACCCTCAACTACTTTCCCACATCCACAAATGACCTAAACCTAAAGCCAAAATCGGTCACACCGATTCTTTCTATCCGGCGCCACCGATTCCAAAAGTCATAGCCACTGCCACAAACCCTAAGCAAATCGGTCTTACCGATAGGGATCTCGGTCTCACCGAGATGGGTTTGCAATCTCTCTGTTTCCCTTCGTAACGTTTCGGTCTAACCGAAGAGAGCGATCGGTCCCACCGAGATTGCAATGTAAACTCTCTGTTTCCTTTTTGTAACATTTCGGTCTCACCGAAAAGAGCAAATCGGTCCCACCGATTTTACCTGACCAACTCTCTGGAAAGCTTATTATCATATCGGTCTCACCAAGTTTGTGTAATCGGTCTCACCGAGATTACGTTATGCCCTAACCCTTACCGAATCGGCCTCACCGAGATGCATGTCAGTCCCACCGAAAATCACTAACGGTCACTAGGTTTACTAAATCGGTCCGACCGAGTTTAAAGATTCAGTCCCACCGAGTTTGGTAAATTGTGTGTAACGATTAGATTTTATGTGGAGGCTATATATACCCCTCCACCTCCTCTTCATTCGTGGAGAGAGCCATCAGAACGAACCTACACTTCCAACTTACCATTTCTGAGAGAGAACCACCTACTCATGTGTTGAGGCCAAGATATTCCATTCCTACCATATGAATCTTGATCTCTAGCCTTCCCCAAGTTGCTTTCCACTCAAACCCTCTTTCCACCAGATCCAAATCCTATGAGAGAGAGTTGAGTGTTGGGGAGACTATCATTTGAAGCACAAGAGCAAGGAGTTCATCATCAACACACCATTTGTTACTTCTTGGAGAGTGGTGTCTCCTAGATTGGCTAGGTGTCACTTGGGAGCCTCCGACAAGATTGTGGAGTTGAACCAAGGAGTTTGTAAGGGCAAGGAGATCGCCTACTTCGTGAAGATCTACCGCTAGTGAGGCAAGTCCTTCGTGGGCGAAGGCCATGGTGGGATAGACAAGGTTGCTTCTTCGTGGACTCTTCGTGGGTGGAGCCCTCCGTGGACTCGCGCAGCCGTTACCCTTCGTGGGTTGAAGTCTCCATCAATGTGGATGTACGATAGCACCACCTATCGGAACCACGCCAAAAACATCCGTGTCTCCAATTGCGTTTGAATCCTCCAAACCCTTCCCTTTACTTTCTTGCAAATTGCATGCTTTAATTTCCGCTGCCTATACACTCTTTGCATGCTTGCTTGAATTGTGTGATGATTGCTTGACTTGTCCTAAAATAGCTAAAATCTGCCAAACTCTAAAATTGGGAAAAGGTTAAGTTTTTATTGGTCAAGTAGTCTAATCACCCCCCCCCTCTAGACATACTTCAAGGTCCTACAAGAGAATCCGCGTACGCAAGATTGGCGGCATGCTAGCCCACGGAGGCCGTCGGCCACAGTCGTAGACATGCGAAGGGCAATCCGCGTAGAGGGAATTGTTCGGATACTTCTCCATCACCAAAAATTATGAAAATTTACCATCGTTCCTATAGCACATGTGCCCACGTCGTGTAAACAAACTCATGATTTTACCGCGATCCGAGTATTTAATAATTTTCACGCCGCACCGTTACCGTAGAACGTCTACTACTATGTCATCGCCGTCCGCGAGGGGGGCCACACCCCGGAGACACGTGCCGCCTCTTTGGACATGCCACAACACCACCCCGCATGTATGAGAGGCCGGTGCAACGCTCCGGTGGCATTGCTAGCCCCCCCCCCCCAGGGCCCCCGTCCTGCCTAATCCTGGAGCAGTTGACAACGGGATCTAGACCTTTGACTTCCCACGGACGGGCTTTGACCAGTGGACCTCTCCACCCGGTTGTGTTAGTCAGCACAGAAGGACACCTGGGATCAACATCCGGGCCAAACCCGCAGCTACATCCCGTCCGTGTAGACCCGACGCGTCCGTTTCCCCCTCCAGGTGCCGCCGGCGGCACCATCCGCGAGGGGGGCCACGTCCTGGAGACGCTTGCCGCCTCTTCGGACATGCCACAACACCACCCCGCATGTATGAGGGGCCGGTGCGATGCTCCGGTGGCATTGCTACCCCCCCCCAGGGCCCCCGTCCCGCCTAACCCTGGAGCGGTTGACCACGAGATCTAGCCCTTTGACTTCCCACCAGCGGGCTTTGACAAGTGGACCTCTCCACCCGGTTGTGTCAGGTAAGCACAGAGGGACACCTGGGAGCAACATCCGGGCCAAACCCACAGCTACATCCTCACCGTGTAGACCCGACGCATCCGTTTCCCCCCTCCAGGAGCCGCCGGCGGCGCCGTCCGTGAGCTGGGAGGCCACGCCCAGGAGACGCGTGCCAGGCGTTTGCAACCGCCACAACACCTTCAGACTTGTGTGAAGCCGCGTACGTAAGATTGGCGGCATGCTAGCCCACGGAGGCCACCGGCCACAGTCCTAGACATGCGAAGGGCAATCCGCGTAGAGGGAATTGTTCGGATACTTGTCCATCACCAAAAATTATGAAAAATTACCATCATTCCTATAGCACATGTGCCCACATCGTGTAAAAAACTCATGATTTTATCGTGATCCGAGGATTTAATAATTTTCACGGCGCACAGTTACCGCAGAACGTCTACTATTGTGTCATCGCCGTCCGTGAGGGGGGCCACACCCCGGAGACGCGTGCCGCCTCTTCGGACATGCCACAACACCACCACGCATGTATCAGGGGCCGGTGCGACGCTCCGGAGGCATTGCTACCCCCCCCCCCCAGGGCCCCCGTCCCGCCTAAACCTAAAGTGGTTGACCACAAGATCTAGCCCTTTGACTTCCCACGAACGGGCGTTGACCAGTGGACCACTCCACCCGGTTGTGTCAGGTCAGCACAAGGGACACCTGGGAGCAACATCCAGGCCAAACCCACAGGTACATACCCTCCGTGTAGACCGGACGCGTCCGTTTCCCCCCTCCAGTTGCCGCCGGCGGCGCCGTCCGTGAGGGGGGCCACAACACCACCCTGCATTTATGAGGGGCCGGAGCGATGCTCCGGTGGTATTGCTACCCCTAGGGCCCCCGTCCCGCCTAACCCTGGAGCGGTTGACCATGAGATCTAGCCCTTTGACTTCCCACGGGCGGGATTTGACCTGTGGACCTCTCCACCTGGTTGTGTCAGCTCAGCACAAAGGGACACCTGGGAGCAACATCCGGGCCAAACCCACAGCTACATCCCCTCCGTGTAGAGCCGATGCATCCGTTTCCCCCCTCCAGGTGCCGCCGGCGGCGCCGTCCGTGAGCTGGGAGGCCACGCCCCGGAGACGCGTGCCGGGTGTTTGCAACCGCCACAACACCTTCAGACTTGTGAGAAGCCGCGTACGCAAGATTGGCGGCATGCTAGCCCACGAAGGCCGCCGGCCACAGTCGTAGACATGCGAAGGGCAATCCGCGTAGAGGGAATTTTTTGGATACTTCAACATCACCAAAAATTATGAAAAATTACCATCGTTCCTATAGCACATGTGCCCATGTCGTGTAAACAAACTCATGATTTTATCGCGATCCAAGTATTTAATAATTTTCACGCCGCACCTTTACCGCAGAACGTCTACTACTGTGTCATCGCCGTCCGTGAGGGGGGCCACACCCCGGAGATGCGTGCCGCCTCTTCGGACATGCCACAACACCACCCCGCATGTATAAGGGGCCGGCGCAACGCTCCGTTGGCATAGCTACCCCCCAGGCCCCCCGTCCCGCCTAACCCTGGAGCGGTTGACAACGAGATCTAGCCATTTGACTTTCCACGGACGGGATTTCACCAGTGGACCTCTCCACCCGGTTGTGTCAGGTCAGCACAGAGGGACACCTGAGAGCAACATCCGGGCCAAACCCACGGCTACATCCCCTCCGTGTAGACCCGACGCGTCCGTTTTCCCCTCCAGGTGCCGCCGGCGGCGCCATCCGCGAGGGGGCCACGTCCTGGAGACGCTTGCCGCCTCTTCGGACATGCCACAACACCACCCCGCATGTATGAGGGGCCGGTGCGACGCTCCGGTGGTATTGCTACCCCCATAGGGCCCCCGTCCTGCCTAACCCTGAGCGGTTGACCACGAGATCTAGCCCTTTGACTTCCCACGGGCGGGCTTTGATCAGTGGACCTCTCCACCCGGTTGTGTCAGGTTAGCACAGAGGGACACCTGGGCGCAACATCCGGGCCAAACCCACAGCTACATCCTCTCCGTGTAGACCCGACGCGTCCGTTTCCCTCCTCCAGGTGCCGCCGGCGGCGCCGTCCATGAGCTGGGAGGCCACGCCCCGGAGACGCGTGCCAGGCGTTTGCAACCGCCACAACACCTTCAGAATTGGGAGAAGCCGCGTACGCAAGATTGGCGGCATGCTAGCCCACGAAGGCCGACGACCACAGTCGTAGACATGCGAAGGGCAATCCGCGAAGAGGGAATTGTTCGGATACTTCTCCATCACCAAAAATTATGAAAAATTACCATCATTCCTATAGCACATGTGCCCATGTCGTGTAAAAAACTCATGATTTTCACGCCGCACCGTTACCGCAGAACGTCTTCTACTGTGTCATCGCCGTCCGTGAGGGGGACCACACCCCGGAGACGCGTGCCGCCTCTTCGGACATGCCACAACACCACCCCGCATGTATGAGGGGCCGGTGCGACGCTCTGGTGGCATTGCTACCCCCCAGGGCCCCCGTCCCGCCTAACCCTGGAGCGGTTGACCACGAGATCTAGCCCTTTGACTTCCCACGGATGGGCTTTGACCAGTGGACCTCTCCACCCGGTTGTGTCAGGTCAGCACAGAGGGACACCTTGGAGCAACATCCGGGCCAAACCCACAGCTACATCCCCTCCGTGTAGACCCTACGCGTCCGTCTCCCCCTTCCAGGTGCCACCGGCGGCGCCGTCCGTGAGCTGGGAGGCCACGCCCCGAAGACTCGTGCCGGGCGTTTGCAACCGCCACAACACCTTCAGACTTGTGAGAAGCTGCATACAAAAGATTTGCGGCATGCTAGCCCACGGAGGCTGCCGGCCATAGTCGTAGACATGCGAAGGGCAATCCGCGTAGAGGGAACTGTTCGGATACTTCTCCATCACCCAAAATCTTGAAAAATTACCATCGTTCCTATAGCACATGTGCCCACGTCGTGTAAAAAACTCATGATTTTATAGCGATCCGAGTATTTAATAATTTTAACGCCGCACCGTTACCGCAGAATGTCTACTACTATGTCATCGCCGTCCGTGAGGGGGGCCACACCCCGGAGACGCGTGCCGCCTCTTCGGACATGCCACAACACCACGCCCCGGAGACTCGTGCCGGGCGTTTGCAACCGCCACAACACCTTCAGACTTGTGAGAAGCTGCGTACACAAGATTGGCGGCATGCTAGCCCACGGAGGCTGCCGGCCACAGTCGTAAACATGCGAAGGGCAATCCGCGTAGAGGGAACTGTTCGGATACTTCTCCATCACCAAAAATCATGAAAAATTACCATCGTTCCTATAGCACATGTGCCCACGTCGTGTAAAAAACTCATGATTTTATAGCGATCCGAGTATTTAATAATTTTCACGCCGCACCGTTACCGCAGAACGTCTACTACTGTGTCATCGCCGTCCGTGAGGGGGGCCACACCCCGGAGACACGTGCCGCCTCTTCGGACATGCCACAACACCACCCCGCATGTATGAGGGGCCGGTACGATGCTCCGGTGGCGTTGCTACCCCCTAGGGCCCCCGTCCAGCCTAACCCTGTAGCGTTTGACCACGAGATCTAGCCCTTTGACTTCCCACGGACGGGCTTTGACCAGTGGACCTCTCCACCCGGTTGTGTCAGGCAGCACAGAGGGACACTTGGGAGCAACATCCGTGCCAAACCCACAGCTACATCCCCTCCGTGTAGACCAGACGCGTCCGTTTCCCCCCTCCAGGTGCCGCCGGCGGCGTCGTCCGTGAGCTGGGAGGCCATGCCCCGGAGACGCGTGTCGGGCGTTTGCAACCGCCACAACACCTTCAGACTTGTGAGATGCCGCGTACTCAAGATTGGCGACATGCTAGCCCACGGAGGCCACCGGCCATAGTCGTAGACATGCGAAGGGCAATCTGCGTAGAGGGAATTGTTCGGATACTTCTCCATCACCAGAAATTATGAAAAATTACCATCGTTCCTATGGCACATGTGCCCACGTCGTGTAAAAAACTCATGATTTTATCATGATCCGAGTATTTAATAATTTTCACGCCGCACCGTTACCGCAGAACGTCTACTACTGTGTCATCGCCGTCCGTGTGGGGGGCCACACCCCGGAGACGCGTGCCGCCTGTTCGGACATGCCACAACACCGCCCCGCATGTATGAGGGGCGGTGCGGCAACTCCGTGGCATTGCTACCCCATGGCCCCGTCCCCGCCTAACCCTCGGAGCGGTTGACCACGAGATCTAGCCATTTGACTTCCCACGGACGGGCTTTGACCGGTGGACCTCTCCACCGGTTGTGTCGGTCGGCCAGAGGGACACCGGGAGCAACATCCGAGCCAAACCCACAGCTACATCCCCTCCGTGTAGACCCGACGCGTCCGTTTCCCCCTCCAAGTCCCGCCGGCGTCGCCGTCCGTGAGGGGGTCCACATCCTGGAGACGTGTGCCACCTCTTCGGACATGCCACAACACCACCCCGCGTGTATGAGGGGCCGGTGCGATGCTCTGGTGGCATTGCTACCCCCAGGGCCCCCGTCCCGCCTAACCCTGGAGCGGTTGACCACGAGATATAGCCCTTTGAGTTTCCACGGATGGGCTTTCAACAGTGGACCTCTCCACCCGGTTGTGTTAGGTCAGCACAGAGGGACACCTGGGAGCAACATCTGGGCCAAACCGACAGCTACATCCCCTTCGTGTAGACCTGATGCATCTGTTTTCCCCCCTCCAGGTGCCAGCGGCGGCGCCTTCCGTTAGGGGGACCATGCCCCGGAGATGCGTGCCGCCTCTTCGGACATGCCACAACACCACCCAGTTGTGGTAGATCATCCAATAGAAATACTTGGGAGCAACGTCCCCTTCGTATAGACCCGATGCGGCTGTTTCCGCCCTCCAGATGCCGGCGGCGGCGCTGTCCGTGAGGGGGGCACACCGCGGACGTGAGGGGGTCACACTCCGGAGACGAGTGCCAGGCGTTTGCAACCACCACAAAACTTCTGTCGGCATAGCTATTTTTGATTTTAATAAAATATAAGGACCTATATTCAAAAGAACATGACAACACATTATTAATGTGCTCGAAAAAAAGTACAAACTATATATATATATATATATATATATTCATAATCTACGGAAAAAATTACAAACGACATATATATTCATATAATACATAAAAAAGCATGAAAACATATGTAAAAAAGCATAAAAACATATATAAAAAAAGCATAAAAACATATGTAAAAAAAATAACTATGCCGACGGCATTGCCGTCGGCATAGAGACGTCAGGGTTTAGGTGGGCGCCGTGCCGCGGATCTGTGACGTGGGGCCTATGCGGACGGCAGCCGTCGGCATATCTACGCCACGGATCGGTGACGTGGCGTGCGGAGATATGCCGACGGCCGCCCGTCCCGACCGTCGGCATAGGTTTGACGACGTTAGCCGCTGGTCACCGGCAGGGGGGGGGGGTCGCCGGGCCCACAGGTATGCCGACGGCTGCTGTCAGCGTTTCTACATCTAGGCCGACGGCCGTTCTGTGCCAATGGCTGCCGTCGGCGTAGATCGGGGTAGCCCGACGGCCAGGACTAGGCTGTCGGCACAGCTCCAAGTAGGCCGACGGCCGCCGTCGGCATAGTTTTGGCCGTCGGCGTAGGGCCGTTTTCCGGTAGTGATGAGAAGAGAAGGGCGCCAGCAGCATGAGCTTCTCCACCGTCGCACGGTGACCGTGCGTCCGTGCCTTGTGGCCAGGTGCATCGCCGTGTCCCAGGCTCTAGGTTGATTTAACCCAATGGGACGCACGTACAAAGCTATGCAACTACCGGCCTGATTGATCGTTTCGGCTACATGTGTATGCAAACACAAGAATTTTTCTCAAGATGATATGAGGAGGGGATCAATCCATTTGGCTGACTCGAAGAGAACAAGGAAGCAGACGAATCTGACTTGTGGATCAGCATCGTCAGTGAGAGTAGCCAGTGAACCCGGTCAGGATCGTGCCTTTTCTGGTGTGCCAAACAGACCTAAGGTCAGAGTTGACCGGGAATAGAAAGTATAGGGTGTCGATTTCAGGGATTTAAATTCGAGCAACGAACCATACAAATTCAAGGTTTAAAAATAGACTTTACTCCAATTTTAAGCCAAGCTGATTCTCACAATCCACGTAACCTTGGTCTCTTTTTTCTAAAAATATTTTTCATCTGATCATCAAGTATCAAGATAGTACAAAGAACATGTGAAATAACAGAAATTACAAGTGATGACTATAAACAGCTCGACCATATAGAAAAGCTTCCCAGTGGTATACTAGCCTCGAAAACCATGATTTGAGGATCTATTTGTCACTTCCCTGAACTTGTTGTCATCAGTTTTTAACAAAGTCCTATAGATAAGGTTTCAAATTGTGGTTTTACTTGTGTTTAACGAATAAAGGTTTTGGAGGCTTTATGACGAGGTCTAGTGAAAGCTACTACCTCTGTTCCTAAATATAAGACGTGTTGGTAGTTCAAATTGACCGAAGATGTACCGTGTAAGCTTTTACCTGTGGTATTTTAATAGTTTAGTACTCAGATTAAAATAGAAATGATAAATATGCATATTATACACAAACACCAAAACACTATATTTTTCTCTTTCCACAACAACTACTTCACTAAGATATGAGTGAAGAAGTGTTGTTACTGAGGGGAAAGTAAGGTTTTGATGTGCCGAAAGAAGTCCATTTGCACCCTTTAAACCTATATATGGTGCTTGGTTTGATTTAAGAAACGAATAAACAACCTATATTAAACACCAAGCTTTCTAAATTAGTTTCATATTGAAATGTAGGAGTTAATTCATATAATACCACATTCGTGTCACGATTGGCGAAAATCCATCACTTTACGATTTGTAACATTTCGCACCGAGCTGAAATTCTGACACTGGCAAAAAACACTGAGCAATTTTTTGAGCACATTTTGACGTGGTTGATCCCTCATGGTACGATAGCGGTGACGACGCGCCGTTAACGACCGTTAAGTGGTTTGTCTAAAGCGACTAGGCCGGACGAACCCGAGCGCTCCCTCAGTCAGTCTCCTCCCTCGCACTCTCTCCCTCCTCTCTCTCACGGTCATGGCGACGGTGGACTCTATCGAATGCGGTTCCGGATCCATCGGCGAGGGGGTGGTAGGGACAAGGCGTGGTGGACAGAGCATGAAGGGTGGTTTGCCGGCGTTGCAGGGGGCGCACGCAGGGAGGAAGATTGCTGCGGCCACAACATATTCCTTTCGTCATCGCCACTGCGGGTGGCGGCAGATGTTGTCCGTGCCCTCACGATGGTTGTCAAGCCCCTAGGTGAGTTGCCTGCCTATCTCTATTAGCAAATTTCGTTGCTGGAATTATAAAGTTCAAGATTTGGAAACTAGGGTTTGCTGATTCAGAGTTCAACATGTTTCTGAAACTCGAGTTAACTGAATCTTGTTGTTGCTGTTTGACTGAATTAACCGAAGTACTGAATTCTGGACTCTGAATTAACTGAATGTTCGCGTCTTGTTTGATTGGATTTTTGGGTTCTGAAATAGAGTTTCAGTCTATCTAACTAGAGTACTCATGTAATTGGGTGCCTTCAGATGGTTAATTATTTTGGGGTTAGTTAGTTTACTAATTGATAGATGCAGTTTGCATTTGAATTATCCTTGTGCACTCAATGTAACTAACACTAAATGCCACTACTGAAATTTGCAGGGTGTTGTGCAGTGGGTACATGAGTTAAATTTTGGTTGAGTGATGTAGTGGACAGGTTGACCACACAAGAAGCGAGTCAGTGTACATAGGTTTAAGTGATTTGACTGATGTGAAGTGTTAATAGGTGTGCTCAATTTAATGTTTAAGCTGGTTTCAAAGTTGTGTTGATTACAGACAACAAGTGTACCTAACTATAGGAGACAACTTGCAATATTCAGACTTTCTTCAAACTCATCAAGATATGAAACACTACAAAATAGAAGAATTATCTGTTTCATAACATTTTATCTTTGCATTCACACCTAGAGACACCTATAGTTCCATAATAAGTTGACTGAAGGAAGTGTAGACCCATTGTTTGGATTGAAACCTAGAGCATCAAAGTTCGACATTTAGATAATATTAGCACCAAAATTTCATCAGACACAACTATCTTGCAATATTCAGATAATATGAGCACGGAAGTTTGACATTTATTTACATAACTATCTTGCAATTTTTAGATAAAGGAGTTTCATCAAACACAGACACACATAGTTGTTCACACGCAAACACACAATAAAGTTTCAAGAGACATAAACTTTCAGATAGATAGACAGACAGACAGACAGATAGATAGATAGATAGATAGATAGATAGATAGATAGATAGATAGATAGATAGATAGATAGATAGATAGATAGATAGATGAGTTCTCTAGATAGACAGGTATCACATCACCATTCAGATAGAAAGCACACATAGTTCTTCATACACAAGCACAAAATTAAGTTCAAAAACTAACTGAACCCATATATTGGTCCAGATCTTCAGGTAGAAACTAAGTAAGACCTAGGTGCTGCATCAAACTCACTCTTGTTGCAGCTTCTGAAGACTGAGTGATCAACGAACTGCCCCCGGATTTGGAGCTTCTTCTTCTTCCTCCTGGTGCTTGTGTCAGTCTCCACCTCTTGCTACTCCACCTGCTGTTGCTGCTCCACCTGCTAATCCATCTACTGCGGCTCCATCTCCATCAGAGCGAGGGGCAACACTGGCACCACCCTATCGAGCTCGTAGTCCAGGCGGAGTTGCTCGCGGTTTATGTACATGTACCAGCATGACCGCTGGAATGGATCCGTGGAATACATGGCCTCCTCAATTCCCACCAAGTTCTCAATGAGAGGGCGGTGGCGGTCCGGCATTCGTGACCTCTCCTCATGCAAGGCGTAGGCCCTCACCATGCATGGATGATTCTTCAGGATTACAACGCTGATGTACCTGGTGCTGACCTCGCGCACGTAGGAGAGCTTCGTGTTGTCGCCGTCGAAGATCTCCTACGGAGTCTGGTCCCATCCGAGGCCAAATGCCATGAAGCGACGGAGGTTTTCTTGTTGTGGTTGTGGTTTGGGTTTTCTTGAAGAAGGATAAACCCAATGGGCAGTTGTCTGTCGATCAAAATGAGCGCTTGGTTTGGTTTGGGAATGAGAAGCTCGAACGCGCTGTCCCAGTTGACGAACAAGCCCAGTAAACTGAAACGAGTGAACACACCGGCCCGGCCCAACAGCTTCGTACCGAGCACTGGAAAAAAATGACGGCCGTTAACACCACACCGTCACCACTGCCCATTGGCTCGTGACCGGCCACGTCAAAATGAGATCATTCTTTTACTTAGTGTTTTTGCCACTGTCAGAATTTCGGTTCGGTGCGAAATGTTACATATCGTAAACTGATGGTTTTTCGCTAACTGTGACACGAATATGATGGTTCCACGGATTTAAATCAAAAAACGTAGGCTGGTTTTCGGCAGTGTTGATGTTTCTAGAGAGAGAGAGCATGGATTTAAAATGCAATGTTATTATATGACAATTTGAGCCAGTTCTTTTGGGCGGCTTAAAAAATAAGCTGCTCCCCCCAGCTTAAAAAATAAGCCGCCTTCAAAAATTTTTTTTTTCAAAAAGGGGAGCTCCCCAGCCTCTACATCAGAACGATGCATACGGCCAAACTTATTAATAAGCACATAGGTTCAACACAAGTCATCATGTCTCAAACAAAAGAATGAAAAATGCTCACAAAGAGCACAAAAATAAAAGTAAAGCCACAACCGGCTGGCATAAGAAAGATAGGAAAACTAATTGCCTATCGTATTACATAACCGCCATCCAAACCGGTTGAAAATAGCCCGAGCTACCATTTCCCATCGGATAGATCCAGTAACGATACGCTCCTTGGCCTCCGTCGGACTGAGTAGTGACCACATACGGATCAACGCAGTGGCTCAGAAGATAACCTGCAAAAAATGAATGTTTGTTTTCTGTTAAAGACCAAATCATTTCTGTAGTTCCAGACTGCCCATAATAAAGCACATACTCCTACACCAATGTGTCTTGCTGTTTCGTAATCTATCCCGTCAAGCCACGTCCCAAATAATGTGTTGTTAGTATTCGGAGGATTAATATTAAAGGCTATGTGAACCGTCCGCCACAATTTTTTTGCCAACGGGCAGTCAAGAAAGAGGTGTTTGATGGATTCATCCCGATCACAAAAACTACATCTTGTAGATCCAGTCCAGTTGCGTTTGCTAAGTTGTCCTTTGTTAACATGACTTGTTTATGTACAAACCACATAAACACTTTAATTTTCAAAGGTACTTTGACTTTCCAAACATGTTTCGAACTAGGAATAGAGCTAGAGTTGATAACATCCAGATACATAGATTTAACCATAAACTCTCCATTCCTAGTTAGCTTCCAGCACAACTGATCGGGTCGTTGAGAAAGCTGAATATCCATCAGTCTTGTCACAAGATGGAGCCAGGCTTCCTAACGGTTTCCGGCTAGTGTCCTCCTGAAGTGAATATTGAGTGGAGTGGACTGAAGTACGGTTACAATGTAAACGTCTCTTCGTTGAACAATGCTATAAAGCGAAGGATATTGAAGCGCGAGGGGTGTTTCCCCTAGACATGTATCCTCCAAGAATCTCGTAGCGGTACCGTTTCCAACTATAAACTTTATCCTATTGAAAAAACTGATTTAACTCTCATCAGTCCTTTCCAAAAAGGCGAGTCCGTCAGCCTCACTGTCACCTGAGACAACGTTTTGGAATGAAGGTACTTATTACGCAGAATCTGCGCCCATGTGGCCTCCACCTCTATAGATAGCTTATACAGCCACTTGCTGAGAAGACATCTGTTCTTCACCTCAAGATTTTCAATACCTAGACCCCCTTGGTCTTTCGGTCAACAAATAATATCCCATTTAGCGAGTCTGTATTTTTGCTTTAGTTCATCACTCAGCCAGAAGAAACGTGATCGATAGAAGTCAAGCCTTTTCCGAACTCCAACTGGTACCTCGAAAAAGGACAAGTGAAACATGGGCATACTCGTGAGAACCGAATTAATAAGAATTAATCGGCCTCCGTATGACATTAGCTTGCCCTTCCAGCAGCTCAGTTTCTTCTCAAATCGATCCTTAATGCACTTCCATTCTCTGTTAGTGAGCTTATGATGGTGGATTAGTATACCCAAATACGTGAAAGGTAAAGCCCCCAATTCGCATCCGAACAATTGTTTGTGAGCATCTTGTTCCTCATTGGCTCTTCCAAAACAGAACAATTCACTTTTATGGAAGTTAATCTTTAACCCGGTCAATTGTTCGAATAAGCATAGCACCAGCTTCTTGTTTCGTGCGTTTGCCAAGTCATGCTCCATAAAGATGATAGTATCATCAGCGTACTGTAGGATAGACACACCTCCATCAACTAGATGAGGAACCAAGCCACCTACCTGACCAGCATCCTTAGCCCTTCCTATTAGAATTGTCAACATGTCGACTACTATATTGAACAGAATAGGTGACATCGGATCTCCTTGTCTCAGGCCCTTATGTGTTTGGAAGTAGTGACCTATGTCGTAATTCACTTTAATTCCAACACTCCATTTTTGCGTGAAAGATTCTACCTGGTGTCTCCAGGCCTGATCAAAACCTTTCATACGCAAGGCCTGTTGAAGAAATGGCCATTTGACTTTATCGTACGCTTTATTGAAATCCACTTTGAAAACAACCCCGTCTAGTTTTTTCGTGTGAATTTCATGGAGTGTTTCATGTAGGACCACAACCACTTCTAGGATGTTTCTTTCTGGCATGAAAGAAGTTTGGGACGGCTGCACCACAGAGTGGGCAATCTGCGTAAGTCTATTAGTCCCAACCTTGGTGACAATTTTGAAACTTACATTAAGAAGACAGATCGGCCTGAACTGCTTAATTCTCACGACCTTTGTTTTCTTAGGAAGCAAAGTTATCGTTCCAAAATTCGAATGAAACAACTGAAGCTGCCCAGAGAATAATTCATGGAACATCGGTATCAAATCGCCTTTAATAATATGCAAATACTTTTTATAAAACTCCGCCGGAAAACCATCCGGCCCTGGAGGTTTATTATTCTTCATCTGTGAAATAGCCTCAAACACCTCTTTCTCCGAAAATGGGGCGGTCAAAATATCATTTTCATCCACAGCAAGTTGAGGAACATCATCAACCCTCGACTCATCCAAGGATACGAAATTATCCTCCGGAGGCCCAAACAGCTGCTTGTAGTAATTGGTTATGTATAACTTAATGTTTTCCTGTCCTAAAATCCTCCCCTCGTCTTGCTCAAGCTGAAAAATTCTTTTCTTTTTGTGCTTGCCATTGGCGATCATATGAAAGAATTGAGTGTTATCGTCCCCTTGGACAACTTTGCGAACCTTAGCTCGCAATGCCCACTTCAATTCCTCCTCCCGCGGGAGTTCTTTCAATCTCATCTCCGCATCCACTTTAGTTTCCAGCTCTGTGGTCTCTAGAATTGTGGACTCGACTTTTAAATCTAGGGACTGAATAAGTGTAAGGAGCCTTTCCTTTTCAATCTTATAGATCCCACTCAGATGCCTAGCCCATGCACGTAAGAAACTTCTTAAGTGCCTTATCTTATTCTGCCATCTTTCAACAGAAGTCCTCCCTCCTGCATCTTTAGCCCATTCCCTGGCTATCAGATCCAAGAAACCTTCTCTTTCAATCCACGCCAATTCGAAATAAAAAGTGTTTTTATTCCCCACATGTGTTGCCTCACCAGAGTCAACTAGCAAAGGGGTGTGGTAGGAGATCGCGCGCGATAACGCTTGGACTATTACCATGGGAAATTTCCGCTCCCATTCGACGCTCGCGAGGACACGATCCAGCTTCTCAAACATAGGGTTTGGCAATGTATTAGACCAAGTGAATTTTCTACCCGAAAGCTCTATCTCTCTCAGATCTAAGCTTTCAATAATGGTATTAAACATAAACAATCATCTGCCATCAAAGTTATAATTGTTCTTTTCCTCTCTGCTTCTAAAAATGTTAAAGTCGCCCCCAATCAAAATTGGAAGTTGCTCAGAACCACAAATACGGACAAGATCCACCAAAAACCCTAGTTTGAGTTCTGGCTGTGCGGCGCCATATACCGCCACCAGTGCCCAATTCAACCCTTCGGCCTTCGATCTAACCCGAAACTTAACGCCGAAATCTCCCATCACCACACTTCGGACTTCCAACGACTCACATTTAACCCCAAGTAATATCCCACCGAATCTTCCTCTCGGAGGTAGGAAATGCCAATCAAAATCAACACCTCCTGAAAAAGTACTTAGAAACTCAGGGGTGAAATTGTCCCTTCCAGTTTCAGAGAGGGCGATAAAATCCAACTTATGTTCGATAGAAGCATCCGCTAGAAACCTTCTTTTAGCCAAGTCTGTCAGACCTTTGCTATTCCAAAAGATTCCTCTCATATTTCATCATATAATTTTTTAGTAGTATGGTTCCTAGCACTTCTACGCACAGCCTAAGCTGGATAAATCTTTCGCTTCCACTTGCGTTTAGGCTTGTTTTGATCCTCCACCTGTTCCTCACAACCGGGCTCCGTGAACCTAACTGACTGAGAATCGATATGGGCAGAATCCCTTAGGGAGATAGAACCATCATCCTCCTCTGTCTATGGATGGGATGGGGCAAGATCCGCACAAAAACTATCGAGAACCCTGATTCCCAACGGATCAATGTCGGAATCGTTCATAGGTTTGACTGCTGCTAAGTTTTGAATCAGTTCTAAAGCGCGTTCCGCTTTAAGATCCAGGATATCATTAATGGATTTAGAGATTTCACTATCATTACTACCTAGTGAAACTCCTAACTGATTTGCATTATGGATAATTTCATCATTAGAAAAATGCAAAATGGAATTGGAAGTGTTGACCGACGTACCAGTAGTGACCTCAATGTCACGAAGCTTGGCCGCCCGCATGGCGCACGTCAGCTGTATGTCATCAACATCCGGCTGATCCTGGAGGCGGCAACTCATCTGTCGCCCCTCGGACACAGGATCCGAAATCCCTCCAAAAGCGATGATCTCCTCCCGAGAGGCCACGTTTGGGGTAAGGCCACCAACCCCACCCCAACAAGGCACCATCGGGCTGGGACAACCGGAGAAGCGCCATGAGCCGTCGCAGGCACCGGCGAGGTTCCCAACGCACCCAGCATTGTCAGTCGGCAACCAACGCCCGGGGACGCAGCGAGTGGTGCCCCATCCAAAGGCGCGCAAGGGGAAGTGGGTGTGGGGGCCACTTGCCCACGCTCCCCACTTGACCCGGTCCCTGGCTGGAGGGTGACGCGGCCACCATGGTTGGCGCTGCTGGGATCGATATCTGAAGCTCAGCGGGCGTCGGCCGGCTCTCGGAGCCCGTGGACGCCGCAGGAGCGGCCACCAAGACTGCCACAGGAGAAGTAGGGCCGAGGCCTCCTTCCCGGGCCCCCCTCCCAAATCGGACCCAACACAGGTCCGCGACGCAGCCACCACCGCGTCCTGCACCGTCGGACTCCTCAGCCGTGGCAAAACAACAGAAGGAGTAGGGGAACGGGGGACCGCCTGCCCATTATCCTCCCCACCCTCGACCGAAGTCATCTCAGTGACAGTCGCATCCAAGCAACCATCCACAGATCCATCTGCAGCAACAAAGTCCAGGGGAGGGAGCGTGCGTTCTAACACATCATCACGCTCCACCCGGTCACTCCAAAGTCTGGGAGGAGCAGAAGCTGGCTCAAACGATCCAAATCTGAGAGTGTTCATAGGCACAGTAGTTGATGGTACAGCCCCATTCTCGGGCGTCTGTGAGGCGGAGCCCGGGACGTTGGACAACTCTCACCCACGATCCTCCTCTCGCTCCTCCTTGTTACCCGAACCATCATCCTTATCATGCATAGCAACATCAGTCCCTGCCATAGCCTCAGCGAAAAGGTCGGTGTCCTCAAACTCGATCTCAAGGTTGTATATCTGGCCCCTATAAGTCCACTTAACAATGTCTGGCACAAACTCAATGTCCAGAACACTCACCAGCAGTCTGGCTACCCCATTAGCTCGGGTAAAGGCCATATCCACCCTCTCCGTTTTCCCAACCAGTATCCCCAAGCTAGCAGCAACTCGAGCATCATGCAGCGGCATCGATGGAGCCCCCGAGAATCATAACCAGACCTGAGTAAGAGGCTTGCCCTTTGGCTCTACCTTCTTCCACTCATGAAACTAGAGGATGCACTCTGTGTCAAGCACTTTGCATAACCAAAACAGAGGAGTCACTGCAAGTCCTCAGCTGTAGGGAAGTAAACCTTATACATATTGGCATCGAGTCTGATAAGCTCCTAATGAAAGTTACCTGGAGCTAACTCATTAAGCCTCTGCAGAATCTGAGCCTCAGAAAAATCACCTTTCGTGACTTTGACTACCCCCGTGGTCATGCTCTGGGGCTCCTCTGGGATCTCCATCGCACTAGGAGACTCAAAGAACAGCAACTCGGCACATCAAACTCCATAAATAGTAATACCCGGCATCGGTTCACGCAATATCGGGCACTCCCCCGTATCATGCGCTGGTTTGAGGCAAGTATCACATAATTCAGTCACACATTCAGCAATAATGGGGCACAGGGTCAAGTATCAAGGTAGTACAAAGAGCGTGTGAAATAACATAAATTACAAGTGATGACTACAAACAGCTCAGCCATATGGAAAAGCTTCCCACTGGCATACTAGCCTCGAAAACCATGATTTGAGGATCTATTTGTCACTTCCCTGAACTTGTTGTCGTCAGATTTTAACAAAGTCCTATAGATAAGGTTTAAAATTGTGGTTTTACTTGTGTTTAACGAATAAAGGTATTTGAGGCTTTATGACGAGGTCTAGTGAAAGCCACTACCTCTGTTCCTAAATATAAGACGTGTTGGCAGTTCAAATTGACCGAAGATGTACCGTGTAAGCTTTTACTTGTTGTATTTTAATAGTTTAGTACTAAGATTAAAATAGAAATGATAAATATGCATATTATACACAAACACCAAAACACTATATTTTTCTCTTTCCACGACAACTACTTCACTAAGATATGAGTGAAGAAGTGTTGTTATTGAGGAGAAAGTAAGGTTTTGATGTGCCGAAGGAAGTCCATTTGCGCCCTTTAAACCTATATATGGTGCTTGGTTTGATTTAAGAAATGAATAAACAATCTATATTAAACACCAAGCTTTCTAAATTAGTTTCATATTGAAACCAAGGAGTTAATGCATATAACACCACATTCATGGCACGATTAGCGAAAAACCATCACTTTATGATTTGTAACATTTCGCACCGAGCTGAAATTCTGACATTGGCAAAAAACACTGAGCCATTTTTTGAGAACGTTTTGACGTGGTTGATCCCTCGTGGTACGACAGCGGTGACGACGCGCCGTTAACGACCGTTAAGTGGTTTGTCTAAAGCGACTAGGCCGGACGAACCCGAGCGCTCCCTCAGTCTGTCCCCTCCCTCACTCTCTCTCTCCTTCTTCTCTCTGTCACCGTCATGGCGATGGTGGACTCTACCGAAGGCGGTTCCGGATCCATCAGTGAGGGGGTGGTAGGGACAAGGCGTGGTGGACAAAGCATGAAGGGTGGTTGGCCGGCGTGGCAGGGGGCACACGCAACGAGGAGGAAGATTGTTGCGGCCACAACATATTCCTTTCTTCATCTCCACTGCTTGTGGTGGCAGATGTTGTCCGCACCCTCGCGGTGGTTGTCGAGCCCCTAGGTGAGTTGCCTGCCTATCTCTATTAGCAAATTTCGTTGATGGAATTATAGAGTTCAAGATTTGGAAACTAGGGTTTGCTGATTCAGAGTTCAACATGTTTCTGAAACTCGAGTTAACTGAATCTTGTTGTTGCTGTTTGACTGAATTAACCGAAGTACTGAATTCTGGACTCTGAATTAACTGAATGTTCGTGTCTGTTTGACTGGATTTTTGGGTTCTGAAATAGAGTTTCAGTCTATCTAACAAGAGTACTCATGTAATTGGGTGCCTTCAGATGGTTAATTATTCTAGGGTTAGTTAGTTTACTAATTGATAGATGCAGTTTGCATTTGAATTATCCTTGTGCACTGAATGTAACTGACACTAAATGCCACTACTGAAATTTGTAGGGTGTTGTGCAGTGGGTACATGAGTTAAATTTTGGTTGAGTGGTGTAGTTGACAAGTTGACCACACAAGAAGCGATTTCAGTGTACATAGTTTTAAGTGATTTGACTGATGTGAAGTGTTAATAGGTGTGCTCAATTTAATGTTTAAGCTGGTTTGAAAGTTCTTTTGATTACAGACAACAAGTGTACCTAACTATAGGAGACTACTTGCAATATTTAGACTTTCTTCAAACTCATCAAACTGTGAAACACTACAAAATAGAAGAATTATCTGTTTCATAACATTTTATCTTTGCATTGACACCTAGAGACGCCTATAATTCCATAATAGGTTGACTGAAGAAAGTCTAGACCCATTGTTTGGATTGAAACCTAGAGCATCAAAGTTCGAAATTTAGATAATATTAGCACCAAAATTTCATCAAACACAACTATCTTGCAATATTCAGATAATATGAGCATGAAAGTTTGACATTTAGTTACATAACTATCTTGCAATATTAAGATAAAGGAGTTTCATCAAACACAGACACACATAGTTGTTCACACGCAAACACACAATAAAGTTTCAAGAGATAGAAACTTTCAGATAGATAGACAGCATGCATGCATGCATGCATGCATGCATGCATGACAAATAGATAGATAGATAGATAGATAGATAGATAGATAGATAGATAGATAGATAGATAGATAGATAGATATATAGATAGATAGATAGATAGATTGATGAGTTCTCTAGATAGATAGGTATCACAGCACCATTCAGATAGAAAGCACACATAGTTCTTGAGACACAAGCACAAAATTAAGTTCAAAAACTAACTGAACCCATATATTGGTCCAGATCTTCAGGTAGAAACTAACTAAGACCTAGGTGCTGCATCAAACTCACTCTTGTTGCATCTTTGGAGGACTGAGTGATCAATGAAGTGCCTCCAGGATTCGAAGCTTCTTCTTCCTCCTGTTGCTTGTGTTAGTCTCCACCTCTTGCTACTCCATCTGCTGTTGCTGCTCCACCTGTTACTCCATCTGCCGCGCTCCATCTCCGTCAGAGCGAGGGACAACACTGGCACCACCCTATCGAGCTCGTAGTCCAGGCGGAGTTGCTCGCGGTTTAGGTACATGTACCAGCATGACCACTGGAATGGATCCATGGAATCCATGGCCTCCTCAATCGCCCACCAAGTTCTCAATAAGAGGGCGGTGGAGGTCCGGCATTCATGACCTCTCGTCATGCAAGGTGCAGGCCCTCACCACGCGTGGATGATTCTTCAGGATTACAACGCTGATGCACCAGGTGCTGACCTCGCGCACGTAGGAGAGCTTCGAATGTCGCCGTCGAAGAACTCCTGCGGAGTCTATTTCCATCTGAGGCCAAATGCCATGGAGCGATGGAGGTTTTCTTGTTGTGGTTTTGGTTTGGGTTTTCTGGAAGAAGGAGAAACCCAATGGGCAGTTGTCTGTCGATCAAAACAAGCGCTTGGTTCGGTTTGGGAATGAGCCGCTCGAACGCGCCGTCCCAGTTGACAAACAAGCCCAGTAAACTGAAACGAGTGAACATACCGGCCCGACCCAGCAGCTTTGTCCCGAGCATTGGAAAAAAATGACGGCCATTAACACCACACCATCACCACTGCGCGCTGGCTCGTGATCGGCCACGTCAAAAAGAGATCATTCTTTTACTTAGTGTTTTTTCCACTGTCAAAATTTCGGTTCGGTGCGAAATGTTACATATCGTAAAGTGATGGTTTTTCGCTAATTGTGACACGAATATGATGGTTCCACGGATTTAACTCGAAAAACGTAGGCTGGTTTTTGGCAGTGTTGATGTTTCTAGAGAGAGAGAGAGAGAGAGAGAGAGAGAGCATGGATTTAAAATGCAATGCTATTATATGACAATTTGAGCCAGTTCTTTTGGGCGGCTTAAAAAATAAGCTGCTCCCCCAGCTTAAAAAATAAGCCGTCGTCAAAATTTGTTTTTTTCGAAAAGGGGGAGGGGGCTCCCCGGCCTCTGCATCAGAAAGGTACATACGGCCATACTTATTAATAAGCAAATAGGTTCAATGCAAGTCATCATGTCTCAAAAAAAGAACAAAAAATGCTCACAAAGAGCACAAAAAGAAAAGTAAAGCCATAACCGGTTGGCATAAGAGAGATAGGAAAACTAATTGCCTATCCTATTACATAACCGCCATCCAAACCGGTTGAAAATTGCCCGAGCTACCATCTCCCATCGGATAGATCCCGTAACCATACGCTCCTTGGCCTCCGGCGGAGTGATTAGCGACCACATACGGATCAACGCAGTGGCTCGGAAGATAACCTGCAAAAAATAAATGTTTGTTGTTCTGTTAAAGACCAAATCATTTCCTCAGTTCCAGACTGCCCATAATAAAGCACATACTCCTACACGAATGTGTCTTGCTGTTTCGGAATCTATCCCGTCAAGCCATGTCCCAAATAACGTGTAGTTAGTATTCGGAAGAGTAATATTAAAGGCTATGTGAACCGTCTGCCACAATTTTTTTGCCAAAGGGCAGTCAAGAAAGAGGTGTTTGATGGATTCATCCCGATCACAAAAACTACATCTTGTAGATCCTGTCCAGTTGCGTTTTGCCAAGTTGTCCTTTATTAAAATGACTTGTTTATGTACAAACCACATAAACACTTTAATTTTCAAAGGTACTTTGAGTTTCCAAACATGTTTCGAACTAGGAATAGAGCTAGAGTAGATAACACCCAGATACATGGATTAAACCGTAAACTCTCCATTCCTAGTTAGCTTCCAGCACAACTGATCAGGCCCTTGAGAAAGCTGAACATCCATCAGT
This sequence comes from Aegilops longissima, assembly GCA_021605205.1. Taxonomy (NCBI): domain Eukaryota; kingdom Viridiplantae; phylum Streptophyta; class Magnoliopsida; order Poales; family Poaceae; genus Aegilops; species Aegilops longissima. The sequence goes on from CM038682.1 coordinate 155,508,137, forward strand.
CTTCTCACTAGATGGAGCCAGGCTTCCCAACGGTTTCCGGCTAGCATCCCCCTGAAGTGAATATTGAGTGGAGTGGACTGAAGTACGGTTGCAACATAAGCATCTCTTTGTTGAACAATGCTATAAAGCGAAGGATATTGACGCACGAGGGGTGTTTCCCCTAGCCATGTATCCTCCCAGAATCTTGTAGCGGTACCGTTTCCAACCATAAACTTTGTCCTATTGAAAAAAACTGATTTAACTCTCATCAGTCCTTTCTAGAAAGGCGAGTCCGTCGGCCTCACTGTCACCTGAGACAACGTTTTGGAATGAAGGTACTTATTACGCAGAATCTGCACCCATGTGGCCTCCTTCTCTACAGATAGCTTATACAGCCACTTAGCGAGTCTGTATTTTCAATACCTAGACCCCCTTGGTCTTTCAGTCGACAAATAATATCCCATTTAGCGAGTCTGTATTTTCGCTTGAGTTCATCACTCTGCCAGAAGAAAAGTGATCGATAGAAGTCGAGCCTTTTCCGAACTCCAACTGGTACCTCGAAAAAGGACAAGAGAAACATGGGCATACTCGTCAGAACTGAATTAATGAGAATTAATCAGCCTCCGTATGAAATTAGCTTGCCCTTCCAGCAGCTCAGTTTCTTCTCAAATCGATCCTCAATGCACTTCCATTCTCTGTTAGTGAGCTTACGTTGGTGGATTGGTATACCCAAATACGTGAAAGGTAAAGCCCCCAATTCGCACCCCAACAATTGTTTGTAAGCATCTTGTTCCTCATTGGCTCTTCCGAAACAGATCAGTTCGCTTTTATGGAAGTTATTCTTTAACCCCGTCAATTGTTCGAATAAGCATATCACCAGCTTCATGTTTTGTGCTTTTGCCAAGTCATGCTCCATAAAGATGATAGTATCATCGGTGTACTGTAGGATAGACACACCTCCATCAACTACATAAGGAACCAGGCCACCTACCTGACCAGCATCCTTAGCCCATCCTATTAGAATTATCAACATGTCGACTATTATGTTGAACAGAATAGGTGACATCGGATCTCCTTGTTTCATGCCCTTATGAGTTTGGAAGTAGTGACCTATGTCGTCATTCACTTTAATTCCAACACTCCCTTTTTGCGTGAAAGATTCTATCTGGTGTCTCCAGGCCTGATCGAAACCTTTCATACGCAAGGCCTGTTGAAGAAATGGCCATTTGACTTTATCGTACGCTTTCTCGAAATCCACTTTGAAAACTACCCCGTCTAGTTTTTTGTGTGAATTTCATGGAGCGTTACATGTAGGACCACAACCCCTTCTATGATGTTTCTGTCCAACATGAAAGCAGTTTGGGATGGCTGCACCACAGAGTGCACAATCTGCGTAAGTCTATTAGTCCCAACCTTGGTTTAAATTTTGAAACTTATACTAAGAAGACAGATCTGCCTGAACTGCTCAATTCTCACAGCCTCTGTTTTCTTAGGAAGCAAAGTTATCGTTCCAAAATTCAAATGAAACAACTGAAGCTGCCCATAGAATAAATCATGGAACATCGGTATCAAATCCCCTTTAATAATATGCCAACACTTTTTATAAAACTCCGCCAGAAAACCATCCGGCCCTGGAGCTTTATTATTCTTCATCTGTGAAATAGCCTCAAACACCTCTTTCTCTGAAAATGGGGCGGTCAAAATATCATTTTGATCCGCAGCAAGTTGAGGAACATCCTCAACCCTCGACTCATCCAAGGATACGAAATTATCCTCCGGAGGCCCAAACAGTTGCTTGTAGTAATTGGTTATGTATAACTTAAGATTTTTCCTGTCCTAAAATTGTCCCCTTGTCTTGCTCAAGCTGAAAAATTATTTTCTTTCTATGCTTGCCATTGGCAATCATATGAAAGAATTGAGTGTTATCGTCCCCTTGGACAACTTTGTGAACCTTAGCTCGCAATGCCCACTTCAATTCCTCCTCCTGCAGGAGTTCTTTCAATCTCATCCCCGCATCCACTTTAGTTTCCAGCTCTGTGATCTCTATAATTGTGGACTTGGCTTTTAAATCTAGGGACTGAATAAGTGTAAGGAGCCTTTCCTTTTCAATCTTACAGATCCCACTCAGATGCTTAGCCCACCCACGTAAGAAACTTCTTAAGTGCCTTATCTTATTCTGCCATCTTTCAACAGAAGTCCTCCCTCCTGCATCCTTAGTCCATTCCCTGGCTATCAGGTCCAGCAAACCTTCTCTTTCAAACCATGTCAATTCAAAAGAAAAGGTGTTTTTATTCCCCACATGCGTTGCCTCACCAGATTCAACCAGCAAAGGGGTGTGGTCAGAGATCGCACGCAATAACGATTGGACTGTTACCAGGGGAAATATTTGCTCCCATTCGACGCTCGCGAGGACACGATCCAGCTTCTCAAACGCCGGGTTTGGCAATGTATTAGCCCAAATGAATTTTCTACCCGAAAGCTCTACCTCTCTCAGATCCAAGCTTTCATTAATGGTATTAAACATAAACGACCATATGCCGTTGATACCCCACAAGTATAGGGGATCGAAACAGTTTTCGAGGTAGAGCATTCAACCCAAATTTATAGATTCGACACAAGGGTAGTCAAAGAATATTTGAAGGTATTAGCAGCTGAGTTATCAATTCAACCACACCTGGAGATTAATTATCCGTAGAAAAGTGATCAGTAGCAAAGTAGTTTGTTATTTTTGATAGTGGTGACAGCAGCAACGGTAACGGTAACAATGATAACAGTAATTTGTAGCAAGTGTAACAGTGATGATAGCAATAGTAACGCAGCAAGATCAATAAGGATAAATTCATAGGCATTGGATCGGTGACTTGTTGGATGATATTCATCATGTGACAGTTATAACCTAGGGCGATACGGCACTAGCTCCAGTTCATCGATATAATGTAAGCATGTATTTCGTAAATAGTCATACGTGCTTTATTAAAAGAACTTGCATGACATCTTTTGTCCTACCCTCCCGTGGCAGCGGGGTCCATATTGGAAACTAAGGGATATTAAGGCCTCCTTTTAATAGAGAACCAGAACAAAGCATTAACACATAGTGAATACATGAACTCCTCATACTAAGGTCATCACCGGGAGTGGGCCCAGTTATTGTCACTCTGGGGTTGCCTGATCGTAACACGTAGTAGGTGACTATAACTTGCAAGATTGGATCTAAAACATGGATATAATGATGAATTCATAAACGGTTCAGATCTGAGTTCACGGCACCCGGGCCCAAAGTGACAATCATTAAGCATAGCAAAGTCATAGCAACATCAATCTAAGAACATAGTGGATACTAGGGATCGGGCAACTCGATTACATGATGAATCTCTTCCAACTCCTCACCGACCAGTGAGCCTACGAAGGAATTACTCACTCCCGGTGGGGAGCATCATGGAATTGGCGATGCATATTGGTTGGTGATCACGAAGAACGAAGATACCCCTCTCCGGAGCCCCAAACGGACTCCAGATCTGCCCTCCCGATGAAGAACAGGGCTTGGCGGCGGCTCCATCTCGTGAAATGTGATAATTCTTTCTCCCTGATTTTTTTCTGGAAATATGTGAATTTATAGTATCAGGGGGGTCGTCAACGGGGCCACCAGGTGGTTCTTGGCTCCAAAAATTCTTATTATGGATATAAAAAATCCTCGCAAAGTTTCACTTCATTCCGAGAAATTTTATTTCTGCACAAAAACAACACCACGGTAGTTCTGCTGAAAACAACGTCAGTCCGGGGTTAGTTTCATTCAAATCATGCAAATTAGAGTCGAAAACAAGAGGAAAAGCGTGAGAAAAAGTAGATACATTGGAGATGTATCAACTCGCCCAAGCTTAAACCTTTGCTTGTCCTCAAGCAATTCAGTTGATAAACTGAAAGTGAGAAAGAAAAACTTTTACTAAGTCTTTTGCTCTTGTTTGCATAAATAAGCTTAAACAGCACCCAGGTTTTCAGCCAGCATTATAACTAACCATGTCAACAATAACATTTAAAGATTATAATGATTCATATCAATGACATAATCAGCTAGCGAGCGATAATAAGATATCTCAAACAGCAACATGTTGTCAAAACAACCATGATATAATATAACAATAGTGGTATCTGGCTAGCCCTTTCTGAGAGCGCAAAACATAAATGCAGAGCACCTCCAAAGTTCAAGCAGCGACTAAACATTGTAATTCATGGTAGAAAAGATCCAGTCATGATGCACCCAACATTAGCTATACACAATGCATAAATCATGACAGTTGTGCTCTACTCAGTTTCTGGCGCTTGTTTTTAGAAGGTGATGACACAACATAAAAGTAAATAGAAGTCCATTCGCAAAAGGAATCAGTGATTTGCAGAGGTGCGAGAGCTCAATTTTTAAAATAGAGATAAATGATATTTTGAGACATGCACTCTTCTTATTCACTTCACGACCATCAGTTATCAACATCTTCCATGCTAAGCACGCTAGTGGCGGTTCCCAAGCGGAAAGTAAAGGTTTTGACTCCATTGGGAGTTTTTGTTTGATTATTCAAGAGATGCACCCTAATACCGCCCATTTCCTTGTGCGATGGCGAGTGAATAAACACTCGACCTAGGGATAACATGTTTAGCACGGAAGATATCGACCACCTCCTGTCGTTCCACGAACGATCCAGGCACACAAAAGGGTAATTTTTAGAAGTTTTTAGAGGTGGCACATGCAAATTTACTTAGGATGGCAGGGTAATACCGTATATAGGTAGGCATGGTGGACTCATCTAGAATAACTTTGGGTTTAAGGTTTTCGATGTACAAGCAGAGTTCCCACTTAGTACAGGCGAAGGCTAGCAATTAAGATTGGGAAGCGGCCAGCTAGAGAGCAACAACAATCATAACCAGGCATTATGCATAAGTAACATTGGACACTAGCATGAGTAGGATTTAGTGACAAGCATTAAGCATAGCAAAATCATAGCAACATCAATATCAGAACATAATGGATACTAGGGATCAAACCCTAACAAAACTAACTCGATTACATGATAGATCTCATCCAACCCATCACCGTCCAGCAAGCCTACGATGGAATTACTCACGCACGGCGGTGAGCATCATGAAATTGGTGATGGAGGATGGTTGATGATGACGACGGCGACGGATTCCCCTCTCCGGAGCCCCGAACGGACTCCAGATCAGCCCTCCCGAGAGGTTTTAGGGCTTGGCGGCGGCTCCGTATCGTAAAACACAGTGAATCCTTCTCTCTAATTTTTTTCTCCCCGAAAGTGAATATATGTAGCGACCCGACCTCAGACGGTCAAGCCTCTGTGTATCTGTGCCATCCCTGGACCAGTATGCTGGCACACACAGTACATCAATGTATATATCAAAGTGCAATCACATGTATAAATAACGTAAAATGATATATACCTCATAATACTCAGCAGAAACAATCAAACGGGTGTGGAGTCCCATCAACGCCATCGGCAGGTTGAGTGTAGACCGTAACCCTGTATCGTAACTCTTACTCGTCGGAAGAAAGTATCTGCAACATGATACGTTGCAGCCGTGTAGGTCATTACATTGAATGTACCGCAAGATCACAATAAAAAACAGATGATAAACTATACTATATGCAATATGGCTTTGTGGCTCGGGTCTGAGTTTTGTTTGCGTAAAAGCTGGTTTTATTTTCCCTACATCAAAGGAATAAATGAAGTCTGTACTATGGAGTTTTCTATCATGACATGGTTCCGCCAACCGATGTCTCATAGCCCAAAATCATCATAAGTTGCCCACAATTAAGTTATCATCCGGTGTTGAGAGTTCCGAGATAGATCCAGTCCAGATGCTCAAATTGTCCGTAATCGGGACACGGCTAATCGATTAGGTTTTAACCCTCTGCAGAGGTTTGTACACTTTACCCGCAAGATTCGATCCTCTTTTACGTTCTCGCACTTCGTGGTGTTTGAGAACAAGATGACCAAACATGGTCTTCGAAGAGTTCCCCGACCACCGTCCGGTGCTCATTCAATCCTACCGTAGTTCTACATCTGCTAGCACCGCCCTAGCAGAGTCACAACTAAGGTCAACCAAGCCGAGCCCATAGTGACTTGCGGTTGCAGGTAAGCTTCGGGCATGAAGTATTCTTCCGTCTCTTTGAGTCTGCGTGAAGCTTTCCGCAAGATGTCATGGCGCTTCTCCATGCATCCCGCCAACCACTGGATTCTCCAGGTGCCCGTCAACCATCCTTCACCCAAGAGTGTGTATTGAATTCTTGTCTCGAGTCTTGAAGTCTTGAGGCCTTGAAGATGCAGTCCTTGCAGATTCCATCATGGAGTTGTCGTCATTGATGTAGATCCTCCATTCTCACACCACTCCGAGCACTCATACCAAACCCGTCTACTATAGCGTAGCATTAAAATAAAATATCGTCCCGGCTTGGTAACAGTGTGATGGGTTCCTACCTCATGCATACTAATCAACTACAAGAATTCAATATCACTCTTTGGAGGGTTTGTTGCGAAGATGACACTAGATGCAATAAAACACATAGGTATGAAAAACATGGTCAAAGTGAACTTGCTCGGTATTACTTGATGAAGATAATAACGCTCTCGAATAAAGACTTGGTAGAACTATTCGTCACTCCTTTGAAAATCTATATTACAGACAATCATATAAGCAATCATCCTAGCAATCAATTCTATCAATCATAACAATACTCAATCAAAATAAAAGCAACAAGAAAACCAAGTCGAAAACCAAAGGAAAAACTTCAAAGAAAAATTCAAGGAAAAACTAGTGGTGACCAACTCACACAAATCTTAACATAACATTACTAAATTATTCTAATATTTTTTCTACAGCAAAGAAAATATAAATCTAATAAAATAACAGAAAATAAATTACTAATTTACTAACTAACAAAAAGAACTAATATAAAACTACTATAACCATCTAGTGAATACTAGAACAAATATAGCAACTAGCAAAACACTAAGACAACTATAACAGCAAATCATTTATTAAAACATTAATAAACTATACTAAATAAATATAACAACTAATGTGTTCACAAATAACAGAAAAACAATATAACTTGAAGTGGAAAAGAATTACTTTTAAAACTGATAAAACTATCTTTATCCACTATCACTATGAACTAAACAAGCAATTACAAAAACAGTAGCTAAACACTAATAAATAACTACAAAAATTTATCTACTGTAGCTAAACATAAACATATAACAACAAGTGAAAATCTACAAAAGGAATGAACTAAAAATAATTAAAACAATAATTACATAACTAAAACAACTATATAAGAAAAACAGTACTGTTTTTACTAAAAATCTAGTTTAAAATACTCCAAAATTACCAAAATAAATCCTACAGCTAAAAAATATCATAAGTGACCAGGAGCAAAAAGAATTAATTAAAACCTATTTTTAAACTCAAGTTATGGCCAAAATACTAATCTGAACAAAATTTATCAAATTCAAATTTAAACTACTCAAATTTGAAATCCAGAGACACTAACAGAAACTTCCGCAAATTTGTGACACATAGCAATTGGAATCACTCAAAAATACTAAAAACTCTAAAAGATATGAATTTTCTAAGATTGCCATTTTCTAAAAAAAATGAATTACGGGATTTCGTGGATCTCACCGGAGTAGTCGTCGGAGTTGGAGAAGAAGATCGGATCCGATGTTGCGGTTGATCCTAGAGGAAAGGAGATCACGGGACGGTGGAGAGGAGATCATATAAACCTCAGGAGAGGTCGAGGGCGCGGCGGCGGCACTTGGCGGCGGCGGTGGCAAGCGGCTGCTGCTGCTGCTGCTGAGAGGAGAGGAGAGGAGAGGAGAGGTGTTGGTTTGATGTGTTGGAGGGGGTGCTTGGGTATTTATAGTGGGGAGGGAGGGCTTTGCTTGGGGTAGGGGACAAGAAATAGACTAGGATTAGGAAACAAAGAGGAAAAGATCTAGAAACAAATCGGAATAAACGGAATAACGAAGTAGGATCAAATCCTACTAGGATTTGTAAAAGAATAGGAAACCTTGGCTCCTGGCCCCTAGGTGTGTGCGGCGATGGCCATGGCCTTGGCCTTGGCCGGTGGCTTGTCTTTGGCTTGGGCCTTTGGCCCAAGGCGCTGCATATATATTTTTTTAACAAAATTTCACAGAACAAAACAAAAACAAAATAATTAAAACTTTTATATAGGCATATAATATATCAAAATTTGCAGAAAAATATTTCCTACAAGATGAAAATTATTCAAATGTCAAATAAAATCCACACAAATTTTAATAATTCACACAGTGCTACTGGTCCAATAAAATCCAATAAAATCATTTTAAAATACCAAAATGACTTCAAATTAATTTCTCTCCAATTTTCTGATGTAGGGAATCATGTTAACCTATTTTCCATGTATTTTATTTTTGGAGAAAAATAATTTGAATAAAATCCAAATAACTCCAAATTGAAAAATAATTCCAAAAGGACTTCAAATTTGATCCTTTTAAACTCCCAACTCATATTTCATATGTTTTGAAGAAGTCATTTTATCCTCGCTCGTGAAAATCACTGAGTTGCATGAAGTTTATGAATTAGAAAATATTTCCAAATGAAATTCAAATATTTTCAACACCCCTTTTTTCATTTAAATGGAAGAAGTCATGTTATCCTCTCTCTAGGGTTTTGTGATGAAAAGAATTTGAATTCCCAGAGATCATAAAAGAAAAATGAAAGTTTGGGAAAGTCCTTTAATTCCCCTCATTTAACCTTCAAAAAGTTTCGAATTTCACTCAATTTCACTCAATCATTCAGACAACAATCAAACAAACAATCAAAACTATTTATTTAATATAACATTCCAAATTTTAGAATTTTGGGATGTTACAAATCTACCACACTTAAAATGAATCTCGTCCCCGAGATTCGAAGAGGCTAGCAAGAAATAGGTTAGGGTTTGGGGGTCTTCTCAAAAATCCATCGATCGTCTCCGGGTCTCGGGTGCTACCACCCTTAGAAGCATTGTTACGGTTCCATCAAAACTCAGATACTCCATCCTTATTCTTGACAATGTCGGTCTTCTCAGATATTAAGGATAATTCCTTCTCTGGGCTCTTCCGTAGTGGCATAACCTTTTCCTCAATTCTTTTGTCCTTTACTCTTGGTAAGGTTATTCCGAGACTGGGTCTTCATAGCTGACGGTCCGGCGCCAATTCTAAACAAATATCGGTATCTCATGGTGGTCAACGATTTATGGTTTTCCTGCAGAAACGGGTCAGGTTGAACCTCACCGTATAACCTACGGTTGGCAACAACTGCCGTGTACAAGGGAAAAATACCTATACCTTTCTAAGGTTTAAACAAGGTTTTGATCGTCGTCTCTCTACTATAGGTAAGTCACTCAGATTTTACCATCCCATATAGCAAAGCGAATAATAAGAGTAAGTCGGTATGGTGATCAATCCATCCCGCACCCAAATCATTACCTTGTACATGGTTTTGCGAATCTCGCATTCTAACACTCGGTCATCCTCACAAGCATTGCAGAATTTCTCTTGTCGACGAACCAAGTTTGGAAAATCCATTGATTCTGCAGGCCAAACAAACATCTATCGTTCCTTAACAACTCTCGTGTTTTGCGTAAACTCCTATAGAATCGTCGGTTGATCAAATCGTAGTCTATTCCCAAAATTTCTCTCAGTGGGTACTTGACCCTTATTAATTCCTGGGCCTGTGGGTTATGAGCCCACTTCAACACTTGTACCAATTTCACTCATCCTTGGAGTTACAATTGCTCCATTTTCCAACATTACACCACTTTAAATCCAATAACATCTCATTTCTTAATACCATCATATCAAAGATAAAACTTCAACTCATTTTTTTCCAAACTCCAACCTGTGGGACACATTTCCATTTCCATTGGTCTAGTGTTCTTCATAGGGTACTTTCACCCTTAAAATGAAATTCACAAATCCATCCATAGACCATATTTCTCATATCCTCGAAAATGGTCATAATCTTTGTTCACAGAGTAACAACTCAAAAAAAAAAACAATCCACGTATGAAATCATGACACATTAACTTTATTGATTTCACGAATTCATTACAATCTCTGAGCACCCATTACACAACTCAACTCATCGAACTTATGAAAATAAAACTGCTTTCTACCATTCTTATTATCCATATCAAAATTCCAACTACTCAACTCCAGCTTTCATCTTGTCGGGACATTTAGTAGCATAATGTCCTGCTTCCTTGCAATGAAAACAAATAACTTTCGATAAGTCTTTGGGCTTCTTGGAGATGGTGCCTGCTCCTTGAGTTCCTTGCTTCCTTTCGAGACAATGATTGGCATAATGCCCGACGACCTTACATTCAAAACAGGTAATATGACTCTTGTCCCTATTTGCAGAAATTGGGTTGTTCTGAGGGTGTCTTTGTTTTCTCTTCCTGGGTTTCTTCGTTCTGATCAAACCTTCTATTCCCTGTGGATCAAACTCTATTGCTTCCGTCGGAAGTATCCGGATACTCTTTTCTTTCCTTGGTGCAATCTGTGAAAATGTCCTTCTTCTCCACATGAATAGCAAGCGTTGGAGTAAAATCTGTTGAGGCCTTCTCCATCGTGGTCTTCAACACATTCCTTCATCATGTGTTCTTTCATAACTTCTCGGAGGGCTTCTTTCATTCCTTCTTCCTGCTCCTGAATAGTTTGTTGCACCATGGGGTAAATGTGACACCTTGAGTCGGGTAGTGGGTGGTTCCTTCACACAAGAAACAAGTCACCGACTAGTTGGGCATTCCTCACTGGGTGTTTCTCCTCACAATGAGGGCATCCATCCTTGTGTTCCTCCCGGTGTGTCCTATTTCTCCGCAAATCTTGCAGGCACAAGGTTTCTTCTTGGGTTATCGTAGTGCTTCCGGATGAGACGTGATCTCAACAGGTCTTCTTGAATTCCTCCCAAGTTCTTGTTCCATTAATTCCTTGTATGGCTTGATGCATTTTCCACCAGGTTGCAGCACTTCCTTAAAATCTTCAAGAGCATATTGAACCTCATACTTCCTTGCAATCATTTTCTTCTCGAAGTGATCCTCCATGTTTTGAATCCATAGCTCTGACTCCAACTGAGTCATCGGTCCAGAGAATACCAGTCCTTCTTCATTCATCATCTATGGGGTCCAAAAGTTTTGGGATGAGATGTGAGAGAGCTGGGGAGGGATATACACACAATACAAACAATAGTTTTTTGAAGAAACAAGTTTTACTTTGTGGCTGTCGGAAAACATCAAACAAATGACAGCTCACAAATCGTCGCATCTAACGTAAGTGTGTAACAGGGGTTTGGTCTTCTAAAGGTCAAATAATTCTTCAGATTCTTCAAATTCTTCTAGTCTTCGGAGTCTTCAATTGTTGCAGCTTCAACTGTTCTAATGCATGGTCAAATCCTCTTTACTCTGAAGAGGCCATCAGTTATCCGATATCTTGTCCTTCTTGGAGCGGCTTCAGTTGATTCTTCATGTGATCAAAAGGGAGAAAGGGTATATTCTAACTATTTGAGGTGGGAGTGTCTATTTGATAAAATCTGAAGAGATGAGAAGTAAGAGTCTTTTGAAAATAAAGTTTTTGTGAGACATCCTGTCCTAGGGCTTTCCGATTTCTAGGGTCACGTCCCACAGTCAACATGTGCTCGATACCATATCTCAGAGCGACCCGACCTCAGACGGTCAAGCTCTCGTGTATCTGTGCCATCCTCGGATCAAGTATCTTTGGCACACATAGTACATCAATGTATATATCAAAGTGCAATCACATGTATAAATAACGTAAAATGATATATACCTCATAATACTCAATGAAACAATCAGTCGGGTGTGGAGTCCCATCAACGCCATCGGCAGGTTGAGTGTAGACCGTAACCTGTATCGTAACTCTTACTTGTCGGAAGAAAGTATCTCGCAACATGATACGTTGCAGCCGTGTAGGTCAGTACATTGAATGTACCGCAAGATCACAATAAAAAAAACAGATGATAAACTATACTATATGCAATATGGCTTTGTGGCTCGGGTCTGAGTTTTGTTTGCGTAAAAGCTGGTTTTATTTTCCCTACATCAAAGGAATAAATGAAGTCTGTACTATGGAGTTTTCTATCATGACATGGTTCCGCCAACCGATGTCTCATAGCCCAAAATCATCATAAGTTGCCCACAATTAAGTTATCATCCGGTGTTGAGAGTTCCGAGATAGATCCAAGTCCAGATGCTCAAATTGTCCGTAATCGGGACACGGCTAATCGATTAGGTTTTAACCCTCTGCAGAGGTTTGTACACTTTACCCGCAAGATTCGATCCTCTTTTACGTTCTCGCACTTCGTGGTGTTTGAGAACAAGATGACCAAACATGGTCTTCGAAGAGTTCCCCGACCACCGTCCGGTGCTCATTCAATCCTACCGTAGTTCTACATCTGCTAGCACCGCCCTAGCCAGAGTCACAACTAAGGTCAACCAAGCCGAGCCCATAGTGACTTGCGGTTGCAGGTAAGCTTCCGGGCATGAAGTATTCTTCCGTCTCTTTGAGTCTGGGTGAAGCTTTCGCAAGATGTCATGGCGCTTCTCCATGCATCCCGCCAACCACCTTTGGATTCTCCAGGTGCCCGTCAACCATCCTTCACCCAGTAGTGTGTATTGAATTCTTGTCTCGAGTCTTGAAGTCTTGAGGCCTTGAAGATGCAGTCCTTGCAGATTCCATCATGGAGTTGTCGTCATTGATGTAGATCCTCCATTCTCACACCACTCCCGAGCACTCATACCAAACCCCGTCTACTATAGCGTAGCATTAAAATAAAATATCGTCCCGGGCTTGGTAACAGTGTGATGGGTTCCTACCTCATGCATACTAATCAACTACAAGAATTCAATATCACTACTGGAGGGTTTGTTGCGAAGATGACACTAGATGCAATAAAACACATAGGTATGAAAAACATGGTCAAAGTGAACTTGCCTGGTATTACTTGATGAAGATAATAACGCTCTCAGAATAAAGACTTGGTAGAACTATTCGTCACTCCTTTGAAAATCTATATTACATGACAATCATATAAGCAATCATCCTAGCAATCAATTCTATCAATCATAACAATACTCAATCAAAATAAAAGCAACAAGAAAACCAAGTCGAAAACCAAAGGAAAAACTTCAAAGAAAAATTCAAGGAAAAACTAGTGGTGACCAACTCACACAAATCTTAACATAACATTACTAAATTATTCTAATATTTTTTTCTACAGCAAAGAAAATATAAATCTAATAAAATAACAGAAAATAAATTACTAATTTACTAACTAACAAAAAGAACTAATATAAAACTACTATAACCATCTAGTGAATACTAGAACAAATATAGCAACTAGCAAAACACTAAGACAACTATAACAGCAAATCATTTATTAAAACATTAATAAACTATACTAAATAAATATAACAACTAATGTGTTCACAAATAACAGAAACAAAAACAATATAACTTGAAGTGGAAAAGAATTACTTTTAAAACTAATAAAACTATCTTTATCCACTATCACTATGAACCAAACAAGCAATTACAAAAACAGTAGCTAAACACTAATAAATAACTACAAAATTTATCTACTGTAGCTAAACATAAACATATAACAACAAGTGAAAATCTACAAAAGGAATGAACTAAAATAATTAAAAACAATAATTACATAACTAAAACAACTATATAAGCAAAACAGTACTGTTTTTACTAAAATCTAATTTAAAATACTCCAAAATTACCAAAATAAATCCTACAGCTAAAAAATATCATAAGTGACCAGGAGCAAAAAGAATTAATTAAAAACCTATTTTTAAACTCAAGTTATGGCCAAAATACTAATCTGAACAAAATTTATCAAATTCAAATTTAATCTACTCAAATTTGAAATCCAGAGACACTAACAGAAACTTCCGCAAATTTGTGACACATAGCAATTGGAATCACTCAAAAATACTAAAAACTCTAAAAGATATGAATTTTCTAAGATTGCCATTTTCTAAAAAAAATGAATTACGGGATTTCGTGGATCTCACCGTAGTAGTCGTCGGAGTTGGAGAAGAAGATCGGATCCGATGTTGCGGTTTATCCTAGAGGAAAGGAGATCACGGGACGGTGGAGAGGAGATCATATAAACCTCAGGAGAGGTCGAGGGCGCGGCGGCGGCACTTGGCGGCGGCGGTGGTGCTGCACTGCTGCTTCTGCGAGAAGAGAGGAGAGGAGAGGAGAGGTGTTGGTTTGATGTGTTGGAGGGGGTGCTTGGGTATTTATAGTGGGGAGGGAGGGCTTTGCTTGGGGTAGGGGACAAGAAATAGACTAGGATTAGGAAACAAAGAGGGAAAAGATCTATAAACAAATCGGAATAAACGGAATAAGGACGGGATCAAATCCTACTAGGATTTGTAAAAGAATAGGAAACCTTGGCTCCTGGCCCCTAGGTGTGTGCGTGCGATGGCCATGGCCTTGGCCTTGGCCGTGGTTGGTTGGCCTTGGGCTTGGGCCTTTGGCCCAAGGGCGCATATATTATTTTTTTTAACAAAATTTCACAGAACAAAAACAAAAACAAAATAATTAAAACTTTTATATAGGCATATAATATATCAAAATTTGCAGAAAAATATTTTCTACAAGATGAACATTATTCAAATGTCAAATAAAATCCACACAAATTTTAATAATTCACACAGTGCTACTGGTCCAATAAAATCCAATAAAAATCATTTTAAAATACCAAAATGACTTCAAATTAATTTCTCTCCAATTTTCTGATGTAGGGAATCATGTTACCCTATTTTCCATGTATTTTATTTTTGGAGAAAAATAATTTGAATAAAATCCAAATAACTCCAAATTGAAAAATAATTCCAAAAGGACTTCAAATTTGATCCTTTGAAACTCCCAACTCATATTTCATATGTTTTGAAGAAGTCATCTTATCCTCGCTCGTGAAAATCACTGAGTTGCATGAAGTTTATGAATTAGAAAATATTTCCAAATGAAATTCAAATATTTTCAACACCCCTTTTTTCATTTAAATGGAAGAAGTCATGTTATCCTCTCTCTAGGGTTTTGTGATGAAAAGAATTTGAATTCCCAGAGATCATAAAAGAAAAATGAAAGTTTGGGAAAGTCCTTTAATTCCCTCTCATTTAACCTTCAAAAAGTTTCGAATTTCACTCAATTTCACTCAATCATTCAGACAACAATCAAACAAATAATCAAAACTATTTATTTAATATAACATTCCAAATTTTAGAATTTTGGGATATTACAAATCTACCACACTTAAAATGAATCTCGTCCCCGAGATTCGAAGAGGCTAGCAAGAAATAGGTTAGGGTTTGGGGTCTCTCAAAATCCATCGATCGTCTCCGGGTCTCGGTGCTACCACCCTTAGAAGCATTGTTACGGTTCCATCAAAACTCAGATACTCCATCCTTATTCTTGACAATGTCGGTCTTCTCGATATTAAGGATAATTCCTTCTCCGGGCTCTTCCGGTAGTGGCATAACCTTTTCCTCAATTCTTTTGTCCTTTACTCTTGGTAAGGTTATTCGAGACTGGGTCTTCATAGCTGATAGGTCTGGCGCCAATTCTAAACAAATATCGGTACCTCATGGTGGTCAACGATTTATGGTTTCTCCTGCAGAAACGGGTCAGGTTGAACCTCACCGTATAACCTACGGTTGGCAACAACTGCCGTGTACAAGGGAAAAATACCTATACCTTTCTAAGGTTTAAACAAGGTTTTGATCTTCGCTCTCTACTATAGGTAAGTCACTCAGATTTTACCATCCCATATAGCAAAGCGAATAATAAGAGTAAGTCGGTATGGTGATCAATCCATCCCGCACCCAAATCATTACCTTGTACATGGTTTAGCGAATCTCGCATTCTAACACTCGGTCATCCTCACAAGCATTGCAGAATTTCTCTTGTCGACGAACCAAGTTTGGAAAATCCATTGATTCTGCAGGCCAAACAAACATCTATCGTTCCTTAACAACTCTCAGGTTTTGCGTAAACTCCTATAGAATCGTCGGTTGATCAAATCGTAGTCTATTCCCAAAATTTCTCCAGTGGGTACTTGACCCTTATTAATTCCTGGGCCTGTGGGTTATGAGCCCACTTCAACACTTGTACCAATTTCACTCATCCTTGGAGTTACAATTGCTCCATTTTCCAACATTACACCACTTTAAATCCAATAACATCTCATTTCTTAATACCATCATATCAAAGATAAAACTTCAACTCATTTTTTTTCCAAACTCCAACCTGTGGGACACATTTCCATTTCCATTGGTCTAGTGTTCTTCATAGGGTACTTTCACCCTTAAAATGAAATTCACAAATCCATCCATAGACCATATTTCTCATATCCTCGAAAATGGTCATAATCTTTGTTCACAGAGTAACAACTCAAAAAAAACAATCCACGATGAAATCATGACACATTAACTTTATTGATTTCACGAATTCATTACAATCTCGAGCACCCATTACACAACTCAACTCATCGAACTTATGAAAATAAAACTGCTTTCTACCACTCTTATTATCCATATCAAAATTCCAACTACTCAACTCCAGCTTTCATCTTGTCGGGACATTTAGTAGCATAATGTCCTGCTTCCTTGCAATGAAAACAAATAACTTTCGATAAGTCTTTGGGCTTCTTGGAGATGGTGCCTGCTCCTTGAGTTCCTTGCTTCCTTTCGAGACAATGATTGGCATAATGCCCGACGTCCTTACATTCAAAACAGGTAATATGACTCTTGTCCCTATTTGCAGAAATTGGGTTGTTCTGAGGGTGTCTTTGTTTTCTCTTCCTGGGTTTCTTCGTTCTGATCAAACCTTCTATTCCCTGTGGATCAAACTCTATTGCTTCCATCGGGAAGTATCCCGGATACTCTTTTCTTTCCTTGGTGCAATACTGTGAAAAATGTCCTTCTTCTCCACATGAATAGCAAGCGTTGGAGTAAAATCTGTTGAGGCCTTCTCCATCAGGGTCTTCAACACATTCCTTCATCACAGGTTCTTTCATAACTTCTCGGAGGGCTTCTTTCATTCCTTCTTCCTGCTCCTGAATAGTTTGTTGCACCATGGGGTAAATGTGACCTTGAGTCGGGTAGTGGGTGGTTCCTTCACACAAGAAACAAGTCACCGACTAGTTGGGCATTCCTCACTGGGTGTTTCTCCTCACAATGAGGGCATCCATCCTTGTGTTCCTCCGGTGTGTCCTATTTCTCCGCAAATCTTGCAGGCACAAGGTTTCTTCTTGGTTATCGTAGTGCTTCCGGATGAGACGTGATCTCAACAGGTCTTCTTGAATTCCTCCCAAGTTCTTGTTCCATTAATTCCTTGTATGGCTTGATGCATTTTCCACCAGGTTGCAGCACTTCCTTAAAATCTTGAAGAGCATATTGAACCTCATACTTCCTTGCAATCATTTTCTTCTCAAGTGATCCTCCATGTTTTGAATCCATAGCTCGACTCCAACCGAGTCATCGGTCCAGAGAATACCAGTCCTTCTTCATTCATCATCTATGGGGTCCAAAAGTTTTGGGATGAGATATGAGAGAGGTGGGGAGGATATACACACAATACAAACAATAGTTTTGAAGAAACAAGTTTTACTTTGTGGCTGTCGGAAAACATCAAACAAATGACAGCTCACAAATCGTCGCATCTAACGTAAGTGTATAACAGGGTTTGGTCTTCTAAAGGTCAAATAATTCTTCATTCTTCAAATTCTTCTAGTCTTGAGTCTTCAATTGTTGCAGCTTCAACTGTTCTAATGCATGGTCAAATCCTCTTTACTCTGAAGAGGCCATCGTTATCCGATATCTTGTCCTTCTTGGAGCGGCTTGATTGATTCTTCATGTGATCAAAAGGAGAAAGGGTATATTCTAACTATTTGAGGTGGGAGTGTCTATTTGATAAAATCTGAAGAGATGAGAAGTAAGAGTCTTTTGAAAATAAAGTTTTTGTGAGACATCCTGTCCTAGGGCTTTCCGATTTCTAGGGTCACGTCCCTACAGTCAACATGTGCTCGATACCATATCAGAGCGACCCGACCTCAGACGGTCAAGCCTCGTGTATCTGTGCCATCCTCGGATCAAGATATCTTTGGCACACATAGTACATCAATGTATATATCAAAGTGCAATCACATGTATAAATAACGTAAAATGATATATACCTCATAATACTCAATGAAACAATCAATCGGGTGTGGAGTCCCATCAACGCCATCGGCAGGTTGAGTGTAGACCGTAACCCTGTATCGTAACTCTTACTTGTCGAAGAAATATCGCAACATGATACGTTGCAGCCGTGTAGGTCATTACATTGAATGTACCGCAAGATCACAATAAAAAAACAGATGATAAACTATACTATATGCAATATGGCTTTGTGGCTCTGGGTCTGAGTTTTGTTTGCGTAAAAGCTGGTTTTATTTTTCCTACATCAAAGGAATAAATGAAGTCTGTACTATGGAGTTTTCTATCATGACATGGTTCCGCCAACCGATGTCTCATAGCCCAAAATCATCATAAGTTGCCCACAATTAAGTTATCATCCGGTGTTGAGAGTTCGAGATAGATCCAAGTCCAGATGCTCAAATTGTCCGTAATCGGGACACGGCTAATCGATTAGGTTTTAACCCTCTGCAGAGGTTTGTACACTTTACCCGCAAGATTCGATCCTCTTTTACGTTCTCGCACTTCGTGGTGTTTGAGAACAAGATGACCAAACATGGTCTTTCAAGAGTTCCCCGACCACCGTCCGGTGCTCATTCAATCCTACCGTAGTTCTACATCTGCTAGCACCGCCCCTAGCCAGAGTCACAACTAAGGTCAACCAAGCCGAGCCCATAGTGACTTGCGGTTGCAGGTAAGCTTCCGGGCATGAAGTATTCTTCCGTCTCTTTGAGTCTGGGTGAAGCTTTCCGCAAGATGTCATGGCGCTTCTCCATGCATCCCGCCAACCACTGGATTCTCCAGGTGCCCGTCAACCATCCTTCACCCAAGAGTGTGTATTGAATTCTTGTCTCGAGTCTTGAAGTCTTGAGGCCTTGAAGATGCAGTCCTTGCAGATTCCATCATGGAGTTGTCGTCATTGATGTAGATCCTCCATTCTCACACCACTCCCGAGCACTCATACCAAACCCGTCTACTATAGCGTAGCATTAAAATAAAATATCGTCCGGGCTTGGTAACAGGTGATGGGTTCCTACCTCATGCATACTAATCAACTACAAGAATTCAATATCACTCTTGGAGGGTTTGTTGCGAAGATGACACTAGATGCAATAAAACACATAGGTATGAAAAACATGGTCAAAGTGAACTTGCCTGGTATTACTTGATGAAGATAATAACGCTCTCAGAATAAAGACTTGGTAGAACTATTCGTCACTCCTTTGAAAATCTATATTACACAGACAATCATATAAGCAATCATCCTAGCAATCAATTCTATCAATCATAACAATACTCAATCAAAATAAAAGCAACAAGAAAACCAAGTCGAAAACCAAAGGAAAAACTTCGAAAGAAAAATTCAAGGAAAAACTAGTGGTGACCAACTCACACAAATCTTAACATAACATTACTAAATTATTCTAATATTTTTTCTACAGCAAAGAAAATATAAATCTAATAAAATAACAGAAAATAAATTACTAATTTACTAACTAACAAAAAGAACTAATATAAAACTACTATAACCATCTAGTGAATACTAGAACAAATATAGCAACTAGCAAAACACTAAGACAACTATAACAGCAAATCATTTATTAAAACATTAATAAACTATACTAAATAAATATAACAACTAATGTGTTCACAAATAACAGAAAAAAAACAATATAACTTGAAGTGGAAAAAGAATTACTTTTAAAACTAATAAAACTATCTTTATCCACTATCACTATGAACTAAACAAGCAATTACAAAAACAGTAGCTAAACACTAATAAATAACTACAAAAATTTATCTACTGTAGCTAAACATAAACATATAACAACAAGTGAAAATCTACAAAAGGAATGAACTAAAAATAATTAAAAACAATAATTACATAACTAAAACAACTATATAAGCAAAACAGTACTGTTTTTACTAAAAATCTAATTTAAAATACTCCAAAATTACCAAAATAAATCCTACAGCTAAAAAATATCATAAGTGACCAGGAGCAAAAAGAATTAATTAAAACCTATTTTTAAACTCAAGTTATGGCCAAAATACTAATCTGAACAAAATTTATCAAATTCAAATTTAATCTACTCAAATTTGAAATCCAGAGACACTAACAGAAACTTCAGCAAATTTGTGACACATAGCAATTGGAATCACTCAAAATACTAAAACTCTAAAAGATATGAATTTTCTAAGATTGCTATTTTCTAAAAAAATGAATTACGGGATTTCGTGGATCTCACCGAGTAGTCGTCGGAGTTGGAGAAGAAGATCGGATCCGATGTTGCGGTTTATCCTAGAGGAAAGGAGATCACGGGACGGTGGAGAGGAGATCATATAAACCTCAGGAGAGGTCGAGGCGCTGGCGGCGGCACTTGGCGGCGGCGGTGGCAAGCTGCGTGTGGTGCTGCTGCTGCTGGAGAGGAGAGGAGAGGAGAGGAGAGGTGTTGGTTTGATGTGTTGGAGGGGGTGCTTGGGTATTTATAGTGGGGAGGGAGGGCTTTGCTTGGGGTAGGGACAAGAAATAGACTAGGATTAGGAAACAAAGAGGAAAAGATCTATAAACAAATCGGAATAAACGGAATAAGAAGGATCAAATCCTACTAGGATTTGGAAAAGAATAGGAAACCTTGGCTCCTGGCCCCTAGGTGTGTGTGTGCGATGGCCATGGCCTTGGCCTTGGCGGTGGTTGGTTTGGGCTTGGGCCTTTGGCCCAAGGCGCTGCATATATTTTTTTTTAACAAAATTTCAGAGAACAAAAACAAAACAAAATAATTAAAACTTTTATATAGGCATATAATATATCAAAATTTGCAGAAAAATATTTTCTACAAGATGAACATTATTCAAATGTCAAATAAAATCCACACAAATTTTAATAATTCACACAGTGCTACTGGTCCAATAAAATCCAATAAAATCATTTTAAAATACCAAAATGACTTCAAATTAATTTCTCTCCAATTTTCTCGATGTAGGGAATCATGTTACCCTATTTTCCATGTATTTTATTTTTGGAGAAAATAATTTGAATAAAACTCAAATAACTCCAAATTGAAAAATAATTCCAAAAGGACTTCAAATTTGATCCTTTGAAACTCCCAACTCATATTTCATATGTTTTGAAGAAGTCATCTTATCCTCGCTCGTGAAAATCACTGAGTTGCATGAAGTTTATGAATTAGAAAATATTTCCAAATGAAATTCAAATATTTTCAACACCCCTTTTTTCATTTAAATGGAAGAAGTCATGTTATCCTCTCTCTAGGGTTTTGTGATGAAAAGAATTTGAATTCCCAGAGATCATAAAAGAAAAATGAAAGTTTGGGAAAGTCCTTTAATTCCTCTCATTTAACCTTCAAAAGTTTCAAATTTCACTCAATTTCACTCAATCATTCAGACAACAATCAAACAAACAATCAAAACTATTTATTTAATATAACATTCCAAATTTTAGAATTTTGGGATGTTACAAATCTACCACACTTAAAATGAATCTCGTCCCCGAGATTCGAAGAGGCTAGCAAGAAATAGGTTAGGGTTTGGGGTCTTCAAAATCCATCGATCGTCTCCGGGTCTGGGTGCTACCACCCTTAGAAGCATTGTTACGGTTCCATCAAAACTCAGATACTCCATCCTTATTCTTGACAATGTCGGTCTTCTCGATATTAAGGATAATTCCTTCTCTGGGCTCTTCCGGTAGTGGCATAACCTTTTCCTCAATTCTTTTGTCTTTTACTCTTGGTAAGGTTATTCCGAGACTGGGTCTTCATAACTGATAGGTCCGGCGCCAATTCTAAACAAATATCGGTATCTCATGGTGGTCAACGATTTATGGTTTCCCGCAGAAAACGGGTCAGGTTGAACCTCACCGTATAACCTACGGTTGGCAACAACTGCCGTGTACAAGGGAAAAATACCTATACCATTCTAAGGTTTAAACAAGGTTTTGATCGTCGTCTCTCTACTATAGGTAAGTCACTCAGATTTTTTTCCATCCCATATAGCAAAGCGAATAATAAGAGTAAGTCGGTATGGTGATCAATCCATCCCGCACCCAAATCATTACCTTGTACATGGTTTAGCGAATCTCGCATTCTAGCACTCGGTCATCCTCACAAGCATTGCAGAATTTCTCTTGTCGACGAACCAAGTTTGGAAAATCCATTGATTCTGCAGGCCAAACAAACATCTATCGTTCCTTAACAACTCTCAGGTTTTATGTAAACTCCTATAGAATCGTCGGTTGATCAAATCGTAGTCTATTCCCAAAATTTCTCCAGTGGGTACTTGATCCTTATTAATTCCTGGGCCTGTGGGTTATGAGCCCACTTCAACACTTGTACCAATTTCACTCATCCTTGGAGTTACAATTGCTCCATTTTCCAACATTACACCACTTTAAATCCAATAACATCTCATTTCTTAATACCATCATATCAAAGATAAAACTTCAACTCATTTTTTTCCAAACTCCAACCTGTGGGACACATTTCCATTTCCATTGGTCTAGTGTTCTTCATAGGGTACTTTCACCCTTAAAATGAAATTCACAAATCCATCCATAGACCATATTTCTCATATCCTCGAAAATGGTCATAATCTTTGTTCACAGAGTAACAACTCAAAAAAAAAACAATCCACGTATGAAATCATGACACATTAACTTTATTGATTTCACGAATTCATTACAATCTCTGAGCACCCATTACACAACTCAACTCATCGAACTTATGAAAATAAAACTGCTTTCTACCACTCTTATTATCCATATCAAAATTCCAACTACTCAACTCCAGCTTTCATCTTGTCGGGACATTTAGTAGCATAATGTCCTGCTTCCTTGCAATGAAAACAAATAACTTTCGATAAGTCTTTGGGCTTCTTGGAGATGGTGCCTGCTCCTTGAGTTCCTTGCTTCTTTCGAGACAATGATTGGCATAATGCCCGACGTCCTTACATTCAAAACAGGTAATATGACTCTTGTCCCTATTTGCAGAAATTGGGTTGTTCGAGGGTGTCTTTGTTTTCTCTTCCGGGTTTCTTCGTTCGATCAAACCTTCTATTCCCCGTGGATCAAACTCTATTGCTTCCGTCGGAAGTATCCGGATACTCTTTTCTTTCCTTGGTGCAATCTGTGAAAATGTCCTTCTTCTCCACATGAATAGCAAGCGTTGGAGTAAAATCTGTTGAGGCCTTCTCCATCGTGGTCTTCAACACATTCCTTCATCATGTGTTCTTTCATAACTTCTCGGAGGGCTTCTTTCATTCCTTCTTCCTGCTCCTGAATAGTTTGTTGCACCATGGGGTAAATGTGACCTTGAGTCGGGTAGTGGGTGGTTCCTTCACACAAGAAACAAGTCACCGACTAGTTAGGCATTCCTCACTGGGTGTTTCTCCTCACAATGAGGGCATCCATCCTTGTGTTCCTCCCGGTGTGTCCTATTTCTCCGCAAATCTTGCAGGCACAAGGTTTCTTCTTGGGTTATCGTAGTGCTTCCGGATGAGACGTGATCTCAACAGGTCTTCTTGAATTCCTCCCAAGTTCTTGTTCCATTAATTCCTTGTATGGCTTGATGCATTTTCCACCAGGTTGCAGCACTTCCTTAAAATATCAAGAGCATATTGAACCTCATACTTCCTTGCAATCATTTTCTTCTCAAGTGATCCTCCATGTTTTGAATCCATAGCTCTGACTCCAACTGAGTCATCGGTCCAGAGAATACCAGTCCTTCTTCATTCATCATCTATGGGGTCCAAAAGTTTTGGGATGAGATGTGAGAGAGCTGGGGAGGGATATACACACAATACAAACAATAGTTTTTTGAAGAAACAAGTTTTACTTTGTGGCTGTCGGAAAACATCAAACAAATGACAGCTCACAAATCGTCGCATCTAACGTAAGTGTGTAACAGGGGTTTGGTCTTCTAAAGGTCAAATAATTCTTCAGATTCTTCAAATTCTTCTAGTCTTCGGAGTCTTCAATTGTTGCAGCTTCAACTGTTCTAATGCATGGTCAAATCCTCTTTACTCTGAAGAGGCCATCGTTATCCGATATCTTGTCCTTCTTGGAGCGGCTTGATTGATTCTTCATGTGATCAAAAGGAGAAAGGGTATATTCTAACTATTTGAGGTGGGAGTGTCTATTTGATAAAATCTGAAGAGATGAGAAGTAAGAGTCTTTTGAAAATAAAGTTTTTGTGAGACATCCTGTCCTAGGGCTTTCCGATTTCTAGGGTCACGCCCCACAGTCAACATGTGCTCGATACCATATCAGAGCGACCCGACCTCGACGGTCAAGCTTCGTGTATCTGTGCCATCCTCGGATCAGTATCTTTGGCACACATAGTACATCAATGTATATATCAAAGTGCAATCACATGTATAAATAACGTAAAATGATATATACCTCATAATACTCAGTGAAACAATCAGTCGGGTGTGGAGTCCCATCAACGCCATCGGCAGGTTGAGTGTAGACCGTAACCCTGTATCGTAACTCTTACTTGTCGGAAGAAATATCGCAACATGATACGTTGCAGCGTGTAGGTCAGTACATTGAATGTACCGCAAGATCACAATAAAAAAACAGATGATAAAACTATACTATATGCAATATGGCTTTGTGGCTCGGGTCTGAGTTTTGTTTGCGTAAAAGCTGGTTTTATTTTCCCTACATCAAAGGAATAAATGAAGTCTGTACTATGGAGTTTTCTATCATGACATGGTTCCGCCAACCGATGTCTCATAGCCCAAAATCATCATAAGTTGCCCACAATTAAGTTATCATCCGGTGTTGAGAGTTCCGAGATAGATCCAAGTCCAGATGCTCAAATTGTCCGTAATCGGGACACGGCTAATCGATTAGGTTTTAACCCTCTGCAGAGGTTTGTACACTTTACCCGCAAGATTCGATCCTCTTTTACGTTCTCGCACTTCGTGGTGTTTGAGAACAAGATGACCAAACATGGTCTTCGAAGAGTTCCCCGACCACCGTCGGTGCTCATTCAATCCTACCGTAGTTCTACATCTGCTAGCACCGCCCTAGCAGAGTCACAACTAAGGTCAACCAAGCCGAGCCCATAGTGACTTGCGGTTGCAGGTAAGCTTCCGGGCATGAAGTATTCTTCCGTCTCTTTGAGTCTGGGTGAAGCTTTCCGCAAGATGTCATGGCGCTTCTCCATGCATCCCGCCAACCACTGGATTCTCCAGGTGCCCGTCAACCATCCTTCACCCAAGAGTGTGTATTGAATTCTTGTCTCGAGTCTTGAAGTCTTGAGGCCTTGAAGATGCAGTCCTTGCAGATTCCATCATGGAGTTGTCGTCATTGATGTAGATCCTCCATTCTCACACCACTCCCGAGCACTCATACCAAACCCGTCTACTATAGCGTAGCATTAAAATAAAATATCGTCCGGGCTTGGTAACAGGTGATGGGTTCCTACCTCATGCATACTAATCAACTACAAGAATTCAATATCACTCTGGAGGGTTTGTTGCGAAGATGACACTAGATGCAATAAAACACATAGGTATGAAAAACATGGTCAAAGTGAACTTGCTCGGTATTACTTGATGAAGATAATAACGCTCTCGAATAAAGACTTGGTAGAACTATTCGTCACTCCTTTGAAAATCTATATTACAGACAATCATATAAGCAATCATCCTAGCAATCAATTCTATCAATCATAACAATACTCAATCAAAATAAAAGCAACAAGAAAACCAAGTCGAAAACCAAAGGAAAAACTTCAAAGAAAAATTCAAGGAAAAACTAGTGGTGACCAACTCACACAAATCTTAACATAACATTACTAAATTATTCTAATATTTTTTCTACAGCAAAGAAAATATAAATCTAATAAAATAACAGAAAATAAATTACTAATTTACTAACTAACAAAAAGAACTAATATAAAACTACTATAACCATCTAGTGAATACTAGAACAAATATAGCAACTAGCAAAACACTAAGACAACTATAACAGCAAATCATTTATTAAAACATTAATAAACTATACTAAATAAATATAACAACTAATGTGTTCACAAATAACAGAAACAAAAACAATATAACTTGAAGTGGAAAAGAATTACTTTTAAAACTAATAAAACTATCTTTATCCACTATCACTATGAACTAAACAAGCAATTACAAAACAGTAGCTAAACACTAATAAATAACTACAAAAATTTATCTACTGTAGCTAAACATAAACATATAACAACAAGTGAAAATCTACAAAAGGAATGAACTAAAAATAATTAACAATAATTACATAACTAAAACAACTATATAAGCAAAACAGTACTGTTTTTACTAAAAATCTAATTTAAAATACTCCAAAATTACCAAACTAAATCCTACAGCTAAAAAATATCATAAGTGACCAGGAGCAAAAAGAATTAATTAAAACCTATTTTTAAACTCAAGTTATGGCCAAAATACTAATCTGAACAAAATTTATCAAATTCAAATTTAAACTACTCAAATTTGAAATCCAGAGACACTAACAGAAACTTCAGCAAATTTGTGACACATAGCAATTGGAATCACTCAAAATACTAAAAACTCTAAAAGATATGAATTTTCTAAGATTGCTATTTTCTAAAAAAATGAATTACGGGATTTCGTGGATCTCACCGGAGTAGTCGTCGGAGTTGGAGAAGAAGATCGGATCCGATGTTGCGGTTGATCCTAGAGGAAAGGAGATCACGGGACGGTGGAGAGGAGATCATATAAACCTCAGGAGAGGTCGAGGCAAGGCGGCACTTGGCGGCGGTGGCAAGTGGTGCTTGCTTCTTGCTTCTCTTGGAGAGAGAGAGAGGAGAGGAGAGGTGTTGGTTTGATGTGTTGGAGGGGGGTGCTTGGGTATTTATAGTGGGGAGGGAGGGCTTTGCTTGGGGTAGGGGACAAGAAATAGACTAGGATTAGGAAACAAAAGGAAAAGATCTAGAAACAAATCGGAATAAACGGAATAAGGACGGGATCAAATCCTACTAGGATTTGTAAAAGAATAGGAAACCTTGGCTCCTGGCCCCTAGGTGTGTGCGTGCGATGGCCATGGCCTTGGCCTTGGCCGGTGGTTGGTCGTGGCTTGGGCCTTTGGCCCAAGGCGCTGCATATATTATTTTTTAACAAAATTTCACAGAACAAAAACAAAAACAAAATAATTAAAACTTTTATATAGGCATATAATATATCAAAATTTGCAGAAAAATATTTCCTACAAGATGAACATTATTCAAATGTCAAATAAAATCCACACAAATTTTAATAATTCACACAGTGCTACTGGTCCAATAAAATCCAATAAAATCATTTTAAAATACCAAAATGACTTCAAATTAATTTCTCTCCAATTTTCTGATGTAGGAATCATGTTACCCTATTTTCCATGTATTTTATTTTTGGAGAAAATAATTTGAATAAAACTCAAATAACTCCAAATTGAAAAATAATTCCAAAAGGACTTCGAATTTGATCCTTTGAAACTCCCAACTCATATTTCATATGTTTTGAAGAAGTCATTTTATCCTCGCTCGTGAAAATCACTGAGTTGCATGAAGTTTATGAATTAGAAAATATTTCCAAATGAAATTCAAATATTTTCAACACCCCTTTTTTCATTTAAATGGAAGAAGTCATGTTATCCTCTCTCCAGGGTTTTGTGATGAAAAGAATTTGAATTCCCAGAGATCATAAAAGAAAAATGAAAGTTTGGGAAAGTCCTTTAATTCCCTCTCATTTAACCTTCAAAAAGTTTCGAATTTCACTCAATCATTCAGACAACAATCAAACAAACAATCAAAACTATTTATTTAATATAACATTCCAAATTTTAGAATTTTGGGATGTTACAATATATGGAGTTGGAGTTGAGGTCAGTGGAGCGTGAGGGGGCCCACGAGGCAGGGGGGCGCGCCCTCCACCCTCGTGGACATGGTGTGGGCCCCATGACGTGGATTTTTCTTCCGGTATTTTTCTTATTTTCCAAATAGATGTTCCGTGGAGTTTCAGGTCATTCCGAGACTTTTGTTTCTGCACATAAGTAACACCATGGAAAGTCTGCTGAAAACAGCGTCAGTCCGGGTTAGTTCCATTCAAATCATGCAAGCTAGAGTCCAAAACAAGGGCAAAAGTGTTTGGAAAAGTAGATACGATGGAGACGTATCACTGATCATCCTCTTAAGAAAAATGAAATACTTGATATCTTTTATAATGGACTAACCGATGCTTCCAGAGACCACTTGGATAGTTGTGTTGGTTCTGTTTTCAGGGAAAGAACACCGGATGAAACTGAAATTCTATTGAATAATATGTTGACCAATGAAAATAATTAGACACTTCCTAAGCCAACTCCTGAGCCTATTCCTAAATCAACTCCGAAGAAGAGAGGTGTTCTATTTCTCAGTCCTGAAGATATGCAAGAGGCAAAGAAATCCATGAAAGAAAAAGGTATTAAAGCTGAAGATGTTAAGAATTTACCTCCAATTGAAGAAATACATGGTCTTAATTTACTGCCAGTTGAAGAAACATATGATCTTAATCCATCACCTATTGAAGAAACTCATAGTCTTGATAACCCGACACAGGTAGTAAAGGTAAATTCTCTCTATAGATTTGATGAAGGTGATATTCCTCACTATAAGTCTGCTAGACAATGCTTAGAAGAGTTTGATAATTTTATTGTCAAACAAGAAAACTTCAATGCTTATTTTGGTAGACAACTGAAATACAATTCCGATACGCTTGAACACTTGGGTGATTATATGTCTAGAGTTAAAGGTTAACTTAAACTCATTAGTAAACATGCTTCTATGGTTACCACTCAAGTAGAACAAGTACTTAAATCTCAAAATGATTTGCTCAATGAATTAAATAGTAAAAATAATGATTATGCTGTTAGAGTGGCTACTAGAACTGGTAAAATGACTCGAAAACCTTTGTATCCTGAAGGCCACCCTAAGAGAATTGAGCAAGATTCTCAGAGAAATAATATAGATGCACCTAGTCCTTCTAAAAAGAAGAAAAAGAAAAATGATAGGACTTTGCATGCTTCTAGTGAACCTATTGCTGAAACACATGAGAATCCAAATGATATTACTATTTCTAATTCTGAAACACAATCTGGTAATGAACATGAACCTAATGAAAATGTTAATGATAATGTTCATGATGATGCTCAACCTAGCAATAATAATGATGTAGAAATTGAACCTGCTATTGATCTTGATAACCCACAATCAAAGAATCAACGTTATGATAAGAGAGACTTTGTTGCTGGGAAACACGGTAAAGAAAGAGAACCATGGGTTCAGAAACCCATGCCTTTTCCTCCCAAGCCATCCAAGAAAAAGGATGATGAGGATTTTGAGCGCTTTGCTGAAATGATTAGACCTATGTTTTTGTGTATGCGATTAACTGATATGCTCAAAATGAATCCTTATGCTAAGTACATGAAAGAAATTGTTACTAATAAAAGAAAGATACCGGAAGCTGAAATTTCTACCATGCTTGCTAATTATACCTTCAAGGGTGGAATACCAAAGAAACTTGGAGATCCAGGAGTACCTACTATACCATGCTCCATTAAAAGAAACTATGTTAGAACTGCTTTATGTGATCTTGGAGCCGGTGTTACTGTTATGCCTCTCTCTTTATATCGTAGACTTGATTTGAATAAGTTGACACCTACTGAAATATCTTTGCAAATGGCTGATAAATCAACTGCTATGCCTGTCGGTATTTGTGAGGATGTGCCTATTGTGGTTGCAAACGTTACTATTTTAACGGACTTTGTTATTCTTGATATTCCCGAGGACGATAGTATGTCTACTATTCTTGGAAGACCTTTTTTGAATACTGCAGGGGCTGTTATTGATTGCAACAAAGGCAATGTCACTTTTCACGTTAATGGTAATGAGCATATGATACACTTTCCAAGGAAACAACCTCAAGTTCACAGTATAAATTCTATTGGAAAAATTCCATCGATTATTATGGGAGGTTTTGAATTTCCTCTTCCTACTGTAAAAAAGAAATATGATATTCTTATTATTGGGGATGTGCATATCCCCGTTGAGGTAACATAGTGTTATTTGAAATTTCTCTGGTTCCATGTTATTCGGAATGGGTTTATTAACAAGACCTGATCAACCTTGTTAGTGGATTCCTTTTGATGAGCATGAGATGGATGAAACTAGGAACCACAACCTTCTGTATCCTCTCTCTACTTTCTGTTATTTAGTTGAAATAAAGTAAAAATAGTATTTTCCTGTCTGTTTTCTGGATTATTCGTGCAATATAAAAATACCCCAAAAATAAAAGTTATCCAAATGCCCTGAAATTGAAATATTATTTTTTTCTGGAATATTTGAGAATATCTGGCACTGAGAACACAGCAGGGGGAGCAAGCACCTGGCCACGAGGGTCCAGGGCGCCCCCACCCCTATAGGGTGCGCCCCCTACCTCGTGGGCCCATGGTGGCTCCCCTCCACTTATTCCTGCACCTACACACTTCTTCTTCCTCCCAAAAAAAATCACCATCCAGCTCAAGCACGAGTTCTAGCTCATTTTACTGTGATTTTCGATCTCCTTGCTCAAAGCACTTCTCACAAAACTGCTTGGGAGGATTGTTCCTTGGTATGTGACTCCTCCATTGGTCCAATTAGTTTTTGTTCTAGTGCTTTATTCATTGCAAATTTGTGCTGCCTAGGTGACCATGTTCTTGAGCTTGCATGTCAAATTTATATGGTTCCAAGTAGTTCTAATGCATGATATAGGCTCTAGGCACTTGTAGGAGTAGTTGCTATCAATTTTGTTGAGCTTGGTTCACTTTTATTTGAAGTTACTAAAAAATTTAGAAATTTTTCAGAGGAAGAAATATGCTTTGGAAAATGTACCAAGGTGGTCCTTCAAGGAAGCAAGGATCCAGGCTCGCAATGCGCGATGCCGATGATGAGCCACCAAGGAACGCTCCAGTGCGGCCTTGTGAATGGCCTTCAGAAGACTTTATGGATTGAGCGGGAATCAAGGAAGAATTTAACACATATTTGCGTAATGATGATCTTGTGAGCTTGGAGGAGGAAAAGTGCCGTCAGTACCACTATCTCACTAGTTCATTTGTGAGGAGGTTTGAATTTTCATTTTCACGCAATTCTCGAACTGTCCTGTTTGATCTTTATGAAAAATCTTATACTATAGACTTAGAGGATTTTACCAATGCTTGCAAACTTCCACAATGGGGTAGTACTAGTGAACCTCGCAGATCTGAATTTACAGAATTTCTTGCTAGTATAACTGTGGGGGAATCTAGAGATATAGCACAAGCTACCATACGGAGCATTCATTTTCCTGCTATACATTATTTTCTCTCTTCCTAGGTAGGTGCATAAATGGTAAAGATGAAGCATGTCATATGTGTGTCCCTGACCTCAGTATTCTTAGAAGTGTTGTGTTAGGAGACAAATCTTATAATTTGGGAGCCATTGTTGCGCGTAGGTTGCATCACAATAGATTTAATGGAGATTTCTTTGGTGGAATTTATGCAACCCGCTTAGCTGATTTTCTTGGTGTAACCATACGTGATGATGATATTGAACTGCCTCCTACTTATCTAGACTTTAATGCTATGGTTCATCATCAGGTTGTCGAGAGGAATGAACCACCTCTCTAGTACAGATTAATCTTTGACAGGCGTCACGCCGTCAATATTGTTCTTCCTGCCCCTACTCTCTTTGACTTTCAGGAAAAAGGGAGACATTACATAACCAGAGAGGAGGCGGAGGAGTATAGAAGGAGGGCTGAGATAGCTCGCCTCCGAGTTGCAACACACGATGCAATGACCGCTGCATCTCAGTACGACCCCGGTTACAACTATGGATATCCGCCAGGCCATCCGTGGCAATAAACCAACTTAGGCCAAAAGCCTAAGCTTGGGGGGAGTACGTATTTCTCACCGACATTACATTCATGTTCACACACTCATTGCTAGACATCGGTGCTCATACTCTTTCTCTGTAATATCCATGCTAGTTTATTTTCCTTTTTCTTGCTTTCTTCTTGTGTGTTTGATAAATCTTAAGAAAAACCAAAAAAATTAGTGTAGCTTTTAGTTAAGTTTACTTTTCTTGTTGTAGTAGTAATAATTAAAAAGAAAACCCAAAAATATTTCCCGTTCTTCTTTTGCTTGTTGGGAGCTTTCCCGTGTAAATAGTTTTATTTCTTTTCTTTTCTTTGGGGGTCGATAGGAGAAGACCATAATTAAATTGTTGAAGTGGCTCTTTTATGCATTATTGTTTATTTAACCAAGAGCCCATATTGCCTTGTCCTCTCCTGTTTATTGAATGCTCGCAGATTCCAGCTTAGTCATTTGCACGTGCACTCTTATTATTTTCACATCGTTCGGTCGTGCAAGTGAAAGGCAATAATGACGATATATGATGGACTGATTGAGATGAGAGAAGCTGGTATGAACTCGACCTCTCTTGTTTTTGTAAATATGATTAGTTCATCATTCCTAATTCAACCTATTATGAATAAAAATGTTTGCAATGACAATTAGAGATCATAGTTGCTCGTGCCATGCTTGATTAGCTATGAGTTATAATGGTTTACCTTGCGTGCCAACATGTTATTAAAATGGTTGTGATGTGGTATAGTGGGGTGGTATCCTCCTTTGAATGATTTAAGTGACTCGACTTGGCACATGTTCACACATGTGGTTGAAACAAATCAACATAGCCTTCACGATATTTATGTTCATGGTGGATTATATCCTACTCATGCTTGTACTCAATGTTTATTAATTTTAATGCATGTTCATGACTGTTCTCGCTCTCTAGTTGGTCGCTTTTCAGTCTTTTTCTAGCCTTCACTTGTACTAAGCGGGAATACTGCTTGTGCATCCAATTCCTTAAACCCCAAAGTTATGCCATATGAGTCCACTATACCTTCCTATATGCGGTATCTACCTGCCGTTCCAAGTAAATGTGTATGTGCCAAACTCTAAACCTTCAAATGAAATTCTGCTTTGTATGCTCGAATAGCTCATGTATCAACTAGGGCTGTCCGTATCTTCCATGCTAGGCGGGTTATTCTCAAGAGGAGTGGACTCCGCTCCTCACTCACGAGAAAATGGATGGTCACAGGGATGCCCAGTCCCATGCTTTATGCAAACTAAATCAAAATAATTGCAAACAAAACTCCCCCTCGGACTGTTGTTAGTTGGGGCACTCATTGTTTCTGTAGCGACCAGACCTCAAACAGTCTGATCTCTGTGCTCAGTGTCATCCCTGGATCAGTAATGCTGACACCACACAGTACTCGGAGGATTTATAACAGAGTAGCAATCACACACTTATTACAATCAAATGTCTCAAGAGAGAACTTAATAAAATAAATATGGCTTAAGGCCATCTAATACGATAACAACGGAAGGCTTGGAAGAATAAGCGAGTCCATCAACTCCAACGGCATCACTGAGTATAGAACCACGACCTATGCACCTTACTCGTCGTCTGAAAAGTCTGCAACATGAAACGTTGCAGCCCGAAAACGGGTCAGCACATGGAATATGTTGGCAATGTAACACATAGAGAATAATGGAAATAATAAGCCTATACTACATGCATATTTGGCTGGTGGAAAGCTCTATGGTTACATTTTTGCGTAAAGCCAATTTTTCCCTACTGCAAAGGAATAAAATTTATTTAACTATCATGGTGGTTGTTAAACATTGAGAATGGTTGACAGCATTCTCAATCCCAATTAAAAGTACTCATTAAAAACCCAACAATATTAATTAGAAGTAACATGATGAGATTCACATGATATCCAAGTACTAGATACTCAAGATGTCCATACCAGGGGACACGGCTAACCATGATTAGTTTATACACTCTGCAGAGGTTTGCGCACTTTTCCCCACAAGACTCGATCTCCTCCGTTTGATTTCTCGCACTACATGGTGTTTGAGAAACGGATGACCGAGACATAGTCTTTCAGAAGCACTAGCACCTTACATGTGGGTAGACCGTACCAACCTACAACCCCTACATCTGCTAGTCTAACCGTAAGAGTTCGCACAACTTAATCAAATATGCCAGATCCCATAATGGCTTCTGGCTGCACACGGAAGTTTCTATTTTGAAATAATCTCATGATCCCTTTGAGCCTGGGTGGCGGTCCGAAGAAATACAGGCAAGTCCTGATAGAAACCAGGTGCCTCAATCCACCCAGATGTGTGTTTAAGTTGCCACCTTAAATAAACCATTAAATAACAATCTCACATCTATCATGGATACACTCACCCAATCCACGTCTAATAGCATAGCATAATAAGCAAACGTAGAAGTAACTCCCAAGGGTTTGAATATAAATCAGGTAATAGGTACTACCTCAATCTACTTCCCAAAACCCACAATTTAATTAGATCCTAATCATGCAAGTGTTTGAGGATAGATCTAATGCATAAAAACTGGGCAGTAGAAAAGATATGATCGAAGTGTTACTTGCCTTGCTGATAATCCGCGAAACCTAGAGACTCGAAGTAACAGGCGGCGCACTCCGGGTATTCTATCGCAGACAAACAAACAAGCATACAATAAGTACTCATCTAATGCACAGGTAAAACACAAATAGATCTAACCAGATAGTTCAACTTAAGAACTCCGGTTTGCAAAAAGAATCAAATCAAACGAAGCAACAAAAGTCAAACGGCGGAAGAAAACAGCTTCGTTTTACTAATCTGGATCTAAGTCAAATTTTACATTAGCAAAAACTTGTTTAAGTAGATTATTCAGAAAGAGGGTTTCGGGACGAAACTCTAGGCGCTTGAATCGCCTGATTCCGATAAACGAGCGAAAAGTTATACTAAAACGAAAATCGGATCAGGAATCGCGATCAGAAAAATCGCGGATTAAATCCGAGAAAAAGAAAAACGACGAATGGGTTAATGAACGAACGTTCGTTAACTAAACTCATCTGACGAACGCGTTCGTTAAAACGAACGAACGAACGAACGTTCGTTATTTAACCGAACCGGAAAAAAAACGAAACTAAAAAAACCGAAAAAAACCAAAAAAAACCCGTCCGATTTTAAAAAACCGCGCACGCGAACGAGGTGGCGGCGAACCTCGGCGGCGGCGGCGGCAAAGTTCGGCGGGCTCGGCGACGGCGGCGGCGGCGGCGGCGGCGGCGGCGGCGGGTCTCGCGAGGGTTAGGGTTAGGGTTTGGCCGGGTGGGCAGGCGGCGGCGGCGGTCGACGGCTGGTGGCTGGGCTGGGGCGGGCTGGGCTCGGGCGGGGCGATGGGCACTGGGGCGCCGCGGTGGCGCTTATATAGTGCCCCCCGAGCGGAGTCCCGCTCGGGCACGGCCCAAAGGCGGTTCGCTTCTTCTTTTTTAAATAATTACGCGCAGAAAAAAAATAAAAGGAAATACTAAACGAACTCCAAAAATCCCGAAATAAATTTTCCCCGGCTTCTAAAATCAAGGCGGACTAAATTTATTTGGGGCCTAAATGCAATTTTGAAAAACGTGCATTCTTCCTAAATTCAAATAAAAAGGCGAAAAACTCCAAAATAAAATCTTATTTGATTTTATTATTAAATCTTAATTATTTCTTTATTTTGGGAAATTCATTTTATTCCCTCTCTCATATTTTGATAGTAGAAATAATTGAAGATAAAATAATTAAAACCAAATGATCCTATTTTCAAAATTTGAGAAAACTCAAATATGAAAATAACGAAATCCCCAACTCTCTTCGTGGGTCCTTGAGTTGTGTAGAATTTCTAGGACCGAGCAAAAATGCAACAAAAAAGTATGATATGCAATGATGCTCTATGTATAACATTCAATTTGGAATGTTACAAACCTACCCCCTTAAGATGAATCTCGCCCTCGAGATTCGGGTTGGCTAGAAAATAGGTGAGGGTGGTCCTTAAGCAAATCTTCCTCTCACTCCCAGGTGGCTTCATCCTAAGTGTGGTGGCTCCACTGAACTTTGAAAAACTTAATGACCTTGATGCGGGTGACTCGAATGGCATAGTCCAAAATCTTAACTGGTTTCTCCTCATAGGTCAAATCATCATTCAGCTGAATCGCTTCTAATGGCACAGTATCTCTCAGTGGTATATCAGCCATCTCTGCGTGACACTTCTTCAACTGAGAAACATGAAACACATCATGGACTCCTTACAATCCCTCGGGTAATTCCAACTTGTACGCAACTTCTCCCATGCGTTCCAAAACACGATAAGGTCCTACAAATCGGGGCGCTAATTTTCCTTTAACACCAAAACGCTTAACTCCTCGATGTGGAGATACTCGAAGATAAACTCTGTCTCTGACTTCGTATTCTGTCTCCTTGCGTTTTGAATCCGCATAACTTTTCTTTCTTGACTGGGCTACCTTGAGCCTATCGTGAATCAACTTTACTTTTCGTTCAGACTCCTTAATCAAATCCGGTCCAAACAACTGGCTGTCTCCAACTTCATCCCACAACCACGGGGTCCTGCACCTCCTTCCGTATAAGGATTCGAAAGGTGCCATCTTCAAACTGGATTGATAACTGTTGTTGTAAGAAAACTCCGCATATGGCAAGTTGTCATCCCAACTTGATCCATAATCCAAAGCACAAGCTCTAAGCATATCCCCTAAAATCTGGTTGACTCTCTCGGTTTGTCCATCTATCTGTGGATGAAAAGCTATGCTAAACTCCAGCCTGGTTCCCAAAGTTTTGTGCAACTACTTCCAGAACTTTGAGGTAAACTGGGTTCCTCTATCTGATATGATACTCCTCCGAACTCCATGCAAGCATACAATCCTGGTCATGTATATCTTAGCCAATTTGGCACTGCTGTAGGTAGTCTTTACTGGAGTGAAATGAGCTACCTTCGTCAAACGATCGACTACAACCCAAATTGAGTCATAGCCTGAACGAGTCCTGGGCAATCCCGTGATGAAATCCATGCCTAGTTTATCCCACTTCCATTCGGGTATAGGCAATGGCTGTAACAATCCTGCTGGCTTCTGATGTTCTGCCTTCACCCTCTGACATACATCACAAACTGCTACGTACTCTGCAATCTCCTTCTTCATTCCGGTCCACCAGAAAGTATTCTTCAAATCCAAATACATCTTGGTATTTCCTGGGTGAATCGAATATGGTGAACCATGTGCCTCTTGTAGGATTAACTTCCTGATCTCCGGATCATTGGGCACATAAACACGGTCTTCAAACCATAAGGTATCGTGCTCATCCTCACGAAATCCCTTTGCTTTTCCTTCGCTCATTTTCTCCTTTATAGAGGCAATCTCTTTGTCAGTCTTCTGAGCTTCCTTGATTTTGTCCATCAAAGTTGACTGAATCTCCAATGCTGCTACATAGCCTCTCGGAACTATTTCCAAACATAGCTCTCGAAGATCCTCGGCTAACTCCTTTGGTATTTCTCCCGTCATTAGTGTGTTGGCGTGACTCTTACGGCTCAACGCGTCTGCTACAACGTTAGCATTTTCGGGGTGATAATGTAATCTCATATCGTAATCCTTAATAGGCTCCAACCATCTCCTCTGCCTGAGATTTAGCTCCTTCTGCGTGAAAATGTACTTCAAACTCTTGTGATCCGTATACACCTCACAATGATTTCCAATGAGGAAATGTCTCCATGTTTTCAACGCATGCACTACGGCTGCTAACTCCAAATCATGTGTGGCATAGTTTAGCTCATGAGGCTTAAGCTGTCGTCAAGCATACGAAACAACTCTTCCCTCTTGCATAAGCACCGCTCCAAGTCCTCTACGTGAAGCGTCGCAATACACCTCATAATCCTTGGTCTGATCTGGTAGGATTAACACTGGTGAGGTAACCAAACGTTTCTTCAACTCTTGGAAACTAGCTTCACACTCCTCAGTCCAAATAAACTTGGTCTCCTTCTTCAATAATTCTGTCATAGGCTTTGCAATCCTTGAGAAATTCTCAATGAATCTCCGGTAGTATCCTGCGAGTCCAAGGAAACTCCGGATCTCTCCAACTGTTGTTGGCGCTTCCCAGTTTGTCACAGTGACAACTTTAGTGGGGTCCACTGCTATACCTTCTCCGGATATAACATGTCCGAGAAATCCAACTTCCTTCAACCAAAACTCACACTTGCTGAACTTGGCATATAACTGGTGTTCTTTGAGCTTCTCGAGTACCAAACGCGAATGCTCCTTATGTTCTTCTTCATTCTTCGAGTAAACCAAAATATCATCAATGAACACCACGACGAACTTATCCAAAAACTCCATAAACACTTTGTTCATCATGTTCATAAAATAGGTAGGTGCGTTATTCAGACCAAATGACATAACGGTATACTCATACAGCCCGTACCTGGTGGTAAAAGCCGTCTTAGGTATATCCTGCTCTCGAATCTTCAACTGATGGTACCCTGATCGCAAATCGATCTTGGAAAACACCTTAGCTCCTTGAAATTGGTCAAACAAGTCATTGATCATCGGCAACGGGTACTTGTTTTTAATAGTCACTTCATTCAATCCTCGATAATCAACAACCATTCTTAATGATCCATCCTTCTTCTCCACTAGAAGTACTGGTGACCCCCAAGGCGAAGAACTTGGGCGAATAAAACCTTTATCCAGTAACTCATTAATCTGCTTCTTAATTTCCTCCAAATCTTGGGCTGGCATCCTATACGGTCTCTTAGATATCGGCCCAGTGCCTGGCAATAGTTCAATCAGAAATTCAATGTCTCTGTCCGGCGGCATGCCTGGCAACTCTTCCGGAAACACGTCCGGGTAATCCCTTACCACTGGTACTTCCTCCTGCACAACTCCTCATAAGGAATTTACATGTGCCCTTCTCGACTCATGCCGTGATACATACTTGATTCTCCTTCCTTCTGGTGTCGTAAGCAAAATTGTCTTACTGGCGCAATCGATGTTTCCTCCATACATCGACAAACAATCCATACCAAGAATTACATCCAAACCTTGGGATTCCAATATAATTAAATCCGTTGGGAAAACATGCCTCCCTATACTTAATGGCACTTGAAAACATCCTTGACTGGCCGTATACTCCGCTCCCGGTGAGCCTACTAGCATGGGTGTCTTAAGAGTTCTAGTGGGCAGGCTAAACTTATCCACAAATCCCCTTGATATGTATGAATGCGATGCACCAATATCAAAAAGAACAACGCATGGACTCGCAGGATACTACCGGAGATTCATTGAGAA
Source organism: Aegilops longissima (assembly GCA_021605205.1). Lineage (NCBI taxonomy): Eukaryota > Viridiplantae > Streptophyta > Magnoliopsida > Poales > Poaceae > Aegilops > Aegilops longissima. The sequence continues at coordinate 155,547,675 of CM038682.1, forward strand.
TTTTTCAAGGATTGCGAAGCCTATGACAGAATTGTTGAAGAAGGATACCAAGTTCATTTGGACTGAGGAGTGTGAAGCTAGTTTCCAAGAGTTGAAGAAATGTTTGGTCACCTCACCAGTGTTAATCCTGCCAGATCAGACCAAGGATTATGAGGTGTATTGCGACGCTTCACGTAGAGGACTTGGAGCAGTGCTTATGCAGGAGGGAAGAGTTGTTTCGTATGCTTCACGACAGCTTATGCCTCATGAGCTAAACTATGCCACGCATGATTTGGAGTTAGCAGTCGTAGTGCATGAGTTGAAGACATGGAGACATTTCCTCATTGGGAACCATTGTGAGGTGTATACAGATCACAAGAGTTTGAAGTACATCTTCACGCAGAAGGAGCTAAATCTCAGGCAGAGGAGATGGTTGGAACTCATCAAAGATTACGATATGAGATTACATTATCACCCCGGAAAGGCTAACGTTGTAGCACACGCGTTGAGCCGTAAGAGTCACGTCAACACACTAATGACGGGAGAAATACCAAAGGAGTTAGCCGAGGATCTTCGAGAGCTATGTTTGGAAATAGTTCCGAGAGGCTATGTAGCAGCATTGGAGATTCAGTCAACTTTGATGGACAAGATCAAGGAAGCTCAGAAGACTGACAAAGAGATTTCCTCTATAAAGGAGAAAATGAGCAAAGGAAAGGCTAAGGGATTTCGTGAGGATGAGCACGATACCCTATGGTTTGAGGACCGTGTTTATGTGCCCAATGACCCGAAGATCAGGAAGTTGATTCTACAAGAGGCACATGATTCACCATATTCGATTCACCCAGGAAATACCAAGATGTGTTTGGATTTGAAGAATACTTTTTGGTGGACCGGAATGAAGAAGGATATTGCAGAGTATGTAGCAGTTTGTGATGTATGTCAGAGGGTGAAGGCAGAACATCAGAAACCAGCAGGATTGTTACAGCCATTGCCTATACCCGAATGGAAGTGGGATAAACTAGGTATGGATTTCATCACGGATTGCCCAGACTGCTCAAAGCTATGACTCGATTTGGGTTGTAGTCGATCGTTTGACGAAGGTAGCTCATTTCATTCCAAATAAAGACCACCTACAAGAAGTGCCAAATTGGCTAAGATATACATGACCAGGATTGTATGCTTGCATGGAGTTCCGAGGAGTATCGTGACGATAGAGGAACCCAATTCACCTCAAAGTTCGGAAGCGCTTTACGAAACTTTGGGAACCAGGCTGGAGTTTAGCATGCTTTTCATCCATGCAGACGGATGGACAAACCGAGAGAGTCAACCAGATTTTGGAGGATATGCTTAGAGCTTGTGCTTTGGATTATGGATCAAGTTGGGATGACAACTTGCCGTATGCGGAGTTTTCTTATAACAACAGTAACCAAACTAGTCTGAAGATGGCCCCTTTCGAAGCCTTGTACGGAAGGAGGTGCAGGACCCCGTTGTTGTGGGATGTAGTTGGAGACCGCTAGTTGTTTGGACCAGATTTGATTAAGGAGTCTGAACGGAAAGTAAAGTTGATTCACGATAGGCTCAAGGTAGCCCAGTCAAGACAGAAGAGTTATGCGGATTCAAAATGCAAGGAGACAGAATACAAAGTCGGAGACAGAGTTTATCTTTGAGTATCGCCACTTCGAGGAGTCAAGCATTTTGGTGTTAAAGGAAAGTTAGCGCCCCGATTTGTAGGACCTTATTGTGTTTTGGAACGCATGGGAGAAGTTGCGTACAAGTTGGAATTACCCGAAGGTTTGTCAGGAGTCCATGATGTGTTTCATGTTTCTCAGTTGAAGAAGTGTCACGCAGAGATGGCTGATACACCACTGAGAGATACTGTGCCACTAGAAGCGATTCAGTTGAATGATGATTTGACCTATGAGGAGAAACCAGTTAAGATTCTGGAGTATGCCAGCCGAGTCACCCGCAGCAAGGTCATTAAGTTTTGCAAAGTTCAGTGGAGCCACCACACCGAGGAAGAAGCCACCTGGGAGCGAGAGGAAGATTTGCTTAAGGACCACCCTCACCTATTTTCTAGCCAACCCGAATCTCGAGGGCGAGATTCATCTTAAGGGGGTAGGTTTGTAACATCCCAAATTTTCAATTTGGAATGTTATACATAGAGCATCATTGCATATCATATTTTTTCGTTGCATTTTGCTCGATCCTAGAAATTCTACACAACACAAAGACCCACGGAGAGAGTTGGGGATTTCGTTATTTTCATATTTGAGTTTTCTCAAATTTTGAAAATAGGATCATTTGATTTTAATTATTTTATCTTCAATTATTTCTACTATCAAAATATGAGAGAGGGAATAAAATGACTTTCCCAAAATAAAGAAATAATTAATATTTAATAATAAAATCAAATAAGATTTTATTTCGGAGTTTTTCGCCTTTTTATTTGAATTTAGGAAAAATGCGCGTTTTTCAAAATTGCATTTAGGCCCCAAATAAATGTTCATTTAGTCCGTCTTGATTTTAGAAGTCGGGGAAATTTTATTTCGGGAATTTTGGAGTTCGTTTAGTATTTCTTTTTATTTTTTTTCATGCAGAATTATTGAAAAAAGCGAACCGCTTTTGGGTCGTGCCTCGAAGGGACTCGCTGGGGCACTATATAAGCGCCACCCGCGCGCCTCAGCCAGCCCGCCCCGCCACCGAGCCCAGCCGCCGCCGCCAGCCAGCCGCCGCCGCCTGCCCACGCCCCCGAAACCCTAACCCTAACCCTATGCCCGACCCCGCCGCCGCCGTCGCCGGAGCCCCCGTCGGACTTCGCCTCCGCCTCATTCCGCGTGCTGCCGATTTTTTTAAAAACCGGATGGTTTTTATTTCGGTTTTTTTAGTTTTCGTTTTTTTATTAGTTTCGGTTTTTTTTCTTCGGTTTAGGCTAATTAGCGGACGTTCGTCCGTTAGTTCGTTTAAACGAACGCGTTCGTCAGATTAGCTTAGTTAACGAACGTCCGTTCGTCGTTTTTTTTCTTTTTCTCAGATTTAACCCGCGATTTTTCTGATCGCGATTCCCGATCCGATCTTCGTTTTAGTATAACTTTTCGCTTGCTTATCGGAATCAGCGATTCAAGCGCTGGAGTTTCGCCTCAAACCCTCTTTCTGAATAATCTACTTAAACAAGTTTTTGCTTCTGTAAAATTTGACTTAGATCCAGATTAGTAAAACGAAGCTGTTTTCTTCCGCCGCTTGACTTTCGCTGTTTCGCTTGATTTGATTCTTTTGCAAACCGGAGTTATTAAGTTGAACTATCTGGTTAGATCTATTTGAGTTTTACCTGTGCATTAGATGAGTACTTATTGTATGCTTGTTTGTTTGTCCGCGATAGAATACCCAGAGTGCGCTACTGTTACTCGAGTCTCTAGGTTTCATGGATCATCGCAAGGCAAGTAACACTTTTATCATACCTCTTCTCATACCCAGTTTTATGCTTAGATCTATTCCTCAAACATTGCATGATTAGGATCTAATTAAATTGTGGGATGGGAAGTAGTTGAGGTAGTACTGCTTACTGTTTTATTATCAAACCCTTGGGAGTTACTTCACGCTTGCTTATTATGCCATGCTATGCTAGTAGACGTGGATTGGATGAGTGTATCGATGATGATGTGAGATTGTTATTTAATGGTTTATTTAAGGTGGCAACTTAAACACACATCTGGTTGGATTGAGGCACCTGGTTTTATCAGACTTGCCAGTATTTCTTCGGACCGCCACCTGTGCTCAAAGGGATCATGAGATTATTCAAACTAGAAACTTCCGTGTGCAGCCACAAGCCATTATGGGCTCGCATAGTTGATTGTTGTGTGAACTCTTACGGGTAGACTAGCAGATGTAGGGGAAAGTAGGTGTACCGGTCTACCCTATGTAAGGTGCTAGCGCTTCCGAAAGACTATGTCTCGGTCATCCATTTCTCAAACATCATGTAGTGCGAGAAATTCAACGGAGGCGATCGAGTCTTGTGGGGAAAAGTGCGCAAACCTCTGCAGAGTGTATAAACTAATCATGGTTAGCCGTGTCCCCAGTTATGGACATCTTGAGTATCTAGTACTTGGATATCATGTGAATATCATCATGTTACTTCTAATTAATATTGTTGGGTTTTTAAATGAGTACTTTTAATTGGGATTGAGAATGCTGTCAACCATTCTCAATGTTTAACAACCACCATGATAGTTAAATAAATTTATTCCTTTGTAGTAGGGGAAAATTGGCTTTATGCAAAAACTGTAACCGTAGAGCTTTCCGCCAGCCAAATATGCATGTAGTATAGGCTTATTATTCCATTACTCTATGTGGTACATTGCCAAGATATTCCATGTGTCTGACCCGCGGGCTGCAGCTGCGTTTCATGTTGCGACTTTTCGCATTTATTTAGTAAGGTGCTTAGGTCGTGGTTCTATAGTCAGTGATGCCGTTGGAGTTGATGGACTCGCTTATTCTTCCAAGCCTTCCGTTGTTATCGTTATTAGATGGCCTTAAGCCATATTTATTTTATTAAGTTCTCCCTTGAGACATTCGATTGTAATAAGTGTGTGATTGCTACTCTGTTATAAATCCTCCGAGTACTGTGTGGTGTCAGCATTACTGATCCACGGATGACACTGAGCACAGAGATCAGACTGTTTGAGGTCTGGTCGCTACAATATGTGAGTTCTTAATCCTATCTTGCAAGTCTATAGTTACCTACTATGTGTTATGATCCGGCAACCCCGAAGTGACAATAATCGGGACCACTCCCAGTGATGACCGTAGTTTGAGGAGTTCATGTATCTTACATTCTTAAGAAGTTGCTCCCCACTATTGCAATTCTCTCTACATGCACGCTATCTACATCAGCATGCATGCCGCATGCCACATCAAGCTTCAGTTGCAAAGACCAACCAATCGGCAAACATCTCTCTCTGACCAACCCCTCTTGGTCTCTCTCCCAGAGCTTTTCCCTCAGGAATAAATAAATAAATCTCCTAGCTAATATCATGTCCTCTCCCCGACGCAGCGCCTCATAACTTCCCCGACGATACATATTCAACTTACTTTTCATCTTCTCTAACCTTCATCAAATCCCACTATTATTTTTGCAACGGAAACTGATGGATTTTCTCCCCCCCCCTCCATAAAATCCCACTATCCTAGCGATTTTGTTGCTCTTCCATCTGCTATTTCTTTTGCTTGCATGCGCGTGCATGTGTAATTTAGCAGGGTGAGTCGGTGACGGTGAGCAACGGTGAGAACCTGAGAGGTGTCCCTCCCCTGCGATGAGGTAGCCTGGTTGCCTTCCCTATCAGGATCGGCCCACCATGGAAGGAGAGTGCCTTGCAAAGGATGCAGCCACACCGTGATCGGCCCCGGCCACTCTCGGCGATTACCTCGCAGTCGCGCACGGGGTGCCTCAACAGAAGGCCGGATGGCTCTCCACCGCGGCAGCGAACCCTGCTCGGTGCCGGTGCGTCTCGCGTTTTGTGTTGTCGTCCGCTCACCTTCCCCGCCATGTAGCAGCCGGTGACGGGCATGCTGAGTGCGGGTCATGGTGGTGCTCCCGCCCTGTTTGCATCACTGCCATAACCGCACCATTTACTGGCCTCTAATGAATCGATGTAGACGCCTTCAAGGATGTTGTGAGCATGCCTGGGAGAGCATCAATCTGAGCCGGCGTTGATATGTGAGTTCAATCTAGCCATGACGATGGATTCAAAGACACTAGCCTTTTCCATGGCAAGATCAGTAGCCCTGATGCTCTGTGAGTCCAGTCTCCCTTCAATTCCTCCCATCAGAATATGGAGAATAATATTTTATTATGTAATCACTTTCTTCTTTTATTCCCCTACATTTTTCCTATTCTTCTCCGTCATTTTCAAGACTTGATGTAGTAAATTTGTTGACTGATGTGGAATCCTGTGAAATTTGGTGTTTGATAAGGTGAGAGATCCTGTTGTGGTTTCTAAAGGGGTTGTGTTCAGTCATTTCACCATGAGATTTTGGGCATACCTCATCCTTTCATTGTTATTTTAGAGGATGTAGACGATAGGAAATAGCAACAAATGTAATTTTTCCCTAGGATTAATAGGACAAATAATCCAGTACAATACTCATGTTGTGATTTACATTGGATATTGGCTGGGAAAAACAAAACAAAGATTACTTAATTCGTTTATACATCAAAACAGAACTCGATTCAATATGATGTGCATGCTTACTTTTTAGTAATCAGAAGCTTGGAGTTTAGAGGATGTAGACAGGAAATAGCAACAGATGTAATTTTTCCCTGGGATTAATAGGACAAATAATCCAGTACAGTACTCATTTAGTGATTTACATTGGATATTGGCAGGGAAAACGAAACAAAGATTACTTAATTCGTTTATACATCAGAACAGAACTCGATTCAATAAGATGTGCACGCTTACTTTTTAGTAATCAGAAGCTTGGAGATTATGGCTGGTAGTAAACTTATTTACTTTTTTTGGATTTTACTAACTTTTTTGGTCAACTATAGTCAATTTTCTTTCGGGCGCATGCTTTGTTTAGCCTTAACTTCTGATTTTTGTGGGATCTATGGTGTTCGTGTACAAGGGGGTTTGTTCCTCTTTTATTCATGTTAGCATATTTTGTATTTAAAACATCCAATACCATCATTTATTTTTGTAGCCAAGGCATGGGAGTATTATTTAACCATGATATATATATATATATATATATATATATATATATATATATATATATATATATATATATATATATATATATATATATAAACATCATGTACAAAATCCCCGCAGCAACGCGCGGGGTATTATCTAGTTCACTATGTGTTAATGATTTGGTCTGGTACTCTATTAAAAGGAGACCTTAATATCCCTTAGTTTCCGTTAGGACCCCGCTGCCACGGGAGGGTAGGACAAAAGATGTCATGCAAGTTCTTTTCCATAAGCACGTATGACTATATTCGGAATACATGCCTACACTATATTGATGAATTGGAGCTAGTTCTGTGTCACCCTTTGTTATGCATGTTACATGATGAACCGCATCCGGCATAATTCTCCATCACCGATCCAATGCCTACGATCTTTTCACATATTGTTCTTCGCTTATTTACTTTTCCGTTGCTACTGTTACATTCACTACAAAACCCAAAAATATTACTTTTGCTACTGTTACCATTACTTCCATATTACTTTGCTACTAAATACTTTGCTGCAGATACTAAGGTATCCAGGCGTGGTTGAATTGACAACTCAACTGCTAATACTTGAGAATATTCTTTGGCTCCCCTTGTGTCGAATCAATAAATTTGGGTTGAATACTCTACCCTCGAAAACTGTTGCGATCCCCTATACTTGTGGGTTATCAAGCCTCCCCCAAGCTTGTGGGAGACTCTCTTCTTCAGTTTTCACAAAGTTAAATATTTCCAGTAAGGCAGCTTGTTTCTTATGAGCAGGAAAATATTTTTCAGAGAAGTAATAAATCATATCCTGGGGACTACGCACACAACCAGGAGCAAGAGTATTGTACCAATCTTTAGCAACACCCTTTAATGAGAAAGGAAATAATTTGAGAATAAAGTAATAACGAGTTTTCTCATCATGAGTAAAAAGGGTGGCTATATCATTCAACTTAGTAAGATGTGCCACAACAGTTTCAATTTCATAACCATGGAAAGGATCAGATTCAACCAAAGTAATTAACTCTGGGTCGACAGAGAATTCATAATCCTTATCAGCAATACAGATAGGTGAAGTAGCAAACTTAGGATCACATTTCATTCTAGCATTCAGAGATTTTTCTTTACACTTGCATAGTAATTCCTCTAGATCATCTCTATCATTGCAAGCAAGAATATCTCTAGTTGCCTCCTCACTCATAACATAACCTTCCGGTACCTTATTAAATTCATATCTAGGAAGGCTAGTTCTAGTAGGTGTCTCAGGAGTTTTAGTTTCAAGCTCATCATCAGATTCAACAACACCATGTTGTATTACTCTAGCAATTTGTTCATCAAGAAAATCACCAAGTGGCACATCATCATTATCAAGCAAGGTACTAGCATCATTCATAGTAGAAGTAGCATCATCAATAACTTGCGACATATTAGAATTGATAGCATGTGGTGGTGTTGCAAGTTTACTCATAACAGAAGGTGAATCTAAAGCAGAACTGGATGGCAATTCCTTACCTCCCCTCGTCTTTGAGGGGAATATCTTAGTCTTTGGATCCTTCAGATTCTTCATAGTGAGAATATGATAATAATCCCAAGTGACTCAACAAATATTTCTATGCTCCCCGGCAACAGTGCCAGAAAAAGGTCTTGATAACCCACAAGTATAGGGGATCGCAACAATTTTCGAGGGTAGAGTATTCAACCCAAATTTATAGATTCGATACAAGGGGAGCCAAAGAATATTTGAAGGTATTAGCAGCTGAATTGTCAATTCAACCACACCAGGAGATTAATTATCTACAACAAAGTGATCAGTAGCAAAGTAGTTTGATAGTTTTGATAGTAGTGACAGCAGCAACGGTAACGGTAACAGTGTTAGCAGTAATTTGTAGCAAGTGTAACAATGATGATAGCAATAGTAACACAGCAAGATCAATAAGGATAAATTCGTAGGCATTGGATCGGTGACTTGTTGGATGATATTCATCATGTGAAAGTTATAACCAAGGGCGATATGGCACTAGCTCCAGTTCATCGATATAATGTAGGCATGTATTCCGTAAATAGTCATACGTGCTTTATTAAAAGAACTTGCATGACATCTTTTGTCCTACCCTCCCATGGCAGCGGGGTCCATATTGGAAACTAAGGGATATTAAGTCCTCCTTTTAATAGAGAACCGGAACAAAGCATTAACACATAGTGAATACATGAACTCCTCAAACTACGGTCATCACCGGGAGTGGGCCCGGTTATTGTCACTCCGGGGTTGCCGGATCATAACACGTAGTAGGTGACTATAACTTGCAAGATCGGATCTAAAGCATGGATATAATGATGAATTCATAAACGGTTCAGATCTGAGTTCAGCGCTCCCGGGCCCAAAGTGACAAGCATTAAGCATAGCAAAGTCATAGCAACATCAATCTAAGAACATAGTGGATATTAGGGTTCGGGCCCTAACAAAACTAACTCGATTACATGATGAATCTCATCCAACTCCTCAACGACCAGCGAGCCTACGAAGGAATTACTCACTCCCGGTGGGGAGCATCATGGAATTGGCGATGGAGATTGGTTGGTGATGACGAAGAACAAAGATCCCCCTCTCCAGAGCCCCAAACGGACTCCAGATCTGCCCTCTCGAGGAAGAACAGGGCTTGGCGGCGGCTCCGTCTCGTGAACATGATAATTCTTTCTCCCTGATTTTTATCTGGAAATATGTGAATTTATAGTATCAGGGGGGTCGTCAGCGGGGCCACCAGGTGGTTCTTGGCTCCAAAAATTCTTATTATTGATATAAAAATCCTCGCAAAGTTTCACTTCATTCCGAGTGTTGGGGAACGTAGCAGAAATTCAAAATTTTCTACGCATCACCAAGATCAATCTATGGAGTAATCTAGCAACGAGGGAAAGGGGAGTGCATCTACATACCCTTATAGATCGCTAAGCGGAAGCGTTCAAGTGAACGGGGTTGAAGGAGTCCTACTCGCAGCGATTCAGATCGCGGTTGATTCCGATCTAAGCACCGAACAACGGTGCCTCCGCGTTCAACACACATACAGCCCGGGGACGTCTCCTCCTTCTTGATCCAGCAAGGGGAGAGGAGAAGTTGAGGGAGAACTCCGACAGCACGACGGCATGGTGGTGATGGAGCTCGTGGTTCTCCGGCAGGGCTTCGCCAAGCACTACGGAGGAGGAGGAGGTGTTGGAGGAGGAGAGGGCTGCGCCCGGGAAGGGTGCGGCTGCCTCTCTCTCCTCACTATATATAGGGGTAAGGGGGTGGAGGAGGCGCCTAGGGTTCCCTAGGGGAAGGGCAGCGGCCACAGGGGGAACCCTAGATGGGTTTGGGCGCCCCCACCCCCTAGGAAACTTGCCCCCCAAGCCAGGAGGGGGGCTGCCCTAGGGGAGGCGCCCCCACCTCTCCTGGTTACGTGAGAGGGGCTAGGAGGGGCGCACCACCCCTTAGTGGGCTGGTTTTCCCCTTCCCCTTTGGCCCATGAGGCCCTCCAACACTTGTCGGGGCTCCCGAAACACCTTTCGGTCATGCTGGCCATAGCCTGGTACCCCCGGAACACTTCCGGACTCCAATACCCTTTGTCCAATATATCGATCTTCACCGCCGGAACTCCTCGTGATGTCCGAGATCACATCCGGGACTCCGAACAACCTTCGGTAACCACATACTATTTCCCATAACAACTCTAGCGTCGCTACGGATGAGAAAATCTCATCATAGTCAACTCCTTGAACATATGAAAAACTCTTCGCCACAAGTCGAGCTTCATAGACGGTGACATTACCGTCCACGTCCGTCTTCTTCTTAAAGATCCATTTATCCCAATGGCTTGCCGATCATCGGGCAAGTCCACCAAAGTCCATGCATTGTTCTGATACATGGATCCTATCTCGGATTTCATGGCTTCTGACCATTTGTCGGAATATGGGCCCACCATCACTTCTCCATAGCTCGTAGGTTCATTGTTGTCTAGTAACATGACCTTCAAGACAGGATTACTGTACCACTCTGAAGTAGTACGCATCCTTGTCACCCTACGAGGTACGGTAGTGACTTGATTCGAAACTTCATGATGACTATCATAAGCTTCTACTTCAATTGGTGTAGGCGCCACAGGAACAACTTCCTGTGCCCTGCTACACACTAGTTGAAGTGACGGTTCAATAACCTCATCAAGACTCCACCATCCTCCCACTCAACTTTCCGAGACAAACTTTTCCTCGAGAAAGGACCCGATTCAAGAAACAATCCCTATTGCTTTCGGACCTGAATTAGGAGGCATACCCAACTGTTTTGGGTGTCCTATGAAGATGCATTTTGTCCGCTTTGGGTTCGAGCTTATCAACCTGAAATTTTTTCACATAAGCGTCACAGCCCCAAACTTTTAAGAAACGACAACTTAGGTTTCTCCAAACCATAGTTCAAACGGTGTCGTCTCAACGGAATTATGTGGTGCCCTATTTGAAGTGAGTGCGGTTGTCTCTAATGCCTAACCCATGAACAATAGTGGTAATTTGATAAGAGACATCATGGTACACACCATATCCAATAGGGTGCAACTATGATGTTCGGACACACCATCACACTATGGTGTTCCAGACGGTATTAATTGTGAAACAATTTCCACAATGTCTTAATTGCGTGCCAAAACTCGTAACTCAGATACTCATCTCTATGATCATATCATAGACATTTTATCCTCTTGTCACGATGATCTTCAACTTCACTCTGAAATTACTTGAACCATTCACAGACTTGTGTTTCATCAAGTAAATATAGTCAGTATCTACTCAAATCATCCGCGAAGTAAGAACATAACGATATCCACTGCGTGCCTCAGCACTCATTGGACTGCACACATCAAAATGTATTACTTCCAACAAGTTGCTTTCTTGTTCCATTTCTTGAAAACGAGGCTTTCGGTCATCTTGCCCATGTGGTATGATTTGCATGTCTCAAGTGATTCAAAATCAAGTGAGTCCAAACGGTCCATTTGCATGGAGTTTCTTCATGCATATACACCAATAGACATGGTTCGCATGTCTCAAACTTTTCAAAATGAGTGAGTCCAAAGATCCATCAACATGGAGCTTCTTCATGCGTTTTATACCAATATGACTTACATGGCAGTGCCACAAGTAGGTGGTACTATCATTACTATCTTATATCTTTTGGCATGAACATGTGTATCACTACGATCGAGATTCAATAAACCATTTATTTTAGGTGCAAGACCATTGAAGGTATTATTCAAATAAACAGAGTAACCATTATTCTCCTTAAATGAATAACCGTATTGCGATAGACATAATCCAATCATGTCTATGCTCAACGCAAACACCAAATAACAATTATTTAGGTTTAACACCAATCTCGATGGTAGAGGTAGCGTGTGATGCTTGATCACATCAAGCTTGGAAACACTTCCAACACATATCGTCAGCTCACCTTTAACTAGTCTCCGTTTATTCCGTAGCTTTTATTTCGAGTTACAAACACTTAGCAACCGAACCGGTATCTAATACCCTGGTGCTACTAGGAGTACTAGTAAAGTACACATTAACATAATGTATATCCAATATACTTCCGTCGACCTTGCCTGCCTTCTTATCTACCAAGTATCTAGGGTGGTTCCGCTTTAGTGTCCGTTCCTCTCATTACAGAAGCACTTAGTCTCGGGTTTGGGTTCAACCTCAGGTTTCTCCACTAGAGCAGCAGCTGATTTCCCGTTTCATGAAGTATCCCTTCTTGCCCTTGCCCTTTTGAAACTAGTGGTTTCACTAACCATCAACAATTGATGCTCCTTCTTGATTTCTACTTTCGCGGTGTCAAACATCGCGAATATTTCAACGATCATCATATCTATCCCTGATATGTTATAGTTCATCACGAAGCTCTAGCAGCTTGGTGGCAATGACTTTGGAAAAACATCACTATCTCATCTGGAAGATTAACTCCCACTCGATTCAAGTGATTGTGGTACTCAGACAATCTGAGCACAAGCTCAACGATTGAGCTTTTCTCCCTTAGTTTGTAGGCTAAGAAACTCGTCGGAGGTATTATACCTCTTGACGTGGGCACGAGCCTGAAATCCCAATTTCAGCCCTCAAAACATCTCATATGTTCCGAGACATTTCGAAATCGTCTTTGGTGCCTCAACTCTAAACCATTTAACTGAACTATCACGTAGTTATCAAAACATGTATGTTAGATGTTCGCAACACCCACAGACGACGTTCGAGGTTCAGCACACTGAGCGGTGCATTAAGGACATAAGCCTTCTACGAAGCAAGGAGGACAATCCTCAGTTTACGGACCTAGTCCGCATAATTTCTACTATCAACTTTCAACTGAATTTTTCTCTAGGAACATATCTAAAACAGTAGAACTAAAGCACGAGCTTACGACATAATTTGCAAAGACCTTTTGACTATGTTCAGGATAATTAAGTTCATCTTATGAACTCCCACTCAGATAGACATCCCTCTAGTCATCTAAGTGATTACATGATCCGAGTCAACTAGGCTGTGTCCGATCATCACGTGAGACGGACTAGTCATCATCGGTGAACATCTTCATGTTGATCGTATCTACCATACGACTCATGCTCGACCATTCAGTCTCTTGTGTTTCGAGGCCATGTCTGTACATGCTAGGCTCGTCAAGTCAACCTAAGTGTTTCGCGTGTGTAAATATGGCTTACACCCATTGTATGTGAATGTTAGAATCTATCACACCCGATCATCACGTGGTGCTTCGAAACGATGAACTTTCGCAACGGTGCACAGTTAGGGGGGAACACTTTCTTGAAATTTTAATGAGGGATCATCTTATTTACTACCGTCGTTCTAAGAAAATAAGATGCATAAACATGATAAACATCACATGCAATCAAAAAGTGACATGATATGGACAGTATCATTTTGCTCCTTTTGATCTCCATCTTCGGGGCTCCATGATCATCATCATCACCGGCATGACACCATGATCTCCATCATCATGATCTCCATCATCGTGTCTCCATGAAGTTGTCTCGCCAACTATTACTTCTACTACTATGGCTAACGGTTTAGCAATAAAGTAAAGTAATTACATGGCGCTATCATTGACACGCAGGTCATACAATAAATAAGACAACTCCTATGGCTCCTGCCGGTTGTCATACTCATCGACATGCAAGTCGTGATTCCTATTACAAGAACATGATCAATCTCATACATCACATATCATTCATCACATTCTTTTGGCCATATCACATCACATAACATACCCTGCAAAAACAAGTTAGACGTCCTCTAATTGTTGTTTGCATGTTTTACGTGGCTGCTATCGGTTTCTAGCAAGAAAGTTTCTTACCTACGCAAAACCACAACGTGATATGTCAATTGCTATTTACCCTTCATAAGGACCCTTTTCATCGAATCCGATCCGACTAAAGTGGAGAGGCGGCACCGCTAGCCACCTTATGCAACAAGTGCATGTCATTCGGTGGAACCTGTCTCACGAAGTGTGCGTGTAAGGTCGGTCCGGCCGCTTCATCCCACAATACCGTCGAAACTAGATTGGACTAGTAACGGTAAGCATATTGAACAAAATCAACGCCCACAACAACTTGTGTTCTACTCGTGCATAGAAACTACGCATAGACCTAGCTCATGATGCCACTATTGGGGAACGTATCAGAAATTCAAAATTTTCTACGCATCACCAAGATCAATCTATGGAGTAATCTAGCAACGAGGGAAAGGGGAGTGCATCAACATACCCTTGTAGATCGCTAAGTGGAAGCGCTCAAGTGAGCGGGGTTGAAGGAGTCGTACTCGCAGCGATTCAGATCGCGGTTGATTCCGATCTAAGCACCGAACAACGGTGCCTCCGCGTTCAACACACGTACAGCCCGGGGACGTCTCCTCCTTCTTGATCTAGCAAGGGGAGAGGAGAAGTTGAGGGAGAACTCCGACAGCACGACGGCATGGTGGTGATGGAGCTCGTGGTTCTCCGGCAGGGCTTTGCCAAGCACTACGGAGGAGGAGAAGGTGTTGGAGGAGGGAGAGGGCTGCGCCAGGGGAAGGGTGCGGCTGCCCTCTCTCTTCCTCACTATATATAGGGGTAAGGGTGGTGGAGGAGGCGCCCTAGCGTTCCCTAGGGGAGGGGCGGCGGCCACAGGGGAAACCCTAGATGGGTTTGGGCGCCCCCACCCCCTAGGAAACTTGCCCCCCAAGCCGGGAGGGGGGGCTGCCCTAGGGAGGCGCCCCACCTCTCCTGGTTACGTGAGAGGGCTAGGAGGGCGCACCACCCCTTAGTGGGCTGGTTTGCCCTTCCCTTTGGCCCATGAGGCCCTCCAACACTTGTCGGGCTCCCCAAACACATTTCGGTCATCTGGCCATAGCACAGTACCCCAGAACACTTCCGGACTCCAATACCCTTCGTCCAATATATCGATCTTCACCGCGGACCATTCCGAACTCCTTGTGACTTCCGGGATCACATCCGAGACTCAACAACCTTGGTAACCACATACTATTTCCCATAACAACTCTTGCGTCACGAACCTTAGTGTGTAGACCCTACGGGTTCGGGAACCATGCGAACATCACCGAGACGTTCTCCGGTCAATAACCAACAGCGGGATCTGGATACCCATGTTGGCTCCCACATGTTCCACGATGATCTCATCGGATGAACCACGATGTCGAGGATTCAATCAATCCCGTATCCCGATACCTTGTATACGGGATTCGATCGTCGGTATCCCGATACCTTGTTCTATCTCGTTACCGGCAAGTCTCTTTACTCGTTCCGTAACACATCATCCCGTGATCAACCCCTTGGTCACATTGTGCACATTATGATGATGTCCTACCGAGTGGGCCCAAAGATACCTCTCCGTCACACGGAGTGACAAATCCCAGTCTCGATTCGTGCCAACCCAACAGACACTTTCGGAGATACCCATAGTGCACCTTTATAGCCACCCACTTATGTTGTGACGTTTGGTACACCCAAAGCATTCCTACGGTATCCGGGAGTTGCACAATCTCATGGTCTAAGGAAATGATACTTGACATTAGAAAAGCTTTAGCATACGAACTACACGATCTTTGTGCTAGGCTTAGGATTGGGTCTTGTCCATCACATCATTCTCCTAATGATGTGATCCCGTTATCAACGACACCCAATGCCCATGGTCAGGAAACCGTAACCATCTATTGATCAACGAGCTAGTCAACTAGAGGCTTACTAGGGACATGGTGTTGTCTATGTATCCACACATGTATCTGAGTTTCCTATCAATAGAATTATAGCATGGATAATAAACGATTATCATGAACAAGGAAATATAATAATAATAACTAATTTATTATTGCCTCTAGGGCATATTTCCAACACCGAGAACTTTTATTTCTGCACAAAAACAACATCATGGTAGTGCTGCTAAAAACAGCGTCAGTCCGGGGTTAGTTTCATTCAAATCATGCAAATTAGAGTCCAAAACAAGAGAAAAAGTGTGAGAAAAAGTAGATACGTTGGAGACATATCAGCCATCAAAATTATCATTGTTCTTTTCCTCTCTCCTTCTAATAATGTTAAAGTCGCCCCCAATCAAAATTGGAAGCTGCTCAGAACCGCAAATACAGACAAGATCCGCCAAAAACTCTGGTTTGAGTTCTGGCTGCGCGGCGCCATATACCGCCACAGTGCCCAATTAAACCCATCGGTCTTTGATCTAACCCGAAACTTAATGGCGAAATCTCCCATCACCAGACTTCGGACTTCCAACGACTCACATTTAGCCCCAAGTAAGATCCCACCGGATCGTCCTCTCAGAGGTAGGCAATGCCAATCAAAATCAACACCTCCCGATAAAGTACTTAGAAACTAGGGGGGTGAAACTGTCCCTTCCAGTTTCAGAGAGGGTGATAAAATCCAACTTATGTTCGATAGAAGCATCCGCTAGAAACCTTCTTTTAGCCAAGTCTGTCAGACCTATGCTATTCCAAATGATTCCTCTCATATTTCATCATGGAATTTTTTAGTAGTACGGTTCCTAGCACTTCTACGCACAGCCGAAGCTGGATAAATCTTTCGCTTCCACTTGCATTTAGGCTTGTTTTGATCCTCCGCCCGGTCCTCACAACCGGGCTCCATGGACCTAACTGCCTGAGAATCTATATGGGCAGAATCCCTTAGGGAGATAGAACCATCATCCTCCTCTGTCTCAGGATGGGATGGGGCAAGATCCGCACAAAAACTATCGAGAACCCTGACTCCCAACGCATCAATGTCGGAATCGTTCATAGGTTTGACCGCTGCTAAGTTTCGAATCAGTTCTAAAGCGCGTTCCGCTTCAAGATCCAGGATATCATTAACGGATTTAGAGATTTCACTATCATTACTACCTAGTGAAACTCCTAACTGATTTGCATTATGGATAATTTCATCATTAGAAAAATGCAAAATGGAATTGTAAGTGTTGACCGACATACCAGTAGTGACCTCAATTTCACGAAGCTTGGCCGCCCGCATGGCGCACCTCAGTTGCATGTCATCAACATCCGGCTGATACTGGAGGCGGCAGCTCATCCATTGCCCCTCGGACACAGGATCCGGAATCCCTCCAAAAGCGATGATCTCCTCCTAAGAGGCCACATTTGGGGTAAGGCCACCAACCCCACCCCCAACATGGCACCACCGGGCTGGGACAACCGGAGAAGCACCATGAGCCGTCGCAGGCACTGGCGAGGTTCTTAACGCACCCAGCGTCGTCAGCCGGCAACCGACGCCCGGGGACGCAACGAGTGCTGCCCCATCCAAAGGCGCGCAAGGGGAAGTGGGTGCGGGGGCCACCTGCCCGCGCTCCCCACTTGACCCGGCTCCCTGGCTGGAGGGTGACGCAACCACCATGGTCGGCGCCGCTGGGATCGACATCTGCAGCTCAGCGGGTGTCGGCCGGCTCCCGAAGCCCATGGACGCCGCAGGAGCGGCCACCAAGACCGCCGCAGGAGAAGTAGGGGCCGAGGCCGCCTGCCCGGGCCCCCCTCCCAAACCGGCCCCAACACAAGTCCGCGACGTAGCCACCACCGCACCCGGCACCGTCGGACTCCTCAGCCGTGGCGAAACAACAGAAGGAGTAGGGGAACGGGGACCGCCTACCCATGATCCTTCCCACCCTCGACCGAACTCATCTCAGTGATAATCGCATCCAAGCAACCATCCACAGATCCATCTGCAGCAACAAAGTCCAGGGGAGGGAGCGTGCGTTCTAACACATCATCACGCTCCACCCGATCACTCCAAAGTCTGGGAGGAGCAGAAGCTGGCTCAAATGATCCAAATCCGAGAGTGTTCATAGGCACAATAGTTGATGGTACATCCCCATTCCCGGGCGTCTGCGAGGCGGAGCCTGATACATCTACAACCTATCTATAATTTATGAATTATTCATGCTATTATATTATCCATCTTGGATGTTTAATGGGCTTTACTATGCACTTTTATATTATTTTTGGGACTAACTTATTAACCCAGAGCCCAGTGCCAGATTCTGTTTTTCCCCTTGTTTCAGTGTTTCGCAGAAAAGGAATATCAAACGGAGTACAAACGGAATGAAACCTTCGGGAAAGTTATTTTTGGAACGGAAGCAATCCAGGGGACTTGGAGTGCACGTCAGGGAATCAACAAGGAAGGCACGAGGCAGGGGGCGCGCCCTCCATCCTCGTGGGCCCCTCGTGTCTCCCCTGACGTATTTATTCCTCCTATATATACCAATATACCCTAAAACCATCGGGGGTAGAATAGATCGGGAGTTCCGCTGCCGTAAGCCTCTGTAGCCACCAAAAACCAATCGGGACGCTGTTCCGGCACCCTGCCGGAGGGGGGGAACCCTCACCGGTGGCCATCTTCATCATCCCGGCTCTCTCCATGACGAGGAGGGAGTAGTTCACCCTCGAGGCTGAGGGTATGTACCAGTAGCTATGTTTGATCTCTCTCTCTCTCTCTCTCTCTCTCGTGTTCTTGAGGTGATACGATCTTGATGTATCGCGAGCTTTGCTATTATAGTTAGATCTTATGATGTCTTTCCCCCTCTAGTCTCTTGTAATGGATTGGGTTTTCCCTTTGAAGTTATCTTATCGGATTGAGTCTTTAATGATTTGAGAACACTTGATGTATGTCTTGTGTGGGATACCCGTGGTGACAATGGGGTATTCTATTGATCCACTTGATGTTTGTTTGGTGATCAACTTGAGGGTTCCGCCCATGAACCTATGCATAGGGGTTGGCACACGTTTTCGTCTTGACTCTCTGGTAGAAACTTTGGGGCACTCTTAGAGGTTCTATGTGTTGGTTGAATAGACGAATCTGAGATTGTGTGATGCATATCATATAATCATACCCATGGATACTTGAGGTGACATTGGAGTATCTAGGTGACATTAGGGTTTTGGTTGATGTGTGTCTTAAGGTCTTATTTTACTACGGACTCTAGGGCTGTTTGTGACACTTATAGGAATAGCCCAATGGATTGATCGGAAAGAATAACTTTTAGGTGGTTTCGTACCCTACCATAATCTCTTTGTTTGTTCTCCGCTATTAGTGACTTGGAGTGACTCTTTGTTGCATGTTGAGGGATAGTTATATGATCCAACTATGTTGTTATTGTTGAGAGAACTTGCACTAGTGAAAGTATGAACCCCAGGCCTTGTTTCCTAGCATTGCAATCCCGTTTACGCTCACTTTTACCACTTGTTACCTTGCTATTTTTATATTTTCAGATTACAAAAACCTATATCTACCATCCATATTGCACTTGTATCACCATCTCTTCGCCGAACTAGTGCACCTATACAATTTACCATTGTATTGGGTGTGTTGGGGACACAAGAGACTCTTTGTTATTTGGTTGCAGGGTTGTTTGAGAGAGACCATCTTCATCCTACGCCTCCCACGGATTGATAAACCTTAGGTCATCCACTTGAGGGAAATTTTCTACTGTCCTACAAACCTCTGCACTTGGAGGCCCAACAACGTCTACAAGGAGAAGGTTGCGTAGTAGACATCAAGCTCTTTTCTGGAGCCGTTGCCGGGGAGGCTAGGTAAGCGGCACTCACACCCCGTCAACTAATCTATTTTCTGGCGCCGTTGCCGGGGAGGTGAGTGCTTGAAGGTATATCTTTAGATCTTGCAATCGAATCTTTTAGTTTCTTGTTTTATCACTAGTTTAGTTTATAAAATAAAACTACAAAAAAATGGAATTAAGGGTGCCTCATATGCTTCATCTTTTTAATGTCTTTCGTGAAAATGATGGGAAGGAAAATTGTGCTCAAGTACTAGAAGAAGAATTACATAGAATGATTGGCATAAAATATGTGAATGATGAGCATGATTACAATGTTGTTAGTATGAATTCTTTGAATACCCATGATGCTAATGATATGCAAAGCCACAAGCTTGGGGAAGCTATGTTTGATGAAGATGATATTTTTTGTCCCCCAAGCTTTGATGAGCAAATTTACTATGATGAAAGCATGCCTCCTATCTATGATGATTATTGTGATGACACGTATGCTATAAAGAATAATGATAACCATGAAATTTGTCATCTTGATCTTAATTTTCAATCACATGATAGTTATTTTGTTGAGTTTGCCCCCACTATTATTCATGAGAAGAATTTTGCTTATGTGGAGAGTAATAAATTTTCTATGCAAGTAGATCATGAAAAGAATGCTTTAGGTGCTGGTTATATTGTTGAATTCATTCATGATGCTACTGAAAATTATTATGAGGGAGGAATATATGCTTGTAAGAATTGCAATAATATCAAGTTTCCTCTCTATGTGCTTAAAGTTTTGAAGTTATGCTTGTTTTGCCTTCCTATGTTAGTTGATTATTGTTCCCATAAGTTGTTTGCTCACAAAATCCCTATGCATAGGAAGTGGGTTAGACTTAAATGTGTTAGTCATATTATTCATGATGCTTTATTTATGTTTCAATTCTTATCTTTTATGTGAGCATCATTGAAATCATCATGCCTAGCTAGGAGCGTTATACGTTAGCGCTTGTTGGGAGGCAACCCAACTTTATTTTAGTTTCTTGCTTTTTGGTTCTGTTTAGTAATAAAATAATGCATCTAGCCTCTGTTTAGATGTGTTTTTATGTTTTAATTAGTGTTTGTGCCAAGTAAGACCTATAGGATATTCTTGGATGATAATTATATGATCATGCTGTAAAAAAACAGAAACTTTAGCGCTCACGAGATTAGCTAAAACTTTTTACTAGAGAGTGCTATTTAGTTGATTATTTTTGCAGATTATTACTAGATAAATTTCTCAGGTCCACCAACTTATTTTAGAATTTTTGGAGTTCCACAAGTATACATTTGATAAAGATTACTACAAACTGTTCTGTTTTTGACAGATTCTATTTTTCTATGTGTTGTTTGCTTATTTTGATGAATCTATGAGTAATATGGGAGGGTATGAACCATAGAGAAGTTGGAATACAGTAGATATTACACCAACATGAATTTAGAATGAGTTCACAACAGTACCTAAGTGGTGTTTTGTTTCTTTCTCTAACGGAGCTCACGAGATCTTCTGTTAAGTTTTGTGTTGTGAAGTTTTAAAGTTTTGGGTAAAGATTCGATGGACTATGGAATAAGGAGTGGAAAGAGCCTAAGCTTGGGGATTCCCAAGGCACCCCAAGGTAATATTCAAGGACAACCAAGAGCCTAAGCTTGGGGATTGAAAGCACAAGTGCTCTCTAGGTGGTTTTGGTAATTAATGTCAACATATCTCTTGTTGGACTAACACTTTTATCTAGTATGTTTCAGATAAGTTCAACAATGGAGTGGCATGGACTAAAGGATGTGGGGACTCCTTCAAGATGCTAAGGACAAAGGATTGGCTAAAGCTTCAAGCTCAAGACTCTTCATTTTCCATTTTAGTGATCCCAGATCACATTGAGTCTATAGGAAAAGCCAATACTATCAAGTAGGGATGAGGTGTTGCTTAATGAGCCTCTTGCTTCATGTGCTTAGTGATATGCTCCAAAAACCTCAACTACTTTCCCACTTCCATGCATATGTACTAAACCTAAAAGTCAAACTCGGCCCCACTGATTCTTTCTATCCGGCGACACCGAGTTTTGACGTCTTAGCCACTGCCACAAACCCTAGGCAAATCGGTTCTACCGATAGGGATCTCGATCTCACCGAGATGGGATTGTAATCTCTCTGTGTATGTCCATTATCAAAATCGGTCTCACCGGGTTTGAGTAATCGGTACTACCGAGATTACAATGCAAACTTTCTGGTTAGCTAATTACCAAAATCGATCTCACCGAGTTTGTGTAATTGGTCTCACCGAGTTTGCCTGGCCAACTCTCTGGTTAGCTAATTACCAAAATCGGTCTCACCGAGTTTGAGTAATCGGTCTCATCGAGATTACGTTATGCCTTAACCCTAACCATATCGGTCCTACCGAGATGCAAGTCAGTCCCACCGAAAACCCTAACGGTCACTAGGTTTACTAAAATCGGTCTGACCGAGTTTGTTGATTCGGTCCCACCGAGATTGGTAAATTGTGTGTAACGGTTAGATTTTGTGTGGAGGCTATATATACCCCTCCACCTCCTCTTCATTCATGGAGAGAGCCATCAGAACAAGCCTACACTTCCAGCATCCTATTTCTGAGAGGGAACTACCTACTCATGTGTTGAGGCCAAGATATTCCATTCCTACCATATGAATCTTGATCTCTAGCCTTCCCCAAGTTGCTTTCCACTCAAATCTTCTTTCCACCAGATCCAAATCCTATGAGAGAGAGTTGAGTGTTGGGGAGACTATCATTTGAAGCAAAAGAGCAAGGAGTTCATCATCAACACACCATTTGTTACTTCTTGGAGAGTGGTGTCTCCTAGATTGGCTAGGTGTCACTTGGGAGCCTCCGACAAGATTGTGGAGTTGAACCAAGGAGTTTGTAAGGGCAAGGAGATCGCCTACTTCGTGAAGATCTACCGCTAGTGAGGCAAGTCCTTCATGGGCGACGGCCACGGTGGGATAGACAAGGTTGCTGCTTCGTGGACCCTTCATGGGTGGAGCCCTCCGTGGACTCGCGCAATCGTTACCCTTCGTGGGTTGAAGTCTCCACCAACGTGGATGTACGATAGCACCACCTATCCGAACCACGCCAAGAACATCCGTGTCTCCAATTGCGTTTGAATCCTCCAAAACCCTTCCCCTTACTTTCTTGCAAGTTGCATGCTTCAATTTCCGCTGCCTATTTACTCTTTGCATGCTTGCTTGATTTGTGTGATGATTGCTTGACTTGTCCTAAGATAGCTGAAATTGTGCCTAAAATCCACTTAAACTTAAAAATGGTTAAAAATTGCAACTTTGGTACTTAGTGTCTAATCACCCCCCCTCTAGACACCTCTTCTCAAGGTCCCACAAGTGGTATCAGAGCTATTGGTCTCCATTGCCTTGGTTTAATCACCATTGGAGGAAGATGGATGAGTCTACTTTGGGGAGTCTTAGACATAGAGTGCCTATTCTTG
The DNA here is from genome assembly GCA_021605205.1 of Aegilops longissima. NCBI lineage: Eukaryota > Viridiplantae > Streptophyta > Magnoliopsida > Poales > Poaceae > Aegilops > Aegilops longissima. The sequence goes on from CM038682.1 coordinate 155,570,939, forward strand.
ATGAGAGTATTTTCATGAGTGGAAAAATGAGATGCTTGCAATTTTCAATCAATATCATTTGAACAAGTACATTGCTAGCCCTTGTGCACCTCATATTGATCCTATGCTTCCTACCCTTGATGAAGCTATTGACATGACTAGAAATCTTAGAACTGTTAATCTCATCACTAGAGGCTTGCCTAGAAACTTGATTAGAATATTTCCTACTCTTGAGTGTGCTTATACTATATGGAAATTTCTTGAGGAACGTTTTCCAAATTATTCCTTGAAAAATCTAGATGAAATTCTCCATAAGTCTATTGCCTTGAGTAAGATGAATACTAGTGATCCTATGTTTGGTGATTGTCTATTTGAGGTTACAAACCTTACGCGTGCCAAAGGAGATGTTGGAATTATTGGTGATATTATTTCCGAAGCTATAAGAATTCATAGACAAGATCATTGTCAAACTCACTCTAACGTATTACCCTCTCTATGACTTGATCCACCACATGACGATGTTGAACATGGATACTATGATGAGGATGATGATAGTGACTTCGATCTTGATGATGCAATGAGACATTTTGGTCTTATGGCAAATCTTCGTGGATATGTATCAGGAGGAAAGGAATGGGTTCTTGACAGTGGATGTACTGATCACATGACCGGAGATAAAGACATTTTTCGTGAGCTTGCTGAAAATGATAGTCCTCGAAAGTATGTCACTTTTGGTGACAATTCAAAGGGTAAGGTGGTTGGCCTTGGTAAGGTAGCCATATCACATGATAGCTCCATACAAAATGTCATGCTCCTTGAGTCTCTTGGCTACAACTTACTTTCAGTATCTAGACTTGCTGATTTCGGTTTCAATGTCCTATTTACTGAAGTAGATTGCCAAGTGTTTCGTCGAGACAATCACAAAATGGTCTTTACCGGCATACGTAGAGGTGATCTTTACATTGTTGATTTCTCTAAAAAAAGGCACAACCCAAAACTTGCTTCATTGCTAAATCCTCGAAAGGTTGGTTATGGCATAGACGACTAGGTCACATTGGCATGAGAAACCTTGACAAGCTTATTAAAGGAAATCATATCCTTGGTGTTAACGATGTCATATTTGATAAGGATAGACTGTGCAGTGCTTGTCAGGCAGGTAAACAGGTTGGAGGAAGGCATCCCGTGAAAAACATCATGACCACAAGGAGGCCACTCGAGCTACTTCACATGGATCTCTTTGGTCCCAACTCTTACAAGAGTCTCGGTGGAAATTCTTTTGGTCTAGTTATAGTTGATGATTTTTCAAGATTTACGTGGGTGTTCTTTATTGATGATAAATCACAGGTCCAAAAGATCTTCAAAAACTTCGCTAGGAAGGCCCAAAATCAATTTGAAGTGAACATCAAGAAGGTTCGCAGCGACAACGAAACGGAGTTCAAGAACGCAAATGTGGACACCTTTCTTGACGAAGAAGGGATTTCACACGAGTTCTCGGCTAAGTACACACCTCAACAAAATGGAGTTGTTGAGAGGAAGAACCGGACGCTCATTGAAATGGCGAGAACGATGCTTGATGAGTACAAGACGCCAAAGCATTTTTGGGCAGAAGCGGTTGAGACAGCTTGTCATGCAACAAATCGCTTGTATCTTCACAAGCTACTCAGCAAGACGGCATACGAGCTCCTCACCGGTAACAAACCCCAAGTTGGATACTTCCGAGTATTCGGCTCAAAGTACTACATTCTTGATAAGCATCGTCGTTCTAAATTTGCCCCTAAATCTCATGAAGGTTTCCTACTAGGTTATGGCTCAAACTCTCACACTTACCGTGTCTACAACAATTTCACCCGAAAGGTTGAAGAGACGGTAGATGTGAAGTTTGATGAATCTAACGGCTCGCAAGTAGAGCAATTGCCAATTGATGTAGGAGACAAATACCCTTCAGAAGCAATCCAAGACTTGTCTATTGGCAAGGTCCGTCCAACGGAGGTGAAGGAGAGTACCTCGTCCGTCCAAGTGGAAGCCTCTACTTCACGACAAGGTGAACCAAGAGTTGATACGGAAGCATCCACAAGTGGGACACACCAAGATGAAGAAAACGAGGAAGTGCATCAAGATGAACGTCAACAACCTCCTTCTCCACCACGACAAGAGAACGACAACACCAACAATGAAGAAGGCCAAGAAGAAGAACAAGATGAAGAAGATGTTCAACGAAGACCCAAGCAAAAGCTATCACGAGTTCGAGCAAGAATAGCTAAAGACCATCCCGTCGAGCAAATCTACAATGACATTCAAACCGGGAGAATCACTCGCTCTAAAACTCGTTTAGCTAACTTTTGTGAAAACTATTTTTTCATCTCTAGCATTGAACCTATGAAGGTTGAAGAAGCATTGGAATATCCAGATTGGATAAATGCTATGCATGAAGAGCTACACAATTTTGAGAGGAACCAAGTCTGGACATTGGTTGAGAAGCCCGACAACAACCACAACATCATCGGTACCAAATGGGTGTTTCGCAACAAGCAAGATGAAGATGGACAAGTAGTTCTCAACAAAGCACGTCTCGTCGCCCAAGGCTACACACAAGTCGAAGGTATGGACTATGGTGAGACTTATGCTCCCGTTGCTAGACTTGAGTCCATTCGCATCTTACTTGCCTATGCTAATCATCATAACATCACCTTGTACCAAATGGACATTAAAAGTGCTTTTCTAAATGGTAAAATAGAGGAGGAAGTTTATGTTAAGCAACCTCCCGGCTTTGTCAATCTTAAGAAACCAAATCATGTTTACAAACTTCACAAAGCTCTTTATGGTCTTAAACAAGCTCCCAGAGCATGGTATAAATGCTTGACCAAGTTCCTTATTGAAAAAGGCTTTGAAATTAGGAAAATTGATTCTACTCTTTTACTAAAAGGGTTAATGGATAAATATTTGTGTGCCAAGTCTATGTTGATGATATTATATTTGGTTCAACTAACCCTCATTTTAGTGAAAAGTTTGGGAAGCTAATGTTGGAGAAGTTTGAGATGTCTATGATGAGTGAACTCAAATTCTTTCTTGGTTTGCAAATCAAGCAAACTAAGGAAGGTACTTTTGTCTCTCAAACGAAGTACACTAAGGACTTATTCAAGAAGTTCAATATGCAAGAATGCAAAGGTATGTCTACACCCATGCCTACTAGTGGACATCTTGACTTAACCAAAGATGGTGAACCGGTTGATCAAAAGGTTTATCGCTCTATGATTGGTTCATTGTTATATCTATGTGCTTCACGTCCCGATATCATGCTAAGTGTGTGCATGTGTGCACGATATCAAGCTGCTCCTAAGGAATGTCATCTTAAGGCCGTGAAAAGGACACTGAGATACTTAATTCATACACCAAATTTTGGCATTTGGTATCCTAAGAGGGCATCTTTCGATCGTGTTGGCTACTCCGACTCGGACTATGCCGACGACAAGGTTGATAGAAAGTCCACTTTGGGAACTTGTCAATTTCTTGGTAGATCTCTTGTGCCTTTGTCCTCCAAGAAACAAAAATCGGTATCCTTATCCACCGCCGAAGCGGAATACATTGCCGCTGGATCATGTTGTGCTCAATTACTTTGGATGACCCAAACTCTTAAAGATTATGGGATATATGTGAAACATGTTCCATTGCTTTGTGACAATGAAAGGGCTATTAAAATTGGTCATAATCCTGTGCAACATTCTCGAACTAAGCATATCGAAGTTCGTCATCATTTCATTCGAGATCATGTTGCTAAGGGTGAAATTGATCTTAAGCATGTTCGCACCGAAAAGCAATTAGCGGATATATTCACTAAACCCCTTGATGAGAATGTAACATCCCAAAATTCTAAATTTTGGAATGTTATAATAAATAGATAGATTTGATTGTTTGATTGATTGACTGAAAGTGAGTGAATTTGAAACTTTTTGAAAGTTAAATGAGAGGGAATAAAAGGACTTTCCCAAACTTTCATTTTTGCTTTTATGATCTTCGGGAATTCAAATTCTCTTCATCACAAAACCCTGGAGAGGAGATGACATGACTTCTTTCATTTATTTAAATGACAAGGGGTGTTGAAAATATTTGAATTTCATTTGGAAAATATTTCCAACCCATGAACTTTATGCAACTCAATGATTTTCACGAGCGAAGATAAAATGACTTCTTCAAAACATATGAAATATGAGTTGGGAGTTTCAAAGAATTAAATTCAAAGTTCTTTTGAATTTATTTTTCAATTTGGAGTTATTTGAGTTTTATTCAAATTATTTTTCTCCAAAAATAAAATATATAGAAAACAGGGTAACATGATTCCCTACATCAAAAAATTGGAGAGAAATAAATTTGAATTAATTTTGGTATTTTTAAAATGATTTTCATTGGATTTTTCTAGAGCAGAAGCACTCTTTGTTTTATTTGAATTTGTGTGTATTTTATTTGAAGATAGAATAATGTTCAACTTGTGGGAAATATTTTTCTGAAAATTTTGATATATAATATGCCTATATAAAATTCTATTTTGGTTTTATTTATTCAGATTTCCTTTTCTGTTTCTAAAAAAAACTGCACGTGCGCCTGGGACTAACTGTCGCCGACGTGCGCATCATAGTACCAGCGGGCGCCTCATCTTTTCTTTTTCTATTTAATATATGGGCCAGGCCCAGCGGGCCATATTCCTTCCCCATATTTTTTTTCTCCATAGTTAATCTTTTTCTTTTCTATTGCTCAAAGAAAATTACAGTGTGCTTGCGCGGCCGGCCGAAAGTCTTTTGGCCCATGCCACGCAACTCTCCTTTTCTCCTCTATTTCGTATATTTTCGTCTACATTTAGTCCCACAGTGCCTAGCTTTTGAACCCTAAACCTCTTTTCCACCTATAAATATAGACCCATAGAGCCTCCAAAAATCATCTGATTCGGGTTAAATCAATATTTTGGTTTGACTAGATTCATTTAAGAAAAATATATTTCTCCTCACCGGCGCGACTTCTTCCCTCTCCGAAGTTGTCTTTTCTCTACCATATAAAGGTATATTTCTTTGTATTTTTTCCATAGCTTATTTTTCTTCTGTAAAACAGCTTGACCCTGATTTTTCAAATAGCCATAACTTTTTACTCGTTCATCTAAATTAGATGAAACCAGCGCCTACAATTTCGTCTTTTTCTCACCTATCCAGTTAACCCGTCACGTCAACTTTTTGAAATTTTCAAATTTCGAAATTTGTTCAGATTCATATTCAAACTTCTTTTGTTCATAACTTAAGTTCCGTAACTCCGTTTGAGTTGATTCTTTTTGCAAATCGAAGCTCTTGACCTAAACTTTCTGATAAGGCCAAATTCACATAATTTTGGTACTGTTAAAAATTGTTTTATGTTGCAAGAGTTATTTGCTTGGTTTTGATGTTTTCCGGATCGTTTTCTTCGTTCGGACCGATGTTTTGAGTGATTGCTTATGTGTGGCTACTATTGCTTGATTACGATAGTTTGACCGGAGTGTGACGAGTAGAACTATCAAGAGTTTTGAGTGCGAACCATCTTCGCCAACATTGCAGGCAAGTAACACTTTGATCATACCTTTTCTACTATCCAGTTTTTATGCATTAGATCTATCCTCAAATATTGCATGATTAGGATCTAATTAAATTATGGGTTTTGGGTAGTAGTTGAGGTAGTACCTATTACCTGTTTATTTTCAAACCCTTGGGAGTTACTTCTACGTTTGCTTATTATTGCCATGCTATGCTAGTAGACGTGGATTGGGTGAGTGTATTCCATGACAGATGTGAGATTGTTAAATTAATGGTTAATTTAAGGTGGCAACTTAAACACACATCTGGGTGGATTGAGGCACCTGGTTTCTATCAGGACTTGCCTGTATTTCTTCGGACCGCCACCCAGGCTCAAAAGGATCATGAGATTATTCAAACTAGAAACTTCCGTGTGCAGCCACAAACCATTATGGGCTCTGGCATAGTTGATTAAGTTGTGCGAACTCTTACGGGTAGACTAGCAGATGTAGGGGTTGTAGGTTGGTACGGTCTACCCACATGTAAGGTGCTAGTGCTTCTGAAAGACTATGTCTCGGTCATCCGTTTCTCAAACATCATGTAGTGCGAGAAATCAAACGGAGGAGATCGAGTCTTGTGGGGAAAAGTGCGCAAACCTCTGCAGAGTGTATAAACTAATCATGGTTAGCCGTGTCCCCGGTTATGGACATCTTGAGTATCTAGTTCTTGGATTATCCTGTTGATCTCATCAAGTTACTTTAATTAATATTGTTGGGTTTTAATGAGTACTTTTAATTGGGATTGAGGACGCTGTCAACCATTCTCAATGTTTAACAACCACCATGATAGTTAAATAAATTTATTCCTTTGCAGTAGGGAAAAATTGGCTTTTCGCAAAAACTGTAACCATAGAGCTTTCCACCAGCCATATATGCATATAGTATAGGCTTATTCTTTCATTACTCTCTATGTGTTACATTGCCAAGATATTCCATGTCTTGACCTGTTTCGGGCTGCAACTTTTCATGTTGCGAGACTTTTGCACGACAGTAAGTGATATGTTAGGGTTACGATTTCTACACTCAACTTTGCCGTTGGTGTTGATGGGAATCCACAGCCTTGTTGCTTCCGCTATATTTTGTATTGAGGTAATAGTTTTTACGCTACTTTATACATGTGATTTACCTCTGTTATAAATCCTCGAGCATCTTGTGTGTCAAAGATACCGATCCAGGGATGACACTTAAGCATAGAGACTTGATCCATTCGGGTCGGGTCGCTACAAGATGGTATCAGAGCACATGTTGATTGTAGGACGTGACCCTAGAAATAGGCAAGCCCATAGGAAAGATTTTCTCTACAACTTCTTTTTTCAAAAAGATCTTTTACCTCTCTTCTCTTTTGAGCTTATTCAAAAATTCCTTTTAGTGAGACTATACCCCTTTTTCCTTTTGACCACTCAAAGATTCGACTGATGAGACCACTCCAAGGAGTACAAGATATCAGGACAACCACGACCACTACGGAATGAAGGAGATTTAACCGTGCATTTGAATAATGGAAACTACAACGGTTGAAGACTCCGAAGACTAGGAGAATTTGAGGGATATGAAAATTTCCAGATTTAGTATGACCTAGGAAGGCTACCCTTATGGAACCTGGCAGACTATGGAAGCTGTCAATACCCGAGATCAAGGTGTATCAGAGAAAGACCGGAATATGGAGAGTTAAAAACTCAAAGTTCTGTCAAGAAAGCCCCAAGGCAGGAGATATCAATTATGGAATGATAGCTCATCGCAATAACATGAGCAGAAACACGGCTATCCATGATGTTATCATCGCTTATGCTATTGTCGCCGTGCTGAGTTAAGAATGCATATGCATGGAAGGATTGGATGGTAGAATGCTGATGGAGCACCTATCAGCAAGATGAAGTTTTAACCTTAGCTAGTGTATCACCAGGATCTGGAGTGTTACATCAAGAAGTTAAATGGAGTTACAAGAAGCAGTATTTGATAAGGAAGCGTTTCGTGAAGAACTCGGGACCTAGAAACTGAAAGTAGCCAATCTGGAGGAGCAAAACCTCGAGATACCGGAGATTCGTCAGGAACTGAAAGACGGTAGGACCATGGTTCATGCCAAGGATATTGAAACCCAGAAGTTTGGAACGCAACTCCAAAAATATTAAAGGACGTCATGATAGACTTTGCGACAACAGAGATGATCTGGCAAAAGAACTTGAGAAGGACAAGCATGACCGGAAGAAGCCATCGAAGACATGAACAAGACTTGAAGAGTTTGGCGACGTTGAAGATTTATTGACCATTAGAAGACCAAAACCCCGTTGTACCTACGTTAGATGCGACGTTTGTGAGCTGTCATTTGTTTGTTCTTTTTCAGACAGCCACAATAAAACCTGTCTTTTCAAAACTATTGTTTGTTTTGTGTGTATCCCTCTCTATCTCTCTTATCCCACCCCAAAACCCTTGGACCCAATAGAGGATGAATGGAGATGAGCTCGTATTATCTGGATCGATGAGTCAATTGGAGACAGACCGATGGATTTAGAACATGGATGATCACATGGAGAATAACCCTATAGCTGGAAAGTATATGACCCAGCATGCTCTTCAATGCTTTGAAAGAGGTGCTGCTACTTGGTGGGGGTTGTACCAAACCATCAATGGATGGCAAGGAGTAACCACTTGGAAGGAATTTAAGTTGACCTTGCCAAAGTCTCGGTTTGTGTCCCAGAGAATGAAGCCTTATGGAAATGATATGGAGAAAGTGCATGCAAGCTTTGTGGAGAAAAAGGACACAACCATAAAGAACACCAGGATGAATACCCTCATAAGTGGGGGATTACCAAAGGAGTTAGCCGAGGATCTCAGGGAACTTCGGTTGGAGATTGTCCCCAATGGTTTTGTTGCAGCAATGGAAGTTCAGACTACCTTGTTGGGAAAGATCCGTGAAGCTCAGAAGGATGACAAAGAGATCGCTGAGGTAAAAGAGAGGATGAGCAAAGGAAAGGCCAATGGCTTTCGTAAGGATGAGCACGACACCTTATGGTTCGAGGATCGTGTATATGTGCCTAATAATGCAAAGATCAGGAAGTTAATACTTCAGGAGGCTCATGACTCACCATACTCGATTCACCCTGGAAACACCAAGATATATTTGGATTTGAAGGAGAGTTTCTGGTGGACTGGTATGAAGAAGAATATTGCGGAGTATGTAATCGTAGGTGCTGTATGCCAGAGAGAGTAAAAGCAGAGCATCAGAAGCCAGCAGGATTACTACAGCCGATGCCAATACCCGAATGGAAGTGGGATAAGCTTGGCATGGATTTCATTACCGGATTTCCCAGAACCCGACCTGGACATGATTCTATCTGGGTATTAGTTGATTCGCTTGACTAAAGTGGCTCACTTTATCCCAGTGAAAACCACCTATACAAGTGAGAAGTTGGCCAAGATATATTTGACCAGGATCGTATGTCTGCATGGAGTTCCGAGGACCATCGTATCAGATAGAGGAACACAATTTACCTCAAAGTTTTGGAATCAGCTGCAGCAGACTTTGGGTGCTAGGCTAGAGTTCAGTACAGCCTTTCACCCGCAGACAGATGGATAAATCGAGAGAGTCAATCAGATTCTGGAGGACATGTTGAGAGCGTGTGCGCTAGATTATGGATCTAGTAGTGATGATAATCTACCTTACGCAGAGTTCTCATACAACAACAGTTACCCAGCCAGTTTGAAGATGGCCCCTTTTTAAGCTTTGTATGGGAGAAGGAGCCAGACACCGTTGATGTGGGATGAAGTTGGAGACTGTTAGTTGTCTGGACCAAATGTGATCAAGGAGTCAGAAGAGAATGTTAAGTGAATTCGAGATAGACTGAAGGTAGCTCAGTCCAGGCAGAAGAGTTATGCAGACTCAAAAACGCAAGGAGGTAGTCTATGAAATTGGAGACAGAGCATGTCTTCATGTGTCCCCTCTGCGAGGAGTTAAACGATTTGGAGCTAAGGGAAAGTCAGCCCCGAGATTTGTAGGACCATACCGAATTTTGGAGCATATGGGAGAAGTGGCCAACAAGTTGGAGTCACCCGAAGGACTGTCAGGAGTTCATGATGTGTTTCACGTTTCCAGTTGAAGAAGTGCCATGCAGAGATGGCCAATATTCCCCTGTAAGGACGCTTGACCCTGGAAAGGATAATGATGTTCCACGAAGTGGAGTATGGACTTCATAAGTATATGTTTTTATCTCGGTATGTGGGATATCCCACGAGGATGAAGAGATGAATTACTATTGGATATAAAGGAGGTATGAGGTTGGAAATATGGATCAATGGAAATTCCATGATGAGTCTGAGTAGTCATGTCCTAGTTTGGTGCCAATAGAAGGAAGGAAGACAGTACAATTGGATGGATTTAAGAATACTAGGAAGTTGGAAGTTGGAATAATGATCAGAAGCCCGAGGATAAGTTCAAGGACTACAAGTGATGAGATGGGCCATAACCCACAGGCCCCAGGACCTGCCAAGAAGCAAGCACATTCTTGCTGAAGGAAAAACCCTGGAATAAGTTACGATTTTATCAACCGACGATTCTATAGGAGTTTACGCAAAACCTGAGAGTTGTTAAGGAACGATAGATGTTTGTTTGGCTTGCAGAATCAATGGATTTATCCGAACTTGGTTCTTCGACAAGAGAAATTCTGCAATGCTTGTGAGGATGACTGAGTGTTAGAATGCGATATTCGCTAAACCATGTACAAGGTAATGATTTGGGTGCGGGATGGATTGATCACCATACCGACTTACTCTTATTATTCGCCTTGCTATATGGGATGGTAAATCTGAGTGACTTACCTATAGTAGAGAGACGACGATCAAAACCTTGTTTGCACCTTAGAATGGTATAAGTATTTTCCCTTGTACACAGCAGCTGTTGCCAATCGTAGGATATATGGTGAGGTTCAACCCAGACCCGTTTTCTGCAGGAGAAACCATAAATTGTTGACCACCATGAGATATCGATAGTAGTTTAGAATTGGCGCCAGACCCGTCAGCTATGAAGACCCAGTCTTAGGATAACCTTACCAAGAGGAAAGGACAAAAGAATTGAGGAAAAGGTTATGCCACTACCGAAAGAGCCCAGAGAAGGAATTATACTGAAGATCTGAGAAGACCGACACTGTCAACAATAAGGATGGAGCATATGAGTTTTGATGGAACCGTAACCATGCTTCTAAGGGTGGTAGCACCCGAGACCCCGGAGACGATCGATGGATTTTTGAGAAGACCCCAAACCTAACCTATTTCTTTCTAGCCTCTCCGAATCTCGAGGACGAGATCCATTTTAAGGGTGGTAGTTTTGTAACATCCCAAAATTCTAAATTTTGGAATGTTATAATAAATAGATAGATTTGATTGTTTGATTGATTGACTGAAAGTGAGTGAATTTGAAACTTTTTGAAAGTTAAATGAGAGGGAATAAAAGGACTTTCCCAAACTTTCATTTTTGCTTTTATGATCTTCGGGAATTCAAATTCTCTTCATCACAAAACCCTGGAGAGGAGATGACATGACTTCTTTCATTTATTTAAATGACAAGGGGTGTTGAAAATATTTGAATTTCATTTGGCAAATATTTCCAACCCATGAACTTTATGCAACTCAATGATTTTCACGAGCGAAGATAAAATGACTTCTTCAAAACATATGAAATATGAGTTGGGAGTTTCAAAGAATTAAATTCAAAGTTCTTTTGAATTTATTTTTCAATTTGGAGTTATTTAAGTTTTATTCAAATTATTTTCTCCAAAATAAAATATATAGAAAACAGGGTAACATGATTCCTGCATCAAAAATTGGAGAGAAATAAATTTGAATTAATTTTGGTATTTTAAAATGATTTTCATTGGATTTTTCTAGAGCAGAAGCACCCTTTGTTTTATTTGAATTTGTGTGTATTTTATTTGAAGCTAGAATAATGTTCAACTTGTGGGAAATCTTTTTCTGAAAATTTTGATATATAATATGCCTATATAAAATTCTATTTTTGTTTTATTTATTCAGATTTCCTTTTGTTTCTAAAAAAACTGCTGCACGCATACTGGGACTAACTGTCAGCCGACGCATGCATCATAGTACCAGCGGGTGCCCCATCTTTTCTTTTTCTATTTAATATATGGGCCAGGCCCAGCGGGCCATATTCCTTCCCCATATTTTTTTTCTCCATAGTTAATCTTTTTCTTTTCTATTGCTCAAAAAAAATTACGGTGTGCTTGCGCGGCCGGCCGAAAGTCTTTTGGCCCATGCCACGCAACTCTCCTTTTCTCCTCTGTTTCGTATATTTTTGTCTATGTTTAGTCCCACAGTGCCTAGCTTTTGACCCCTAAACCTCTTTTCCACCTATAAATATAGACCCATAGAGCCTCCAAAAATCATCTGATTCGGGTTAAATCAATATTTTGGTTTGACTAGATTCATTTAAGAAAAATATATTTCTCCTCACCGGCGCGACTTCTTCCCTCTCCGAAGTTGTCTTTTCTCTACCTTATAAAGATATATTTCTTTGTATTTTTTTCCATAGCTTATTTTTCTTCCGTAAAACAGTTTGACCCTGATTTTTCAAATAGCCATAACTTTTTCCTCGTTCATCCAAATTAGATGAAACCAGCGCCTATAATTTCGTCTTTTTCTCACCTATCCAGTTAACCCGTCGCGTCAACTTCTTGAAATTTTCAAATTTCGAAATTTGTTCAGATTCATATTCAAACTTCTTTTGTTCATAACTTAAGTTCTGTAACTCCGTTTGAGTTGATTCTTTTTGCAAATCGAAGCTCTTGACCTAAACTTTCTGATAAGGCCAAATTCATATAATTTTGGTACTGTTAGAAATTGTTTTATGTTGCAAGAGTTATTTGCTTGGTTTTGATGTTTTCCGGATCGTTTTCTTCGTTCGGTCCGATGTTTTGAGTGATTGCTTATGTGTGGCTACTATTGCTTGATTACGATAGATTGACCGGAGTGTGACGAGTAGAACTATCAAGAGTTTTGAGTGCAAACCATCTTCGTCCACATTGCAGGCAAGTAACACTTTGATCATACCTTTTCTACTATCCAGTTTTTATGCATTAGATCTATCCTCAAACATTGCATGATTAGGATCTAATTAAATTGTGGGTTTTGGGAAGTAGTTGAGGTAGTACCTATTACCTGTTTATTTTCAAACCCTTGGGAGTTACTTCTACGTTTGCTTATTATTGCCATGCTATGCTAGTAGACGTGGATTGGGTGAGTGTATTCCATGACAGATGTGAGATTGTTAAATTAATGGTTTATTTAAGGTGGCAACTTAAACACACATCCGGGTGGATTGAGGCACTGGTTTCTATCAGACTTGCTGTATTTCTTGGACCGCCACCTGGGCTCAAAGGGATCATGAGATTATTCAAACTAGAAACTTCCGTGCACCCACAAGCCATTATGGGCTCTGGCATAGTTGATTAAGTTGTGCGAACTCTTACGGGTAGACTAGCAGATGTAGGGGTTGTAGGTTGGTACGGTGTACCCACATGTAAGGTGCTAGTGCTTCTGAAAGACTATGTCTCGGTCATCCGTTTCTCAAACATCATGTAGTGCGAGAAATCAAACGGAGGAGATCGAGTCTTGTGGGGAAAAGTGCGCAAACCTCTGCAGAGTGTATAAACTAATCATGGTTAGCCGTGTCCCCGGTTATGGACATCTTGAGTATCTAGTTCTTGGATTATCCTATTGATCTCATCATGTTACTTTAATTAATATTGTTGGGTTTTAATGAGTACTTTTAATTGGGATTGAGGATGCTGTCAACCATTCTCAATGTTTAACAACCACCATGATAGTTAAATAAATTTATTCCTTTGCAAGAGGGAAAATTGGCTTTTCGCAAAAATCTGTAACCATAGAGCTTTCCACCAGCCATATATGCATATAGTATAGGCTTATTCTTTCATTACTCTCTATGTGTTACATTGCGGCATATTCCATGTCTTGACCCGTTTTGGCTGCAACTTTTCATGTTGCGACTTTTCAAACGACGAGTAAGTGATACGTTAGGGTTACGATTTCTACACTCAACTTTGCCGTTGGTGTTGATGGGAATCCACAACCTTGTTGCTTCTGCTATATTTTGGATTGAGGTAATAGTTTTTACGCTACTTTATACATGTGATTTACCTCTGTTATAAATCCTCGAGTACTGTGTGTGTCAGCATACCGATCCAGGGATGGCACTTAAGCACAGAGACTTGATCCATTCGGGTCGGGTCGCTACAGAGAAAGTGTTTTGCAGGTTAAGAGGAGAATTGAACATCATTGATGCTTCAAACTTGGAGTAGAAACTCCATTGGATACATGCAAGGCATGAGATTATGACTAATCCTTGATATTTCTCTTACGATGAATATATTATATATCTTGGATATATTTCTGTCTTGTATGTTATCTAACCCATGTAGGTACTTGGTTGAATCAAATTCCATGAGATTGTGATCAACTCATAGCTTGAGCAATCTCTACATCACCAAGTCTCTACACTATGGTGGTTGAAGTCAAGGAAGCACGGAATCTTTCAAATATATCCTTTGACAATCTCTATAATTAAGCTTCGTGATTAAATTCTCTTTTTCACAAGTGCTACCCCTTGCAAGAACTAACCCATGTAGGAAGATGGACTCAAATTCCAAATGGTGCTCCCAACTCTTGATGAGATACATCAACCTTGAGCAACCCACACAAGTTCAACTACATGGTCAACACCACCAACTAAGGTATGTCATTCCATCTTAGAGAAGCTTTACTCCGATACGTGAGCTAAAGCAACTCGACAAGATGTGAATACATCAAAATGCTTAAACGAAAAATGGTAACCCCATTTTGAGCTTAAACGATGAGTATGACCCATGATCAAGTGATCTCACTTGACTCATAAGTCAATATACTCTAACATAGGTGACTTTGTCACCGACCACCTCTAGATGAAGCTCTCTCATGTTCTTGTCTGTGTTTTTGCATTTATCTCATGCATATTTGCTTTCCCTTTCAAAAAAACTTCATCTAGATTTCTTTTTGTTTGTTCTGCATTTTCTGCATCCAATTCCTTGCAAATCTTTGTGAGATCTTACTAGACCAGAGAGCAGAGGTGACAAGTGTTTTCTCTGCGATGAACTCGGTTTCACCGATTTGTTGTTTTCGGTCCAACCAAATTCTTTTGGCACAACCGAAGCATACCACTCGGTGCCACCGATTTCACAACAGGAAAGACAGTTTACCACTTATTCTGTGATTCTTCTGATCCAGCTCCACTCAATGAATCTTGTCCTCTATAAGCATCACATTTTTTATCATTGCTTTGCGCTGTGTCTCAAGGACCAAACCCATTCGACAGATTCCAGAAAGCCCTTCTTAGAAATTGATGTCAAAGGGGGAGAGAGAGATCACATCAAAGCTTATCATTTAGAGAGAGATCACATCAGAGAAAGAGTATATCACCTTCTTAAGGAGGAGAGAGAGATCCTCAAGGGGGAGAGAGAGAGAGATCTCCAGGAGGAGAGAATACTGAAAGTATTCCTCAAGGATCCCAGATGCTTGATGTTCAAGAGGAGAGATGCCACATGCCTTTTTGGGGGAAAGACATGTTCATATGTGATTATTTGCTTTAAGCTCTGTTCATTCATATATTTCAGCTCTGATTTTCTGTTCCCTATTTTTTCCCAATATCCCATGCTAGATTCAGGGGGAGCAAGACATCTGAGGGAAGGAAATCATTTAAATTCATTGCATATCTTTACTCTTGGGGACATGTCTAATCAAATGTGGTACTTAGTACTCATTCTCTACATGTCATCCTAGTCTTGGTATTATTGTGGTTTCTTCTGTTTGCTCTGGCAAGTAGGTGCATCTGTGTTACCTAACCTTGTTTACGCAGGTTCATTCCATCCTAAGCCAACTCAAGACTACAAGGTAAGTATATGCATCACAATCATGTATATGAGGAATTCTTGCTGATGTACATACTGTTTGCAAGAAGGACTTATGGACATGAAGGTATTTTCCTTAATATTCTTTGCTCTGATGCATATGGCCAAGATACATGTAACACATTGCCTACTCTATCATTGTTATGCTCTCACATGTTTCTATATTCCATACTCACATGATTGCATACATGTAGGGGGAGCCTATGCCTGTTACATGTCCTTCCAAAGCTTTAATTGCTATTCTTTATATCTTTATCTAAAGCTTTGATGTATGTTGTCATCAATTACCAAAAAGGGGGAGATTGAAAGCACAAGTGCTCCCTAGGTGGTTTTGGTAATTAATGTCAACATATCTCTTGTTGGAGTAACACTTTTATCTAGTATGTTTCAAATAAGTTCAACAATGGAGTGGCATGGACTAAAGGATGTGGGGACTCCTTCAAGATGCTAAGGACAAAGGATTGGCTAAAGCTTCAAGCTCAAGACTCTTCATTTTCCATTTTAGTGATCCAAGATCACATTGAGTCTATAGGAAAAGCCAATACTATCAAGGAGGGATGAGGTGTTGCTTAATGAGCCTCTTGCTTCATGTGCTTAGTGATATGCTCCAAAACCCTCAACTACTTTCCCACTTCCACGCATATGTCCTAAACCTAAAAGTAAAACTCGGCCCCACTGATTCTTTCTATCCGGCGCCACCGAGTTTTGACGTCTTAGCCACTGCCACAAACCCTAGGCAAATCGGTTCTACCGATAGGGATCTCGGTCTCACCGAGATGGGATTGTAATCTCTCTATGTATGTCCATTATCAAAATCGGTCTCACCGGGTTTGAGTAATCGGTACTACCGAGACTACAATGCAAAGTTTCTAGTTGGCTAATTACCAAAATCGGTCTCACCGAGTTTGTGTAATCGGTCTCACCGAGTTTGCCTGACCAACTCTCTAGTTAGCTAATTACCAAAATCGGTCTCACCGAGTTTGAGTAATCGGTCTCACCGAGATTACGTTATGCCCTAACCCTAACTGTTGGGGATACAACTACTGAGTGTGAACCGCCCTGGAGGGGCCGGGTCACCCTCGTCCATGATCCGGGCCCACAGAGGGGGCCCAGAGCCCAGAGGTGAATTAAGGTCCGTTTATGTAAACCGCCTTCGTGTTGTAACTTGTGTTGTAAGATAAGAGAGAAGAGACCGAGACGGACAATTGTATGAGCCGGATCGGGACTCTGTAGACCGGCCGGGCGTCAACCCGTGTATATAAAGGGACGACCCGGCGGCGGATTAGAGAGAGACAATTCGAGGCCTCGGCGAAGCTATTGCTCCAGAGTCGCCGAGATCACATCAATCCCATCACAACTAGACGTAGGCCTTTCCTTCATCGAAGGGGCCGAACTAGTATAACTCTCGTGTCTTTGTGTCCACCTTAACCCCTCTAAGTTAACCCGTACGATGGCCCTGCGACTAAGTCCTTTCGCGAGGACATCTGCCGTGACAATTCCACGACAGTTGGCGCCCACCGTGGGGCTATCGCACGATGGTTTGATGATCTTAGAGGGCAAGTTCGAAGGACTCGAAGGCTATGTTGTGGGCCGGATGACTAAGAGTCGTCGCGGCAAACTCTACATCGACGATGCGGACTGGGGCCCCGAGGCCGGCTCGATCGAGTACGGGTACCGGGTCCCCTTTGGTGGCATACACGTTTTCATCGGCAAGATCGGCGAGCGGGGCTGGGCCGGACATCCGCACCGACCCGCCGAGACGGCTCGGCGGGCGAGGAAGAGTCCCGCCCTGGCTAAACCGGCTGTCAAGCGTGCCTTCGTGGGAGTCGCCCACGGAGACTATGAGGGCGATCAGATCTGGCGGCGAAACCGTTGTCTACTCGGGCGACGAGTCATCCCACGGAGAAACCGAGTCTTTGTACCGGTGCAAGATGGCCAGATCGGGGCTGTTCCGACGGAGAGAGTATTCGGACTCCTTTGATCTACCCAGCCGGGTTGGAATTTTCATGGCGGTACACTGCGACGCTTCACTCTTCGACATGGCGCCCATCGTCGCCCGGTTCAAGAGCGGTGGTGGCAGCCGGGAAGGAGGCCCGTCGCGCCGCCGCTCAAGTTCTATCAGAGTTATTTGACGCATTGGCTGCGCTCATGGCGGAGGCTAACCCGGTGGATCAGGACCTGCACAACGCAGAGATTGCAAGGGTGAAGGAACAGATCGCTAAAGCTAAAACGGATTTGGCAGCCGCGGACGTGAGGATGGCGGCGGAACGGGCCGCTTTGGATGCGCAGGCTTATAGGCTCATGCTGGATCAGAGTGCATCACATGAAGTCATGAAAAGGAAGTACAGATCCCGTTTGCCTTCAGTTTTCGAGGGAAGAGAGCTCTTCAACACCCCAGGGGCAGGGACCAGTAATCCGCCACTGGTGGTAAACCGGCCGGAAGCACCTGGGATGGCCACGCCGGTTCAACCCCGCGTGATAGATCAGCCTCGCCATCATACCGGCGCGCCCCAGACTGTGCAGACACCTCCGGGTCACTACTCCAACCCGATGGACAACCTTGTCGCGGCTGCGGCACGATTGGAGGCGATTCCGATCGAGGGCGATTTACCACAGGTGGTGGAAACACGCCGGGTCAAGGAGCTCCTCAGGACGGCCCCGCTCAACAGAAGCGATTCATACGCCGGACCGGATCCACTCCACCCCCGCCCACCGGAGTTATAGCCGCGCGCAGATGAACCGGCCGTGTCAAGCAACGCGCAGCGCGGTCCTCCTCGAGGCAACAACCCGGTCGGTGGCTTCGAAGACGCTCAAGTGGTGGTGGACCGGGCCAGGGCACGTAGGGAGGCCGAGTTAACAGCACAACATGAGGATCATCAGCTCGCGCCGGTTCGTCCGACCATCTTCGAACCGGGGGTCACGTCCGGCTCATTGGGGGTGCCTTGCCTCGTCCCCGCTTTGCGCAATGTGCGTTTGCCCAAGGACTTCAAAGGGCCACGCAAGGTGCCCAATTATACCGCCGATTTGGCTCCAGAAGCGTGGATAGAAAGCTATGAGATGGCCATGGAGATGCTGGATGTGGACGAAGCTGCGTGTGCGAAATATTTCACCATGATGTTGGAAGGTACGGCCCGAACTTGGTTGAAAAATTTGCCACCCAACTCAGTTAGTTCGTGGACTCAGTTACGGACCCGGTTCATTCAAAATTTCAAAGACACCTGTAAACAGCCCATGTCTGTGGTGGATTTGGCGGCTTGTGTCCAGGCAGAGGGAGAATCTACAACACATTGGGTGCGCCGCATTTCGGAGGTTTTACATTCATCAGACCGGATCAACCCCGATTCCGCTTATTTTAACCTCGAAGCCAACCGCGGTTTGAACCGCTGAAGTTAAAGCTGGGTCGCATGAAGCGTTTTGCAATGACATGGGCACGCCATGGGCGTTTTGGTAAAATATGCTGATTACGATAGTACCAAGGATCCCGAGTCCGAGGATGACGGAGTAGGGAAGGGAAAGCGAATAGCAACTCCAGAGGCCAGAGCACCATTCGGCGGTAATGGGGAAACAAGCGTAAGGCTAACGGTAACATGGGCTTCAGAGCTAACACCAACGCAGCAGGACAAGGGTCAGCGGCGCAAAGGTAAGCAATCAAACCGGGCGGTGCACAAGGTCACAACCGGAGCGTTTGAATTACCTATTGAATCAACCTTGCCCAAGCATGGGACGAAGGAGGCACCGCGAACCACCTCTGGAAGGATTGTTATATTATGCAGGAGTTCAAAAATTCGACGCTTTCGGTATGATCAAGGGCCCGGCGGTTCGGGTCCGCCCGGGTTACGGTGGAGGAAATTCGCCCGGTGGTAATCCGGCGGCAAGGCAATCGAACAATCGTAACAATCGAACATTCGAGAACCAAGGGGTTATAATCAACAACAGCAGCAGATCGGGTTACCAAAGTAATCCAAAGCAGTTGAACGGTGGATGATACCATGTCTTTACCACCAGCTTGGACAGACGAGACCGAAAACTTGAAGCGGGCGGTCGGTGTTGTTGAACCGCCGCGCCAGCATTACTGCGCTGGTCAGAGCAGCCTATTGTATGGAGCAGAGAGGATCATCCTCCCCGGGTTTACAATCCGGGTCAGCTAGCCCTAGTAGTGGCACCTCAGGTGGGAGGATACAAGTTTACCAAAGTACTTATGGATGGAGGAAGCAGCATCAACATCCTGTACTACGAGACCTTCCGACGTATGGGGTTGACGGATAGGCATCTCAGGCCGTCCAACACAGTATTTCACGGTGTGGTGCCCGGCAAGTCTGCGTACCCGGTCGGTAAGATAGCTCTGGAGGTAGCTTTTGGAGATGAACATGACTCCAGATCCGAAACATTAACGTTTGAGGTGGTGAAAACCCAAAGCCCTTACCACGCCCTGTTTGGGCGGCCGGCTTATGCTAAGTTTATGGCACGGCCTTGTTATGTTTATTTGCAGCTGAAAATGTCGGGTCACAAAGGGACGATAACGGTTCACGGGAGCCGCCGGATTGCGTTGGAATGCGAGGAAGGTGATGCGGCTTATGCAGAGTCGGTTTGTGCCACCGAGGAGTTAAAGTATTATAAAGACAATGTTGATCCGGCGGATATGACCCCGTTGAAAAAGCCAACTACAGAGCACGATCCGGATTTGAAGTTTAAGTCGGCGGCTGAGACTAAACTTGTTGATTTTGTGCCCGGTGATTCATCCAAACAGTTCACCATCAGTGCTAACTTGGATCCTAAATAGGAAAGCGCGCTCATCGAGTTCATCCGTGAGAATCGGGACATTTTTGCATGGAAGCCTTCTGACATGCCAAGTGTACCGAGGGAACTCGCTGAGCACACTCTTAATGTTGATCCCAAGTACAGACCGGTAAAGCAGTTTCTACGCCGGTTTAACGAGGAAAGGCGCAAGGCCATTGGAGAGGAGGTTGCCAGGCTCTTAGCGGCAGGGTTTATCGTTGAAGTTTTCCATCCAGAGTGGCTTGCTAATCCGGTGTTGGTCCTTAAGAAAAATGGCACTTGGCGCATGTGTGTGGATTATACAGATCTTAACAAGGCTTGTCCAGCAGATCCTTTCGCCCTCCCCCGTATTGACCAGATTATTGATGCTACGGCGGGTTGTGAGCGTTTGAGTTTTTTGGATGCATATTCCGGATATCATCAGATTAAGATGGCGGTTAAGGACCAGGAGAAGACGGCGTTTATCACCCCTTTTGGAGCTTTCTGCTATGTATCTATGCCTTTTGGGCTCAAGAGCGCCCAAGCAACTTATCAACGTTGCGTACAGAATTGCTTACATAAACAGATCGGCCGTAATGTGCATGCTTATGTGGATGATATTGTGGTTAAGTCAAGGGAGAAGGAAACACTGATTGAGGATTTGAGAGAAACCTTTGACAACTTGCGGGTGTACAAGATGATGCTTAACCCGGCCAAGTGTGTTTTTGGTGTTCCGGCAGGCAAATTATTGGGTTTCCTTGTGTCCAACAGGGGGATCGAAGCTAATCCGGAGAAGATTACAGCTATCACCTCCCTGGCTAAGCCAAAGTGTATCAATGATGTCCAACGTTTGGCAGGTCGGATTGCTGCGCTAAGCCGGTTTATCAGCCGCCTAGAGAGAAGGCCATTCCTTGTACCAGATGTCAAGAAGACGGATCAGTTAAATCGAGTTCCGCCACCGATGAAGCATTGAGGACTTAAAGCGCAATTGGCCAACCGCTTTGTTCTCGCCGCTCCCATTGACAAGGAGCCGCCTGTTATATGTTGCTGCTAATGCCGGGCGATCAGCAGAGCCATTGTGGTGGAACGGAAGGAGGCAGGGAAGGAGTATCCGGTTCAACGGCCGGTTTATTACATCAGCGAGGTTCTCATTGAGTCTAAACAAAGATATCCGCATTGGCGAAGCTGGTATATGGAGTTTTATGGCAAGTCGAAGCTGAAGCAATATTTCCAAGGGCACCCCATCACGTTGGTCGATTCAGCCCCTTTGGGCGATATCATACTGTAACCGGAAGCGATCGCCGGATTGCTAAGTGGGCTATAGAACTTGGGCCACACGGTTTAAGGTATGTGCCTCGGACGGCAGTAAAGTCTCAGGCACTTGTGGATTTCATTAACGATTGGACAGAGTTGCAAGCTACCGAGGAAAAGCCGGATCATACCTATTGGACCATCCACTTTGATGGGTCCAGCAATTGAGGGCTCGGGGGTGGAGTCGATTAACTTCCCCACGAGGTGATAAGTTCTGTTATGTTCTTCGCTTAATGTTCCCCTGTACTAACAATGCAGCTGAGTATGAGGCTTTGCTCCACGGTCTCCGGATGGCTAAGGAGATGAATCTAAGCCGGGTTAAGTGTTTTGGTGACTCGGACTTGGTGGCCCAAAGCAAGTATCGTGTACTTGGGATTCCAAAGATCCACTCATGGCTGCGCATCACGGAGGTGGATATTGTTGCAGGACACTTTAAAGGGTATCGTGGACCATGTGGACCGTCGGAAGAACGGCGGCGGATGCTCTAAGCCGGCTGGGCTCTCAACGTAAACCGGTCCCGCCTAATGTCTTCCTTGATGTATCGCACAATCCTCGGTTAAGCTTCCCGATGAAGTTGATTTGGCTATTCCTGATCCGGAGGCTCGGTTGGTGGCGGCCTTGCATGTCATTCGGATTGACGCTCCCTTATTTGGCATACATGAACCGGGCGAGTTACTGGAAGATGAGACGCTGGCCCGGCAGATTGTTCGCGGTCTAAGTCTATGAGCATACATAAGGGCGAAGTTGCATCATTACAAAGATGTCCGGGGCATTTCAGCGTTGTGTGTCCCTCAAGAAGGCCGTGAGATACCTGCATGAGATCCATGAAGGGATTGTGGTCACCACGCTGGTTCAAAGTCCTTGGCCAAAGCGTTCCGCCACGGTTTCTATTGGTTGACCGCCCATGCTGATGCAGAGGAGCTGGTCAGCGATGTGATGGTTGCCAAAAGTTTTCCAGACGTGCTCACGCATCGCCCAAGAATTGAGGATGATTCCAATTACTTGGCCGTTTGCGATTTGGGGTTGGATATGGTTGGACCTTTCAAAAGGTCCAAGGATTAAAAGACCCACCTGTTGGTGGCGGTTGATAAATTTACAAAGTGGGTAGAGGCAGAGCCTGTTAGCAAGTGTGATGCGGCCACGGCGGTTCAGTTCATCAAAAAGGTGATTTTCCGGTTTGGGTTTCCACACAGCATCATCACGGACAATGGCACTAATTTGTCCAAGGGAGCCATGAAGGAGTTTTGTGAACGAGAGCACATCCGGCTTGATGTTTCTTCAGTGGCCCACACGCAGTCCAATGGTCAAGCGGAACGAGCTAATCAGGAGATCTTGAGAGGTATTAAACCCCGGCTTATGGTCCCTTTGGAGAGGACGTCGGGTTGTTGGGTAGAAGAGCTACCATCTGTGATATGGAGTATCAATACTACCCCTAACAGATCCACTGGATACACACCGTTCTTTATGGTCTATGGAGCGGAGGCGGTCCTTCCCTGCGATATCCGTCATGACTCGCCCCGTGTGGCGGCTTATGTTGAGGTTGATAGTGAGGCGGCACGGCAGGACGATTTGGATCAACTGGATGAAGAGCGAGATATGGCGGCTGCTCGTTCGGCGATTTACCAGCAGGATCTTCGTCGGTATCACAGTCGGCGGGTTAGAACAAGAACCTTTCAGGAGGGAGACTTGGTGCTTCGGCTCATTCAAGACCAGACAGATATGCACAAGCTATCCCCACCTTGGGAAGGGCCCTTTGTGGTCAGCAAGAATCTGTACAACGGGTCATACTATCTGATCGATGTTCGAGAGCGAAAAGACTCACGCACGTCAGAAGAGGAGACCAACAGGCCGTGGAACATAGCTCATCTTCGGCCTTATTATACCTGAGCCATCGGCTCCACTTATGTACATATTAAGACGATGTATATATTATGAATAAAAGCAATAAACCGGATCCTCGGCTAAAGCGGGGTATCCGTTATGTAAAAAGTCCGGTTTGGGTACATGGAGATGTTGTTGCAAAGCGGCCTCCGGTTTAACCCTTGGTCTTGCTTTTCAGAAGTTTTGTCACTTGGGGGCTTGGTCGTGTCCGAACCAATGCTACACCTTTTGATGGGCGAAAGCCACCAGATCACTTGGGGACATGGTCACGTCTGAACCAGTCACGCCTCTTGGTCGGCCTAAGGCCATAGAATCACTTGGGGGCTTGGTCGAACCCGAACCATTGCCATGCCACTTGATCGGCATAATGCCACGATTTCAGTTGGGGACGGCTGCCTTGAACCATCGCTACACCTTATGGGGAGCTTGGTCCCGTCCGACCATGGTAACACCATCGATCAAAGCTCAAGATGCCTCTTCTTGCAAATGGTTTTATCACGCCTTTGCTTCCATGTGGTTTTCGTACCAGTTATTTGAGTTTTATTTGCCTTCTTAAACCGACAACCTTTTTTAAACCGGATTCAGGTTGTCAGTTAACGGAATTAAGTCCATTTTTTAATCCGGCGTTTTTGTTCCGGTTTGATTTTTTTTTCTTCTGTTAACATCCCATTATGGGGTAACAGGGGGCTTGTTATGCCCGACACGGTTTACACGGTAAACCGGCATTCTAAGCGCGGGAGTTATTTTCTCCTTTGACGGTCATGGTTTATACAACCTCCGCCTCAAGATTGGCAAAGCCAACTGCGTGCCCGACGCTGGCAGGTATTTTTTGTATCATAAAGTTTGGTCATATACATCCATATTTTCTTATATAAATATATATAAGCGTCACAAGCCGGCTGGTGACACAAGCCGCTGTGGCGGTTTAAAGAATTTGTGATTGCAGGCGAACTAAGTTGACGGTTCATCAATCAACAATATCAGTATCACCATGCAAAGGATACAGACTGGGGTCATAAAGGCATTGTTCAAAACAAAGTGCTGACTATCCTATTACAAAGCCTTCCAAGGCCCGGTGTTTCGCGTGGCGTTATGACTAGCAGTTCCGGAGGCGTCACCCGGCTTGACGGATTAGGCTTCTTCGCCAGGTTGACGTGAGGTAGAGGGGGCGCCTGGCGTCGGTTCAACTTCTTCCTCTTCATCACCCAAAGCTCGGAAGTCATTGGTAGACCGGTCAATCCGGTTAAGGCCCGAAGATGCTTCTTCACTTATCAGCTCAGCCGGATCAACGTCGAGGGCATAAGTGTGCTTAGGATTGGAGGAACAAGGCTCGCACTTCAGAATGACAAACTCCACCCGCTTGTTATTTGCGTCATAAAAGAGCGGTGAACCGCCGGGTTGGCTTCGCTGCCGTTGACTCGCCAATGACGATCTCCTTTGTTATCCGCTTGTATGCCGTTATCAAAAGCTTCACCATTCTCTTGAGCGCTGGGGAAACCCTTGGCTATGTCAGCCGGATCAAGGTCCGCTATCCACGCCTTGGCGCGAGTCAGAGCCAGCAGGGTGCCAGCCCGGGCCGCGGATCGCTTCAATACTTCAAGCTGCCCCGGAACCATGGACAGCCGGTCCAGTGTATCTTTAATCAGGGACGGAGCCGTGTTGTCGTAGGATGTGGCACATATGACTCGCTGGGCGCCGGTATACAGCTGCTCAATCAGCGTATAAGCGGCCTTGAGCTTCTTCCGCACATCGAGCCCATATGCGCAATACGCTTGCTCGCACCGCTTTCGACAGCTCAAAGTTAAACCGCGGAAATATCAAAATTGTGATAATCGGTGCAAATTTTCTTACCAAAGATGGCAGAGGTCATGGCATGCACTTGGCGCTTGAGTCCGTAAGCTCTTCACCACCGGTTTAAGAGCTGCTTCACTTCTTCCGCCCGTTTTTCAAACCGCCTTCTCGGTGTCCCAGCTTGGCCTGCTCGGATTTATACCACTCCTTCAATTGTTCCATAGTGGCCAAGGCAGTTTTCAATTCGTCCTTGGCCTTGGTGGTTTCGCTTGTTGAGTTTCAGATTGGCTCAAGGTCCTTGAGTTGCACGGTTTGCTGGTATATTTCATTACGATAACAAAGGAGCGCGTTAGTTGTTTCATTATAAAGTCCCAAGATCAATATAAATATTCAACTTGGCACTTGGGGGCTAATGGCTAGTTGATCTCCGTTTGCTATGAGGATACAGAAATTCAGTCCCGGTTTAACTATGCTAAGTTGAACCGACCCTTGGGGGCTACTATACATCCAAAGTACAAGAAAGGCATAACTTGTTACCTCATAGCGGTCCTTCATACGGTTTACCAGACCAGCTTCAAAGTCACGGCTGGTATAGAGCCGGTTCGTAAACCGGAGTGAAGTTCTTGGGCGAGAAGTTGTCATAAGCCGACATATCAGTTTTCCCCTTATCTTTACTCATAGTGGCAGACTCGTCCTTGGCGCTGTGTTTTGCTAAGGCGACCGGTTGGCCAGGAGTGGTGTAGCCAGTGCCCGTCACAATAACATCATCATTTTTGACTGGGCTGGCCGGATTGGCGATCTTCTTTGGGCTTGGTGCCTTCATACTCTGGCTCGGCGGTTCAACAGTTACGACCCGCTCTGTGGCCAGACTCGGTGGAGCAGGATGCGAGGTTTCCACTTGGGCCTCCGGTTCAGTTTCTGGCGGGTCAGCAATGTCGTCTCGGTACAACTCGCCAGAGCTATTTTTGGCGACTTCAGGATTTTCATGGGTTTGCTCTGGGGTCTTTTCCGGATCAACATCCACGGTAGGATCAAGGGTTTTCGCTTTCTTACTCAAGCGAGCCTTGGTGCTGCAATATTCAGAATTGGATTAAGACAAATCGACCAAGACAATTGTAAACCGAATTGGCGGACAGCAGATATGCGTTCTGCGGCAACTTTAAGCGGAGGCAGTTGCGTGGTTGATGAACCGCCAGAAGAGTTGGAAGAGGCCTGATAATTCGGGTCAGACGGATTGAGAGGACATCGGAAGAAACCTTTTAAGGGATAACGCCAGAGAACAAGTCACCTCGGACGACGCCCGGGTTGGTGTGTCCGTAAACCGGATGAGGTAATCCGTTGGCCACTGTGCCGGGTCGTACGGCGCTCTTCAGCCTGCTGCGTCTTCAAGGAAAGGTTTGGATTCAAGTAAGCACAGGAATGATATTTTTTCACTTTCCGGACGGCGCGACGAATTCTTTTAACCGGCGCAAGGTCGGATTCGAAGAAAGAAGGATTACCTCAACGAGGTCGGCATGATCGGCTTCAGCGTCATCCTAGGAGGTAAAATTGTCAGTAAAAGGAATACAAAGGGACAAATCATAAGCAAGAAGAAACACAAAGCGGAAAGCCGGTTTACGGTGGCTCCCTCGTAAGAATATCAAGTTTTACCTCAGCTTCTGATTCTTCGTCCTCCGCGGATCGATGACTCGGCGTTTTCTTCTTGCCTGCCTTCTTGGTGGCCTTGGACTTTACACTGGCGCCCGAGCCGGTTTGGTACGGTTCGTATGAGCTGTCACCGAGAAGTAACAAGGATTAATGTATATCAACAAAGTATTAAGGGCCCGAAAAGCGGTGAGTAGAGCGTTATCACGGCGGTTTGTTGGCAACACAGAATGGAGCCAACCCGGTTAGGCTGCAGACGGAGATCGGTTCATCAAGCATCTTCTTCACAATCTCTGTGACCTCAAGTTCAGTTATGGGCAACTTGTGACGCCTTTGAGGGTCTTTGAGGCTGCGGTGTACTCGTTCATCAATCCGGGGGCGGCTTAGTGGCAAGACGCCCAAGAAACCCAACACCGCACAAGGTCCACACCGTTAAGCCATTGGCCATTAGAGCCCGGAGCTTGATAATTTGAGGCGCGAAGTTCTTCCGTTCATGGCGGTTAAGCGTAAAGGCAGCGGATGATGGTTCTTGAGCGGTGAGGACGGTAACCCGCAAAGGGTTCTCGTTGGGTGAGCAGTGTTCGGCAGTAGAACCAGGTTTGGTTCCAATCTTTTGGATGGCTGTGGTGTTTGGCATGAGGAAAGTCCACTTCCTTCCTCTTCGGATTGAAACGCCGCCCAGCTCGTGTTGGGACCATCGAAAATTCTGTCTGACGGTTCAAGTGGAAGAAATCCGGAACAGCTCCACAGATGGTTCTTCTTGAAGATAGACTTCACGAAGACTTGAAAATTGCATATGTTTGACATAGAGTTCGGGCCAATATCCTGCGGATGGAGCTTAAAACTTGCAAGGACGTCCCGGAAGAATTTTGAACCGGGCGGGCAGAATCCCCGGTCTAAGTGCTGCATAAACACAATTACTTCTCCTTCTTGGGGTTCGAGGGCATTCGCCATCCGAACACGCCGATGGAGGATATTTTTGGAGCCAAGGCGCCAGTGGTGACGTAGCCGTTGAGTTGCGTTTCAGTGATCTTGGACCGGACCCAATTGCAAGCCGAGAATTGAGGGGCCATTCCGGAAGACTAAACTGCGAAAGAAAAGGAAAAACGGTTCACCGTTAAAAGGTTCAGGCATATTATACAGTGTTAAACCGGCAATTTGGCAGCTAGCTTTCAGTTCCGGTTTAACTGAGGACTAATGGAGTGACGGATTAGCTATCCAAAGTCAAACCGCCAAAAGAGATAGAACTGAGAAATTCACTAAGTGTGGACAGAAACAGATTTCACATGCGGATGGAAGTAATTTAGATCTACCGAAGGTTCAGGGAGGAAAATTTCTGCGACCTATGTAAGCCTCATAGAGGGCAGGAAGATTCGTGCGTCCTAAACAAGATCTAAACAAAATGAAAGATGAAACAAGGGATAAAACCGATGGCGGAGTGGTCGCCGCACAGGATGTGTACTACGGCCGAATCATACGGCCATGGCAGGGCAGGTATGAGGACACTGCGATGAACACCCGTGAACTACAAGAGGAACGGGGACTTTGACATTGGATCTAGGGTTTGAAGAGGAGCTTTACCTGATACACCGAGCGGCGGAGGAGCGCTAAAGAGCTTCTGGTCCGGTCAGGTTGATGCAGCGGCCTGGCACTGACGCGGAGGTCGAAGGTCGGCGGCGACGGCGGAGCTTCAAGAGCGGGAGCGTCACGAGGAAGGAGAAGAGCGGAAGAAGAAGAAGAGAAAGGGGCCTGCCGGTCTATTTATAAGGACCCGGAGCAATCAACGAGCGCGAGAATCGAGGAGTCAAAAGCGGCGGACGGTGCAGCGGTCGCCTCGATTTCCGGGATAGCATTAAATGAAGAGAATCTTACTGTTTGGATTTCTTTATTTAAGATGATGTCAAGGCGCCCCGTCGCGG
This sequence comes from Aegilops longissima, assembly GCA_021605205.1. NCBI lineage: Eukaryota > Viridiplantae > Streptophyta > Magnoliopsida > Poales > Poaceae > Aegilops > Aegilops longissima. Next base: position 155,599,771 of record CM038682.1, read on the forward strand.
GGATCGGAGGATGACGTCATGGCGGTTCAAGCAGATGGCAGTTTACGAAAATATGAAAGGAGATCAAGAGTTTCCTAAAGATGTTGAAGATTAACATGAACCGGTTCAAGTCAATCTGGGGCCTAATGTTGGGGATACAACTACTGAGTGTGAACCGCCCTGGAGGGGCCGGGTCACCCTCGTCCATGATCCGGGCCCACGGAGGGGGCCCAGAGCCCAGAGGCGAATTAAGGTCCGTTTATGTAAACCGCCTTCGTGTTGTAACTTGTGTTGTAAGATAAGAGAGAAGAGACCGAGCCGGACACTTGTATGAGCCGGATCGGGACTCTGTAGACCGGCCGGGCGTCAACCCGTGTATATAAGGGGACGACCCGGCGGCGGATTAGAGAGAGACAATTCGAGGCCTCGGCGAAGCTATTGCTCCCTAGTCGCCGAGATCACATCAATCCCATCACAACTAGACGTAGGCCTTTCCTTCATCGAAGGGGCCGAACTAGTATAACTCCCGTGTCTTTGTGTCCACCTTAACCCCTCTAAGTTAACCCGTACGATGGCCCTGCGACTAAGTCCTTTCGCGAGGACATCTGTCGTGACAATTCCACGACACTAACCATATCGGTCCTACCGAGATGTAAGTCAGTCCCACCGAAAACCCTAACGGTCACTAGGTTTACTAAAATCAGTCTGACCGAGTTTGTTGATTCGGTCCCACCGAGATTGGTAAATTGTGTGTAACGGTTAGATTTTATGTGGAGGCTATATATACCCCTCCACCTCCTCTTCATTCGTGGAGAGAGCCATCAGAACAAGCCTACACTTCCAGCATCCTATTTCTGAGAGAGAACTACCTACTCATGTGTTGAGGCCAAGATATTCCATTCCTACCATATGAATCTTGATCTCTAGCCTTCCCCAAGTTGCTTTCCACTCAAATCTTCTTTCCACCAGATCTAAATCCTATGAGAGAGAGTTGAGTGTTGGGGAGACTATCATTTGAAGCACAAGAGCAAGGATTTCATCATCAACACACCATTTGTTGCTTCTTGGAGAGTGGTGTCTCCTAGATTGGCTAGGTGTCACTTGGGAGCCTCCGACAAGATTGTGGAGTTGAACCAAGGAGTTTGTAAGGGCAAGGAGATCGCCTACTTCGTGAAGATCTACCGCTAGTGAGGCAAGTCCTTCGTGGGCGACGGCCATGGTGGGATAGACAAGGTTGCTACTTCGTGGACCCTTCGTGGGTGGAGCCCTTCGTGGACTCGCGCAACCATTACCCTTCGTGGGTTGAAGTCTCCACCAACGTGGATGTACGATAGCACCACCTATCCGAACCACGCCAAAAACATCTATGTCTCTAGTTGCGTTTGAATCCTCCAAAACCCTTCCCCTTACTTTCTTGCAAGTTGCATGCTTCAATTCCGCTGCCTATTTACTCTTTGCATGCTTGCTTGATTTGTGTGGTGATTGCTTGACTTGTCCTAAGATAGCTGAAATTGTGCCTAAACTCCACTTAAACTTAAAAAGGGTTAAAAACTGCAACTTTGGTACTTAGTGTCTAATCACCCCCCTCTAGACACCTCTTCTCAAGGTCCCACAGGGATGCCCCGGAAGGCATCCCCTCTTTCGTCTTCGTTTATCAGTAACTTTACTTGGAGCTATATTTTTATTCACCACATGATATGTGCTTTGCTTGGAGCGTCATTTTATTTTCTTTTGTTTTGCTTGTTGTATGAATAAAATACCAAGATCTGAAATTCTTAAATGAGAGAGAGTCTTCACATAGCTACATAATTGTTTAACTACTCAATTATCTTCACTTATATATTTTTGGAGTAGTTTGTCATTTACTCGTGTGCTTCACTTATATCCTATGAGTAAATGGTTGAATGATTTGAATGTCATAAATCTGAAATTATATATGTTTCATATGCCTTTCCCGTGGGGAGTAATGCCTTCACATATAAGAAGTAGAGGTTGTAAATTTATTGAAGGTAGCAAACATTGTATTGGTCACTTGAACAATTCATGAAAGAATATTGAAGGAAGAGAGATTTCACATATAAATATACTATCTTGGACATCTTCTATGATTGTGAGCCCCATTAATTATTTTCAAACCTGAGCAAATTAGTTGAAGTTGGACAAGGAAGACAACATAATGAGTTATGCTTGGGTATATTTGTATTGAAGTCATATTGTTATGGATCCTCTAACATGTGGTGCTTGCTATTTAGAATCCTTTGCTAGCCAAAATATCTGTACTAAGCGGGAATACTGCTTGTGCATCCAAAATCCTTGAACCAAGTTTCTTCCATGAGTGTCCACCATATCTACCTATATGCGGTATTTACCTGCCGTTCCAAGTAAATTTGCATGTGCCAAACTCTAAACCTTCAAATAATAATATGTTTTGTATGCCCGAATTGCTCATGTAGCGACTAGGGGCTAGCAGTATCTTCCATGCTAGGTGGGTTATTCTCACGATGAGTGGACTCCGCTCATCATTCACGAGAAAATGGCTGGTAATTGGGATGCCCAGTCCTATGATCAAAAGATCAAAAACAAATTCGCAAATAATTTAAACAAAACTCCCCCATGATTGTTGAAAGTTGGACGGCACCCGTTGTTTCGGACAAGCCGTGGAGTGTGATTGTTGGTGGAGGGGGAGTAAAATCTTTACCTTTCTGCGTGGGAACCGCCTATGATGTATCTAGTATGGAAGATATTGGGAACTCTTGGTCGTTACGTTGACAATGAAAGCATACCTCTCAAAATTATTTTCATCTCTGTTTTTGCTTCGAGCTCTGGCACCTCTGCAAATCCCTGCTTCCCTTTGCGAAGGGCCTATCTTTTACTTTTATGCAAGAGTCAGTAGTATTCCTTCTCATTCCAACCTACTCTTTAGTTGGCAAGCATCATGTGATGGAAAGATCTAAGCATATATGGCCATTCAAATATATTTGAGCATGAATTATTATTGTTGACATTACCCTTGAGGTAAAGGTTGGGAGGCGAAACATTAAGCCCCTATCTTTCTCTGTGTTTGATGAATACTATTTGTCCTAAAAATATGCTTTGAGTGGTAGCAATCATGGAAGACTAAATGATTGTTGAGTATGTGAAGTTTGCTGAATCAAAGCTCTGACATAGACTAATAAGATGAATTGGAATTGTTTGATGACTAATAACACGGTTTGTTAGTTTTCAAGAAAGTTTATGATCTATACTTTAACATGTGAATAGTTTGTTACTTGATCATACAAAGTTTTATGATATGAGCTACTGTTATGACATATAATGATGCTAGAAAAGGTGATTTAAATTATCATTGATCAAACTTGTACACCTGCTAGCTTCACACTTCATAAATTCTTTCTTTTATCAATTACCTACTCGAGGACGAGCAGGAATTAAGCTTGGGGATGCTGATACATCTCCAACGTATCTATAATTTATGAAGTATTCATGCTATTATATTATCCATCTTGGATGTTTAATGGGCTTTACTATGCACTTTTATATTATTTTTGGGACTAACTAATTAACGCAGAGCCCAGTGCCAGTTTATGTTTTTCCCTTGCTTCAGTGTTTCACAGAAAAGGAATATCAAACAGAGTCCAAATGGAATGAAACCTTCGGGAAATTATTTTTGGAATGGAAGCAATCAAGGGGACTTGGAGTGCACGTCAGGGAATCAACGAGGAAGGCACGAGGCAGGGGGGCGCGCCCTCCACCCTCATGGGCCCCTCGTAGCTCCCCTGACGTATTTCTTCCTCCTATATATACCAATATACCCTAAAACCATCGGAGAGTAGAATAGATCAGGAGTTCCGCCGCCGCAAGCCTCTGAGCCACCAAAACCAATCGGGACCTGTTAGGCACCTCACGGAGGGGGGGAACCTCACCGTGGCCATCTTCATCATCCGGCGCTCTCCATGACGAGGAGGGAGTAGTTCACCCTCGGGGCTGAGGGTATGTACCAGTAGCTATGTGTTTGATCTCTCTCTCTCTCTCTCTCTCTCTCTCTCTCTCTCTCTCTCGTGTTCTTGAGGTGATACGATCTTGATGTATCGTGAGCTTTGCTATTATAGTTGGATCTTACGATGTCTTTCCCCCTCTACTCTCTTGTAATGGATTGCGTTTTCCCTTTGAAGTTATCTTATCAGATTGAGTCTTTAATGATTTGAGAACACTTGATGTATGCCTTGCGTGGGATACCCGTGGTGACAATGGGGTATTCTATTGATCCACTTGATGTATGTTTTGGTGATCAACTTGCGGGTTCCGCCCATGAACCTATGCATAGGGGTTGGCACGTTTTGTCTTGACTCTCCGGTAGAAACTTTGGGGCACTCTTTGAGGTTCTATGTGTTGGTTGAATAGATGAATCTGAGATTGTGTGATGCATATTGTATAATCATACCCACGGATACTTGAGGTGACATTGGAGTATCTAGGTGAGATTAGGGTTTTGGTTGATGTGTGTCTTATGGTGTTATTTTACTACGAACTCTAGGGATGTTTGTGACACTTATAGGAATAGCCCAATGGATTGATCGGAAAGAATAACTTTGAGGTGGTTTCGTACCCTACCATAATCTCTTCGTTTGTTCTCCGCTATTAGTGACTTGGAGTGACTATTTGTTGCATGTTGAGGGATAGTTATGTGATCCAATTATGTTATTATTGTTGAGAGAACTTGCACTAGTGAAAGAATGAACCCTAGGCCTTGTTTCCTAGCATTGCAATCCCGTTTACGCTCACTTTTACCACTAGTTACCTTGATGTTTTTATATTTTCAGATTACAAAAACCTATATCTACCATCCATATTGCACTTGTATCACCATCTCTTCGCCGAACTAGTGCACCTATACAATTTACCATTGTATTGGATGTGTTGGGGACACAAGAGACTCTTTGTTATTTGGTTGCAGGGTTGTTTGAGAGAGACCATCTTCATCCTACGCCTCCCACGGATTGATAAACCTTAGGTCATCCACTTGAGGGAAATTTGCTACTGTCCTACAAACCTCTGCACTTGGAGGCCCAACAATGTCTACAAGGAGAAGGTTGCATAGTAGACATCAGAGCCCGGAAGTTGGACAACTCTTGCCCATGATCCTCCTCTCGCTCCTCCTTGTTACCCGAACCATCATCCTTATCATGCATATCAACATCAGTCCATGCCATAGCCTCAGCGAAAAGGTCAGTGTCCTCAAACTCAATCTCAAGGTTGTATATCTGGCCCATGTGAGTCCACTTAACCACGTCTGGCACAAACTCAATGTCCATAACACTCACCAGCTGTTTGGCTACCCCGTTAGCTCGGGTAAAGGCCATATCCAACCTCTCAGTTTTCTCAACCAGTATCCCCAAGCTAGCAGCAACTCGAGCATCATGCAACGGCTTCGATGGAGCCCCCGAGAATCGTAACTAGACCTGAGTAAGAGGCTTGCCCTTTGGTTGTACCTTCTTCCACTCATGAAACTCGAGGATGCACTCTGTGCCAGGAACTCTGCATAACCCAAAACTCAGGAGTCGCTGTAAGTCCTCAGCTGTAGGGAAGTCAACCTTATACATATTGGCCTCAAGTCTGATAAGCTCCCAATGAAAGTTACCTGGAGCTAACTCATTAAGCCTCTGCAGAATCTGAGCCTCAGACAAATCACCTTTCGTGACTTTGACTACCCCCATGGTCATGCTCTGGGGTTCCTCTGGGATCTCCATCGCACTAGGACACTCAAATAATATCAACTTGGCACAACAAACACGATAAATAGTAATCCCGGCATCGGTTCACGCAATATTGAGCACTCCCCCGTATCATGCCCTGGTTTGAGGCAGGTATCGCATAACTCAGTCACACATTCAGCCGTCAAAATTTGTTGAACCTTCTAAATTATTTATCTCATAACATGTTTAGAAGCCACAAGGAATAAGAAAAGCGGCTTATGGGAAAAGCTGGGGAGGAGGCGGCTTATTTTTTAAGCTGCCAAAAGAACTGGCCTTTGTGTCATGTGCAAAAATAGCAAGAGATAAATATTCCTCTTGTGTTTTTTTAGGAAAAGAAAATTTGTCATTTTTTTAGATTCCTAATGCAGTGTCCCATGCATCATCTCTTTTGTTCAAATAGAACATCTTGTTGCCTACGCGTTTGCACCGAGTATGAATACTCGATTGTATCTACAATTTTTTATTGTTCCATGCTGTTTTATTATCAATCTTCGATGTTTTATAATCATTTTATAGTCATTTTATATCATTTTTGGTACTACACTATTGACATAGTGCCAAGCGCCAGTTGTTGTTTTTCCATGTTTTTTACATAGCAGGAAATCAATATCAAACGGAGTCCAAATGCCACAAAACTTCACGATGATTTTTTATGGGCTAGAGGAAAGAAGATGGGCCCTGGTTGCACCTGGGGGAGTCCCGAGGAGGGGACAACCCGCCAGGGCGCGCTAGGAGGCCCTGGCGCGCCCTGGTGGGTTGTGCCCACCTCGGGTGCCCCCGGACCGCCTCTTTGCTCTATAAATACCCCAAAAATACCAGAACCATAGAAGCGTCGACGAAATATTCATCCAGCCGCCACAGAGTCTAGAACCACAAGATCCAATCTTGACACCATCACGGAGGGGTTCACCACTTCCATTGGTGACTCTCTGATGATGCGTGAGTAGTTCTTTATAGGCCTTCGGGTCCTAGTTAGTAGCTAGACGGCTTCCTCTCTCTCACTGAGTTCTCAATACAATGGTCTCTTGTAGATCCATATGATGTAACTCTTTTGGGGTGTGTTTGCTGGCATCTGATGAACTTCGAGTTTATGATCAGTTATACCTTTTTATATCCATGAAAGTTATTTGAGTTTCTTTGATCTCTTATATGCATGATCTCTTATAGCCTCGTCTTTCTTCTCTGATATTTGGATTTTGTTTGGCCAACTTGATATATTTATCTTGCAATGGGAAGAGGTGCCCGGTAGTGGGTTCGATCTTACGGTGCTTGATCCCAGTGTCAGAAAGGGAACCGACACATATGTATCATTGCTACTAAGGATAAAAAGACGGGATCCCTATCTGCCGCAATAGATAATGGATCTTGTCTACATCATGTCATCGTTCTTATTGCATTACTCCGTTTTTCCATCAACTTAATACACTAGATGCATGCTGGATAGCGGTCGATGTGTGGAGTAATAGTAGTAGATGCAGGCAGGAGTTGGTCTACTAATCTTGGACGTGATTACTATGTAATGATCATTGCTTGGATATCGTCATAATTATTTGAAGCTCTATCAATTGCCCAACAGTAATTTGTTACCCACCGTTTGCTATCTTTCTTGAGAGAAGCCACTAGTGAAACCTACGGCCCCCAGGTCTTCTTTCTCATATATTTCCTTTGCGATCTATTTTATTTGCTATTTTTATTCAGATCTATTAAACCAAAAATACAAAAATACTTTGCTGCATTTTATTTTATTTGTGATCTATTATTTCAATCTATTACAATTTTCTCCCGTCTCCGTGCCAATTTCTGGCGCCGTTACCCGAAAGGGATTGATAACCCCTTTAACATGTCGGGTTGCGAGTGGCTGTTATTTGTGTGCAGGGGTTGTTTACGTTGTGTTTTCTTGGTTCTCCTACTGGTTCGATAACCTTGGTTTCATATCTGAGGGAAATACCTACCGCCACTGTGCTGCATCATCCCTTCCACTTTGGGGAAATACCGACATAGCTTCAAGCGACATCAAAAAGAATTTCTGGCGCTGTTGCCGGGGAGGATCTTCAACATAACCAGGTTAATAATCACAAATCTCATCTCCTCGCAATTTACATTATTTTCCATTTGCCTCTCGTTTTCCTCTCCCTCACTTCACAAAAATTTGCCGCTTTATTCGCCTCTCTTTTTTCGTTCACCGTTTTCTTGCCGGATCTGGTTTTGAGTGCAATCTTGTTGTGTAGTCATCATGACTCTAGAGAACACCAAGTTATGTGATTTCTCAAATACAAACAACAATGATTTTATTGGCACTCCGCTTGCTCCTCCCGCCACTAGTGCGGAGACTTGTGATATTAATACTGCTTTGCTGAATCTTGTTATGAAAGACCAGTTTCTGGTACTCCTAATGAGGATGTCGCGTCCCATCTTAATACCTTCGTCGAATTATGCAATATGCAAAACAAAAAAGATGTGGACAATGATGTGGTCAAGATGAAATTATTTCTGTTTTCTTTGCGCGATTCTGCAAAGAAATGGTTCTCTTCTTTGCCTCGCAATAGTATCGATTCTTGGAATAAGTACAAAGATGCTTTTATCACTAAGTATTTTCCTCCCGCAAAAATTATTTCCCTTAGAACCCAGATCATAAATTTCAAACAATTTGAACATGAGCATGTTGCACAATCTTGGGAAAGGATGAAAATGATGCTAAGGAATTGCCCGACTCATGGGTTAAATCCTTGGATGATCATACAAATTTTTTATGCGGGGTTGAATATTGTTTATCGTAATCTTTTAGATTCTGCCGCAGGTGGTACTTTATGGAAATTACTTTTGGTGAAACCACCAAATTGCTTGATAATATCATGGCAAATTATTCACAATGGCATACCGAAAGAGCTCCTACTAGTAAAAAAGTTAATTCGGTTGAAGAAATTTCTTCTTTGAGTGATAAAGTTGATGCTCTTATGAAATTGGTTGCTAATAAAAGTTCTCCTATTGATTTCAATGATATGCCTCTGTCTACTTTGATTGAGCAAAATAGTGATGCCATTGATGTGAATTTTATTTCTCGCAATAATTTCAACAACAATGCTTATAGAGGAAATTTTAATCCTAGGCCTTTTCCTAGTAATTCCTCTAAAAATTATGCCAATTCCTATGGAAATCAATATTACAATAATAATAGGAATACCTCTGATCTTGATAATAATATTAAAGAATTTATCAACACGCAAAAAGTTTTCAACACTTCCATAGAATAAAAGTTGAATAAGATTGATGATTTGTCTAGAAGCGTTGATAGAATTGCTCATGATGTGGAAAATCTCAAGATGAAATTTTTTGTGCCTAAAGTTGATGAATCAATTAAAGCTCTCTATGTTTCTATGGATGAAAGTAAGAAAAGAACTACTATGCTTAGAGCTAAAAGAAAATTTTTAGAAAAAGCTTTTTCTAGTGATTATTCTTGCAAAAACGATGAAGATCTTAAAATGATTGGTGTTTATTCTATTGATTCCTTGTTTAGTAAAGAGAAGATTGATAAGAAGGGACTGGAGAAGAGTCAACTTTAGGTAGAAGGCGTCCCAATATTTTGGAGGGTGAAAATCTTGTTGAGAAAATTGATAAAGTGGGTTTGGAGAGGTCAAAACTTTAGTTAGTGATGCACCCACTATTTTGGATTAAAAAGACTTTAATTATGATAGTTTCTCTTTGATTGATTGTATTTATTTGTTGCAATCCATGCTAAATTCACCCCATGCTTATGAACAAAACAAATCTTTTACTAAACATATTGTTGATGCTATGATGAAAGCTTTGGAAGAAAAGTTGGAATTAGAAGTTTCAATTCCTAGAAAATTGCATGACGAGTGGGAACTTGCTATCAAAGTCAAGATTAAAAATTATGAGTGTTTTGCTTTGTGTGACTTGGGTGCTAGTGTTTCTACAATTCCGAAATCTTTATGTGATGTGCTTGGTCTTACCAATCTTGAAGAATGTTCCTTGAATTTGCACTTGGCGGACTCTACTATTAAAAAGCCTATAGGAAGAATTAATGATGTTATTATTCTTGCAAATATGAACCATGTTCCCATAGATTTTTATTGTTCTTGATATTGATTGCAATCCGTCTTGTCCAATTATTCTTGGTAGACCGTTTTTACTCACTATCGGTGTCGTGATTGATATGAAAGAAGGCAATATTAAGTTCCAATTTCCTTTGAGGAAGGGTATGGAACACTTTCCTAGAACAAAAATCAGGCCACCTTATGAGTCAATCATGAGGGCATCTTATGGATCTCGAACCAAAGATGACAAAACTTAGATCCTTGCCTTACGCCTAGCTAAGGGCGTAAAACTATAGCGCTTGTTGGGAGGCAACCCAATGAATAAAATTTATTTTTGCTTTTTGCTTTCTGTTCTTGAGTGTTTACAAAATTATGCTACTGGTATTATTGTGTTTTTATGTTTTAGTTAGTGTTTGTGCCAAGTAAAGCCTATAGGATCTTCTTGGGTGATAGTTGTTTGATCTTGCTGAAAAAGACAGAAACTTTGCGCTCACGAAAATAATTTTTATAAATCACAAAAAAAAGCTTTTGCCCTGATTCGTTTTAAAGAAGATTAATATAAAAATTACCCAGGTCGTCCTATTTTAGTAGAATTTTTGGAGTTACAAAAGTATTCGTCAAAGTCAGATTACTATAGACTGTTCTGTTTTGACATATTCTGTTTTCTTTGTGTTGTGTGCTTATTTTGATGGCTCTATGGCTTTCTTTGATGAGTTTTTGCCATAGAAAAGTTGGAATACAGTAGATATAATACAAAAACAAAATATAAATTGGTTTGATACATCACTTATAGTAGTAGTTTGCTTTCTTATACTAACGGATCTCACGAAGGTTTTGCTGAGTTTTGTGTGATTGAAGTTTTCAAGTTTTGGGTTATCTTACGATGGATGAAGGAAGGATGTAAGAGCCTAAGCTTGGGGATGCCCCGGCATCCCAAGCTTTTATCCAAGAATGAGCAACCAACTAAGCTTGGGGATGCCCCCGAGTGGCATCCCCGCTTTCTTCCAACAGCTATCGGTATTTTACTCGAGGCTATATTTTTATTCGTCACATGATATGTGTTTTTCTTGGAGCGTCTTGTATGATATGTGTATTTGCTTGTTTTATTTTGTGTTTTAAGTCATCAATCCTTGCTGGACACACCTATTTGAGAGAGCCAAAATTATATCATGACTTGTTAGAATTGCACTATGTGCTTCACTTAAATCTTTTATGAGCTAGGACTTGCTCTAGTGATTCACTTATATCTTTTTGAGCACGGTGTGCTTAGTATTTTGAATAAATTCTCTCTTGCTTCACTTAAATTAGTTTGAGAGAAAGAAAATTTGTTATGCTCATGATCTTCACTTATATTTGTTTGAGCTTATGAAAAGCAACACATGAAAATTAGTCCCGAAGTGATAGATATCCAAGAAGGATAAAGTAAAAAAAATGTCATGAAGATCATTGGACAAAATAAAGTTGATTCTTAGTAATACTTTTGAGATATGATGATGTGATATGTGAGTTATGTTGATGAGTAATTGTGCTCTAGTAAGAATATTGGTGTTAAGGTTTGTGATTCCCTATGCATGCACGAAAGTCAATAATCATGCAATGAAAATTATATCCTACTTGTGGTGCATTATTCGGTGTTAATTATGCTTAATGCTTGCTTACGAGACTATTCGTTTCTTGGTTGGTCGCTTCTCAATCTTTTTGCTAGCCTTCACTTTGCACTAAGTATGACCTCTACTTGTGCATCCAAAATCCTTTAAACCAGTTTTGCCACATGAGTCCACTATATCTACCTATATGTGGTATTCTTTTGCCGTTCTAAGCAAATTTGCATGTGCCATCTCTAATTTTCAAAATAAACTTCTCTTTTGTGTGTTTGTTTTGCTTGCGGAACGGTAACAGATGGCTAATATTTTCCATGTTGGATGTGCTATTCTCACGATGAGTGTTTATTTACTTGTCATTGCACGAGAGTAAGGGAAAGGTTTTAGGGATTCCCAGTCCCGAAATGCAAAAATGAATTTACTTTATGTTGTCAAACAATAAATTCCTTGGAAAGTGTTGGTATGGAGGTCAACCGTGGATACGGCTAGCCATGGAAAGTGAAAGTATGGTGGAAAAAGGAATAAAGTTTATTTTCGGGTTGGGAACCGCCTATGGCATATCTAGCATGGAAAGTGTTTGTAGCTCTACATCATTTTCGTTGGTGGGATGGATACACCTCCCAAAATGTTTTTATCTCAAATTTTTAGCTTTGAGCTCTGGCACCTCTAAAAATCCCTACTTCCCTCTACGAAGGGCCTTTCTTTTACTTTATGCAATTTTTATTTTGAAATTTTGATTCTCCATCTTCTCTTATAAAATCACCAACTAGGAGGCAATATGATCATACTTAAGTATTGGGTGTAGTTAATATTCGAATGTGTTTCATTAATGGATCAATGTTTGAGCATGATGGGCTAGGGATAACTTATATTAGCGTTGATATTTTGAAAGACATGGTTGCTTGTTGATATCCTTGAGTATCTAAGTTATTATGTCAAAACTAGGCTATTGCTTTGAATCACATAAAAGTCCAAATGTCCACGCTATAAATAAAAGAATATGATATGACTTGATGAACAGTACTCCACATTAAAAATTCTGTTTTGCTCACTTACCTACTCGAGGACGAGTAGGAGTTAAGCTTGGGGATGCTGATACGTCTCCAGCGTATCTATAATTTGTTATTGTTCCATGCTGTTTATTATCAATGTTGGATGTTTTATAATCATTTTATAGTCATTTTATATCATTTTTTGGTACTAACCTATTGACATAGTGCCAAGTGCCAGTTGCTGTTTTTTCCATGTTTTTTACATCATAGGAAATCAATATCAAACGGAGTCCAAATGCCATGAAACTTCATGATGATTTTTTATGGGCCAGAAGAAAGAAGATGGGCCCTGGTTGCACCTGGGGGAGTCCCGAGGAGGGGACAACCCACCAGGGCGCGCCAGGAGGCCCTGGCGCGCCCTGGTGGGTTGTGCCCACCTCAGGTGCCCCCCAGACCGCCTCTTTGCTCTATAAATACCCCAAAAATACCAGAACCCTAGAAGCATCGACGAAATATTCATCCAGCTGCCGCAGAGTCCAGAACCACCAGATCCAATCTAGACACCATCACGGAGGGGTTCACCACTTTCATTGGTGCCTCTTCGATGATGCATGAGTAGTTCTTTGTAGACCTTCGGGTCCGTAGTTAGTAGCTAGATGGCTTCCTCTCTCTCGCTGAATTCTCAATACAATCGTCCCTTGGAGATCCATATGATGTAACTCTTTTGCGGTGTGTTTGTTGGGATATGATGAACTTCGAGTTTATGATCAGTTGTACCTTTTTATATCCATGAAAGTTATTTGAGTTTCTTTGATCTCTTATATGCATGATCTCTTATGGCCTCGTATTTCTTCTCCGATATTTGGGTTTGTTTGGCCAACTTGATCTATTTGTCTTGCAATGGGAAGAGGTGCCCGGTAGTGGGTTCGATCTTACGGTGCTCGATCCCAGTGACAGAAAGGGAACCGACCCGTATGTATCATTGCTACTGAGGATAAAAAGACGGGATCCCTATCTGCCACAATAGATAACGGATCTTGTCTACATCATGTGATCGTTCTTATTGCATTACTCCGTTTTTCCATGAACTTAATACACTAGATGCATGCTGGATAGTGGTCGATGTGTGGAGTAATAGTAGTAGATGCAGGCAGGAGTTGGTCTACTAATTTTGGACGTGATGCCTATGTAATGATCATTGCCTGGATATCGTCAATTATTTGAAGTTCTATCAATTGCCCAACAGTAATTTGTATACCCATCGTTTGCTATCTTTCTCGAGAGAAGCCACTAGTGAAACCTACGGCCCCTGGGTCTTCTTTCTCATATATTTGCTTTGCGATCTATTTTATTTGCTCTTTTTATTCAGATCTATTAAAGCAAAAATATAAAAATACTTTGCTGCACTTTATTTTATTTGCGATCTATTATTTCAATCTATTACAATTTTCTCCCGTCTCCCTGCCAATTTCTGGCGCCGTTACCCGAAAGGGATTGACAACCCCTTTAACACGTCGGGTTGCGAGTGGCTGTCATTTGTGTGCAGGGGCTGTTTACGTTGTGTTTGCTTGGTTCTCCTACTGGTTCGATAACCTTGGTTAAATATCTGAGGGAAATACCGACCGCCGATGTGCTGCATCATCCCTTCCTCTTTGGGGAAATACTGACGTAGCTTCAAGTGACATCACTCGTCCCTCCCCCTGCTCCTCCCTCCTCTAGCCGCCCCTCCATCAACATCACTGATGTCTACCAACCTTCTTCGTGTAGACGTTGTTGGGCCTCCAAGTGCAGAGGTTTGTAGGACAGTAGCAAATTCCCCTCAAGTGGATGACCTAAGGTTTATCAATCCGTGGGAGGCGTAGGATGAAGATGGTCTCTCTCAAACAACCCTGCAACCAAATAACAAAGAGTCTCTTGTGTCCCCAACACACCCAATACAATGGTAAATTGTATAGGTGCACTAGTTCGGCGAAGAGATGGTGATACAAGTGCAATATGGATGGTAGATATAGGTTTTTGTAATCTGAAAAATATAAAAACAGCAAGGTAACTAATGATAAAAGTGAGCACAAACGGTATTGCAATGCTAGTAAACAAGGCCTAGGGTTCATACTTTCACTAGTGCAAGTTCTCTCAACAATAATAACATAATTGGATCATATAACTATCCCTCAACATGCAACAAAGAGTCACTCCAAACTCACTAATAGTGGAGAACAAACGAAGAGATTATGGTAGGGTACGAAACCACCTCAAAGTTATTCTTTCAAATCAATCCGTTGGGCTATTCCTATAAGTGTCACAAACAGCCCTAGAGTTCGTACCAGAATAACACTTTAAGACACAAATCAACCAAAACCCTAATGTCACCTTGATACTCCAATGTCACCTCAAGTATCCATGGGTATGATTATACGATATGCATCACACAATCTCATATTCATCTATTCAACCAACACATAGAACCTCAAAGAGTGCCCCAAAGTTTCTGCCGGAGAATCACGACGAAAACATGTGCCAACCCCTATGCATAGGTTCATGGGAGGAACCCGCAAGTTGATCACCAAAACATACATCAAGTGAATCACGTGATATCCCATTGTCACCACAGATACGCACGGCAAGACATACATCAAGTGTTCTCAAATCTTTAAAGACTCAAACCGATAAGATTACTTCAAGGGGAAAACTCAATTCATTACAAGAGAGTAGAGGGGGAGAAGAAACATAAGATCCAACTATAATAGCAAAGCTCGCGATACATCAAGATCGTGCCAAATCAAGAACACGAGAGAGAGAGAGATCAAACACATAGCTACTGGTACATACCCTTAGCCTCGAGGGTGAACTACTCCCTCCTCATCATGGAGAGCGTCGGGATGATGAAGATGGCCACCTGTGAGGGTTCCCCCCCCCCTTCGGCAGGGTGCCGGAACAGGGTCCCGATTGACTTTTGGTGGCTACAGAGGCTTGCGGCGGCGGAACTCCCGATCTATTCTCGTCTTCGGAAGTTTTAGGGTACGTGGGTATATATGGGTGAAAGAAGTATGTCGGTGGACCTCCGGCTGTCCACGAGGCAGGGGCGCGCCTAGGGGTGGGCGCACCTCCCACCCTCGTGGGCAGCCCGGGACTCCCCTGGTGCACTCCCGGTACTCGGTGGGCTTCTTCTGGTAAAAAATAAGTTATGTGGAGTTTCAGGTCAATTGGACTCCGTTTGATATTCCTTTTCTTCGAAACACTGATATAGGCAAAAAAACGGCAATTCTGGGCTGGGCCTCCGGTTAATAGGTTAGTCCCAAAAATAATATAAAAGTGTAAAATAAATCCCATCAACATCAAAAACACATAATATAATAGCATGGAACAATAAAAAATTATAGATACGTTGGAGACGTATCAGCATCCCCAAGCTTAATTCCTGCTCGTCCTCGAGTAGGTAAATGATAAAAACAGAATTTTTTATGTGGAATGCTACTTGGTATAATTTCAATGTAATTCTTCTTAATTGTGGTATGAATATTCAGATCCGAAAGATTCAAGACAAAAGTTTAATATTGACATAAAAATAATAATACTTCAAGCATATTAACAATGCAATTATGTCTTCTCAAAATAACATGGCCAAAGAAAGTTATCCCAACAAAATCATATAGTCTGGCTATGCTCTATCTTCACCACACAAAGTATTTAAATCATGCACAACCCCGATGACAAGCCAAGCAATTGTTTCATACTTTTGACATTCTCAAAACTTTTTCAATCTTCACGCAATACATGAGCGTGAGCCATGGACATAGCACTATAGGTGGAATAGAATGGTGGTTGTGGAGAATACAAAAAAGGAGAAGATAGTCTCACATGAACTAGGCGTATCAACGGGCTATGGAGATGCCCATCAATAGATATCAATGTGAGTGAGTAGGGATTGCCATGCAACGGATGCACTAGAGCTATAAGTATATGAAAGCTCAACAAAAGAAACTAAGTGGGTGTGCATCCAACTCGCTTGCTCACGAAGACCTAGGGCAATTTGAGGAAGCCCATCATTGGAATATACAAGACAAGTTCTGTAATGAAAAATTCCCACTAGTATATGAAAGTGACAACATAGGAGACTCTCTATCATGAAGATCACGGTGCTACTTTGAAGCACAAGTGTGGTAAAAGGATAGTAGCATTCCCCTTCTCTCTTTTTCTCTCATTTTTTTATCTTTTTTATATTTTTTTATTTTTTGGGCCTTTTCTCCTTTTTTATGGCCTCTTTTTTCTTTTTTTTTAATTTTTCGTCCAGAGTCTCATCCCGACTTGTGGGGGAATCATAGTCTCCATCATCCTTTCCTCACTGGGACAATGCTCTAATAATGATGATCATCACACTTTTATTTACTTACAACTCAACAATTACAACTCGATACTTAGAAAAAAATATGACTCTATATGAATGCCTTCGGTGGTGTACCGGGATATGCAATGAATCAAGAGTGACATGTACGAAAGAATTATGAATGGTGGCTTTGCCCCAAATACGATGTCAACTACATGATCATGCTAAGCAATATGACAATGATGGAGCGTGTCATAAACGGAATGGTGGAAAGTTGCATGGCAATATATCTCGGAATGGCTATGGAAATGCCATGATAGGTAGGTATGGTGGCTGTTTTGAGGAAGGTATATGGTGGGTGTATGATACCAGCGAAAAGGTGTGCGGTATTAGAGAGGCTAGCAATGGTGGAAGGAAGAAAGTGCGTATAATCCATGGACTCAAGATTAGTCATAAGGAACTCATATACTTATTGCAAAAATCTACAAGTTATCAAAGCAAAGTATTACGTGCATGCTCCTAGGGGGATAGATTGGTAGGAAAAGACCATCGCTCGTCCCCGGCCGCCACTCATAAGGAAGACAATCCATAAATAAATCATGCTCCGACTTCATCACATAACGGTTCACCATACGTGCATGCTACGGGAATCACAAACATCAACACAAGTATTTCTCAAATTCACAACTACTCAATTAGCATGACCCTAATATCACCATCCTCATATCTCAAAACAATCATCAAGCATCAAACTTTTCTTAGTATTCAACACACTCATAAGAATTATTACAAATCATTTATGCTTAGCATATTAGGATTTTTAAGCAAATTACCATGCTATTTAAGACTCTCAAAATAATCTAAGTGAAGCATGAGAGTTCATCTATTTCTTTAAAATAAAACCACCATTGTGCTCGAAAAGATATAAGTGAAGCACTAGAGCAAACAACAAACTACTCCAAAAGATATGAGTGAAGATCAATGAGTAGTCGAATAATTATACTACTATGTGAAGACACTCCCATTTAAGAATTTCAGATCTTGGTATTTTATTCAAACAGCAAGCAAAGCTAAATAAAACTACATTGCAAGGATAGCACAACTCATGTGAAGAAGCAAAAACTTAGTTTCAACCGATACTAACCGATAGTTGTTGAAGAAGAAAGGTGGGATGCAAACGGGGGCATCCCCAAGCTTATATGCTTGAGACTTCTTGAAATAATATCTTGGGGTGCCTTGGGCATCCCCAAGCTTGAGATTTTGTGTCTCCTTTGAAAGGATCGATATAGTTGACTAGAGGGGGGGTGAATAGGCAACTAACAATTTTTAAGCTTTTCTTTACCAATTTAAACTTTGCAATAATAAAGGTTGTCTAGATGTGCAACTAGATGAACAACCTATATGATGCAATCAACACAAGCACAAGAGCAAGCAAAGATAGAAACACAAATAAGCTTGCACAAGTAAAGGGATAAGATAACCAAAAGTGGAGCCGGTGGAGACGAGGATGTGTTACCGAAGTTCCTTCCTTTTGAGGGGAAGTACGTCTCCGTTAGAGCGGTGTGGAGGCACAATGCTCCCCAAGAAGCCACTAGGGCCATCAGAATCTCCTCACGCCCAAGACAATGCAAGAGTCGTGATTCCACTATTGGTGCCCTTGAAGGCGGCAACTGAACCTTTACAAACAAGGTTGGGGCAATCTCCACAACTTAATTGGAGGCTCCCAACAACACCACGAAGCTTCACCACAATGGAATATGGCTCCACGGTGACCTCAGCCGTCTAGGGTGCTCAAACACCCAAGAGTAACAAGATCCGCAAGGGATAAGTGGGGGGAATCAAAAGTCTCTTGGTGGAAGTGTAGATCGGGCCCTTGTCACCCAATCCCGAGCAAATCAACAAGTTTGATTGGCTAGGGAGAGAGATCGGGCCAAAATGGAGCTTGGAGCAACAATGGAGCTTAGAGATGGAAGAGGTGGTCAACTAGAGGTAGGAGACATGCCTTTTATACCCGTGTAAAAGATCCAACCGTTATCCTCTAGTTCAGCCCGCGACACGCGGTACTACCGCTCCGAAATCGCGGTACTACCGCGAGGCCACGCGGTACTACCGTGGAAGGCCGCGGTACTACCGCGGCAGCAGCAGAGACTGGGACTGGCCTGACTGAGCGCAGTACTACCACTCGCGCGGTACTACCGCGCACCCTTGCTGTACTACCGCAAGGCAGGTAAGCCACAGCCTACGAAGAGCGCGGATGAAATAAATTACATCCGCGTTTACTCGCTGAAAAAGAAACAGGCGAAAACCGCCGCGGTACTACCGCTACCGAGGTGCGGTATTATCAGGAGGCGCGGATGTAAAATTACATCCGCTCCTACTACCGCGACACAACGGTATTGGGCATGAGGGCCACGGTACTACGGCTCCAAGAGAGCGGTACTACAGGTCCACTCGCGGTACTACCACAAGAAGACGAGCGGTATTACCGCGGTGGCGCGGATGTAAAAATTACATCCACGCCTACTACCGCATCGAGCAGCACAAGGCGAGGAGTTGCGGTACTACAGCTCCGGGAGCGGTACTACCGTGACTTCAGCGGTACTATTGGTGGCTTGCGGTACTACCGCTCCCTAGAGCAAGACTACCGCAAGAACAGCGATGGCCGTCGGATTTATGCACAACTATGACAACGGGAAGATGCTCCAAAGTGCAAGGAAAGGAAGGACAAGTGTACGTGTTGATTCCACCCAAACCTTTCCGACGCGGACCCCCTCTTAATAGTACGGCTCTCCAACGACTCGAATCCACCAAAGAGAAACGTAGAACAACGCCGTCTTCAATAGTCTCCGAGGGGCACCGAATCGTCTCGTGCCTAGTGATGAAGCATCTGAGAAACTCAAGGCATACGATTAGTCCGCAAAAGTATCGTCATCAATCACCAAAACACTTAAGGGATAAATATGCCCTTACAATCTCCCCCTTTTTGGTGGATTGATGACAATACGGGATTTGCACAAAGATACGATAATAAAGAGCAAGGGCAAACCCCTCCTCTCCAAAATATAGCGGGCTCCCCTAGATGTGTGCACTGGATGAATGCTTTGGACTGCATAGCACACATACTAGGATCACCACTCCCCCTATATTTTAGAGACAAAGGCACGAAGATTAACATCTAAGCAACATATAGCACAATATAACACAAGCTCGCTAAGATAGATAGAGTGCATATGTCTTACACCATATGAAGGAAAAGCAACTAAAAACGAGGTTCAAACGAAGTTCAACCGAGAAAGCAATAAACACACCAAACACGAACACGACACACGACTCGCAAATCCCTACACTCTCTCCCCCTTTGGCTCGAGACGCCAAAAAGGCAGAGAGGACACCTACACACAAGCGGTGGCTCAAGCAACAGGGAACTCATCCCAACCCTCTCCGTCAGACTCCTCGGCAGCAGGGATGGACTCCTCGACGTCGTCCTCAGAATCAGTCCACATGTAGCCTTGCTTCTCCATCCACTCGGCCTCTGGAGTGATGCGCTCCTCAGACCCGCCAGACACATCCTCACCATATAGCTGCAAGATCTTCCTGTCCCGGCGACGACTCTCCTTGGACGCCACGTGAGTCATGTACTGCCCCTTGGCTTGCATGCAGAAAAGAGTCTTCATCTTGTCCTTCAGCTTCTTGGCCCATGAAGGCATAGAGGAGCTCTGGGAAGGCCTAGCAGCATGGCCCTCAGCAACATTCTCGGCGCCAGCATCCTCCTCACCAACAGCAGCCCTAGCAGCAGACGCCTCGGCACGAGTAGTAGTGTTGGCCCAGTTGGGTTTGACACGCAGACAGATGGGATCATAGCGAATCCAGTCAGGGGCAAGGAACTCCTCACAAGGGAACATCTTCTCCCAGGTCCTCGAGATCAGCAGAAACAGATAGGGCCCGTAGATAGGCACTTTGCGGTTGAACACGGCAAACCGAAGCTCACACCACATGATGTGTGAGACATCAAGTGGCTGAGTCTGAGACAAACGAGCCTCCTCGCAGATGAGCATCATATCCACCATATAGGCATGGACCTTGTCCTTGTCACCAATGCGAGGAACAAAGAGTTGCGGAAGATGCGGTACATGATATCCGAGAAAGAGTTGAGCACCAACCCTATCTTGCCACTTGGAAGCGCCTTCTCAACATAGTACGGTGCAAGCTTGTCCTTGTTTGCAGAATCAGAGTTGGCATGGGGCTAACACCCACGGAGTGTCGAGCCCGCCATCGTGCACTGGAGCAAATCCATGAACTCCTTCCAGGTAGCAGTCAGCTTACGACCATTGGACATCCAGGTCATCCTCCTCTCCTCATCAGGGTGAAAGTAAACTGAGGCAAAGAACTGACAGATAAGCTCAGGATCATAGTCAAGGTGAAAGGATATCACATGCTCAATGCCAAACTGCTCCACCAAGTCCAGAGCCTCTCCAAAGTAGGCACGGAACTTGTCCTTCCTCAAGTGATGCATGTCAATCCATTTCACATCCACATAGGTATTCTGCTTGTTCTTGATGACATCCAGATAGATGTTGTTTTGTTGCTTGTTCCAAAACAGCTCACAACCCCTGACAGAGGAACGAGGGGTCACGTACGGGTGAATCTGCCTGAGACGGACGTAGTCAGATTGGGGCATCTCATCCATGCCCTTGGCGGGCTCTTTCAACTTGCTAGCAGTAGTCTTGACATTGCGCTTGGGGGCAGAGGAGCCCTCTGGTGCGTCACCTGGGATGCGCAGACGCTTGGAGCCAGTGTCACGACTGGGATTGGAACGGCGAGAGCCATCACCTGAGACACACACGCAAAACACCAACGAACGCGGAGAGGATCAATGCAAAGACCACAATAAAGCACAAGAAACACATAGGAAATATACGTGAAGGTTGGCCAGCGTTAGATGTGAGCTACGGTAGGACTGCCAAAGGTTCGGTACTAAAAATTAGTACTGCTCCAAGTCGCGGTAGTACCGTGCTAGGTCACGGTAGTACCGTGGTTGGAGCAGTAGTAAGGTTCTAGTTGAAGGAAATATGCCCTAGAGGCAATAATAAAGTTATTATTTATTTCCTTATATCATGATAAATGTTTATTATTCATGCTAGAATTGTATTAACCGGAAACATAATACATGTGTGAATATATAGACAAACAAGATGTCACTAGTATGCCTCTACTTGACTAGCTTGTTAATCAAAGATGGTTATGTTTCCTAACCATGAACAAGGAGTTGTTATTTGATTAACAAGGTCACATCATTGGTTGAATGATCTGATTGACATGACCCATTCCGTTAGCTTAACACTTGATCGCTTAGTATGTTAATGCTTTCTTCATGACCCATACATGTTCCGTAACTATGAGATTATGCAACTCCTGTTTACGGAGGAATACTTTGGTACTACCAAACGTCACAACGAATCGGGTGATTATAAAGGAGTACTACAGGTATCACCAAAGGTACTTGTTGGGTTGGCGATTTCGAGATTAGGTTTTGTCACTCCGATCGTCGGAGAGGTATCTCTAGGCCTTCTCGGTAATACACATCACCTAAGCCTTGCAAGCATTACAACTAATGAGTTAGTTGTGAGATGATGTATTACGGAACGAGTAAAGAGACTTACCGTAACGAGATTGAACTAGGTATTGGATACCGACGATCAAATCTCGGGTAAGTAACATACCGATGACAAAGGGAACAACGATGTCGTAAGCGGTTTGACCGATAAAGATCTTCGAGAATATGTAGGAACCAATATGGGCATCCAGGTTCCGCTATTGGTTATTGACCGAGAATGGTTCTAGGTCATGTCTACATAGTTCTCGAACCCGTAGGGTCCGCACGCTTAACGCTTCGATGACAGTTCATAATGAGTTTATAAGTATTGATGCACAAGGTTGTTCGAGTCCCGGATGTGATCACGGACATGACGAGGAGTCTCGAAATGGTCGAGACATAAAGATTGATATATTGGAAGCCTACATTTGACATCGGAAATGTTCCGGTGAAATTGGGAATTTTATCGAGTACCGGAGGTTACCGGAACCCCCGGAGGTCAATGGGCCTTAATGGGCCATAGGAGAAGAGGAAGGGCAGCCCAGGTGGGCTGCACGCCTCCCCTCTAGTCCGAATAGGACAAGGAAGGGGGCGCGCCTTCCCCTTCTCCCTCCTCCAAACCTAGTCCAACTAGGGGGGGAGTCCTACTCGGTGGGAGTAGGACTCCTCCTTGCGCGCCTCCTATAGGGCCGGCCACCTCCCCTTGTCTCCTTTATATCTGGGGCAGGGGCACCCCAAGACACACAAGTTGATCTACGGATCTTTCCTTAGCCGTGTGCGGTGCCCCTTCCACCATATTCCACTTCGGTCATATCGTCATGAGCTTAGGCGAAGCCCTGCGCTGGAGAAGTCATATCGTCGCGGAGCTTAGGCGAAGCCCTGCGTCGGTGGAGCATCATCACCGTACCACGCCGTCAGGTTGACGGAACTCATCCCGACACTTTGCTGGATCGGAGTCCGGGATCGTCATCGAGCTGAACGTGTGCAGAACTCGGAGGTGCCGTACGTTCGGTGCTTGGATCGGTCGGATCATGGAGACGTACGACTACATCAACCAGCGTTGTTATAACGCTTCCGCTTTCGGTCTACGAGGGTACGTGGACGGACACTCTTCCTCTCGTTGCTATGCCATCACCATGGTCTTGCGTGATCGTGAGGAAAATTTTTGAAATTACTACGTTCCCCAACAGTGGTATCGAGCCAGGTTTTATGCGTTGATGTCATATGCACGAGTAGAACACAAGTGAGTTGTGGACGATACAAGTCATACCGCCTACCAGCATGTCATACTTTGGTTCAGCGGTATTGTGAGATGAAGCGCCCGGACCGACATTACGCAGACGCTTACGCGAGACTGGTTTCACCGCCCGAGCACTCGTTGCTTAAAGGTGACCGCGGTGTGTCTCTCTCTCACTTTAGTTGAACCGAGTGTGGCTACGCCCGGTCCTTGAGAAGGTTAAAACGAGTCTATTTGACAAAGTATCGCTGTGGTTTTGATGCGAGGTAAGAACGGTTCTTGCTCAGCCCGTAGCAGCCACGTAAAACTTGCAACAACAAAGTAGAGGACGTCTAACTTGTTTTTGCAGGGCATGTTGTGATGTGATATGGTCAAGACGTGATGCTATATTGTATGAGATGATCATGTTTTGTAACCAAGTTATCGGCAATCGGCAGGAGCCATATGGTTGTCGCTTATTGTATGAAATGCAACGCCATGTAATTGCTTTACTTTATCACTAAGGAGTAGCGATAGTCGAGAAGCAATAGTTGGCGAGACGACAACGATGCTACGATGGAGATCAAGGTGTCGCCCGGTGACGATGGTGATCATGGCGGTGCTTGGCGATGGAGATCACAAGCACAAGATGATGATGACCATATCATATCACTTATATTGATTGCATGTGATGTTTATCCTTTATGCATCTTATCTTGCTTTGATTGACGGTAGCATTATAAGATGATCTCTCACTAAAATTATCAAGAAGTGTTCTCCCGAGTATGCACCGTTGCCAAAGTTCAGTAGTACCCGGACACCACGTGATGATCGGTGTGATAAGTTCTACGTCCATCTACAACGGGTGCAAAACAGTTGCACACGCGAATACTCAAGTTAAACTTGACGAGCCTAGCATATAACAGATATGGCCTCGGAACACGGAGACCGAAAGGTCGAACGTGAATCATATAATTGATATGATCAACATAGTGATGTTCACCGTTGAAACTATTCCGTCTCACGTGAAGATCGGACACGGTTTAGTTAAATGGATCACGTGATCACTTAGATGACTAGAGAGATGTCTGTCTAAGTGGGAGTTTTTAATATGATTAATTGAACTTAAAATTTATCATGAACTTAGTACCTGATAGTGTTTTGCTTGTCTATGTTTATTGTAGATAGATGGCTCGTCTTTGTTGTTCCGTTGAATTTTAATGCGTTCCTTGAGAAAGCAAAGTTGAAAGATGATGGTAGCAATTACACGGACTGGGTCCGTAATTTGAGGATTATCCTCATTGCTGCACGTAAAAATTACGCCTGGAAGCACATTTGGGTGACAGTTCCCTGCTGGATCTTGAGCGAAGTTATGAACGTCGCAAAGCAGAGCTGATGACTACTCTATAGTTCGATGTGCCATGCTTTACGGCTTAGAACGGGTCTTCAACGACGTTTTGAACGTCATGGAGCATATGAGATGTTCCAGGAGTTGAAGTTAATATTTCAAGCAAATGCCCGGATTGAGAGATATGAAGTCTCCAATAAGTTCTATAGCTGCAAGATGGAGGAGAATAGTTACGTCGGTGAGCACATACTCAAAATGTCCGGGTATAACAATCACTTAATTCAGCTGGGAGTTAATCTTCCGGATGATAGTGTCATTGATGAATTCTCCAATCATCGCCACCAAGCTACAAGAGCTTCGTGATGAACTATAATATGCAAGGGATGACTAAGACAATTCCTGAGCTCTTCGCGATGCTAAAAGCTGCGGAGGTAGAAATCAAGAAAGAGCATCAAGTGTTGATGGTCAACAAGACCACTAGTTTCAAGAAAAGGGCAAAGGGAAGAAGAAGGAAACTTCAAAAGAACAGCAAGAAAGTTGCTGATCAAGAGAAGAAACCCAAGTCTGGACCTAAGCACTGAAATCGAGTGTTTTCTTGCAAGCAGACCGGACATCGGAAGCGGAACTGCCCCAAGTATTTGGCGGATAAAAGGATGGCAAGGTGAACAAAGGTATATATGATATACATGTTATTGATGTGTACCTTACTAGAGCTCGTAGTAGCACTGGTATTTGATCTTGGTTCGTTGCTAATATTTGCAACTCAAACAGGGACTACGGAATAAACGAGCATCGGCAAAGGACGAGGTGACGATGCGCGCGTGGGAAATGGTTCCAAAGTCAATGTGATCGCGGTCGGCACGTTATCTCTACATCTACCTTGGGATTAGTTTTAGACCTAAATAATTGTTATTTGGTGCGGCGTTGAGCATGAACATTATATCTGGATCTTGTTTATTGCAAGACGGTTATTCATTTAAATCAGAGAATAATGGTTGTTCTATTTATTTGAATAATATCTTTTATGGTCATGCACCCTTGAAGAATGGTCTATTCTTGTTGAATCTCGACAGAGTGATACACATATTCATAATGTTGAAGCCAAAAGATGCAGAGTTGATAATGATAGTGCAACTTATTTGTGGCATCGCCATTTAGGTCATATCGGTGTAAAACGATGAAGAAACTCCATCTTGATGGACTTCGGAATCACTTGATTATGAATCACTTGGTACTTATGTAACCGTGCCTCATGGGCAAGATGACAAAACGCGCCGTTCTCCGGAACTATGGAGCGTGCAACCGATTTGTTGGAAATCATACATACCGATGTTTGTGGTCCAATGAATGTTGAGGCACGCATGGTATCGTTATTTTCTCACCTTCACAGATGATTTGAGCAGATATGGGTATATCTACTTAATGAAACACAAATCTGAAACATTTGAAAAGTTCAAAGAATTTCAGAGTGAAGTGGAAAATCATCGTAACAAGAAAATTAAATTTCTACGATCTGATCGTGGAGGAGAATATTTGAGTTACGAGTTTGGTTTACATTTGAAAAATTGTGGAATAGTTTCGCAACTCACGCCACCCGAACACCACAGAGAAATGGTGTGTCCGAACGTCGTAATCGTACTTTACTAGATATGGTGCGATCTATGATGTCTATTTCCGATTTACCGCTATCGTTTTGGGGTTATGCCTTAGAGACGGCCGCATTCACGTTGAATAGGACACCGTCAAAATCCGTTGAGACGACGCCTTATGAACTATGGTTTGGCAAGAAACCAAAGTTGTCGTTTCTTAAAGTTTGGGGCTGCGATGCTTATGTGAAGAAACTTCAACCAGATAAGCTCGAACCCAAATCGAAAAATGTGTCTTCATAGGATACCCAAAGGAGACTGTTGGGTACACCTTCTATCACAGATCTGAAGGCAAGATTTTCGTTGCTAAATTCGGATCCTTTCTAGAGAAGGAGTTTCTCTCGAAAGAAGTGAGTGGGAGGAAAGTAGAACTTGATGAGATAATCGTATCTACTCCCTTATTGGAAAGTAGTTCATCACAAGAAATGGTTCTGTGACAACCACACCAATTAGTGAGGAAACTAATGATGATGATCATGAAGCTTGAGATCAAGTTACTATGAACCTCGTGAGGTCAACCAGAGTAAAATACGCACTGAGTGGTACGGTAATCCTATTCGGAAGTCATGTTACTTGACCATGGCGAACCTACGAACTATGAAGAAGCGATGGTGAGCCCAGATTCGCAAAATGGCTGGAAGCCATGAAATCTGAGATGGGATCCATGTATGAGAACAAAGTATGGACTTTGATTGACTTGCCCGATGATCGGCAAGCCATTGAAAATAAATGGATCTTTAAGAAGAAGACCGCGCCGATGGTAATATAAGCTGTCTACAAAGCTCGACTTGTTGCAAAAGGTTTTCGACAAGTTCAAGGGGTTGACTACGATGAGACTTTCTCACCAGAAGCGATGCTTAAGTCTGTCGAATCATGTTAGCAATTGCCGCATTTTATGATTATGAAATTTGGCAAATGGATGTAAAACCGCATTCTTGAATGGATTTACGGAAGAAGAGTTGTATATGATGCAACCAGAAGGTTTTGTCGATCCAAAGGGTGCTAACAAAGTGTGCAAGCTCCAACGATCAATTTATGGTGCAGTGCAAGCCTCTCGGAGTTGGAATAAACGCTTTGATAGTGTGATCAAAGCATATGGGTTTGTACAGACTTTTGGAGAAGCCTGTATTTACAAGAAAGTGAGTGGGAGCTCTGTAGCATTTCTAATATTATATGTGGACGACATATTATTGATTGGAAATAATATAGAATTTCTGGATAGCATAAAAGGATACTTGAATAAAAGTTTTTCAATGAAAGACCTCGGTGAAGCTGCTTACATATTGGGCATCAAGATCTATAGAGATAGATCAAGACGCTTAATTGGACTTTCGCAAAGCACATACCTTGATAAAGTTTTGAAGAAGTTCAAAATGGATCAGCAAAGAAAGGTTTTTACCATTACAAGGTGTAAGATTGAGTCGACTCAATGCCCGACCACAGCAGAAGATAGAGAGAAAATGAAAGATGTTCCCTATGCTTCAGCCATAGGCTCTATCATGTATGCAATGCTGTGTACCAGGCCTGACGTATGCTTAGCTGTAAGCTTGGCAGGAAGGTACCAAAGTAATCCAGAGTGGATCATGGACAGCGATCAAGAACATCCTGAAATACCCGAAAAGGACTAAGGATATGTTTCTCGATATGGAGGTGACAAAGAGCTAGTCGTAAATGGTTACGCCGATGCAAGCTTTGACACCGATCCGGACGATTCTAAATCGCAAACCGGATCGTGTTTTTATTAAACGGTGGAGCTGTCGGTTGGTGCAGTTCTAAACAAAGCGTCGTGGCAGGATCTACATGTGAAGCGGAGTACATAGCTGCTTCGAAGCAGCGAATGAAGGAGTCTGGATGAAAGAGTTCATTTCCGATCTAGGTGTCATACCTAGTGCATCGGGACCGATGAAGATCTTCTCGTGACAATATGGTGCAATTGCCTTGGCAAAGGAATCCAGATTTCACAAGAGGACCAAGCACATCAAGAGACGCTTCAATTCCATTGGGACCAAGTCCAAGTGGGAGACATAGAGATTTGCAAAATACATACGGATCTGAATGTTGCAGACCCGTTGACTAAGCCTCTTCCACGAGCAAAACATGATCAGCACCAAGACTCCATGGGTGTAAGGATCATTACTTTGTAATCTAGATTATTGACTCTAGTGCAAGTGGGAGATCAAGGAAATATGCCCTAGAGGCAATAATAAAGTTATTATTTATTTCCTTATATCATGATAAATGTTTATTATTCATGCTAGAATTGTATTAACCGGAAACATAATACATGTGTGAATATATAGACAAACAGTATGTCACTAGTATGCCTCTACTTGACTAGCTTGTTAATCAAAGATGGTTATGTTTCCTAACCATGAACAAGGAGTTGTTATTTGATTAACAAGGTCACATCATTGGTTGAATGATCTGATTGACATGACCCATTCCGTTAGCTTAACACTTGATCGCTTAGTATGTTAATGCTTTCTTCATGACCCATACATGTTCTCGTAACTATGAGATTATGCAACTCCCATTTACCGGAGGAATACTTTGGTACTACCAAACGTCACAACGAATCGGGTGATTATAAAGGAGTACTACAGGTATCACCAAAGGTACTTGTTGGGTTGGCGATTTCGAGATTAGGTTTTGTCACTCCGATCGTCGGAGAGGTATCTCTAGGCCTTCTCGGTAATACACATCACCTAAGCCTTGCAAGCATTACAGCTAATGAGTTAGTTGTGAGATGATGTATTACGAACGAGTAAAGAGACTTACCGTAACGAGATTGAACTAGGTATTGGATACCGACGATCAAATCTCGGGTAAGTAACATACCGATGACAAAGGAACAACGTATGTCGCATGCGGTTTGACCGATAAAGATCTTCGTAGAATATGTAGGAACCAATATGGGCATCCAGGTTCCGCTATTGGTTATTGACCGAGAATGGTTCTAGGTCATGTCTACATAGTTCTCGAACCCGTAGGGTCCGCACGCTTAACGCTTCGATGACAGTTCATAATGAGTTTATAAGTATTGATGCACGAAGGTTGTTCGAGTCCGGATGTGATCACGGACATGACGAGGAGTCTCGAAATGGTCGAGACATAAAGATTGATATATTGAAGCCTACATTTGGACATCGGAAATGTTCCGGTGAAATTGGGAATTTTACCGAGTACCGGAGGTTACGGAACCCCCGGAGGTCAATGGGCCTTAATGGGCCATAGGAGAAGAGGAAGGGCAGCCCAAGGTGGGCTGCGCGCCTCCCCTCTAGTCCGAATAGGACAGGAAGGGGGGCCCTCCCCTTCTCCTCCTCCAAACCTAGTCCAACTAGGAGGGGGAGTCCTACTCGGTGGGAGTAGGACTCCTCCTGGTGCGCCTCCTATAGGACCGCCACCTCCCCTTGTCTCCTTTATATACGGGGCAGGGGCACCCCAAGACACACAAGTTGATCTACGGATCTTTCCTTAGCCGTGTGCGGTGCCCCTTCCACCATATTCCACTTCGTCATATCGTCATGGAGCTTAGGCGAAGCCTCGCGCGGGAGAAGTCATATCGTCATGAGCTTAGGCGAAGCCCCTGCATCGGTGGAGCATCATCACCGTCCACCACGCCGTCAGGTCGACGGAACTCATCCCGACACTTTGCTGGATCGAGTCCGGGATCGCCATCGAGCTGAACGTGTGCAGAACTCGGAGGTGCCGTGACGTTCGGTGCTTGGATCGGTCGGATCGTGGAGACGTCGACTACATCAACAGCGTTGTTATAACGCTTCGCTTTCGGTCTACGAGGGTACGTGGACGGACACTCTTCCCTCTCGTTGCTATGCCATCACCATGGTCTTGCGTGATCGTAGGAAATTTTTTGAAATTACTACGTTCCCCAACACTAGTGCCGCAGTGTGCGCGGTAGTACCGCGCCAGAGGGGCGGAAGTACCGTGCAAGCGGTAGTACCGCGCCCGACGGGCGGTAGTACCGCGTCGCGTCAGATCCGAACGGCAGTTCGAATCTGAAAAGACCCGCGAAACAACGGCAGTGCTACGGTGATCAGATCTAGCGCAAGACAACAAAACAAGTATAATTCCTATGCAAGGCTACTCTCCTTCATCCTATTCTTGCAAAGAGAAAGCCTACGAATCTCTAGAACATCCAAGTATCCCCCAACAACCTAAAGACAAAGAACGCAATAAAACGAGAAAGGATTGGGGAAAAACCTGGGTCCATAGCAAGAGCATGTGGTGGGGAAGGATCCCACCGGACGGAATCACGGGAGGGCAGCCGGAGGAGGAGATCCGGCGACGAACGCCGGCTCCTATCTTGAGCAGGATAGAGAGAGATGAGACGACGTGGGAGGAACTGCGAATGGGTATGGGGGAGTTAGAACTCCCCCTGCCCGTCCTTATCCCCACGCGCCCAAGACGGCACGATAGTACCGCAGGTCATCGCGGTAGTACCGCTCGGGCGGAAGTACCGCACCGGAGCGGTAGTACCGCCACCCAGCAGCAAGATAAAAATTACTGCCACAGAAGCGATAATACCGATGCTCCACAAGCGGTAGTACCGTGGTTGGCGCGGTAGTACCGTAGCCGGCCGCAGTAGTACCGTGAGCTCAAGACACCCCCGGTTTCAACACAAAAGAAAAGGTCTTTGCACGGAAACTTTTCACACAAAAGAAGCCACAAGCACACGCACAAACCAGAGGCAGAAAGACAACAAGAGAACACCAAGCGACACAACCTCTCAAAAGGAAAGGGCGGTGGCCGAAGCCACCTATGTTTGAGTTAGATGGTATGGCACCGCGAAGAATTATCCTTGGGCCCATGACCAAAACTCGTCTTTGAAGCACAAGTACCATAAAAAATGGCTAATGTGAAAGAGTTGATCTATTTATGCATTAAAGGGGGGAGGGAGAGTTCATTGAGAGAACAACACTCCCCCTTTGTCCATGCCTACACCTAAACTAGACAACAAGATGAGTGTGGTGGGGGGTGCACGGGTTCAAGTCACATTGCTCAAATCAATGATATTTAGCTCATGCCTTAACTCGCGAAATCTTGCTTCATCCAAGGGCTTCGTGAAAATATCTGCAAGGTTATCATGAGTGTTGACATACCTGAGCTCGATCTCCCCTCGCCTAATGTGATCCCGGATGAAGTGATACCGAATCTCAATGTGCTTCGTCTTGAAGTGTTGCACCGGGTTGAGAGAAATCTTGATGGCACTTTCATTATCACACCAAAGAGGCACTTTGTCACAAATGACACCGTACTCCTTTAAAGTTTGCCTCATCCATAGGAGTTGAGCACAACAACTACCGGCTGCCACATATTCCGCTTCGGTGGACGAGAGAGACACACAACTTTGCTTCTTGGAAGACCAACTTACCAAAGAGCAACCAACAAATTGGCACCCTCCGGAAGTGGACTTCCTATCCACTTTGTCTCCCGCCCAATCGAAATCCGTAAATCCTTCAAGCTTGAAGTTTGCTCCTCTTGGGTACCATAAGCCAAAGTTTGGGGTATGAGCCAAATATCGAAAGATTCGCTTGACCGCCACATAGTGGCTTTCCTTTGGTGCGGCTTGAAACCGTGCACACATTCCCACACTCAACATGATATCCGGTCTAGATGCACAAAGGTAAAGCAAGGAGCCAATCATGGAGCGATATACCTTTTGATCCACCGCTTTACCATTGGGATCAATGTCAAGTTGACACTTGGTAGGCATTGGTGTAGTAGCCGGCTTGACATCACTTAGCTTGAATCTTTTGAGCATGTCTTGAGTGTATTTGGCTTGGTTGATGAAGGTTCCTTCTCTTCTTTGTTTGATATCAAAACCAAGGAAGAACTCCAACTCTCCCATAGAAGACATCTTGAACTTGGAGGTCATGAGAGCGGCAAATTCCTCATTGAAAGCTTTGTTAGGGGAACCAAAGATAATATCATCAACACATAGTTGGCATACAAACAACTCCCCATTGACCTTCTTAGTAAAAAGAGTGGGGTCGATTTGCCCCACTTCAAAACCACGATCTTGTAACAACTCGGTAAGGTGGTCATACCACGCACGTGGGGCTTGTTTAAGGCCATAGAGTGCCTTATCGAGTTGATACACATGATCCGGGAAGTAGGGGTCCTCGAACCCGGGGGGTTGCTTGACACAGACCAACTCATTAATAGGACCATTAAGAAAAGCACTTTTCACATCCATTTGTTGCAACTTAAAGTTGTGATGGGCATCATAAGCAATCAACAAACGAATGGATTCAAGACGAGCAACGGGAGCAAAGGTTTCACCGTAGTCGATACCCTCGACTTGGGAGTAGCCTTGTGCTACCAATCTTGCCTTGTTGCGAATGATGTTCCCATGAGCATCTTGCTTGTTCTTGAAGATCCACTTGGTTCCAATGACGTTGTGGTTCCCGGATGGCCTTGGCACCAATCTCCACACCTTGTTGTACTCGAAATTGTTGAGTTCTTCATGCATGGCATTGAGCCAATCCGAGTCTTCGAGCGCCTCATAGACCTTTTGGGGTTCAACACAAGAGACAAACGCGTGATGTTCACAATAGTTTGCCAGTTGTCTACGAGTGCTTACCCCTTTCATTAGGCTTCCAACCACATTCTCCATGAGATGGCCTTTGGTAGTGAGTTTGGATGCAATCCTGGCGGCACGACGCTCTAATTCTTCCTCGGAGGTGAGATGAGGAGGGGTCACTTGATCATCTTGAGCGCCGTCTTGAACATGTTCTTGATCTTGAGCATGCTCGGGGAAGATAACTCGACCTTGGGCATCATTTGGTGTGTCACCATCATCTTGAGCACGATCTTGCCCTTGGTCTTGTTCATGAGGTTGAGGGCCTTCACTTTGTTCTTCGGAAGCGTGTGGGCCTTGAGTTGGTGATGGCTCCACTTGAGTGGAGCATTGTCCTTCTCCTTCGGCCACAAGGGGTTCCTCAACGGGTAGGATAAAACCAACACCCATTCTTCTTATGGCTTGAGGAGGAATTTCATCACCTACATCACAAGTGCCACTTTGCTCCACTTGGGAGCCGTTATTCTCATCAAACTCCACGTTACATGTCTCCTCAATATGTCCCGTGGATTTATTGAGGACACGGTCAGCATGAGAGTTTGTAGCATAACCAACAAATACGCCCTCGTAAGCTCTAGCTTCAAATTTAGACAAACGAATACCTTTCTTGAGAATGAAACACTTACACCCGAACACCCGGAAATACTTGAGATTGGGCTTGTTGCCGGTGAGTATCTCATAAGGAGTCTTGTTCAAGCCTTTGCGGAGATAGAGCCGATTGGATGCATGACATGCGGTGTTGATGGCTTCGGCCCAAAAGTTGTATGGAGACTTGAACTCCGCCATCATGGTCCTTGCCGCATCCATCAACGTCCGGTTCTTCCTCTCCACAACACCATTTTGTTGAGGGGTATATGGTGCCGAATATTGATGCTTGATCCCCTCTTCACTAAGAAACTCATCCAAGGTGTAGTTCTTGAACTCGGTGCCGTTGTCACTTCTTATTGTCAAGATCTTTGCATTATGTTGACGTTGAGCTTCATTTGCAAAGTCGATAACAGTTTGTTGAGTCTCACTCTTCCTCTTGAAGAAGTATACCCAAGTGTATCTTGAATAATCATCCACAATCACCAAGCAATACTTTCTACCCCCAAGACTATCAAAGGATGGAGGTCCAAAGAGGTCCATGTGCAGGAGCTCCAAGGGTCTCTTCGAGTAGATGATAGTCGTGGGAAGATGAGCCGTTTCATGAAGCTTTCCTTCGATACAAGCACTGCAAGCACGATCTTTGGCAAAACTAACATTTGTTAGTCCACGGACATGGTCCCCCTTGATAAGACTTTGCAAAGATCTCATATTGGCGTGGGCTAAACGGCGATGCCAAAGCCATCCCACGTCAACTTTAGCCATTAGGCATGTCGCGGTCTTAGTGGGTCGCCCGAAAAGTTTATCACATAAAGACCATTCTCGACATGCCCAACAAAGGCTACTTTAAGAGTCTTGCTCCACAAGAGGGCCACAGTATCAATGTTAAAGAAGGTGGCAAAGCCCATGAGTGCAAGTTGACGAACGGAAAGCAAATTGTATGCAAGGGACTCAACAAGCATGACTTTCTCGATCGTTAGATCATGAGAAACGACAACCTTGCCAAGACCCAATACCTTAGAGTGTGAGGCATCACCCCACTCGACATTGGTGGGCATAGATGGGATCTTTGCACGTCCACCACCAAGTCCTTGCTCCGGTCATATGATTCGTTGCTCCACTATCGAGCAACCATGATCCCCACGGAAGCAAACACCTACAAGAAATCAATGCTTGGTTTTAGGTACCCATTTAGTAATGGGTCCTTTGATGTTAATAACGAGGGTCTTAGGAACCCAAATAGACCATTCAATGTACTCATAAGAAGAACCAACAAATTTAGCATAAACATGCCCATCACTAGCACGGCACAACACATATGAGGGGTTAAAGTCGCGGCTATGTTCAAGGGATGACGTTGTCCTTCTTGGCATTGCCACCCTTTGCATGGTTCTTCTTCTTCTTGGAAGCACCCTCTCCCTCCCTCACAAAAGTTTGCTTGAGAGGAGGAGGTTGCTTGGTCTTGTCATTCTTCTTCTTGCTCTTGGGCTTGGGCGTAAACCCAATCCCCTCCTTGGCCACAACTTCCTTTTGATTACTCAAAAGGTCGTTAAGGTTCTTCTCACCTTGTATGCATGTGACAAGGCCCTTTTCAAGTTGCTCCTTCAACTTAGCATTCTCCTCAACAAGATGCACATGCTCACAACAAGGGTTAGTAGCATTTGCATTATCAATCAATATCATATGAGGAAAGGTGGCTTTCTCCTTGGTTAGCTTCACTTGGAGTTGATCATGAGACTCTTTGAGACTAACATGAGCACCCTTCAAGACTTTGTGAGCCTTGTCGAGAATGTCAAACTCCTCGTTGAGTCTAGCAAGATCAACTCCAAGCTTTGCCTTCTCGGAGCTAAGCACACGAGACACAACAAGAGCATGATCAAGGTCTTTCTTTAATTTAGCATGATCATCGTTGTATGACTCCTCAAGAGCCAAAAGAAGACCACGCTCTTCCTCAAGAGCATTGGAAAGATCCGAAATCTCATCGGCATAGTCACGACTATGCCCTTCCATCTTAGAGATGGTTTCTTCATGAGCCTCGATCATGACATTGGCTTCACCAAGTTGTTCCAAGAGAGCGAAGTGCTTCTTGGATTTGCCCTTGAGTTTACCCATAAAGATCTCAAACTCATTCTCCTCCACATTAGTCCCCTCATGTTCATCAATGCAATCCGTCAAAGAAGAATGATTGATGATGGTAGTTTTGATGTTGGGGGTTACCTTGTTGGTGGCTTTAGCCATGAGGCACTTGGCGGTGATGCTTTCATTGGGTGAATCGAAGAGAGACACCCGAGGAGTCGTTGCAATGGCAATGGAGGCCATGGCAACCGACTCACCATCTTCTTCATCATCATCATCCTCATTGTACTCTTCTTGAACCACCAAGGCTTTGTGAGGAGCCTTCTGTTGGGGAACGTAGCAGAAATTCAAAATTTTCCTACGTGTCACCAAGATCAATCTATGGAGATTCTAGCAACGAGGGGAAGGAGAGTGCATCTACATACCCTTGTAGATCGCTAAGCGGAAGCGTTCATGTGAACGGGGTTGATGGAGTCGTACTCGTCGTGATTCAAATCACCGGAGATCTTAGTGCCGAACGGACGGCACCTCCGCGTTCAACACACGTACAGCCCGGTGACGTCTCCCATGCCTTGATCCAGCAAGAAGAGAGGGAGAGGTTGAGGAAGACTCCGTCCAGCAGCAGCATAACGGCGTGGTGGTGGTGGAGGAGTGTGGCAATCCCGCAGGGCTTCGCCAAGCACCAAGGGAGAGGAGGAGGAGGAGAGGTAGGGCTGCACCAAGAGGGAGAGAACTCATGTGTATGGCAGCCCCAAACCTCAACTATATATAGGGGGAAGGGGGGGCTGCGCCCCCTTTAGGGTTTCCCCACCCCAAGGGGTGCGGCCAGCCCTAGATCCCATCTAGGGGGGGCGGCCAAGGGGGGAGGAGTGCCTCCCAAGTCAAGTGGAGGCCTCCCCCTTTAGGGTTTTACCCTTCCCATGCGCATGGGCCTTGGGGGGGCTGGTGCCCCTGGCCCATTAAGGCTAGGGCGCCTTACAGCCCATGCTACTGTATTGGACGTGGTGGAACTATTTCCGGACCTCCGGACCCCTCCGAATCCTCCGGAACCTTCCGAAGCTTCCGGTACAATACCGAAAAACCCGAACTTTTTCCTAACCCGAACAACAACTTTCCATATATAAATCTTTACCTCCGGACCATTCCGGAACTCCTCGTGACGTCCGGGATCTCATCGGGACTCGAACAACATTCGGTAACCACATACAAACTTCCTTTATAACCCTAGCGCCATCGAACCTTAAGTGTGTAGACCCTACGGGTTCGGAGACATGTAGACATGACCGAGACGTTCTCCGGTCAATAACCAATAGCGGATCTGGATACCCATATTGGCTCCCACATGTTCCACGATGATCTCATCGGATGAACCACGATGTCAAGGACTCAATCGATCCGTATACAATTCCCTTTGTCTAGCGGTATTGCACTTGCCCGAGATTCGATCGTCGGTATCCCGATACCTTGTTCAATCTCGTTTCCGCAAGTCTCTTTACTCGTTCCGTAACACATCATCCCGTGATCAACCCCTTGGTCACATTGTGCACATTATGATGATGTCCTACCGAGTGGGCCCAGAGATACCTCTCCGCTTACACGGAGTGACAAATCCGATCTCGATTCGTACAACCCAATGCAGACACTTTCGGAGATACCGTAGTGCACCTTTATAGTCACCCGATTCGTTGTGATGTTTGGTACACCCAAAGCATTCCTACGGTATCCGGAGTTGCACAATCTCATGGTCTAAGGAAAAGATACTTGACATTAGAAAAGCTTTAGCATACGAACTACGATCTTTTGCTAGGCTTAGGATTGTCTTGTCCATCACATCATTCTCCTAATGATGTGATCCCGTTATCAATGACATCCAATGTCCATGGTCAGGAAACCGTAACCATCTATTGATCAACGAGCTAGTGAACTAGAGGCTTACTAGGGACACGGTGTTGTCTATGTATCCACACATGTATATGAGTTTCCTATCAATACAATTATAGCATGGATAATAAACTGTTATCATGAACAAGGAAATATAATAATAACCAATTTATTATTGCCTCTAGGGCATATTTCCAACAGTCTCCCACTTGCACTAGAGTCAATAATCTATTTCACATCGCCATGTGACCAACATCCAAAGAGTTTACTAGTGTCATTAAACTAGTTCACATCATCATGTGATTAAGACTCAATGAGTTCTGGGGTTTGATCATGTTTTGCTTGTGAGAGAGGTTTTAGTCAACGGGTCTGTAACATTCAGATCCGTATGTACTTCGCAATTCTCTATGTCATATTGTAAATGTTGCTTCCACGCTCCACTTGAAGCTATTCCTAATGGTTGCTCCACTATACGTATCCGGTTTGCTACTCAGAGTCACTCGGATAGGTGTTAAAGCTTGCATCGACGTAACCCTTTACGCCGAACTCTTTATCACCTCCATAATCGAGAAACATGTCCTTATTTACTCCAAGGACAATTTTGACCGCTGTCCAATGATCCATTCTGGATCATTCTTGTACCCCTTGATCGACTCATGGCAAGGCACACTTCCGTGCGGTACAAAGCATAGCATACTATAGAGCCTATATCGAAGCATAGGGACGACCTTCGTCCTTTCTCTCTTTTCTGCGTGGTCGAGCTTTAACTCTTAACTTCATACCTTACAACTCAGGCAAGAACTCCTTCTTTGATCGATCATCTTGAACACCTTCAAGATCATGTCGAGTATGTGCTCATTTGAAAGTACTATTAAACATTTTGATCTATCTTATAGATCTTGATGCTTATTATTCAAGTAGCCTAATCCAGGTTTTCCATTGAAAACACTTTTCAAACAACCCTATATGCTTTCTAGAAATTCTACATCATTTCGATCATCAATATGTCAACAACATATACTCATCGAAATTCTATAGTGCTCCCACTCACTTCTTTGGAAATACAAGTTTCTCATAAACTTTGTATAAACCCAAAATCTTTGATCATCTCATCAAAGCGCACATTCCAACTCCGAGATGCTTACTCCAGTCCTTAGAAGGATCGCTGGAGCCAGCATACCTTTTAGCATCCTTAGAATCGACAAAAACTTTCTGATTGTATCACATACAACCTTTCCTTACAAAACTGGTAAGGAAACTCGTTTTGACACCCATCTACCAGATTTCATAAATGCAGCTAATGCTAACATGATTCCGACAGACTTAAGCATCGCTACGGATGAGAAAATCTCATCGTAGTCAACTCCTTGAACTTGTGAAAAACTCTTCGCCACAAGTCGAGCTTCATAGACGGTGACATTACCGTCCACGTCCGTCTTCTTCTTAAAGATCCATTTATCTCAATGGCTTGCCGATCAACGGCCAAGTCCACCAAAGTCCATGCTTTGTTCTAATACATGGATCCTATCTCGGATTTCATGGCTTCTAACCATTTGTTGGAATATGGGCCCACCATTGCTTCTCCATAGCTCGTAGGTTCATTGTTGTCTAGCAACATGACCTTCAAGACAGGATTGCGTACCACTCTGAAGTAGTACGAATCCTTGTCACCCTACGAGGTACATTAGTGTCTTGATCCGAAACTTCATGATCACTATCATAAGCTTCTACTCCAATTGGTGTAGGTGCCACGGGAACAACTTCCTGTGCCCTACTACACACTAGTTGAAGTGACGGTTCAATAACCTCATCAAGTCTCCACCGTCCTCCCACTCAACTTTTCGAGACAAACTTTTCCTCGAGAAAGGACCCGATTCAAGAAACAATCCCTATTGCTTTCGGATCTGAATTAGGAGGTATACCCAACTATTTTGGGTGTCCTATGAAGATGCATTTTATCCGCTTTGGGTTCCAGCTTATCAACCTGAAACTTCTCCACATAAGCGTCGCAACCCCAAACTTTTAAGAAACGACAACTTAGGTTTCTCCAAACCATAGTTTAAACAGGGTCGTCTCAACGGAATAACGTGGTGCCCTATTAAAGTGAGTGTGGTTGTCTCTAATGCCTAACCCATGAACGATAGTGGTAATTCGATAAGAGACATCAAGGTACGCACCATATCCAATAGGGTGCTACTTATGATGTTCGGACACACCATCACACTATGGTGTTCCAGGCGGTATTAGTTGTGAAACAATTTCCACAATGTCTTAATTGTGTGCCAAAACTCGTAACTCAGATACTCATCTCTATGATCATATCATAGACATTCTATCCTCTTGTCACGAAGATCTTAAACTTCACTCTGAAATTACTTGAACCATTCAATAATTCAGACTTGTGTTTCATCAAGTAAATATACTCAACATCTACTCGAATCATCTGTGAAGTAAGAACATAACGATATTCATCAGATGCCTCAAGACTCATTGGACTGCACACATCAAAATGTGTTACTTCCAACAAGTTGCTATCTTGTTCCATTTCTTTGAAAACGAGGCTTTTAGTCATCTTGCCCATGTGGTATGATTTGCATATCTCAAGTGATTCAAAATCAAGTGAGTCCAAACGATCCATCCGCATGGAGTTTCTTCATGTATACACCAATAGACATGGTTCGCAT
Source organism: Aegilops longissima (assembly GCA_021605205.1). Lineage (NCBI taxonomy): Eukaryota > Viridiplantae > Streptophyta > Magnoliopsida > Poales > Poaceae > Aegilops > Aegilops longissima. Next base: position 155,640,105 of record CM038682.1, read on the forward strand.
GTCTCAAACCTTTCAAAAATGAGTGAGTCCAAAGATCCATCAATATGGAGCTTCTTCATGCGTTTTACACCAACATGACTTACATGGCAGTGCCACAAGAAAGTGGTACTATCATTACTATCTTATATCTTTGGCATGAAAATGTGTATCACTACGATCGAGATTCAATAAACCATTCTTTTAGGTGCAAGACCATTGAAGGTATTATTCAAATAAACAGAGTAAACATTACTCTCCTTAAATGAATAGCCGTATTGCGATAGACATAATCCAATCATGTCTATGCTCAACGCAAACACCAATCTCGGTGGTAGAGGGAGCGTGCGATGCTTGATCATATCAACCTTGGAAACACTTCCAACACGTATCGTCAGCTCACCTTTAGTTAGTCTCCGTTTATTCCGTAGCTTTTGTTTCGAGTTACTAACACTTAGCAACCAAACCGGTATCTAATACCCTGGTGCTACTAGGAGTACTAGTAAAGTACACATTAACATAATGTATATCCAATATACTTCTATCGACCTTGCCAGCCTTCTTATCTACCAAGTATCTAGGGTAATGCTGCTCCAGTGGCAGTTCCCCTTATTCCAGAAGCACTTAGTCTCGGGTTTGGGTTCATGCTTGGGTTTCTTCACTAGAGCAGCAGCTGATTTGCCGTTTCATGAAGTATCCCTTCTTGCCCTTGCCCTTCTTGAAACTAGTGGTTTCACCAACCATCAACAATTGATGCTCCTTCTTGATTTCTACTTTCGCGGTGTCAAACATCGTGAATGCCTCAAGGATCATCATATCTATCCCTGATATGTTATAGTTCATCACGAAGCTCTAGCAGCTTGGTGGCAATGACTTTGGAGAAACATCACTATCTTATCAGGAAGATCAACTCCCACTCGATTCAAGTGATTGTTTCACTCAGACAATCTGAGCACAGGCTCAACGATTGAGCTTTTTCTCCCTTAGTTTGCAGGCTAAGACAATCTTCGGAGGTCTTATACCTCTTGACGTGGGCACGAGCCTGAAATCCCAATTTCAGCCCTCGAAACATCTCATATGTTCCGCGACGTTTCGAAAAACGTCTTTGGTGCCTCTACTCTAAACCATTTAACTGAACTATCACGTAGTTATCAAAATGTGTATGTCCGATGTTCGCAACATCTACAAACAACGTTTGGGGTTCAGCACACTGAGCGGTGCATTAAGGACATAAGCTTTCTACTGTCCACATAATCGCTACTATCAACTTTCAACTATATTTTCTCTAGGAACATATCTAAACAGTGGAACTAAAGCGCGAGCTTACGACATAATTTGCAAAAAGTCTTTTGACTATGTTCAGGATAATTAAGTTCATCTTATGAACTCCCACTCAGATAGACATCCCTCTGGTCATCCAAGTGATTACATGATCCGAGTCAACTAGGCCGTGTCCGATCATCACGTGAGACGGACTAGTCATCATCGGTGAACATCTTCATGTTGATCGTATCTGCTATACGACTCATGCTCGACCTTTCGGTCTTTGTGTTCCGAGGCCATGTTTGTACATGCTAGGCTCGTCAAGTTAACCCTAAGTGTTTCGCGTGTGTAAATCTGTCTTACACCCGTTGTATGTGAATGTAAGAATCCATCACACCCGATCATCACGTGGTGCTTAGAAGCAACGAACTTTAGCAACGGTGCACAGTTAGGGGAGAACACTTCTTGAAATTGTTGTAAGGGATCATCTTATTTACTACCGTCGTTCTAAGTAAACAAGATGCATAAATATGATAAACATCACATGCAATCAAATAGTGACATGATATGGCCAATATCATTTTGCTCCTTTTGATCTCCATCTTCGGGGCTCCATGATCATCATCGTCACCGGCATGACACCATGATCTCCATCATCATGATCTCCATCATCGTGTCTCCATGAAGTTGTCTCGCCAACTTATTACTTCTACTACTATGGCTACCGGTTAGCAATAAAGTAAAGTAATTACATGGCGTTGTTTAATGACACGCAGGTCATATAATAAATAAAGACAACTCCTATGGCTCTCGCCGTTGTCATACTCATCGACATGCAAGTCGTGATTCCTATTACAAGAACATGATCAATCTCATACATCACATATATCATTCATCACATACTTTTGGCCATATCACATCACATAGCATACCCTGCAAAAACAAGTTAGACGTCCTCTAATTGTTGTTGCATGTTTTACGTGGCTGCTATGGGTTTCTAGCAAGAACGCTTACCTACGCAAGACCACAACGTGATATGCCAATTGCTATTTACCCTTCATAAGGACCCTTTTCATCGAATCCATTCCGACTAAAGTGGGAGAGCGGCACCGCTAGCCACCTTATGCACCAAGTGCATGTCATCGGTGGAACTGTCTCACGAAGAGCGTGTAAGGTCGGTCCGGCCGCTTCATCCCACAATACCGTCAAACAAGATTGGACTAGTAACGGCAAGCATATTGAACAAAATCAACGCCCACAACTACTTTGTGTTCTACTCGTGCAAAGAATCTACGCAATAGACCTAGCTCTGATACCACTGTTGGGGAACGTAGCAGAAATTCAAAATTTTCCTACGTGTCACCAAGATCAATCTATGGAGATTCTAGCAACGAGGGGAAGGAGAGTGCATCTACATACCCTTGTAGATCGCTAAGCGGAAGCGTTCATGTGAACGGGGTTGATGGAGTCGTCGATTGCCGTGATTCAAATCACCGGAGATCTTAGTGCCGAACGGACGGCACCTCCGCGTTCAACACACGTACAGCCCGGTGACGTCTCCCATGCCTTGATCCAGCAAGAAGAGAGGGAGAGGTTGAGGAAGACTCCGTCCAGCAGCAGCACAACGGCGTGGTGGTGGTGGAGGAGTGTGGCAATCCCGCAGGGCTTCGCCAAGCACCAAGGGAGAGGAGGAGGAGGAGAGGTAGGGCTGCACCAAGAGGGAGAGAACTCATGTGTATGGCAGCCCCAAACCTCAACTATATATAGGAGGAAGGGGGGGCTGCGCCCCCTTTAGGGTTTCCCCACCCCAAGGGGTGCGGCCAGCCCTAGATCCCATCTAGGGGGGGCGGCCAAGGGGGGAGGAGTGCCTCCCAAGTCAAGTGGAGGCCTCCCCCTTTAGGGTTTTCCCCTTCCCATGCGCATGGGCCTTGGGGGGGCTGGTGCCCCTGGCCCATTAAGGCTAGGGCGCCCCCTTACAGCCCATGCTACTGTATTGGACGTGGTGGAACTATTTCCGGACCTCCGGACCCTCCGAATCCTCCGAACCTTCCGAAGCTTCGGTACAATACCGAAAAACCCGAACTTTTAGGAACCCAACAACAACTTTCCATATATAAATCTTTACCTCGGACCATTCCGAACTCCTCGTGACGTCCGGGATCTCATCCGGACTCAACAACATTCGGTAACCACATACAAACTTCCTTTATAACCCTAGCGCCATCGAACCTTAGTGTGTAGACCCTACGGGTTCGGGAGACATGTAGACATGACCGAGACGTTCTCCGGTCAATAACCAATAGCGGGATCTGGATACCCATATTGGCTCCCACATGTTCCACGATGATCTCATCGGATGAACCACGATGTCAAGGACTCAATCGATCCCGTATACAATTCCCTTTGTCTAGCGGTATTGCACTTGCCCGAGATTCGATCGTCGGTATCCCGATACCTTGTTCAATCTCGTTTCCGGCAAGTCTCTTTACTCATTCCGTAACACATCATCCCGTGATCAACCCCTTGGTCACATTGTGCACATTATGATGATGTCCTACCGAGTGGGCCCAGAGATACCTCTCCGCTTACACGGAGTGACAAATCCATCTCGATTCGTGCCAACCCAACAGCACTTTCGGAGATACCTGTAGTGCACCTTTATAGTCACCCGATTACGTTGTGACGTTTGGTACACCCAAAGCATTCCTACGGTATCCGGGAGTTGCACAATCTCATGGTCTAAGGAAAAGATACTTGACATTAGAAAAGCTTTAGCATACGAACTACGATCTTTTTGCTAGGCTTAGGATTGGGTCTTGTCCACCACATCATTCTCCTAATGATGTGATCCCGTTATCAATGACATCCAATGTCCATGGTCGGGAAACCGTAACCATCTATTGATCAACGAGCTAGTGAACTAGAGGCTTACTAGGGACACGGTGTTGTCTATGTATCCACACATGTATATGAGTTTCCTATCAATACAATTATAGCATGGATAATAAACTGTTATCATGAACAAGGAAATATAATAATAACCAATTTATTATTGCCTCTAGGGCATATTTCCAACACCTTCTTGGTGAAGTTGCTCTTGTTGGGGAAAGACTTGGCCTTGTCCTTACGGATGAGCTTGCCACCATTGTCTTCCCTCTTCTCATATGGGCACTCCGCAACAAAGTGACTCACATTGCCACAATTGAAGCAAGTCCTCACTTGTTGCTTGCCCCTTGCGCCACTTGAGTTGCTCTTGTTGAAGTTGGGCCTTGAGTTCTTCTTGCTCCAAAATTGCCTTGAAGCAAGGGCCATGTGTTCATGATAGTCATACTTCGTATCTTCGAGGTTGCTCTCTTCTTCTTCCTCCTCTCCATCTTCTTCGACACAAATCTTAGCCTTCAAAGTGAGGTTGGGCTTCTTTGCTCTTTGGGAGCGAAGCACGGCATTGTCGGCGGTCTTGTCCAATATGCTCATGGCCACAAACTCATCCAACACATCACTTGAGGATAGGGTGTGGAAGTCCGGCCGTTGACGGATGACAGAGGACATGGCTTTGTGGTAGGGCATCATTGCCTTGAGGAATTTGCGCTTGATCCAGTTGTCATCCGTGTCCTTACTTCCATGATCCCGGAGGGAGACTGCAAGCTTGGTTACTCTCCGATAGAGCTCACGAGGTTCTTCTTCTTCTTTCATTGCAAACTCATCGGCTTCATCTTGGACCACTTCATAATTGGAATGTTGAATGCTTGCGCTTCCTCGATAAAGGGAAACCACCTTGAGCCAAGCATCTTTGGCAAGGGAGTAGGGCCGGAGATGAGGGAGGTCTTCAGGAAGGATTGCTTCTTGGATGATGAAGAGAGCATTCTCATTGAATTGATGGTCCACGACTTCTCTAGGAGAGAAGTTGCTCGAATCATGCGGATAGAAACCTTCTTCAATGATTCTCCAAAGGTTAGTGTTCACATGATTTAAATGACGCTTAAAACGATAAACCCAAGAATCAAAATCCTCCTTTTTATCAATCTTAGGTGGTGGACCGGCATGATTCAAATGAGTGGAAGGAATCGGTCCACCATAAATGGGAGGAGGTTGCACATGGGCGAAGATGCCGGTGCCATTCTTACCACTAGACTATGGGGCTTTCTCACTAGTAGCTTCCCCCTTATCGGAGTTAGCATCCGCTCCCGTGTTGGCGGGATCACCCACTTTCATGGGTGCGGTGGAAAGTTTAAGCCCTTCTAGGAATTCCTTAAACATGTCCTTGACCTCGGTCGTCATGGAGGTTTTCAATGTGTCCAACGCCACATTGAATTCCTCACGAGAGATCGAGGTACCCCCATCTCCCGTAGATGATATCGGATTCGCACCGGAGTGCTCCCCCACATCATCTACGATGTCAACCATACTCTTCGGACGGTTAAGTCCTTAAAAAGAGACGAGGCTCTGATACCAATTGAAAGGATCGATATAGTTGACTAGAGGGGGGGTGAATAGGCAACTAACAATTTTTAAGCTTTTCTTTACCAATTTAAACTTTGCAATAATAAAGGTTGTCTAGATGTGCAACTAGATGAACAACCTATATGATGCAATCAACACAAGCACAAGAGCAAGCAAAGATAGAAACACAAATAATCTTGCACAAGTAAAGGGATAAGATAACCAAAAGTGGAGCCGGTGGAGACGAGGATGTGTTACCGAAGTTCCTTCCTTTTGAGGGGAAGTACGTCTCCGTTAGAGCGGTGTGGAGGCACAATGCTCCCCAAGAAGCCACTAGGGCCACCGTAATATCCTTACGCCCTCGCACAATGCAAGAGCCGTAATTCCACTATTGGTGCCCTTGAAGGCGGCAACCGAACCTTTACAAACAAGGTTGGGGCAATCTCCACAACTTAATTGGAGGCTCCCAACAACACCACGAAGCTTCACCACAATGGAATATGGCTCCACGGTGACCTCAACCGTCTAGGGTGCTCAAACACCCAAGAGTAACAAGATCCGCAAGGGATAAGTGGGGGAATCAAAAGTCTCTTGGTGGAAGTGTAGATCGGGCCCTTATCACCCAATCCCGAGCAAATCAACAAGTTTGATTGGCTAGGGAGAGAGATCGGGTCAAAATGGAGCTTGGAGCAACAATGGAGCTTAGAGATGGAAGAGGTGGTCAACTAGAGGTAGGAGACACGCCTTTTATACTCGTGTAAAAGATCCAACCGTTATCCTCTAGTTCATCCCGCGACACGTGGTACTACCGCTCCGAAATCGCGGTACTACCGCGAGGCCACGCGGTACTACCGTGGAAGGCCACGGTACTACCGCGGCAGCAGCAGAGACTGGGACTGGCCTGACTGAGTGCAGTACTACCGCCGCTGGCGGTACTATCGCGTGCACCTTTGCGGTACTACCGCAAGGCAGGTAAGCCACTGACCTCTAAGAGCGCGGATGAAATAAATTACATCCGTGCCTACTTCATTGAAAAAAAGCAGTCACGAAAACCCGACGCGGTACTACCGCGCCCGAGGTGCGGTACTACCGTGGAGGCGCGGATGTAAAAATTACATCCGCTCCTACTACCGCGACGCAACGGTACTGGGCATGAGGGCCACAGTACTATGGCTCCAAGAGAGCGGTACTACCATGTCCATTCGCGGTACTACCGCGCAAGACGAGCGGTACTACCGTGTGGGCGCGGATGTAAAAATTACATCTGCGCCTACTATCGTACCGGAGCAGCACAAGGCGTAGGAGTTGCGGTACTACAGCTCCTGGGGCGCGGTACTACCGTGACCCTCAGCGGTACTACCGCTGGTTCTTGCGGTACTACCGCTCCCTAGAGCAGTACTACCGCAAGAACAGCAGTAGCCGTCGGATTTATGCACAACTATGACAACGGGAAGATGCTCCAAAGTGCAAGGAAAGGAAGGACAAGTGTACGTGTTGATTCCACCCAAACCTTTCCGACGCGGACCCCCTCTTAATAGTACGGCTCTCCTATGACTCAAATCCACCAAAGAGAAACGTAGAACAACGCCGTCTTCAATAGTCTCCCAGGGGCACCGAATCGTCTCGTGCCTAGTGATGAAGCATCTGAGAAACTCAAGGCATACGATTAGTCCGCAAAAGTATCGTCATCAATCACCAAAATACTTAAGGGATAAATATGCCCTTACATCCTTAATTCCTTTTATATCTCGGTTTCCTAAATCGAAAGCTTCATCCACACCAAACTCGACAAGAACTCGTGAGATAAGTTAGTATAAACCAATGCAAAACCTTATCATCTTCTACTGTAACAAATCACTAAAATTATTATTCAACATTGCATACTAAATGTCTCTGCATACTTAATACTCCTATCCTCAAATAGAATCATTAAACAAGCAAACATATGCAAACAATGCAAACATAACAGCAATCTGTCAAAACAGTACAGTCTGCAAAGAATACAAGATTCGTCATACTTCCCTAACTCCAAAAATTATGAAAGAAACTTCCCACTGTAGTAAATTTATCAGAGCTTCTTATGCAAAAGGTTTCAACATTTTATCACATCTGACTTTTCTAGGGAATTTTTGCAACAGCGGCAAACTTTCTGTTTTCAAACAGCAACATGCATACTTGCAAAATAAGCATGGCAAAAGCTATCCTTGACATTTTTATTGAAAATAGATATGCAAAACATTAATCTAAGTAACAGCAAGCAAATACTAACAAAATAAAATGACGCTCCAAGCAAAACACATATCATGTGGTGAATAAAAATATAGCTCCAAGTAAAGTTACCGATGAACGAAGACGAAAGAGGGGATGCCTTCCGGGGCATCCCCAAGCTTAGGCTCTTGGTTATCCTTGAATATTACCTTGGGGTGACTTGGGCATCCCAAAGCTTAGGCTCTTGTCACTCCTTATTCCATAGTCCATCGAATCTTTACCCAAAACTTGAAAACTTCACAACACAAAACTTAACAGAAAACTCGTAAGCTCCGTTAGCGAAAGAAAACAAAACACCACTTCAAGGTACTGTAATGAACTCATTCTTTATTTATATTGGTGTTAAACCTACTGTATTCCAACTTCTCTATGGTTTATAAACTATTTTACTAGCCATAGATTCATCAAAATAAGCAAACAACACAATGAAAACAGAATCTGTCAAAAACAGAACAGTCTGTAGTAATCTGTAACTAACGCAAACTTCTGGAACTCCAAAAATTATAAAATAAATTTGTGGACCTGAGGAATTTGTCTAGTAATCATCTGCAAAAAACAATCAACTAAATAGCACTTTCCAGTAAAAAGTTGAAGCTAATCTCGTGAGCGCTAAAGTTTCTGTTTTTTACAGCATGATCATAAAAACTTCACCCAAGTCTTCCCAAAGGTTCTACTTGGCACAAACACTAATTAAAACACAAAACCACATCTAAACAGAAGCTAGATGGATTATTTATTCCTAAACAGAACCAAAAAGCTATTGGAGATATGCCCTAGAGGCAATCATGTATGATGATATTTCCTATGTGTTTATGAATAAAGATAGTCCTTGGACATTATCAATGATGTGTATCAGCAAGTACGTGACTTGTTTGTGGGACTATGCATTGTATGATGACTGTCCTAAAAGGTCCCTAGTCGAAAGGGCTGTGTGGACGCAAGAGCCGACTAGACTAGCATATGACACGGTCGATGGCTCGGTCTCACTAGCCATGGAGCATTGGATGCTAACCGGATAATATGGACTTGGAAAGGTCGGTCGGATTCGACATAGTCGGATCCGAGTCAAGATAAGGTCCGAGTCGGACAGACCCAACTATGAGACGCAACGATATGTCATCTGTGAGTCTCTAGTACAACATCGTTCTATGTCCTAAGACCTGAGTGGCGCATGTACTCGAGATGGTGATAGACTTGCTTTGGGCCGACCAAACGCTACTCCGTGATCGGGTAGTTACAAAGGTAGGTTTCGGTTTGTCCGGTCCCATGCTGCGAGACATGGTCGAGCAAGATGGGATTGCCCTCCGATCGGAGAGATATACTCTGGGCCCTCGTGTGATCGACCAGAACAGCATGGCCATGCGACAAGGATTATGAGATAATCCGGACGGTGGTCGGTATCTTTGGAACGAGAAAGAGGTCGGGTTACCACAAGGATGACAGTCTCGCCTTGAGCCCGACAACATATATCGTCGCGGCAAAGGGAGCGAAGTGTGACACGTTATGCTGTGTTCGCCTAACCAGCTTCATAGTCTGCTTGGTGGTCGGCACGCCTTGCTAGAGGCCGCTACCAACCGTGCAGGTCGGAGGTGATCCGAACGTGACCAAGCTGACTTGAACCTAAGGGGTCGCAGCTTAAGGAAGGAACCTACGAGGTCAGTTCAGGACTTTGGTCGGATGTGATCCGAATCTGGACTAGGAACGTGACCGAGTAGACTTTGCTTTAGGGTCCGTGCGAGGCCCAAGTGTTGAGCTCATGACGGACGCCTATATAAAGTGGAGGTGCGGCACACTCGGGTGATTTTGATCGCTTGGCGCTGTGACTAGGGTTTGCATGTGTTGCGAATAGCCACCTCCACTCGCCGCCCCGGTGTGTGATCGGACCTAGCAGTCCGCGACGACGTTCCTCCCTTGCACGCGGATACCGTTAGAGGCGGTGCACTTGCGCCGCTCCGCGAACTCGTCGTGGGATCGGACAACCGACCGCTCGAGGGAGATCGAGCGAGGAGGAGGCGATCCACGCAGACGCGCTGCCCCAACTCTTCTTCGCTGCTGCGGCGCTGCGCGTCTAGTGGTAACGAACTATGATCCATCTCCGTAGCATGTTCCTGGATGTTCTGCGCGTAGGAATTTTTAATTTGCAGTCGACGCACCCTACCGTAGAACCCAACAAAAGCAATAAACTAAAATAAAATTGGTTGCCTCCCAACGAGCGCTATCGTTTAACGCCCCTAGCTAGGCATGATGATTTCAATGATGCTCACATAAAAGATAAGAATTGAAAAATAAAGAGAGCATCATGAAGAATATGACTAGCACATTTAAGTCTAGCCCATTTCCTATGCATAGGGATTTTGTGAGCAAACAACTTATGGGAACAATAATCAACTTGCATAGGAAGGTAAAACATGCAAATCTTCAAGATTTTCAACACATAGAGAGGAAACTTGATATTATTGCAATTCCTACAAGCATATGTTCCTCCCTCATAATAATTTTCAGTAGAATCATGAATGAATTCAACAATATAACCAGCACATAAAGCATTCTTTTCATGATCTACAAGCATAGAAAATTTACTACTCTCCACGTAAGCAAATTTATTCTTATCAATAATAGTGGGAACAAACTCAACAAAATAACTATCATGTGATTGAAAATTAAGATCAAGATGACAAGTTTCATGGTTATCATTATTCTTTATAGCATACGTGTCATCACAATAATCATCATAGATAGGAGGCATGCTTTCATCATAGTAAATTTGCTCATCAAAGCTTGGGGGACAAAAAAATATCATCTTCATCAAACATAGCTTCACCAAGCTTGTGGCTTTGCATATCGATAGCATCATGGATATTCAAGGAATTCATACTAACAACATTGCAATCATGCTCATCATTCAAAGATTTAGTGCCAAACATTTTAATGCATTCTTCTTCTAACACTTTGGCACAATTTTCCTTCCCATCATACTCACGAAAGATATTAAAAAGGTGAAGCGTATGAAACAAACACAATTCCATTTTTTTGTAGTTTTCTTTTATAAATTAGACTAGTGCTAAAACAAGAAACAAAAAGATTCGATTGCAAGATCTAAAGATATACCTTCAAGCACTAACCACCCCGGCAACGGCGCCAGAAAAGAGCTTGATGTCTACTACGCAACCTTCTTCTTGTAGACGTTGTTGGGCCTCCAAGTGCAGAGGTTTGTAGGACAGTAGCAAATTTCCCTCAAGTGGATGACCTAAGGTTTATCAATCCGTGGGAGGCGTAGGATGAAGATGGTCTCTCTCAAACAACCCTGCAACCAAATAACAAAGAGTCTCGTGTGTCCCCAACACACCCAATACAATGGTAAATTGTATAGGTGCACTAGTTTGGTGAAGAGATGGTGATACAAGTGCAATATGGATGGTAGATATAGGTTTTTGTAATCTGAAAATATAAAAACAGCAAGGTAAATAATGATAAAAGTGAGCACAAACGGTATTGCAATGCTGGGAAACAAGGCCTAGGGTTCATACTTTCACTAGTGCAAGTTCTCTCAATAATAATAACATAATTGGATCATATAACTATCCCTCAACATGCAACAAAGAGTCACTCCAAAGTCACTAATAGTGGAGAACAAACGAAGAGATTATGGTAGGGTACGAAACCACCTCAAAGTTATTCTTTCAAATCAATCCGTTGGGCTATTCCTATAAGTGTCACAAACAGCCCTAGAGTTCGTACCACAATAACACCTTAAGACACAAATCAACCAAAACCCTAATGTCACCTTGATACTCCAATGTCACCTCAAGTATCCATGGGTATGATTATACGATATGCATCACACAATCTCAGATTCATCTATTCAACCAACACATAGAACCTCAAAGAGTGCCCCAAAGTTTCTACCGGAGAATCACGACGAAAACGTGTGCCAACCCCTATGCATAGGTTCATGGGCGGAACCCGCAAGTTGATCAACAAAACATACATCAAGTGAATCACGTGATATCCCATTGTCACCACAGATACACACGGCAAGACATACATCAAGTGTTCTCAAATCTTTAAAGACTCAATCCAGTAAGATTACTTCAAGGGGAAAACTCAATTCATTACAAGAGAGTAGAGGGGGAGAAGAAACATAAGATCCAACTATAATAGCAAAGCTCACGATACATCAAGATCGTGCCAAATCAAGAACACGAGAGAGAGAGAGAGAGAGAGAGAGAGAGAGAGAGAGAGAGAGAGATCAAACACATAGCTACTGGTACATACCCTCAGCCTCAAGGGTGAACTACTCCCTCCTCATCATGGAGAGCGCCGGGATGATGAAGATGGCCACCAGTGAGGGTTCCACCCCCCCCTCCGGTAGGGTGCCAGAACAGGGTCCCGATTGACTTTTGGTGGCTACAGAGGCTTGCGGCGGCAGAACTCCCGATCTATTCTCGTCTTCGGAAGTTTTAGGGTACGTGGGTATATATGGGTGAAAGAAGTACGTCGGTGGACCTCCGGGCTGTCCACGAGGCAGGGGGCGCCCTAGGGGGGTGGGCGCGCCCCCCACCCTCGTGGGCAGCCCGGGACTCCCATGGTGCACTCCCGGTACTCCGCGGGCTTCTTCTGGTCCAAAAATTAAGTTCTGTAGAGTTTCAGGTCAATTGGACTCCGTTTGATATTCCTTTTCTTCGAAACACTGAAATAGGCAAAAAAAACGGCAATTCTGCATCAAAAACACATAATATAATAGCATGGAACAATAAAAAATATAGATACGTTGGAGACGTATCAATCACCTCCTCCCTCCATAGCCCCTCCTCCCTCCACAGCCCCTACTCCCTCCCCCTCCTCCATCCACAACCCCTCCTCCCTCCATAGATTTAGTTGATAGTATAGATAGGTAGAATGTAGGTTTTTTCAATAGTATAGATAGGTAGAATTTTGTAGAATGTACATAGAATTTAAGTGGTTAATAGAACTATTTATAGTAAGTGCTTAATAGAATTAGTTGAATTAGTAAGAAAAATAATTATTTTTATTTATAGCAAGTGCTTAGTTGAACTAATTGAATTAGTAAGAAAATCAATTATTTTTATTTATAGTAAGTGCTTAGTTGAACTAGTTGAATTAATAGAACTAGTTTATTTTTAGTAAGAAAATTTAGGTATGGACAATTTAATTATTTTTATGTCATTATCACTTTGTCATCAAAGAATGCTATATGAGATTTGATGATCTAAAATTTTACTCGGTGGAATATGTAGGCTTTGTAGAGTCGTGTCTTCTTGGAGTGATCGTCATCCGAGCTAGCTGAAAGGACCACGATGTCGCCTAGAGGGGGGGGGGGAGGTGAATAGGCGTTTTAAAATCTTATACGGATTTGGCTATATCCTAATGCGGAAATAAACTAAGAGGATACTTTTCAAGCACAAATCCTAAATATACCAGGCTAACTAAGTGCACCAACAACTTAGGATAAACAAGATGAGAACAACGAGGATATGAGTAAGCACAAGTAAGTTACACAAACTTACTCAATGTATATCACAAGATATATAAATGAATAATACACACAACCACAAGTAAGCAATAGAGGCTTACACAAGTTACGTCACAAGATATGGAAATGAATGTTACAAGCTAGCAATTCACACTAAGCACACGATAGAACAATAGTAGCAAGTATGAATAGCGGACTATAAAGTGTTGGCCTAGATAATCTCTACGATATGGTAACCAACACAATATAATGAGGACAACAAGATATAGTGAATGCAAGGTCAAGAGACCAAAGTAAACCACAAGTAGTGGCTAGGGTTAGAATTAACCGAAGACACGGAGACGAGGATGTATCCCGATGTTCACTTCCTTGGAGGGAAGCTAGTCACCGTTAGAGAGGTGGATGTTACCACGAAGGCACACCAACACCACGAAGGCTCACCCTATTCTCCTTGAGATATCACCACGAAGCCGATTCTCAACCACTAGTGGTAGACCTTGAGGCGGCCTCCAAACCTTCACAAACTTTCCGGGGGACAAATCACAAGTTGATTCCTCACCGGAGCACTCCTACCGCCTAGGAGTCTCCAACCTCCAAGAGTAACAAGATCAAGGGGGAAATGCTCAAGACTTGCTCAAGTCACGAATTGCTTTGGTCACAAGAGGGAGAGGGAGAGGATCTATCTTTTGATTGGGACAACTCTCAAGAACACTCACTAATCTCTCCGGGATCTAAGATTTGGTGTAGGAGAAGTGAGAGGGAGCCACTTGTGTTCTTGGGACGATTTGGGATGAAGTGCTCGACCCTCCCCCGGAGTGGGAGAGGGATATTTATACCCCCAAGGAAAAATAGAGCCGTTTCCCGCAGTTGTTGACCTGCTCGGATGATCTGGACGCATACCCGGATGATCCGGGCAATGCCCGGATGATCCGGGAAGGTCAATATACAATGTGGTGAAGTAGATACCCGGATGTCCGGGAACATAGCCGGATGATCCGGGCAATTCCCGGATGATCCGGGTGGGTAGCCGGATGATTCGGCTAGCGGAATAAGCTTCTGTGATGAATTTTACGAATAACCCGGATGATCCGGGCAGGAACCCGGATGATCCGGGCAAAGCCCGGATGCTATGGGAGAGGACCCGGATGATCCGGCCAAACCAAACTGCTGCAGCCTAGAAACTGAAACAGGCACAACTTTTACATCCGGACTCCGATTTTGATGATCTTGGGCTCGTTTTGAAGCTATGAAAAAAACCCAGGTCCTCACATAGAGAACCACCCAAGATGAACCAAAATGGAGGATGCAAAATATGCAAAGGTTTTATCATGTATTTGGGTAACCTATTTGGCTTTGGATTTTCTTTGGTATATAGGATATGAGTGGAATTGTGTAGAGAAGATGTTGATTTGAGAAAATCTAACACGAACCCCTTTGATCCCCTCTTAATAGTGCTGGATCCCTATAACTCAAGAATCATAAAAGGTCTACACTACATAGCTATCAAGAATCCATTCTTGAGTGCATGTGTTCCTTCGGTGTTCATCACTCCACAACACTAACGTCGAAGGAACTAATACCTTTGACTCGAGCCTTTCACTTGAGCTTGAAGTTGAAGTTTCTTCTTGGATAAAGTTGAATGGCAAGACATTGGTGAAGTCTTCAAGTAGCTCCCCCATACACAATGTGGGAAGCTTTGCTTTGTATTTATCTTCATGTGTCCACCATGTGATCATCCACAAGCTTCAAGCATGTAATCCTTTGGGATAGTTATCTTGAACTTGCCCTTGTCAACCATGATCATCAACACTTGATGTCATCCTCTCATAGACACTTGAAATCTCTCTCTCGATGCGAGCCCATGAGAATCTCCTCTCAAAAACATAGGCAACACATAGTATGGGTTAGTACACAAAGCGCAATTGACAAATTCTTACCATACCACAAGATCTCACGTGGCACATGATTTGCGCTTGTGTGTTGACCATCTTTGAATTCAATCTTCGATCTTCATCTTGGTCAACCTTAACCTTTGCTCCATGATTAATCTTGATGCACAACTACATGTATATGGCATTCATTCCGAATCCATTCAATATCCTTCTTGCATCACCCATGGAACAAACCTTCCTATATAACTTGATGTCATTGTTTCTTCATAGGAATTGTCATTCATTATCAAGTCTCAATGCATATATAGATGTTGGTGGATTTCATCCACCAATTCATCCAATATTCTTCATGCATTGCAAATGGAACTTTCCTTCAAATGTATATCTCAGTGCAAGCATTAGTCCATTAGGATTTTCATTTAATTACCAAAACCACACATGGGGACAACATGTACTTTCACTAGCTCTACTCTATCTACACCCGAGTCGGTGAGCTAAAAGTCCACCTCCTCCTTCTCCACTCCTCAGTGTGTTGAATAGAGTAGAACTAGGGTATTTAGTCGGTGAGCTCATGTGCGAATGCTTATGATAATTGATCCGGATGGAATTGCAAATTTAAGCATCGTTGTATGTGTATGAACATCTTTGTATCGCAGGGAAAATCCGAGTGGCCTATGTTTTGCCAGAGTGTTAATTCATTTCCGTTCCGGCAAATTTCAGGCGCTCGATATGTCCTATTTTAGCAAAGGTCATGCCGGATTTTTTCCGTGAATTTAAGCATGACTTGTGCTAGAATATGTAGGAAATATCGAGTGCCCCGGATTTGTGTGTTGAGTTTCCTGGTAGTTGCCTTCGACCGATTTTCAATTAATGTTTCAACTATGAACATAGGAAATGTCTGACGACGAAAAGGATTTCGGTATGTGCGAATACAGCAAAGACGAGCGCGGCCTGTGCGACAGAAATTTCCTAGTTGATGGTAGGCGCTTCAACATCAAGCTGGATGAGACCTTCGTAGTGGATATAGTAAGTCACAACGACAAGTCTTTTTTCATGATCAAGAATGACTTTTGCTTCTTTTGCTTCAACTTATAATTTTAAATTTTTACTATTCTATTGGCGTATCCCCTGCCATGCAAGAATTTTTGTCTTGGATAAGATTAGTTTCGGTCCTATGGAAACTATGAAGGTAAAGAGAGTTCACTTGAGGACCGAGCATGGTTATACTTTTGCCGCAAAATTATACAATGCAGACACCTACACCTATTTTGAATGCAAAAATTGGAGAGCACTATGCAAGGCTTATGCATTTGAGCCTGATATGCTTATCACCTTTGATATTCGTCCGAAAGATGATGTTGAAGGTAATATCAACATCTGGGTCGATGTGCAGACGCCTCCAGTTCTACCATTATGTTAGTTTCTCAACCATATTTATGTCTTGGATATTGTTTAATCAAAAATAGTTGACAACTAATTTCTATTGACAACTTATTTTCATTCAAGCAAACATGTCCGACGCTTGGTAGACATGACCTACTACTGTCCCCGGGCTGAACTAAACTGCGAGGAGATAAGTCATTATGTTTCATGGCTTGAGGATCTTGATACTGTCAAGACAAATTATTTTCCTGGACTTGAAAATCTTAGTACTCAAAACGTGCGACCAATAGTGTTCGTATTGAACTACGGTCACATCTATTTAGGAAAGATGGTAAGATTTCTACTATTTGTCCTTAGTGCATCTTTTGCATACATTATTTTTTAAGCTAAACTTCATTGCTAAGTATGTTACTACGATGTTCTTTAACAGGGACTCCCGATGATAGTTGTGCCTCATTGAATCGAGCCTAAAGGTCCCATGGCAATGGTTAGCTTACGACCAAGACATCCTACATTGCACATGAGTGCATTCAGGGTTTCTAAAAGCGAGCAAGTCTTAATAGTCAAATACTGGAGCAAATTGTGAAGGATCGCAGAGAAGTACTAGGGGCAGCAATCAGAAGCGCAACCCACAATTAGGAGAAAGGTTCATCTGCATGCTCCAATATGATGAATCAGGAGTGCTACACATGTTCTATGCTATTTTACCTGAGAGAGAGCAGCAGAAGTGATTAGCTAGCTAGAATGAGTTTGAAGATGATGATGTGCTACACTATGACTATGATGAGTAAATAGCTAGTGTTGGGGGTAATGACTATGATGATTATTATTAACTAGTGTTGGTGGTGATTAGATTGCTACACTATGACTATGATGATTAAATAGTGTTGGTGGTAATGACTATGATGATTATCAGCTAGTGTTTTGGTGACGATATGATGCAAGAGTTTTTATATTAATTAATATGATGATGATGATGATGATGATGATGATGATGATGATGAGTTATTATAATCCATGACTTGGTCACTTAGGATCCATCCATTTGAAACTAATCCGCGGTTCTTTCACCTAGTGATTTAATAACTCATTATAATGTAAAAACAATCTCTAAATTGCCATTTTATGAAAACTTATATAAAGGTGTATGAATACGACATAAAATAAAAAAGAAATAAAATACGGAATAATAGTAGTAGCGCCGGCACCGAGGCGCGCTACTAGTAATTATCAGTAGCGCTTGTTGCAGGACACGCTACTACTAAGTATATATAGCAGTAGCGCGTGTTAACAAATGCTACTGCTAACCTTTAGTTGTAGCGCCGTAGCGGTAGCGCGGTTACCCGCACCACTGATAGGCCAAAAACCCGCGCTGCTGCTAGGCTTTTCCCTAGTAGTGTCCCAATATTAAATCATAGAGCCCAGAGAGATTCTTGAGATAAATTCCATCAATTGCATCATTCTCTCTTCCTCCTTTGACCAAAGTGTTTTGTGATTTGAGCAAGTCTTGGGCTTTTTCCCTTTGGTCTTGTTACTTTTGGAGGTTGGAGACTCCTAGACGGTAGGAGTGCTTTGATGAAAAATATAAGTGTGATTTACCTTGAAAAGTTTGTGAAGATTTGGAGGCCCCCTCAAGGTCTACCACTGGTGATCGAGAATCACATTTGCTGTGATATCTCAAGGGGAATAGGGTGAGCCTTCGTGGTAGCATCCACCCATCCACCAACGGTGACTAGCTTCCCTCCAAAGAAGTGGACATCAGGATACATCATTGTGACGCCCGGATAATTAGGCTACAGTAATCCCACGTTAATGATGCCACGTCACCACGGTTACTGTTGTTAATCTCGCGTTAGTTCAAAACCGATTCAGATTCAAATTTGGATTTAAGGCAAACAACAAAAGTTTTAAATTTTAAAACTAAAATGTTCGGGAGGTGCCACATAATGCATAGGTAATTATGGTGAAGAAACCACACTTTTATAAAATGTTTAAATACTCTAAAATGATTTAAACCGTAGCAAAAACAATTATATAAATGCCTCTAGTATTTTTTAAAAATTGTAAACTATTTTAATTCGGGCTAAAACTTTTTATGATAGTGGGTTATTATGGAACATTATTTTAGGGGCTATGGTTATATTTTATTGAACTAAAATTAATGAGTAACTAAAAGAAAAACAGAAAAGAATGAATAAAGCAAAAAGAGAAAACGAGCAAAAAAAGGGGGTGCAAGCCCCCCTCCTCCGTGGGCCGTTTGGCCCAGCTGGCCACTGCACTGGCCGGCCCAGCCTTGGCCTATATGGCCCCTCACCCTGTGACCTAACCGAATCCCCCCATTACCCGAAAACCTATCCCACTCGCTCCCACTCCCCCCCACATCGCCCTCCCCTCCCCCTCGATCTGGATCGAGATCGGGGGCTCGATCCGACCGCGCCGCCCGTTCACCCCGCCGCCCGCCGTCGCTGACCGCCGACGCTCGTCGCCTCCCGACCAGTAGGCGCCTCGCCACTCGGCGTCGTCGACTGTGGCCTTGCTTGCCCGTCGCGACCGCTCCGTCGCCGGATCTCGCTGGACTGCCTCGTCCCCTTCACCCGTGCCACCGCCTGGACCTCGCCGGAGCCTCCCCACCAGACCTCGTTGTCTCCTCTCCGAGCCCCACTGCCCTGTCCCTACACCAGCGGTGAGGCCCCCGACCTCTCCCCCTCTGCCCTCCACCCTCGCGCGCCGCTAGCTGCAGCAACGACGCTGACCGTGCTCACCGCGGCCTCACCACGCCCGGCATGCCGTCCAGCGCCACAGCCAAGGCTGAGCCGCACCCGCCAGGTTGCTCCTCCCGGGCGCCAGACTTGCTTGCAGCCCGCACTGCTGCAGCCTCCCTGCTGCCTCCGCCGCTTGCGGTGCCGCGGACAACCCTTTTCGGCCAACCCAGTGTGCCCGCCCGCTGCCTGTCTGTCTGTTGCTGACTGCGCTGCTGTGCCCCGCCTCCGCCTCTGCCCCATGGTCATCAGCAGCACCAATGCCAACTCCGGCGCCCATCCCGGGCTCTCCCCTTCCCGCTGCCGCCCTGTTCAGCCACCACATCCGCCGCGGCACCCCCGCTCCGTCCGGCCACGCCGGCTTGCATCGCCGCGCCCAGCGCTCCTAGTTCTACACGGGCGCTGGCGCCCGTTCTCCCACGCCCGCTATGGCCCCAGGGGCCTATGACAGCTGGGCCCCGCCCCTAAATGTTTTATATAAAAAGAAAAAGAGAATAGAAAAAAAATAAATGAATAATAATTAAAATAAATAAATAATTAATTAATCCTATTTAATTAATCTAATTAACTAGTTAGTTTAATTAAACAGTAACTAGATTAGTTAAATCCTAATTAGACTAAACAGTCAATGACGAGCGGGACCCACACGTCAGTTGACCAGTCAACGCCTCTGTTGACTGCTGACGTCATGCTGATGTCAGCGTGCACTGTTCTGGATGATGTTAGATTAAAGTAATTAAATAAATGCTAAAAAGTGATTTAAATCTTTTAAAATCAATATAAAATAAACCGTAGCTCGGATGGAAAAACTTTGTACATGAAAGTTGCTCAGAACGACGAGACGAATCCGGTAACGCGGCCTGTTCGCCCACCACACATCCCTAGAATAGCGAACCTGCAACATTTCACTGGTTTATCTGTCTGAAAACGCAAAACACTGGGGATACTTTCCCGGATGTTTTCCCCCTTCGTCGGTATCACTTCCTACCGCGTTAGGGCATACCTAGCACCGTGTATTACCTCGTTATGTTTCGTGATGCTTTGTTTGCTCCGTATTTATTGTTTCTTCCCCCCTCTTCTTCCTCGGTAGACCCCGAGACCGGCGCTGATGCCACCGAGTATGACTACATCGACGACGAACCCTTCTCTTGCCAGAGCAACCAGGCAAGCCCCCCCTTGATCACCAGATATTGCCTATTCTTCTCTATCTGCTTGCATTAGAGTAGTGTAGCATGTTCTTGCTTCGATTAATCATATTCTCACTGCGCCTTCGTCATTGTTGCTCTGATTGTTACCCTTACCGCTATCCTCGCTTAGTATAGGATGCTAGTGTTCCATCGGTGGCCCTACTCTCTTGTCCGTCGCCATGCTATACTCTTATCGGGCCGTGATCACTAGGGAGGTGATCACGGTATATACTATATACTTTATATATATGACACATGTGGTGACTAAAGTCGGTCACTTGTTGAGTATCCACAAGTGATTTCGATGAAATTTGAAAGGACAGTGGCTCCATCCCGTAGAGGTGGGCCGGGTTCTGACGACCTCCATTGTTACTTTGTGGCGGAGCGGCAGGCAGGTTGAGACTACCTAGAGAGAGGCGGGCCTGGCCTTGGTCGGCATCCGCGTTACTTCAAAATAACACGCTTAACGAAGTTCGGGTATTTGATCCGAGTCCGCCATTTGGTCTATACGCACTAACCAACTCTGGAGGAGCAGTTATGGGCACTCGACGTCGTGGTATCACGAAGCCTTCGTGACGTCACGGCCGAGCGGGCGCGCCGGATTGGAACGTAAGCCTGCTCTTGTATTTAGGGGCTAGTTTCGCTCCGGCCATACCACGTCTTGAGTGTGCTAAGGCGATGGGCCCGCACCCTGCGGCGCTTAGGTTTAGACCGGCGTCTTGACCTCTCTGTTGGCCTAGGTGGGGCTGCGGACGTGTTGATCTTCCGAGGTCGGGCATGACCCAGAAAGTGTGTCCGCCAAATGGGATCGGCGTGTTGGGTTATGTGGTGCACCCCTGCAGGGAAGTTAATCTATTCGAATAGCCGTGATCTTCGGTAACAGGACGACTTGAAGTTGTACCTTGACCTTATAACAACTAGAACCGGATACTTAATAAAACACACCCTTCCAAGTGCCAGATACAACCCGGTGATCGCTCTCCAATAGGGCTACGAGGAGGGGATCGCCTGGTAGAATTATGCTATGCGGTGCTACTTGGTGAACTTACCATCTACTCTCTTCTACATGCTGCAAGATGGAGGTGGCCTGAAGCGTAGTCTTCGATGGGACTAGCTATCCCCCTCTTATTCTGGCATTCCGCAGTTCAGTCCACCGATATGGCCCTTTACACATATACCCATGCATATGTAGTGTAGCTCCTTGCTTGCGAGTACTTTGGATGAGTACTCACGGTTGCTTTTCTCCCTCTTTTCCCCCTTTCGCTTCTACCCGGTTGTCGCAACCAGATGCCGGAGCCCAGGAGCCAGACGCCACCGTCGACGACGACTACTACTACTACTACACCGAGGGTGCCTACTACTACGTGCAGGCCCCTGACGATGACCAGGAGTAGTTTAGGAGGATCCCAGGCAGGAGGCCTGCGCCTCTTTCGACCTGTATCCCAGTTTGTGCTAGCCATCTTATGGCAACTTGTTTAACGTATGTCTGTACTCAGATATTGTTGCTTCCGCTGACTCGTCTATAATCAAGCACTTGTATTCGAGCCCTCGAGGCCCCTGTCTTGTATTATGATGCGTGTATGATTAGTGTACGATTGAATCAGGGGCGTCACAATCATTGTCTTCAGAGTTTTGGTTATATCTAACCCTAATTCATTGCGGTTACTTTTGTCACTATTGTGGCTATCATCTATTTTAGAACTCGACTCACCTCTGGAACTGTTAGGCTTACATTTATGTTCTGCACATGCCTAGAACTGACAATTAATAACTGCACATATTCACCCGCTATAGGTCTATCTCGATCATTTAAGTCGCGCGGGCTTTGCTTGACGTCTAACCCCGACGACGGCGAGACGGATCAGATCACGAGGTGGCGGCTAGGATTAGCTCCCCCATGCCTATTCTCATGGAACGTTTTCTGCATCTTGACTCCTTTGGTTAAACTGTCATGAAATAGAACAACGCGTAAGACAACATCTACCAGTCTGCTGCCAACATGGAGTGAACACATTGCGATTAAGGTTGTTAGAATCACAATTTTGAATCGGATCGGAGCTCCGATGGAAGGATCGCAAATCATAAAATCTTAACTATTAGGACCGTAGAAACATAGATTGTATGAACTAAAATCGTAGAATCTGAGGGGTTAGTTTAAATCATAAAGTCGTAGAATCATACTCCCTCCGTTTCAAATTACTTGTCATTGAAATTGATGTATCTAGAACTAAAATAGATCTAGATACATTCATACGTGCGACAAGTAATTCGACACGGAGGGAGTACAACATAATCGTGATTCTGACAACCTTAGCCGCGAAAAGAGCCACCGCCTATGCAACAAATACATATACATAGCCAGGAACAAACTAGTATGTTTAGAGTACTAGCTAATTGCCTGTGCATTGAGAATCAACCTGTGGTTGGATGGTTAGGTGGATAATGGTATCCCCGGTCCATCCGGGTTCAAGTCCTGGTGCTCGCGTTTATCCTAGATTTATTTCAAGATTTCTGGAGATGCGCGTTTAGTGTGAGAAGACGTTCCCGTCGACTACGAGGCGCCTACAATGACTTCGTAAAATCTCAAGATGATATGCCGGCTCTGTCTCTCGAAGGTGCTCAGAAAAAAAGGGGTGTGTGTACGTTCATAGGAAAGAGTGTATGCGCGTATATACGAGCGCTTGCGTATGTACAATGTTCAAAAAAATTGTCCGTGCACTGAAATGGAGGCATATATATTCTATCGTTTCAACACCAATTGGGTTCGACATAAATCATATACCCATCATATTTTAGATTTTTGTAATATTTGATTATATCTGAGTATGGGTATGGAAAGACAATGCAAATTTTGATTCAGTTGAGTTTTGTAAAGAGTTGATTTGATTTGGGCATGGATAGGGAAAGATAAGAAAATATTGGCTTAGTTGACATTTGATAAAGTTTGATTTTAGTCAACATTTTGGTAAATTTGATTTGATTTGGTTTTGAGTTCAAACAAGACGTGGCGACCCAGCAGCAGGACCCAGCGTGACCGAAGAGAGAAAAAAAACGTCAATGAAATTTGGACCTTTCCACGAGGAAGAGGAAGAAGGCGTCCATTTTAAACGTGCTCCAGGCCCTTCCAGCCGCCGTCCGCGTCTGTCTCCGCGGTCGACGTGGACCAACTCCCGCGGTTTCACATCGACGGCCGCTACCTCCCAACGCCAGCCGACCCCTTCCTCGTGGCCGTCCGATCGCCCCGCCGAATATCCCTCGGTTCCTCGTGCCACGACCCGCACCTTCCCGGAAAAGGACGATACATTTTACATCCAACCCCCTTTAACAGCCCCTATTATCCTTAACAACGGCCAGTCACGCATCGAGTGCACGTGACAAGGACTAATACGATAATGCGATTCTTAGAGGGGCTCCCCGGTGAACGCGGAAAGGAGGGAACCCAAAAATTATTGAAACCCTTTACCGGCCTCCTCTGGGCTGGGAGGAGAGAGAGAACGGAGCAAACGACGCCGAGCCGGAGCACGCGTTCTACGCCCCTCTCCCTCTCCCTCTCTCTCACGGGAGGCGAGTGCGAGGGCGGAGGCGAGGCGAGGCGCGGGGGATCGGATTTGGGGAGGCTGATCGAGCAGGGGATCCGCCGCCCCTCCATCCCCTCCAGGTTTCGTGGCAGGCGCGGGGGCTCCGGGCCGATTGGTCTTTGATCCCGCGCCCCCGAATCAGCTCGGATCGCGCGCGGATCCTAGGCCGGCCTCGGTCGCCGCTCTCGCCCCGGAGTTCTCCCTGATCCGTTGGATAGGTATGGTGATTTTATTCAGCTTTCCTTTTTTGGTGTATGAGAGTTTTTTTTTTTCGTGAATGTGAGTTGGTCGAGTGACGATTCTGGTGATTCTGCGTGGAGGGGAGGGGTGGTGAATCCTTTTCAGGCAGAGATTGCTGCTCAACAAATTTTAGTATGCTGACGTCTGAATTGTTACACGGTTGGGTGGCTGATGCTTAGCTTGGGGATTTTTTTTTGGGTTGGGGGGCCATTGATTTGTGCCTTTGCTGCACTAATTTCCCGCTACAGATTGGAATCTAATTGCGTTGGCACTGTCCTGTTCATCAGCTTATGTATAACATATGGGCATTTTGTGTTGGTCTGATAGTTTTGTGAATAAATGTTAATGTTGCAACATCTAAGATGTGCTCTAGTTATTGCACATCTAAGTGACTCAATCAAACTAGAAAGAAAAAGAAAAAAAACCTAATGAAAATGCTTGCACAAATCTTCATGTAAAATCATAGTTTTAAATAGCCGGCTATGGCTCCGCTATAGCCTTTTCAGCAGGGTGCCGCTAAATGGCCGCCTTCACAAATAGCCTGCTATAGCCCGCTATAGCTCCGCTATAGCTGATTTGGAGGCCCACCGCTATTTTCCATAGCCCGTTATTTAAAACATTGTAAAATCAATGGCATAGGACTTAGATGTGCAATACTTAGGGCACATCTAGATGTGCGAACTGTTTTCTTTCTTATTTAGTTGGCATAAAGCTAACTTGAAGGTTTCCCAAAGCGACATGTGCAAGTGTGATTTATAGTGTTTTGCAATGTCGTTGTAAGTTGTAATAATTATGAGTAAAAGCCGTCAAGTCGATGAAGAGTTATACTCATTGTTTATGAACAACTGGTGTTGTTATTGCATAGCTGATTCATTTTACTTTTGCTCTTATTGACAGATCACTATATAATCCTCGTCCTACATCCACACGCTTGAAAGGCTTCATATATATTCATTTTAGCATGAAGCACGATCGGTTAATTTTCGCCAATATTGGTCATGCTGGGGGATACATGTACCAGTATCCACCAGAGTTTCCAATGTCCCATGATCTTGGGCTGAGTTTGGTAACACACCTCGGAAGATTGTTGGGGCGTTCTTTGCAACATCGCAGGGAGATCTGTTCTTCGGGAAATGTGAAGGCTCAGGAAGCATTCATTTGCCTCAGGAAGTTTGCCAGAGCTTTCTTCTTCTGGTTTTCTAGAGCGTGTGACCCCAAGAGTCCCCATGGGTTTTCACATATAAAGCGAGTGACTTCTGGTGTGCAAAATTTGGTGGGATCGCAGTTTGGTTCTCTAAAAGAAGGGCATGCTGTACAGCTGTTGTTAGCCAGACTTGCACAGGCAACCGTTGGACGAATGTGGAATGACATTGAGCAGCAACATGCCAGCAATCTTCTTACTATGGCTGGTTTTGCTGCTATCGTACCACCATTTGAAAACATGTAGGTCTCAATACCAATTATTTGCCCCTCATGTGCTCTACTTTCCATTTTATATTTTTGTTTGCGTTCATGACTTCTCTATTGTATTTCTTGAAAATGCTTTTCTCTCATTATATATTTGTATGAATGTTCAAGATCTCCGAAGATGCTTGCAGAGTTGATGGCGTTTGGAAATGTTGATGGTTATATCAACATGCCAGCAGATCAGTCTTGTTTGGACGGAAAACGCTTAAGTTGTTCTTCTGTTGCTGTGCCAACTACGATCTTTCAGGAAGACGCAGTTGAACCAAAAACTGGAATCAAGTTCCCTGCATTCCTTGAAGATGACTCCTGTCCAGCTACAACGGTACACCCCCCTTATTTTTAGGAGCTTCTTATGTCATACTGCAGAGTTGTTTCATTAACAACGTAGAGTTAAGATTGGACATAAGTCTAGGATAAGTATTACATCGACTAACCAAGACACTTGGTATACTCAGTTATTCCATGGATGGATTCATGTGACAGTTCATTGATAACTAAGGCTTTACTTCTCAATTTTCTAAGTTATTTGTCCTCCCTTGGTTTGTTGATGACTTCATGTGACAGTTCATTGAAAACTAAATTGCAGGTCCTCGTTGGGGTGGGTTTCAAAGGCATGAAAATAATGAGGGTCAAAAATCTGAACCTGTATGCTTTTGGTTTATGTAAGTAAACTGTTTGAAAAGTGATTAGGTTGTTTGTATCCATTTACCAGTAAAATTTGTTAATCCGGCATTCCTCTATTGATTACTGATGATACCATGCCCTCGTAGATATGCAACCAAATTCTCTTTGCGAGAAGCTGGGTCCTAAGTATGCTTCAGTTCCAACCACCAACCTGAAGGATGACCCAGATTTCTATGATGATCTTCTGAGGTATGCTCTCCATTGATTTATCACTGACCCAGTGTTACACTCACACATTCTCTGAAGTGCATAAGCTTAGCATGTGCTAT
Source organism: Aegilops longissima (assembly GCA_021605205.1). NCBI lineage: Eukaryota > Viridiplantae > Streptophyta > Magnoliopsida > Poales > Poaceae > Aegilops > Aegilops longissima. The sequence continues at coordinate 155,667,005 of CM038682.1, forward strand.
TATGGTGTCACAAACTTATCTTGTCGAGCAAGGTCATAAGGATTCTTCTTTAAGCTGGATGTATGTTATTGTGGTAGTTGGTTTCTGGTTGTACTGCATGTTGCTATCAGTTGGTATCTTGTTGTCAGGATTTCTGCTTGTACATTTTCATGGCAGCAGATGGGGCACAATTCACCCACATGTCCATATATATCACTAAATCCTCATAAGGAACATTTAGTGGTTGTTTATCTACTATGTGTTCATCATGGAAATATGATAAGAAAGTTGGGACCTTTTTTATTCTACGGATTTCATAGGATTTTGGTAGGATTCCAATCCGTGGAAAATTTTCCTGCACAGGCACTTTGGATCATAGGTGTTGGTTCCAGATTCCAATTTATTGGTTTCCTGTGCCCCAATTCATAGGAATTGCAACGCCCATTCCAAGTTTCCGACCTCTTTTTCCCACTCATTCTCGTAGGATCGATGTACTTTTCTCTTGTTGTATAGCTGCACATTTGTTCCTACCATTTTCATGTTTTTTCAGTTCTCTGTTTTGTGCTTACATTCTGTTAAAAGCCTGTGTTTTTCATTCTTGCAATCCAAAGTGGACCTTCATACTTCTTCTACATTCTATGATCCTCTGGTTCTAATAACATATGTGTTGTCATTTTTCCAGGGAAAACCTTCATATCAGAGTTAGGTTGGTAGTCAACTACAAAGGCCTTAGCATTGGTGCAGTGAGAGAGTAAGTAGTATGATCTTATTTTGCTGGCATGAATCTCTTACACATATCTATCATGTACTCCAGACTGAACCGGCATTCCTTTTATTCGTTGCAGTGTATTCGAGAAGTCACTTGGCCTGCGTTTGCGAAAGGTCCTTGCTGTTTCAGATGCCACTTCACTTCTCTTACTAGTCCTATAGACTTATGTGAGATTTTGCATTTTACAGATAAATCCCAACACTGACTATCATTGCTTGAAGACCTTTGCTTCTTACTTCACTAAAGATATCCCTATACCTGCTGTAAGGCTCAACACACTAGTTTGTTGTCGGTAACTTTCAGACTTTAGTGGTTAAATTAATGCTATTTGTAGGGCACAAAGATCGATTTCTGCCAAACATCTGACGGACAGCTAATAACAGAAAGTAAGTACCTCAGGCCGTGGCTGCTGAGTCGATTTATTTGTTTCGGGATGTTCTCTATGTAATATCGAGTGTGTCTTGACAAGAATGTTTGTTTGCAGTTGATGGCAGGCAGATCAGTGCTGTTCAGAGCAAAGACCTTTGCAGTAAGTATTATGTTTCCCTAGTCAAAATTTTGGTAGCTTCCATTATTTGCACCCTCAGTGTCTCCATTTTGAACATCCATTAGTAATATGTTGCACTTGAAGAAGTGCTTCCTATGCTAAGGCAACTTGGTGATACTGTATATGTTTGCTGCTTGTAATTTTGAACCAAGTCATTTTCTACGTGCAGGGGCTTTCTTCGACATGTACATTGGGGATTCGCCCGTATCGCTAGAGGCCAAAAGGGAAGTCGCCCGGAACGTCGCCGGGCTCATGGGCAGATGCGGCGGGTGAGACAGGGCCCCGGTGGGTCAGAGAATTCTTTCGTTCTTCCGTTACAGCATGTGGATAGGAGGAAACTAGGCGAGGATCGTTGTTGCGTGTACATACGCTGAGAGATCTGGTAACCTGTAAAGTGGAAAGGGCGATGTTGTATATTGTTGTAATACACACACATGGGAGATGCGCATCTGCCTGCTGTGCCAAGGGGTCTCCGTCCCCATTTGGATGGAGCTCTTGCCTTTTTGTAGATGAGGAGTTGAGGATGCTTCTCCCATGATGAAAGAAAATATACAAGCCTGCAAATCTTTTCGTCGACGTCGTGAGAAAAGTGCCTGTTGTCGTACTCTGCTCTGTTCAATTTCTGAGCTGGACGTGGAGTTTCTAATCTTGAGCTCAAATGCTCCTGGGTTAACAGTAAATTCAAAAAGAAAAGAACAGAAATATAAAAATTCGGACCCCGATATCTCCTCAACCATCCAGCGCGAACCATGCCAGGTCAACAAACTTGTCGCTAATGGAAAACACAAAAAGAAGACCAGCAAAAAATGACGGGCCAAACGAAAAGCCCAGATTTTATTCCAGAGAAACAAAACTTTGAAAAAAAGAAACAAAGACATGGCAATTTCCATCATACGACACAAAATAATTTGCAAATGGCAAATTCATAGCAAAAAATGTCATGGTTTTTTTACTTAAAATTACATGTAATCTATGTGAAAAATGTCGTGTATGAAAAAACACAAAAAATTTGAAAAAAAAAGCAAAGAAAAACGCCATAACCAAAATCATATTAAAAAGTGCATATATTTAGCATGGAAAAAAGGTAAAATCTGCCATGTTAATAAAGGTCAGATAAATAGCAAATCTTGCCATGGCCATAAAAGTTTAAAATTGCCATGGGAATTTAGGTAAATTTGCCATGTTAATAAAGGGTAAATTTTTCATGGCAAATACAAGTAAAACCTGCCATGGCAATAAAAGTTAAATATTGCCACGGGGATTTAGGTAAAATTGCCATGTTAATAAGGATCAATTTGCCATCGGCAAATAAAAAAGTAAAAACAAATTTGCCATGTTAATGAAGGTATATTAGCCATGGTAAATAAATAGTAAAACTTTCCATGGCAATAAAAGTTCAATATTGCCATGGGAATTTAGGTAAATTTGCGATGTTAGTAAAATTCAAATAAATAGTATAACTTCCATGCCAATAAAAGTTAAATATTGCCATGGGGATTTAAGTAAAATTGCCATGTTAATAAAAGGTAAATTTGACATAGCAAATAAATAGTAAAATTTGCCATGGCAATAAATGTTTAAAAAATCCCATGAGGATTTAGGTAAATTCGCCATGTTAATAATGGTGAAAACTTGCCATGGAAATATTTGCCAGTTTGTGTTGTTTTTTGACAACTTAAAGAATTACAACGACAACTTTAAAAATTGAAAATTGCCACGGCAAGAAAGAATTGTATTTGCCATGATCTGAGAAATAAATTTGCCATGATTTGATAACTATATTTGCCATGTTTTAGTGATCATTTTTGTCATGGCAATTTTAGGGAGGCTGCTAGGCGTCATGCGGATGCAAAAGGAAAACAACATCCACCTCCTGAACGGGTGTCCCTAGCCGCCGATAGAAGTCAACTCCCTCTGTTCTTCCCATCGCATAACACAGCCATGACCATGACGCCTAGCAACTCTGGCGGCCTGCACGGCAGCGCCGGCAGCAACGCCACCCGTCGTAGCAACTCCGGCGGCCTCGCAGCATCAACTCGCTGCACAGCGGCGGCGTCGCACCACTGGCTCGCAGCACGACGGCGCCGGCAGCACCGGCTCGCAGCAACGCCACCCGTCGTAGCAGCTCCGGCGGCCTCGCAGCATCGGCGGTGGCGTCGCAGCACCCTCTCGTTACTTGTGATGATTGTCGCAGCACTGGCTCGAAGTACGACGGCATCGTCGTTTGCCGGAGCAGTCCGAATTGCGGTCGCAGCAGTTGAGCCGCCGTTGCCGAGATGCCGTCGTAGCCGAGATGTCGTCGCAGCATTCATCGCAGCACGATGACGCCGTCCAAATGTCGACGGTCGTCGCAGCACGGCGCTGTCTCAGCGCGGCGGCGCCGTCGCAGCATCACCGGAGCAGTCGAGATCTTGTCGCAGCATCGGGCCACCGTCGCAATCCCGTCGCAGCATCAGGTCGCCGTCGCAGCCGAACCGCCCCCCTCGCAGCACCCTCGAATCACTTGAAAAAAGAGCTTGTGGAGGGCATCCATGGTGGAAACCATCTTCTCCCCTCCCATTTCTTCTCTTCCATCGTGCGGGGATCATACCGCTGCTCCCCCCTTCCCGCTCCGCCTCCTCAAGCACCTTGTTGGCGCCCCGGGAAGAAAGGCGACGGGGCATATGGGGCGCCCAGCACCTGGATCCACCGCGGGGACGGGCGTCGTCGGGGAATAGATGGGCTCGAGGCGGCCGCCGCCGTGTTCCCGAGCTCGAGGCCGTCGGAGGTCGTCCCCGCTTGGTGTCACGAGCCGGCGTCGTGCCGCCATAGCGCGGCTGTGGCGAGAACCTCCTCACTCGCCGTCGGGTTGGACGCCGTCGGAGAAGAGAGCGCCGCCTCTCCCGCCTCCATGCCCGAGCTCCTGCGGGTGAGGATCTCCCAAGCGACGCCCGCTTTTCGGCCAGCCGTCATCGGCTAGATGCTGCGCCGCCGCGCATGGATCACCGAGAGACGCCCGCATCGACGAGCCGCCGCACATCCTCTCTCTCCTCCCTCCCTCGTTCTAATACAGTGCTGTGGATAAGGGGTGGGCACGACCGAGCGGTTCGTTCGAATGTTTTTTTAGCATCATTACAGACACAAGCGCTCATATACACGCGCATACACTCACACCTATAAATGCACACACGCATACCCTATCCTATGAGCACCTCCAAGAGACTGAGCCGGCATATCATCTTGAAATTTACGAAGTCACCGTAGGCGCCTCGTCGTCGACGGGAACATCTCCTCCCACTGAAAGCACATCGCCGGAAATCACGAAATAAATCCAAGAATAATGCGAAGAGCAAGATTTGAACGCGATGGGTTGGGGATACTGCTGTCCACCTAACCAACTCAACCACATGTTGATTCGCAGCGGTTCGTTCGATTCATACGAACTCCCGAATGAGTAAAAAGAATGACGTGGCGGATTTTCCTACTCTAAGATGCGTGCGGGGAATCAAACGGCCCGCGCGGCGTTCGGGCTGAAATCCAGAAACACGGCACGTTCGGGAGTTATTAATTCCGAAAAATTCTGAAATTTTTCTGACAAGCTTTTAAGGAATGTTTAGAGTATAGAAAAATTCAACATGAAATCACATCGGTGCAAGATGTGGTAAAAAAACAAAATTGATGCTTTGAAACTGTTACTTTCAAACGCATTTCAGAGCTTTGATTTTCTATTTTTTCCACGACTTCCTCCAATGTAATTTCGTGGTGAATATTTGCATGCACTTCAAACATTTCTTAAAGTTTGTCGCAAAAAAATTCTGACTTTCTGAATTTTTATTCTGTTTTTTTATTTTGTTGTTCACAGGAGAAGCATTTGAGCTCGAGATTAGAAGGATACTTTCATCATTTTCTGCTCTTCGACTCTATTGTGTGTCTACAAGATTTGGATGTATCGCGTGCAGAAATCCTACAAGCCCATGGAAGTAAAAGAATTAATATGTTTGGTCCACGTGACCAAGCTAGTTGGTGCAATCTACCAATTCAATATCACTTATCAGCAATTAAAAAACAAGACCATAGGGGCAAACACCATCCCGGCATATTTTTATACAAGAGCGAGAAACACAGTTGAAATATTGGGAGCGAACCCGGCTGACCTGGAACACAAGACAGTGTCCATACCACTGAGTTAACGCTCGGTTCTCTATTTATCAGCATCCCTAAAAAAACAAGGTACATTATTCACGTGTGTTTTAGGGATAGATTAAGGATTGATAAGTGAAATGATACGCATGACTGGCTCACTTTTTCATCTTCATCTTCCCCTCGGATAGGGCTTGACATAAAGCTGAGGGCTCGAGGCTTGGTTTGGTTCATCTTAGGCTCAACCCAACTTGAAGGTCCAACAAGCCGAGCCTAAGCCGGGAAGCTTCCAAGCCAGCTTGAGGCTCGGTGGTGATTTTTTTGGAATGATCTTTGCTAAACAAAACTAACAACACAGAATCAAAATCAATAATTCATGATCATGTATAAGATAAGATAGGCATGCATTGGTCATAAAAGAGTGCAATAAGTGTAACATCAGCATTCATGCATGCACTTAGTCCATCAAATTTGAAATAAACAGTCTATATGGTTGATTGAGAGCACATTACTTTATCAAAGGTGTGACATAATTAGTTGTACGGAGACAACTGGGCTCATCATATGAGATACCAGTATAAACTTGCGTGCTGGGAGTTGTTAGTGATGCGTGATGTTCAGGATTTCAAAAAAGAAAGCATGAGCTTCAGGATCAAGAGAATGGTTGCTAATTAATAATACTCATACCATAAATATAACCATCAGTGCTCTGATCTCCATCATAAAAATCAAAGAGTAGAGTCCCAGTGGTTTTTGGTGGTGGTCAAGGATCAGGCGATCAATGTGCTAGAGAAGTGATAAAATTGGTCAGTTGCTCTCACCGTCCGTTGGCAACAAGTCGTTCCATTTGATTTTGTTAGGGGGAACAACTTCAATTTCCACGCCAGTTTGGCATTTCGATGAACCTATTAACATGTCCTTTTCAAAACATCAAATAATACAACAAGGATATTTACGGGCGCATCATGACACAAACACACTCACCTATCTACACGGTTTAGTTTTTACCAGTATAGATTCAACCACCTCCAATGACTATCCAATCGATACTTGACTCTCAAACATGTTCTTGCATGTTACTCTTAAACATACATGTTTGGTCCTTGTGACGCGAGAGTATATGTGTACCCTGGTTAGCTTGTGCCAAGATAGATGGTGCACTTTACCATTAACCATACCCAACACATTAGCTGAACAGGTACATTCATGCTTGTTTTATGTACATATCAATAGGGGCGGAGCCGGGAAGTTTTGCTAATGGGTTCACTAAGGATTTGGGGTATGAACTAGCTATTTTCTGCAATGACAGAGCTTGCTAATAAATCCAGGCTAAGCTCTCCCAAAATCCTTCACAACTTACCCAAGGTTTGGGGGCAATGCCCCCCCAAGATACTTACATAGCTCCATTTGGTCATGATGTTCACTTCAAGGTCTACTGAAGCATGTATGTTCATTCTAGTTCCCTTCAGGGTTTACAGATTCGTCCCGTTATGACTATTTGGTCATGAGGTTCACTGAAAAAACAAATGTGTGGTAAACCATTTGTACCACTACTAAAATAAAATGAATCGGGGATCTCAATAATTATGCATTCGCCAGAACATAATTTGGCGCACTTGATAAATGATGGTAAAAGTAGAAACTATTATTTAAAGCCAGAAACCCTGGCTCCACGACTTCACCAAAGGCAAAACACCACCACCCGTCGGACTATGCATGCATAGCGTGAAGACTTCGCCAGATATATAGTCCAGGACAATATAATTGTGAAATAAAGGATATCCCAAAACTATCAAATGAGGCTTCTGACCGTTGCCCCGTCCATGAAGCATCCGTTGTAAAAAGGATCGGTAAATTAACGGATAGGACAATTAATGATACTAGAGAAGCAGAGGATGCATGAGCATACCTCAAAACTATCTTGCAGGGGTAGATGGATCGTCCAAGAGCCCGAAAGTTTTGCCAATGGGTTCTCTAAGGATTTGGGTATTAACTAACTATTGTCTGCAGTTGTGGAGCTTGCTAATAAATCCATGCTAAGCTCTGCTAAAATCCTTCACAACTTACCCAAGGATGGGGGCCAATGCCCCCCCCAGATGCTATTTACAACCTCATATGATAGAAGCACAACCACTGCATGCTAAGCTCCACCTCCGATTATTTTTACAATCTCATACTAGCCAAGATAAGTAACCAAAATAGCATACCGCATATAATAGTTGCATAAAACTACATGATGAATAAATATGAGTTGAATGAAAAAGTAAACCGCCTTTTCACAAGTTTCAAAAAAAGTAGTCAGAAACACAACTTTGTAGTTTCATGGGCAGTTAAATTAGGTCTTCCGGGTAAAAAACAAAAATGTCATGTTAATTTCTTAAGTTGTAAATAAGTACAATTAAGCCAAACATGCAGAGTCACTATCATTTCCAAGTTTCTTTGCTCGATCTTTCGTGTTCTTAAAAAGATCAGTCACATCATCATTACTACTTACTAACGGTAGAAATATATATCATCTATTAGAAAATTAGAAAATCACTCATGGATTGATCATCCCTTTTGATACATATTTTATTGACAACAATCATATATCAAAAGCATATATCAATTAATTCCATGGAAATCGACAATACCAATACTAGCTTTACAGGTTGATAGACCAAAGTAAAAGTAGCATGTTTATTGGTCTTGCACCATTAATTTAGCAAGATCAATAATTCCTTCAGGACTAACATCATGCCATTTATCTGAAATAAAATCATCTAGATAAAACTCAGCTAGCTTCATTAAGCTCCTCATGTTATAATCACCACCTAACTCTTCTCCTAATCTCAATCTTGCTTTTATCAAGACTTTTTATGTATTCTGGAACCCCCTTTCAATTAGTTGGGATATGACAATTAATCTAAATCAATTTCTATCTGAATAAAAGGCTATGTGGGACTAGCAGTAGCACATCATTTGTTTGCTTGCGCATAAGGGTGGCCTTGAAGTACTTGCTTTATTATCTTGATCTAATGACTGTTCTTTTTGGCAAAATGTTGTTCCATGACCTAGATCAAGGTTCGGCCAAAAAGCAATTAGATAATTAAGGTCGGATAAGACTTGTACAAGAGCGAGAGCATGCTCTATCGCAGGTACCAATATTTTGAATAGCAATTGTCGGTATGTCGCTGCAGGTTGGCAGCGTGAGGGCAACGAGAGAGATGATACCAATATTTCGAACAACAATAGTTGGCTTGCCGCTGCCGGCTGTCAGCGTGAGGGCTATGAAAGAGACAAGAGTATTAAGATTTATTTTCTTCTGTCCATTGAAGTTGTGAAGCAACTCGATCTGAAGATCGTGCAACTAGTCAACTATGGGCTATGAAATTGATTGTTTTACTTGGGCTTGCACAACTTGCATGGAATACATTGGCCAAAAGGTCTAGTGCTATTTACGTGGGTGAATCAAGTACAACAAGTCAGGTCAGAGCTTGTGGTAGAAGATTGGGCTCTGCTACGCAGATCCACTCAACTAGGAAAGAAGTACGTTAGCCGGTTTGCAGTTCTAGTTTGTTACCTGACTGCTCCGCCTTAACGCGAAAAGATAGGAAAAGTGCCTTGGTGCAAAGCTAGGGTCAACATAAAGTTTCCAGCTAGGGATTGAATGGGTTCAACTATGATCTTTTGTTGGGTTCACGCACCGAGTACCTGTAAAGCTCTATTTTATCAGCTTTGTTGGTGTCATCCGCACCCAATGCTTCTACGCTAGTTATGCCTCTGCAGATCAGTGATCTATCAATGGCAATGATACACACATGATGTTGGAAATATGCCCTAGAGGCAATAATAAAATGGTTATTATTATATTTCTTTGTTCATGATAATAGTCTATTATTCATGCTATAATTGTGTTATCCGGAAATCGTAATACACGTGTGAATACATAGACCACAACGTGTCCCTAGTGAGCCTCTAGTTGACTAGCTCGTTGATCAACGGATAGTCATGGTTTCCTGACTATGGACATTGGATGTCATTGATAATGGAATCACATCATTGAGAGAATGATGTGATGGACAAGACAATCTAAGCATAGCTCAAAGATCGTGTAGTTCGTTTAGCTAGAGCTTTTCCAAATGTCAAGTATCATTTCCTTAGACCATGAGATTGTGCAACTCCGGATACCGTAGGAGTGCTTTGGGTGTGTAAGCGTCACTGGCGTGGCGGGTGACTATAAAGGTACACTACGGGTATCTCCGAAAGTGTCATTGGGTTGGCACGAATCGAGGCTGGATTAAATCACTCCGTATGACGGAGAGGTATCTCTGGGCCCACTCGGTAATGCATCATCATAATGAGCTCAATGTGACCAAGTGTCTGGTCACGGGATCATGCATTATGGTACAACTAAAGTGACTTGCCGGTAACGAGATTAAACAAGGTATTGGGATACCGACGATCGAATCTCGGGCAAGTAACGTACCGATTGACAAAGGGAATTGTATACGGGGTTACTTGAATCCTCGACATCGTGGTTCATCCGATGAGATCATCGAGGATCATGTGGGAGCCAACATGGGTATCCAGATCCCGCTGTTGGTTATTGACCGGAGAGGTGTCTCGGTCATGTCTGCATATCTCCCGAACCCGTAGGGTCTACACACTTAAGGTTCGGTGACGCTAGGGTTGTAGAGATATGAGTATGCAGTAACCGAAAGTTGTTGAGTCCGGATGAGATCCCGGACGTCACGAGGAGTTCGGAATGGTCCGGAGGTAAAGAATTATATATAGGAAGTCAGGTTTCGCCATCGGGAAAGTTTGGGGTCACGGTATTGTCTGGGACCACGGAAGGGTCCAGCTGGTCCATCGGGTGGGGCCACCTATCCGGAGGGCCCATGGGCTGAAGTGGGAGGAACCAGCCTGGTGGGCTGGTGCGCCCCCTTGGGCCCCTGCGCCTAGGGTTGGGAAACCCTAGGGGTGGGCGCCTCCACCGGCTTGGGGGAAGCCACCCGGCCGCCGCCCCTTGGAGATCCCATCTTCAGGGGGCGGCCCCTAGGGGCCTATATAAGAGGGGAGGAGGGCAGCCGCACCCATGCTCTTGGCGCCTCCTCTCCCCTTGCTACACCTCTCCTCTCATGGGACGCTTACGGCCCCTGCCGAGATCATTCTTGCATCCACCACCACGCCGTCGTCTGTCTTTGGATCTTCATCAACCTCTCCTTTCCCTTGCTGGATCAAGAAGGAGGAGCGTCTTCCCAGCAGATGCGTGTGTTGAGCAGCGGAGGTGCTGTCCGTTCAGCACTAGGATCATCGATGATTTGGATCACGACGAGTCACGACTCCCTCAACCCTGTTCTCTTGAACGCTTCCGCTCTCGATCTACAAGGGTATGTAGATGCACTCCTCTCTCTCGTTGCTAGATGAACTCATAGATTGATCTTGGTGAAACCGTAGAAATTTTTTATTTTCTGCAACGTTCCCCAACAGTGGCATCATGAGCTAGGTCTATGCATAGTTCTCTTTGCACGAGTAGAACACAAATTTGTTGTGGGCGTAGACGTTGTCAACTTTCTTGCCACTACTAGTCTTATTTTGCTTCAGCGGTATTGTGGGATGAAGCGGCCCGGACCGACCTTACACGTACGCTTACGTGAGACAGGTTCCACCGACTAACATGCACTAGTTGCATAAGGTGGCTAGCGGGTGTCTGTCTCTCCCACTTTAGTTGGAGCGGATTCGATGAAAAGGGTCCTTATGAAGGGTAAATAGAAGTTGGCAAATCACGTTGTGGATTTTACGTAGGTAAGAAAACGTTCTTGCTAGAACCCTATTCCAGCCACGTAAAACATGCAACTACAATTAGAGGACGTCTAACTTGTTTCTGCAGCATGTGATTGTGATGTGATATGGCCAAAAGTTGTGATGAATGATGAATGATATATATGTGATGTATGATATCATGTTCTTGTAATAGGAATCACGACTTGCATGTCGATGAGTATGACAACCGGCAGGAGCCTAGGAGTTGTCTTAATTATTGTATGACCTGCATGTCATTGATTCAACGTCATGTAATTACTTTACTTTATTGCTAAACCGTTAGCCATAGTAGTAGAAGTAATAGTTGGCGAGCAACTTCCTGGAGACACGATGATGGAGATCATGATGATGGAGATCATGGTGTCATGCCGGTGACGAAGATGATCATGGAGCCCCGAAGATGGAGATCAAAGGAGCTATATGATATTGGCCATATCATGTCACTACTATTTGATTGCATGTGATGTTTATCATGTTTTTGCATCTTGTTTACTTAGAACGACGGTAGTAAATAAGATGATCCTCATAATAATTTCAAGAAAGTGTTCCCCCTAACTGTGCGCCGTTGCGAAAGTTCGTTGTTTCGAAGCACCACGTGATGATCGGGTGTGATAGATTCTAACGTTCACATACAACGGGTGTAAGACAGATTTACACACGCATAAACACTTAGGTTAACTTGACGAGCCTAGCATGTACAGGCATGGCCTCGGAAAACAAGAGACCGAAAGGTCGAACATGAGTCGTATGGAAGATACGATCAACATGGAGATGTTCACCGATGATGACTAGTCCGTCTCACGTGATGATCGGACACGGCCTAGTCGACTCGGATCATGTATCACTTAGATGACTAGAGGGATGTCTAATCTGGTGGGAGTTCATTAAATAATTTGATTAGATGAACTTAATTATCATGAACTTAGTCTAAAACCTTTGCAAATATGTCTTGTAGATCAAATGGCCAGCGCTCATGTGCACCTCAACTTCAACGCGTTCCTAGAAAACCAAGCTGAAAGATGATGGCAGCAACTATACGGACTGGGTCCGGAACACGAGATCATCCTCATAGCTGCAAAGAAAGATCATGTCTTAGAAGCACCGCTAGGTGAAGCTCCATCGAGAGAACCAAGGCGTTATGAGCGCTTGGCGGTCTTGTCTTGATGATTACTCCCTCGTTCGGTGCGGCATGCTTTGACTTAGAACCGGGGCTCCAAAAGCGTTTTGAGCAACACGGAGCATATGAGATGTTCGAAGAGCTGAAAATGGTTTTCCAAGCTCATGCCCGGGTCGAGAGATATGAAGTCTCCGACAAGTTCTTTAGCTGTAAGATGGAGGAAAATAGTTACGTCGGTGAGCACATACTCAAAATGTGGGTTGCACAACCGCTTAACTAAGCTGAGAGTTAATCTCCGGATGGCGCGGTTATTGACAGAATCCTTGATCGCTTCCACCGAGCTACAAGAGCTTTGTGATGAACTTCAATATGCGGGGATGGAAAAGACCATTCTGAGGTATATTCAATGCTGAAATCAGCGGAGGTAGAAATCAAGAAGGAACATCAAGTGTTGATGGTGAATAAAACCACTAAGTTCAAGAAAGGCAAGGGTAAGAAGAACTTCAAGAAGGACGGCAAGGGAGTTGCGCGCCCGATAAGCCGATTGCGGGAAGAAGTCAAAGAATGGACCCAAGCCTGAAACCGAGTGCTTTTATTGCAAGGAAGCGGACCTCGAAGCGGAACTGCCCCAAATACTTAGCGGACAAGAAGGCCGGCAACACTAAAGGTATATGTGATATACATGTAATTGATGTGTACCTTACCGATTACTCGTAGTAGCTCACGGTATTTGATACGGTGCCGTTGCTCATATTTGTAACTCAAAGCAGGAGCTGCGGAATAAGCGGAGGCTGGCGAAGGGCGAGGTGACGATCTTGGCGTCGGGAATGGTTCCAAGGTCGATGTGATCGCCGTCGACACGCTACCTCTACATTTGCCTACGGGATTAGTTTTAAACCTCAATAATTGTTATTTAGTACCAGCTTTGAGCATGAACATTGTTTATGGATCTCGTTTATCTGAGATGGCTACTCACTTAAATCCGAGAATAATGGTTGTTCTATTTATATGAGAGATATGTTTTATGGTCATGCCCGATGGTCAATGGTTTATTCTTAATGAATCTCGAGCGTGATGTTACACATATTCATAGTGTAAATACCAAAAGATGTAAGGTTGATAACGATAGTCCCACATACTTGTGGCATCGCCGCCTTGGTCACATTGGTGTCAAGCGCATGAAGAAGCTCCATGCCGATGGACTTTTAGAGTCTCTCGATTATGAATCATTTGACACATGCGAACCATGCCTCATGGGCAAAACGACCAAGACTCCGTTCTCCGGAACAATGGGCGAGCAACCAACTTATTGGAAATCATACATCTTGATGTGTGAGGTCCAATGGCGTTGAGGCTCATGGAGGATATCGTTATGTTCTCACTCTCACTGACGACTTGAGTAGATATGGGTATGTCTACTTGATGAAACACAAGTCCGAGACCTTTGAAAAGTTCAAGGAATTTCAGAATGAGGTAGAGAATCAACGTGACCGAAAGATAAAGTTCTTACGATCAGATCGTGGAGGAGAATACTTAAGTCACGAATTTGGTACGCACTTAAGAAAATGTGGAATCGTTTCACAACTCACGCCGCCTAGAACACCTCAGCGTAACGGTGTGTCCGAACGTCGTAATCGCACTTTATTGGATATGGTGCGATCTATGATGTCTCTTACCGATTTACCGCTATCATTTTGGGGATACGCTCTAGAGACAGCTACATTCACTTTAAATAGGGCACCGTCTAAATCTGTTGAGACGACACCGTATGAATTATGGTTTGGGAAGAAACCTAAGCTATCATTTCTAAAAGTTTGGGGATGCGATGCTTATGTCAAGAAACTTCAACCTGAAAAGCTCGAACCCAAGTCGGAAAAATGCGTCTTCATAGGATACCCTAAGGAAACCATTGGGTATACCTTCTACCTCAGATCCCAAGGCAAGATCTTTGTTGCCAAGAACGGGTCCTTTCCGGAGAAAGAGTTTCTCTCGAGAGAAGTAAGTGGGAGGAAAGTGGAACTTGATGAAGTACTACCTCTTGAACTGGTGAGTAGCGCAGCTCAGGAAGATGTTCCTGTGGTGCCAGCACCAGCTGAAGAGGAAGTTAATGATGATGATCAAGGTACTTGGATCAAGTTACTCTTGAACCCGTGAGGTCCACGAGGACATGTTCCACACCAGTGGTATGGCAACCCTGTCCCGGAAATCATGTTGTTAGACAACGGTGAACCTTCGAACTATGAAGAAGCGATGGCGGGCCCAGATTCCAACAAATGGCTTGAAGCCATGCAATCCGAGATAGGATCCATGTATGAAAACAAAGTATGGACTTTGACAGACTTGCCCGATGATCGTGACGATAGAAAACAAATGGATCTTTAAGAAGAAGACGGACGCGGATGGTAATGTTACCATCTATAAAGCTCGACTTGTCGCTAAGGGTTATCGACAAGTTCAAGGGTTGACTACGATGAGACATTCTCTCCGTAGCGAAGCTAAAGTCCGTCCGAATCATGTTAGCAATTGCCGTATACTATGATTATGAGATATGGCAAATGGACGTCAAAACGGCATTCCTTAACGGCCATCTTAAGGAAGAACTGTATATGATGCAGCGGAAGGTTTTGTCGATCCGAGAATGCTAACAAGCTATGCAAGCTCCAGCGATCCATTTATGGGCTGGTGCAAGCATCTCGGAGTTGGAACATTCGCTTTGATGAGATGATCAAAGCGTTTGGGTTTATGCAGACTTATGGAGAAGCCTGCGTTTACAAGAAAGTGAGTGGGAGCTCTGTAGCATTTCTCATATTATATGTAGATGACATACTTTTGATGGGAAATGATATAGAACTTTTGGACAACATTAAGGCCTACTTGAATAAATGTTTTTCAATGAAGGACCTTGGAGTAGCTGCTTATATATTAGGCATCAAGATCTATAGGGATAGATCAAGACGCCTCATAGGTCTTTCACAAAGCACATACCTTGATAAGATATTGAAAAAGTTCAATATGGATCAGCCCAAGAAAGGGTTCTTGCCTGTATTGCAAGGTGTGAAATTGAGCTCGGCTCAATGCCCGACCACGACAGAAGATAAAGAAGAGATGAGTGTCATCCCCTATGCCTCAGCCATAGGATCTATTATGTATGTCATGCTGTGTACTAGACCTGATGTAAACCTTGCCGTAAGTTTGGTAGTAAGGTACCAAAGTAATCCCGGCAAGGAACACTGGACAACGGTCAAGAATATCCTGAAGTACCTGAAAAGGACCAAGGACATGTTTCTCGTCTATGGAGGTGACGAAGAGCTCGTCAGAAGGGTTACGTCGACGCTAGCTTCGACAGATCTGGATGACTCGAGTCACAAACCGGATCGTGTATATTTTGAATGGTGGGGCGATGGCTGGTGCGATTGCAAGCAAAGCGTCGTGGTGGGATCTACATGTGAAGCGGAATACATGGCAGCCTCGGAGGCAGCGCATGAAGCAATCTGGGTGAAGGAGTTCATCACCGACCTAGGAGTCATACCCAATGCGTCGGGCCGATCGCACTCTTCCGTGACAACACCGGAGCTATTGCACTTGCCAAGGAGCCAGGTTTCACAAGAAGACCGAGCACATCAAGCGTCGCTTCAACTCCATTCGTGAAAATGTTCAAGATGGAGACATAGATATTTGTAAAGTACATACGGACCTGAATGTAGCAGATCCGTTGACTAAACCTCTCCCTAGGGCAAAACATGATCAACACCAGAACTCTATGGGTGTTCGATTCACCACAATGTAACTAGATGATTGACTCTAGTGCAAGTGGGAGACTGTTGGAAATATGCTCTAGAGGCAATAATAAAATGGTTATTATTATATTTCTTGTTCATGATAATAGTCTATTATTCATGCTATAATTGTGTTATCCGGAAATCGTAATACACGTGTGAATACATAGACCACAACGTGTCCCTAGTGAGCCTCTAGTTGACTAGCTCGTTGATCAACGGATAGTCATGGTTTCCTGACTATGGACATTGGATGTCATTGATAATGGAATCACATCATTGGGAGAATGATGTGATGGACAAGACCCAATCCTAAGCATAGCTCAAAGATCGTGTAGTTCGTTTAGCTAGAGCTTTTCCAAATGTCAAGTATCATTTCCTTAGACCATGAGATTGTGCAACTCCCGGATACCGTAGGAGTGCTTTGGGTGTGCCAAACATCACTGGCGAATCGGGTGACTATAAAGGTACACTACGGGTATCTCCGAAAGTGTCATTGGGTTGGTACGAATCGAGGCTGGATTCGTCACTCCGTATGACGGAGAGGTATCTCTGGGCCCACTCGGTAATGCATCATCATAATGAGCTCAATGTGACCAAGTGTCTGGTCACGGGATCATGCATTACGGTACAACTAAAGTGACTTGCCGGTAACGAGATTAAACAAGGTATTGGGATACCGACGATCGAATCTCGGGCAAGTAACGTACCGATTGACAAAGGGAATTGTATACGGGGTTACTTGAATCCTCGACATCGTGGTTCATCCGATGAGATCATCGAGGAGCATGTGGAGCCAACATGGGTATCCAGATCCCGCTGTTGGTTATTGACCGGAGAGGCGTCTCGGTCATGTCTGCATGTCTCCCGAACCCGTAGGGTCTACACACTTAAGGTTCGGTGACGCTAGGGTTGTAGAGATATGAGTATGCAGTAACCTGATAGTTGTTCAGAGTCCCGGATGAGATCCCGGACGTCACGAGGAGTTCGGAATGGTCGGAGGTAAAGAATTATATATAGGAAGTCAGGTTTCGCCATCGGGAAAGTTTGGGGTCACCGGTATTGTCTTTGGGACCACGGAAGGGTCGAGGTCCACCGGTGGGGCCACCTATCCGGAGGGCCCCATGGGCTGAAGTGGGAGGAACCAGCCTGGTGGGCTGGTGCGCCCCTTGGCCCCCTGCGCCTAGGGTTGGGAAACCCTAGGGGTGGGCGCCCACCTGCAGGGGGAAGCCACCCTGCCGCCGCCCTTGGAGATCCCATCTCAGGGCGGCGCCCCCTAGGGGCCTATATAAGAGGGGGGGGGGGCAGCCGCACCCATGCTCTTTGGCGCCCTCTCCCTTGCTACACCTCTCCCTCTCGCAGACGCTTGGCGAAGCCCTGCCTAGATCGCTGCTGCATCCACCACCACGCCGTCGTGCTGCTGGATCTTCATCAACCTCTCCTTTCCCCTTGCTAGATCAAGAAGGAGGAGACGTCTTCCCAACCGTACGTGTGTTGAACGAGGAGGTGCTGTCCGTTCAGCACTAGGATCATCGGTGATTTGGATCACGACGAGTACGACTCCCTTAACCCCGTTCTCTTGAACGCTTCCGCTCTCGATCTACAAGGGTATGTAGATGCACTCCTCTCTCTCGTTGCTAGAAGAACTCATAGATTGATCTTGGTGAAACCGTAGAAATTTTTTATTTTCTGCAACGTTCCCCAACACATGACTGGACCATTTTTCACCTTGGAGCATACAACCACAGTGGCCGGGGAATTACCCTCATTTAATATATTTTTGGAGGAAAGCCAGTTCACCTAGTAATTTATTATAATCAACACTGACATGTGATCAACATGCTAGAGAATCGATAAAAAATGTTAGCACTGAGCACCTGCCATTCGTTGCTATAATCATCTTCACGAATGAATTTCATTTTATTTTTGTCAGGAGAACCACTTCAATTCACATGTCAGTTTGGCTTTTCTGATAAATGTGCTGATATTTTGTTTTTTAGAAACATCAAATACAACACACAGATTTATGATTCATCAGGACACAGACGCATCACACAACATCTAATCAGTTTGTTTTTTAGCATAGTATCAATCAACCACCTCCGTTAACTATCTAAGTGATACTTGACTCTCAAACATGTTCTTGCATGTTACTCTCAAAAAATAGGTTTGGCCCAAGTGAAACAAGAGTACCATGCATCGTCCTTGCACCAAGATAGTTGGTGCACTCTAGCGTAGACCACAACCAACTTATTATCTGGGTGCATTCATGTGTGTTTTAGGTATATGTCAAGGATCGATCAATGGTAATGACAGATACATGATTGTGCCATTTTTCATATCGAAGCATAGAACCGCAGAGGCCAGGAGTATACACTCCTTTTCAACAGAGAAAAAAAGAGTTGGAGCAATGCTAAATCACCCAGTATTTTATTATAACCGACACCGGCATGTGATCAATGTGCTAGAGTAGAGAGACGATAAAAATTGTTAGCACAAGCACCTTTTATTCATTGCTCTCATCATCTGTTAGCAATGAATTTCCATTTTATTTTCTCCATAGGAACATATACAATTCCCACACCAGTTTGGCATTTTAGATCAATATGTTAGTATTTATTTTTCTAGAAAATCAAATGCAACACATGGATTTACGATGCATCACGACACATACGCGTCACACAATGTCTACTCGGTTTGGTTTTCAGAGTAGTATTGATGCAACTACCTCCACTAACTATCTAGGAGATACTTGACTCTCAAACATATTCTTGCATGTTACTCAAAAACTGATATGTTTGGTCCATGTGACACAAGAGTATTGTGCACCCCGGCCAGCTTGCATCAAGATGTTGGTGCACTCTACCGTAAACCACATACAACTCATTATCTGGGTACACTCATGGGTTTTTTTTAGGTACAAAGCAAGGAGCATACAGCCGCAAAGGCTAGGGATATACCCTCCCTTTTAAAAATAAAAAGTTGGAACAATGCTAGCTCACCTAGCATTTTATTATAACCAACACCGAAATGTGATCAATGTGCTAAAGAATCTATAAGAATTGTTAGCATAGAGCACCTATTATTCATTGCTCTCATCACATGTCACCAACTAAATTCCATTTTATTTTTGTCGGTGAACCACTTCATTCACACTCGGTTTGGCCTTTTTAATAAACTTTTTAATAGTTCCTTTCTAGAAATATCAAATACAACACATAGATTTATGGTGCATCACGACACAAATGCATCACACAACATTTACTCGGTTTGGTTTTTAGTGTAGTACTAATTCAACCACCTCCATCAACTATCTAGGCAATATTTGACTCTCAAATATATTCTTACATGTTACATCATAATAATTTCACGACATCACGATACGTTGATGTTTTTTTTCAGAAACATCACACATCACAACTTAAAACACACTCACGTACGCAATGTTTAATTAGTCTTTTGAGGTGGAGTACAGGTTCAAAACACAGTCACACAATGTTTAATCATGATACTTAACTCTCAAAACATATTTTCATCACAATTTCATGGCATCACACATGTTAGTTTTTATTTTCAGAAACATGAATACACACATCTCATAGATTGACATGCACAATGTGGACACACTCACATGACGTCTACTTGGTTTGGTTTTAGTGGAATGCGCGTTCAACCACCTATCTTAATATCTAAGCGACAATTGACTCTCAAAAATGTCCTTGCATGTTCCAACCATAACTTCATGTCATTATAACATGTTAATGTTTTTCTTCTTTTAGAAACGTCAAATTCCTTTTTTTTCATGTCAAATTCAGCACTAGGTTTACATGCACATCATGACACTGACACACTCACATAATTTCTAATCGATTTGGTCTTTTGTGGTATGGGTTTAACCACCTTCATTAACTATCTAAGTAGTACCTGACTTTCAAATTCTTGCATATTATGATCACAACTTCATAAAACTAAAGATTGCCCGCAAAAAGTATATCATAAAATCAAAGATAACTTATGCTTTAACGGGCTAGATCTCGTAAGTGATGATAGTGACTGATATGAGGAGGAATTGACACTATTGAGTGATTCATGGTCTTTCGTCTTTATTTGGAAAATGATGCACTGAATATGCTGTTTGGAAAATAAAGAGAATTTGCAGTGAAAAATAATGGAATCAATATATGTTTATCAAATATAGACGGTTGGGATCTACCAAATTGGACGGACGACTAGGAATGCGTGGAAACCAGAGTGCACTGTTGTAGCTAAACCTGCCTTCCGACTTAAACTCGGGCCCACGCATCATCCCAACAAAAGCCGAGCGGCAAAACCCCCCACTCTCCCCCAAGTCCCAACGCCTACTGCAAGGCCAACACAAGAACCACACTACGCCGGCGCACGGGGGCACCGGCTTCCGTCCACCACCACCCTCTCCTCTCCTGACCGCGTGGAACTGCTCGTCATGCACGCGAGTGGGGAGAGCAATGCCGATCGCGCTGGAGAGTGGCGCCCTGTTTGACCGTGGGGTGCCGGCAGCGTGCGCCTGCTCCTCTTCGGCTGGGCGGGGCAGAAGCAACTAGGCGGAGGCGGTGCACCTCGATCAGGGCCGGTCCTGAGATTTTGGGGGCCCAGGGCGAACATAAAATTTGGGGGCCCTTAATATAAACATCAAATGCATATTATCTTCAAATTTTCCTGTAAGATTCTTCAATGTAAAGTGACTTATGATTGTGTCGATGTCGAAGTCAATGTCATCCACTTCTTGATGCATAATGTTGCCTAACCATTTAAGCTCTTTCAGGCATTGTTTATCCCAAATGGTTCTACAATAATTTCAAAATTTAAAAGCTTTTTTTATCTAAGATGGAACAATCACATGCACAGTAATCCGAATAAATCTTTAAACACTGTGGCTTTCTTAAATCCTTTACTTCAGTGAAGTGATTCATATCAACCAAAGCAAACAAATATCTAACATGAAAGTCCTTCTCAGCTTCAAGAATTTTATTTTGGCAACTACCTTTATCAAATTGTTTCTTCCTCAAAGCACGAAGGTTTACTTGAAATTGTAGGGAATAGTGAATTTTTCTTTGCGGGGAGTAGGGAATAGTAATATGACATACGATACCTCAAATTGATTAGATCGGCATCAATCATTGGACGCTCGGTGATGTTGTGATGTGAATTTTTGGTGGCACACACTCGGCGATGTTGTGATGTGAATTTTTGGTGGCACACACTCGGCGATGTACGTGTGCGCACCACTCCGGCAGTGCCAATTTTCAGGGCTAGGCGATGTTCATGCTGCGTCGTCATCGCGTACAACGCCTCGATACCAATCAGCCATTCGATGCTTATTTTCAAAAGGCTCTGCGACTTGGGAACTAGGGTTTGGAGCCTGCAGAGAACGGAAAATATAGGAAATTATGGAATAAATCACGTCACACGATTGTTTTTATTTTGGAGGGAGATTGTCTAACGATAGTAAGGAATAAACAGAACAGAAGGACGTGATTTACATGTGTTACGCTGTGATTTGTTTCCACACAATCGTACGCTGATTTACGTGCGTACTGCCATCCCTTTCTTTCTGGACATGGGCTGCTTCCTTTTTTTTGAGGGTGAAACCGGGGCTCTTTATTCAACATCAATTCCTCCAGCAAAATCTGCTAAGAGGCTAGTTACAAGAAAACTTGGTGTGGTATCAAGCCAACACTCTGTAACATCTAAAGTGCTCGCTTGCTTCGCACAGAGATGAGCAGGGACGTTGGCTGCCCTACCGACATGCTGAACTACAAAAGACTTAAACGAAGGAACATGCTCCCCGATTTCAGAAAAGATAGGCGCCACCACCGCACAAGAGGTGTGACGCGAGTTCCAGAGATTCACAATCTCCAAATTATCAGACTCCAAAACCACTTCCTCATAGCCCCGAAGATGCGCAAAGATAACTCCATCGCGGATAGCAAAAGCTTTAGCTATGAGCGGGTCCGTGACCCCTGGGTATGGTTTACACCATGCTGCAAGAAGGGTTGATCTGGACCGAGCTACTCCCCCTGCCCCTCCCCTCCTTGCATCCATTGCAACACTTCCATCAGTGTTTATTTTGATCCAGCCCGACTCAGGCGGGTGCCAACCATGGCCGGGCAGGATTCTAGCGTGATCTCGAGGCAGCTCAAGAACTGCTAGCGACTCCCGAACACTCTTCAGAGACTGTATAGGGTTGTATGCATTTTTGTCGTGGGTGATATTGTTCCGCGAGGTCCAAATCGTCCACATAACAGTCACTATTGTCGCTCTCTGTGACTCTGAGAACATCTGATCGCACCGGATATCTCTGGACCAGGTCAGAGGATGCAATACCGGCCTTCTGATGTTCAACCATTCGGGGGCTACATCCCAAAACTGTCTGGCATGAGAACAGTCTAGCAGGGCATGCATCATGTCTTCGTCCGCGTGAAGACAGATTTTGCATGTACTAACCGTAGCAATGTGGCGATGTTTAAGAGTTGCTTCTGCTGGTAGAATGCCATGTAGTACCCTCCATCAGAAGACTCTAACTCTTGGGATAACTTTGAGCTTCCACAAGCGAGACCACAGCTGTTTGTCTGTCAATGAAGATTCGGTAATCGTCCCTTCCTCTAGAGCAGTTTGCTCGTTCCGAGTCATTAAGGCACGATACGATGATCTTACAGTGTAGCAACCCGATTTTTCAAAAGCCGTAGCTAGCGAATCATCACCCCTCCTTGCCTCGGCGGAATGTTGAGAATAGCATCCGCATCCGGGGTATGAAATTTTCTCGAACCACATCAACCTTCCACGACCGCCATTGTGGTTAATAAGATCCGCCACCACATTCGGTGACCATTGCCAATGCTGCAAACCGGCGTCATAGATATAGTGCCAGGAATCCATTTGTCATGCCAAACAGAAAGCGTTGAGCCGTCTCCTATCCGCTTGAGAAGACCGATCTGCAAGGCATCCCTCCTAGCAATTATAGCACGCCAGGTTGAAGAGGAAAGGCGAGGAGCTGTGGCTTGCATAAAATTACTAGTGGGATAATATCTTCCTTTAAGAACTCGCGCGCAAAGGGATTTTGGATTTGTCATCAGTCGCCAACCGTGTTTCCCGAGGAGAGCTGTATTGAACAATTCGAGATCCCGGAACCCCATTCCACCCCGCGCTTTAGGTTTAGATAGAGAGTCCCATGCCTTCCAGTGCAAAGATCGACGGTCAAGGGAACTACTCCACCAATATTTTGCTAAACAAGAGGCCAGACTCTTGCAAACCTTCTTTGTTAACTTAAAACAACTCATGTTGAACATGGGGATGGCTTGGGCAATTGCCTTGATTCGTACTTCCCGTCCAGCACAAGAAATCAGCCGTTCTTCCTCGCCGCCGATGATCGCCGCGGTAACCGCCGCCTCTCGTCCGTTGGATCTGGATCCAACGATCCAGATTCATTTTTCTTTTCTTTAAACGTTTTTTTATTCGGTGAACGTTCATTAGTTAGGGTTTGCACCGAACGGGTTTCGTTAGTTAAACGTTCGGCAGCGAACGTTCGTTATTTAGTTCTTTTCTTTTTCTGTTAGTTTTAATCAGTGACTTCTTTGTAGATGTTTTATTTACAATTTAGCCCCTGTACTTCAAACGGCTATAACTTTTTACTCGTTACTCCAAATTCAACGAAACCAACGCCCACCTCTTCGTTACGATCTCCTCTATCCAGTAATCCAACTCAAACATGTGTTTGAAAGTATAAAATTTGAATTAGATCAGATTTGAATTTGAACTTCGTTTGATCATAACTTGAGTTTCGTAACTCTGATTTAGTTGATTCTTTTTGCAAATTAAAGCTCTTAACATAAAATTTCTGATAAGGCCAAATTCACATAATTTTGGTACTGTTAGAAATTGTTTTATGTTGCAAGAGTTATTTGCTTGGTGTTGATGTTTTCCGAATTGTTTTCTTCGTTCTTTCCGATCTTTTGAGTGATTGCTTATCTGTGGTTACTATTGCTTGCTTACGATAGATTGACCGGAGTGTGACGAGTAGAACTATCAAGAGTTTTGAGTGCGAATCATCTTCATCAACATTGCAGGCAAGTAACACTTTGATCATACTCTTTTCTACTACCCAGTTTTATTGCATTAGATCAATCCACAAACATTGCATGATTAGGATCTAATTAAATTGTGGGTTTTGGGAAGTAGATGAGGTAGTACCTATTACCTGATTTATATTCAAACCTTTGGGAGTTACTTCTATGTTTGCTTATCATGCCATGCTATGCAAGTAGATGTGGATTGGGTGAGTGTATTCCATGACAGATGTGAGATTGTTAAATTAATAGTTTACTTAAGGTGGCAACTTAAACACACATCTGGGTGGATTGATGCACCTGGTTTCCATCAGGACTTGCCTGTATTTCTTCGTACCGCCACCCAGGCTCAAAGGGATCATGAGATTATTCATGCTAGAAACTTCTGTGTGCAGCCACATGCTACTATGGGCTCTAGCATAGTTGACTAAGTTGTGCGAACTCTTACGGGTGGACTAGCTGATGTAGGGGTTGTAGGTTGGTACGGTCTACCCACATGTAAGGTGCTAGCGCTTCTGAAAGACTATGTCTCGGTCATCCGTTTCTCAAACACCATGTAGTGCGAGAAATCAAACGGAGGAGATCGAGTCTTGTGGGGAAAAGTGCACAAACCTCTGCAGAGTGTATAAACTAATCATGATTAGCCGTGTCCCCGGTTATGGACATCTTGAGTATCTAGTTCTTGGATTATCCTGTTGATCTCATCATGTTACTCTAATTAATATTGTTGGGTTTAATGAGTACTTTTAATTGGGATTGAGGATGCTGTCAACCATTCTCAATGTGCAACAACCACCATGATAGTTAAATAAATTTATTCCTTCGCAGTAGGGAAAAATGGGCTTTACGCAAAAACTTTAACCATAGAGCTTTCCACCAGCCATATATGCATATAGTATAGGCTTATTCTTTCATTACTCTCTATGTGTTACATTGCCAGCATATTCCATGTGCTGACCCGTTTCGGGCTGCAACGTTTCATGTTGCAGGATCTTCTGACAGTAAGTGATACGTTAGGGTTACGATTTCTCGCTCAACTTTGCGTTGGTGTTGATGGGAATCCACAACCTTGTTACTTCCGCTATATTTGGATTGAGGTAATAGTATTTACGTTATTTATACATGTGATTTACCTCTGTTATAAATCCTCGAGTACTGTGTGTGTCAACATACCGATCCGGGGATGACACTTAAGCATAGAGACTTGATCCGTTCGGTCGGGTCGCTACAAGATGGTATCGAGCACATGTTGTTGTAGGACTGACCTAAGCTGGCAAGCCCATAGGAAAGATTTTTCTCTACAACTTCATTTTCAAAAAGATCTTTTATCTCTCTTCTCTTCCAAGTTTATTCAAATATTCCCTTTTAGTGAGACTATACCCCATTTTCCTTTTGACCACTCAAAGATTCGACTGATGAGACCACTCCAAGGAGTACAAGATATCAGGACAACCACGACCACTACGGAATGAAGGAGATTTTACCGTGCATTTGAATAATGGAAACTACAACGGTTGAAGACTCCGAAGACTAGGAGAATTTGAGGGATATGAAGAATTTCCAGATTTAGTATGACCTAGGAAGGCTACCCTTATGGAACCTGGCAGACTATGGAAGCTGTCAATACCCGAGATCAAGGTGTATCGGAGAAAGACCGGAATATGGAGCGTTAGAACTCAAAAAATTTGTCAGGAAACCTAAGACAGGAGATATCAATTATGGAATGATAGCTCATGGAAATGACAAGAGCAGAAACACGCTATCCATGATGTTATCGCCCGCCTATACTATTGTCACCGTGCTGAGTTAAGCATGCATATGCATGGAAGGATTGGATGGTAGAAGGCTGATGGAGCATCCGTCGGCAAAGGATGCAGTTTTAACATGGCTGGTGTATCACCAGGATCTGGAGTTACATCAAGAAGTTAAGATGGACCTACAAGAAGCAATATTTGATAAGGAGGCAGTTCATGAAGAACTCAGGAACCAGAAGCTGAAAGTAGCCAAGATAGAGGAGCCAAACCTTGATACATCAAAGATTCGTCAGGAACTGAAGGATAGTAGGATCATGGTTCATGTCGAGGTTTATGAAATCCAGAAGTTGGAACGCAACTCCAGAAATATTGAAGGACGCCACTAGAGACTTCGCGTCAACAGGGATCTGGCAAAAGAACTTGAGTAGGACAAGCATGATCAAGAAGAAGCCATCGGAGACATGAACAAGAATCGAAGAGATGGACAACTTTGAAGATTTATAGACCTTTAGAAGACCAAAACCCTGTTATACACTTACGTTAGATGCGACGTTTGTGAGCTGTCATTTGTTTGATGTTTTTCCGATAGCCACAATAAAATCTGTCTTTTCAAAACTTTTGTTTGTATTGTGTGTATCCCTCTCTATCTCTCTTATCCCCCCCAAACCCATGGAACCAATAGAGGATGAATGGAGATGAGCTTATATTTTCTGGATCGATGAGTCATTTGGAGACGGACCTATGGATTCAGAACATGGAGGATCACATGGAGAATAACCCTATAGCCGGAAAGGATATGGCCCAGCATGCTCTTCCGTTCTTTGAAAGAGGTGCTGCTACTTGGTGGAGGATGTACCGAACCATCAATGGATTGAAAGGAGTAACCACTTGGAAGGAATTTAGGTGGACTTTGTTAAAGTCTTGGCTAGTGTCCCAGAAATTGAGTCCTTATGGGAAGGATATGAAGAAACCTTGGGCGTACAAGCTTTGTGGAGAAATAGGACACAACCATAAAAGAACACAAGGACGAATACCCTCATAAGCAGAGGATTACCAAAGCAGTTAGCCGAGGATCTTAGGGAACTTTGGTTGGAGATTGTTCCCAAAGGCTTTGTTGCAGCAATGGAAGTTCAGCCTACATGGTTGGGAAAGATCCGTGAAGGTCAGAAGGATGACAAAGAGATTGCTGAGGTAAAAGAGAGGATGAGCAAAGGAAAGGCCGAAGGTTTTCGTAAGGATGAGCACGACACCTTATGGTTTGAGGATAGTGTACATGTACCCAATAATGCAGAGATCAGGAAGTTAATACTTCAGAAGGCCCATGACTCACCATACTCGATTCGCCCTAGAAACACCAAGAAGTATTTGGATTTGAAAGAGTGTTTCTGGTGAACTAGTATGAAGAAGGATATTGCAGAGTATGTAGTACTAAGTGATGTATGCCAGAGGGAGTAAAAGCAGAGCATCAGAAGCCAGCCAGACTACTACAGCCTATGCCGATACCCGAATGGAAGCAGGATAAGTTTGGCATGGATTTCATTACCGGATTTCCCAGAACCCGAACGGGACATGATTCTATCTGGGTAGTAGTTGATTCGCTTGACCAAAGTGGCTCACTTTATCCCAGTGAAAACCACCTATACAAGTGAGAAGTTGGCCAAGATATATTTGACCAGGACCGTATGTCTGCATCGAGTTCCGAGGACCATCGTATTAGATAGAGGAACACAATTTACCTCAAAGTTTTGGAATCAGCTGCACCAGACTCTGGGTACTAGGCTAGAGTTCAGAACAACCTTTCATCCACAGACAGATGGATAAATCAAGAGAGTCAATCAGATTCTGGAGGACATGTTGAGAGCGTGTGCGCTAAATTATGGATCTAGTAGGTATGATAATCTATCTTACGCGGAGTTCTCATACAACAACATTTACCAAGTCAGTTTGAAGATGGCCCCTTTTGAAGCTTTGTATGGGAGAAGGAGCCACACACCGTTGATGTGGGATGAAGTTGGAGACCGTCAGTTGTTTGGACCAAATTGGATCAAGGAGTCAAAAGAGAATGTTAAGTTGATTCGAGATAGACTGAAGGTAGCTCAGTCCAGGCAGAATAGTTATGCATACTCAAAAACGCAAGGAGGTAGTCTATGAAATCGGAGACAGAGAATATCTTTGTGTGTCCCCTCTGCGAGGAGTTAAACTATTTGGAGTTAAGGGAAAGTTAGCCCCGAGATTTGTAGGACCATACCGAGTTTTGGAGCGTATGGGAGAAGTGTCCAACAAGTTGGAGTCACCTGAAGGACTGTCAGGAGTTCATTATGTGTTTCACATTTCCCAGTTGAAGAAGTGCCATGCAGAGATGGCCAATAATCCCCTGTAAGGACGCTTGACCGTGGAAAGGATAATGATGTTCCACGAAGTGGAGTATGGACTTCATAAGTATAAGTTTTTATCTCGGTATGTGGGATATCCCCACGAGGATGAAGAGATGAATTACTATTGGATATAAAGGAGGTATGATGTTGGAAATATGGGTCAATGGAAATTCCATGATGAGTCTGAGTAATCACGTCTCAGTTTGGTACAAATAGAAGGAAGAAAGACATTACAATTGGATGGATTTTAAGTATGCTAGGAAGCTGGAAGTTGAATGTTGGAATAACGATCAGTTGCCCCGAGGATGTGTTCAAAGTTTGCAAGTGATGAGATGGGCCATAACCCACAGGCCCCAGGACCTGCCGAGAAGCAAGCACACTCTTGTTGAAGGAGAAATCCTAGAAGAAGAGGATATGCCTTTGTCAACCGACGATTCCATAGGAGTTAACGCAAAACCTGAGAGTTGTGAAGGAATGATAGATGTTTGTTTGGCTTGCAGAATCAATGGATTTATCAGAACTTGGTTCGTCGACAAGAGAAATTCTGCAATGCTTGTGAGGATGACCGAGTGTTAGAATGCGAGATTCGCTAAACCATGTACAAGGTAATGATTTGGGTGCGGGATGGATTGATCACCATACCGACTTACTCTTATTATTCGCTTTGCTATATGGGATGGTAAATCTGAGTGACCTACCTATAGTAGAGTGATGACGATATTAAACCTTGTTTGAACCTTAGAATGGTATACGTATTTTCCCTTGTACACGGCAGCTGTTGCGAATCGTAGGATATACGGTAAGGTTCAACCCAGACCCATTTCCTGCAGGACAAACCATAAATTGATGACCACCATGAGACATCGATAGTTATTTAGTATTGGCGCCAGACCCGCCAGCTAAGAGGACCCAGTTTCGGGATAACCTTACCAAGAGGAAAGGACAAAAGAATTGAGGAAAAGGTTATGCCACTACCGGAAGAGCCCAGAGAAGGAATTATCCTTACGATCTGAGAAGACCGACACTGTCAACAATAAGGATGGAGTATATGAGTTTTGATGGAACCTTAACAATGCTTCTAAGGGTGGTAGCACCCGAGACCCCGGAGACGATCGATGGATTTTGAAGACCCCCAAACCCTAACCTATTTCTTGCTAGCCTCTCCGAATCTCGAGGACGAGATTCATTTTAAGGGTGGTAGTTTTGTAACATCCCAAAATTCTAAATTTTGGAATGTTATAATAAATAGATAGGTTTGATTGATTGTTTGATTGATTGAGTGAAATTCGAAACTTTTCGAAAGTTAAATGAGAGGGAATAAAAGGACTTTCCCAAACTTTCATTTTCTTTTCTGATCTTCATGAATTCAAATTCTTTTCAAATACAAAACCCTTGAGCGAAGATGATATGACTTCTTCCATTTAATTAAATGTAAGGGTATTTGAAAATATTTGAATTTCATTTGGAAATATTCGATTCATAAACTTCATGCAACTCAATGATTTTCATGAGAGAAGATAAAATGACTTCTTCAAATTATATGAAATATGAGTTGGGAGTTTTCAAAGATTTAAATTCAAAGTTCTTTTGAATTTATTTTCAATTGGAGTTATTGAGTTTTATTCAAATTATTTTCTCCAAAAATAAAATATATGGAAAATAGGGTAACATGATTCCCTACATCAGAAAATTGGAGAGAAATAAATTTGAATTAATTTTGGTATTTTAAAATGATTTTACAGGATTTTCTAGAGCGAAGCACTCTTTGTTTTATTTGAATTTGTGTGTATTTTATTTAATGCTATAGAAATGTCCATGTAGAAAATCTTTTCTAAAATTCGATATATTATATGCCTATATAATATGTAATTTTTCTCTGTTTTTATTTATCTGAGAAAATGTTTTATAAAAAAAAGATCTTCTCTTTCGCCTTGATTGGGCGGCCCATTAGCCTTGACCAGCCACGGCCCGCCAACCATTGCCGCCAGGCCAGAGCTCAAAGACTGCCCGTCCCGAGCTCCTGGACTCCTCCCGACGCACGCCGTCCGCCGCCGCCGTGGCCGATCCGGCCACCTCCGCGCCTCCGTGCCCCCTCCCCCACGCCACCTTGCCCCCCTGGCCCCCTTAAATACGGAGCCCCGGGCCCCGTTTCTCTCCTCGCGCCTTGCGCCGCCACCGCCACATCTGCCGCCGCCACGCCGGAGTTGTCGCCGCCGCCGAGCTTCCTCGCCGCCGCCCCGCACCTCCCCGAACCCCGCAGCCACCACCCACCTCACCGCCGCCCCACGCCGCACCCCTCCGTTCACTCCGCCGAGCCGGAGGGCCACCGGAGCCGCCGCCCCGGCCGAATCCGAGCCACCGCCGCCGTTCTTCCTCGCCGCCGGTGATCGCCGCGGTAACCGCCACCTCCCGTCCGTTGGATCTGGATCCAACGATCCAGATTCGTTTTTCTTTTTTTTAAACGTTTTTTTTATTCGGTGAACGTTCATTAATTAGGGTCTGCACCGAACGGGTTTCGTTAGTTAAACATTCGGCAGCGAACGTTCGTTATTTAGTTCTTTTATTTTTCTATTAATTTTAATCAGGGACTTCTTTGTAGATGTTTTATTTACAATTTAGCCCCTGTACTTCAAACGGCTATAACTTTTTACTCGTTAGTCCAAATTCAGAAACCAACGCCCACCTCTTCGTTACGATCTGCTCTATCCAGTAATCCAACTCAAACATGTTTTTGAAAGCTTAAAATTTGAATTAGATCAGATTTGAATTTGAACTTCGTTTGATCATAACTTGAGTTTCGTAACTCCGATTTAGTTGATTCTTTTTGCAAATTAAAGCTCGTAACATAAACTTTCTGATAAGGCCAAATTCACATAATTTTGGTACTGCTAGAAATTGTTTTATGTTGCAAGAGTTATTTGCTTGGTGTTGATGTTTTCCGAATTGTTTTCTTCGTTCTTTCCGATCTTTCGAGTGATTGCTTATGTGTGGTTACTATTGCTTGCTTACGATAGATTGACCGGAGTGTGACGAGTAGAACTATCAAGAGTTTTGAGTGCGAATCATCTTCATCAACATTGCAGGCAAGTAACACTTTGATCATACTCTTTTCTACTACCAAGTTTTATTGCATTAGATCAATCCACAAACATTGCATGATTAGGATCTAATTAAATTGTGGGTTTTGGGAAGTAGATGAGGTAGTACCTATTACCTGATTTATATTCAAACCTTTGGGAGTTACTTCTACGTTTCCTTATTATGCCATGCTATGCAAGTAGACGTGGATTGGGTGAGTGTATTCCATGACAGATGTGAGATTGTTAAATTAATGGTTTACTTAAGGTGGCAACTTAAACACACATCCGGGTGGATTGAGGCACCTGGTTTCCATCAGGACTTGCCTGTATTTCTTCGGACCGCCACCCAGGCTCAAAGGGATCATGAGATTATTCATGCTAGAAACTTCCGTGTGCAGCCACATGCTACTCTGGGCTCTAGCATAGTTGACTAAGTTGTGCGAACTCTTACGGGTGGACTAGCTGATGTAGGGGTTGTAGGTTGGTACGGTCTACCCACATGTAAGGTGCTAGCACTTCTGAAAGACTATGTCTCGGTCATCCGTTTCTCAAACACCATGTAGTGCGAGAAATCAAACGGAGGAGATCGAGTCTTGTGGGGAAAAGTGCACAAACCTCTGCAGAGTGTATAAACTAATCATGATTAGCCGTGTCCCCGGTTATGGACATCTTGAGTATCTAGTTCTTGGATTATCCTGTTGATCTCATCATGTTACTCTAATTAATATTGTTGGGTTTAATGAGTACTTTTAATTGGGATTGAGGATGCTGTCAACCATTTTCAATGTGCAACAACCACCATGATAGTTAAATAAATTTATTCCTTCGCAGTAGGGAAAAATTGGCTTTACGCAAAAACTTTAACCATAGAGCTTTCCACCAGCCATATATGCATATAGTATAGGCTTATTCTTTCATTACTCTCTATGTGTTACATTGCCAGCATATTCCATGTGCTGACCCGTTTTCGGGCTGCAACGTTTCATGTTGCAGGATCTTATGACGAGTAAGTGATACGTTAGGGTTACGATTTCTACACTCAACTTTGCCGTTGGTGTTGATGGGAATCCACAACCTTGTTACTTCCGCTATATTTGGATTGAGGTAATAGTATTTACGTTATTTATACATGTGATTTACCTCTGTTATAAATCCTCGAGTACTGTGTGTGTCAGCATACCGATCCAGGGATGCCACTTAAGCACTGAGACTTGATCCATTCGGGTCGGGTCGCTACAGAGAGCTTCTTGTGGCCTTACATCAGAAGCAGGACGAGCACCATGACTGCCTAAAGCAACAGATGCAGAGTATCTTGGTGGACGTCAATCACATCAAAAACTTGGCTACCAAGAATTCATTCGTATCCCATGAAGCCTGTCAGCAGTCTTGGAAGAGTCTCACACTACTATGCCCTGAAGAAGATCTTCGCGAAGATGGCTTCACTGAGGGTTTCAAATTTGATTCCAGACCTCCACGCAATGCAAGCTGGCACCGCACTCCATCAATAAAAGATTCTGAGTATTCATCTTCGGCTGCAACTGTTGTTGCGAGAGTCGTCAATGAAGAAGACGACGCCACTTCACGGACCATGGCTGCACTGCATCTCAACACTACACCAGGCCCTTCTGCACCACCGAACTCCAGCATCGACCCTGCACCTTCATCTTCTCCGAATGGGAATGAGTAGATACTCTATGTCTTCAAACCTTTTTGGTCATTACTGACAAAAGGGGGAGAAGCATATGAGTTGATTATCTTCAAGCGGGTCCTTATGGGTGGTTGCGATATTTTGCCAAGTGTTTACAACTCTCATCTTTTGATACATTTGGTTCTTTGGGTTGTAACACTTAAACTCGATGGTCGTCTGCTGCTTTTTCTGCTACTCTGTGATGCGATGATAAATTCCGCATGAAGCCATTCCGCAGATGTCCATTTTTTTATTATGCATGTCATTATCTTCGTTATATCTTTATATGCATGACGAATTGTCTTCATAAGTTGAAGAGGATCTCCACAAAGTAAAACCTGCCATGTGCATTTGCATTCAAAAGAAAACTACTTATATGCACATCTTCAGGGGGAGCCTTTTGCTACTTATGAAGACAATGCCTTAATCCTTAAACTTTCACATACTTTTATCTCCGTAGAAAACTTCAACTAGTTTGTCATCAGTCACCAAAAAGGGGGAGATTGTAAGTGCATCTAGTGCCACCCCTAGTTGGTTTTGGAGTACTGATGACAAACTTGGTTGAGGGACTAATGTGTTTGTGAGAATTGCAGGATAACACAGGTAGTAGTCCCACATTGATTCAGTTTACCTACCAGTGATGACCCCTAAAAATGTGTGAAGACATTGAAGACAATGGTGGTCTGTGAAGACATTCACAACAAAGATTATGACTTGAGAAGACATTCACGTGAAGACTATGGAGTGCGACGACATAGTTGTTTCGCAGTTTCCTTTTCTTCTTTGTTGAGTCATAGGAACCACCGTACTATTAAGTGGGGTCCAAGTGAACAAAGTCAGAGTGACTGAAGTGATGCTCAACCAAATCCTATGTCTTCGAGCGAAGACAATGAGAGCAAATCTTATCCAGAGCTGGGTGAGTTAGCATTACTTGTAGCCTAAGTCAAGCTGCCATGTGTGTTTGAAATCTGACTGTTGAACACGTGTCAGTTCCTTAGTGACCCAGGGTCATTTCGGACAAATCATGTCGGTTGCCTCCTGGCTATAAATAGCCCACCCCTACACCATAAATTGGTGGCTGCTCAGTGTTAGTGCATGAATTTTGTTGTTTGAGAGCAACCCACCTCCGAAGCATTTGAGAGAGATCCTTGCGAGGGCAAAGCCCAAAACACCCAAAGCCAAAGAGTGTTAGGCATCACTGAAGTCTTTTTGTCAGTGTGATCTGAAGACTTGTTACACTTGAGGACTGTGAATCCTCCAGCCGGTTAGGCGTCGCGTTCTGAGCATCCAAGAGTCATTGTGGATTGCCAGTGAACGAAGTTTGTGAAGGTTTGGAAGTCTACCTTGAAGACTTACCAGAGTGATTGGGTGAGGACTAAGTGTTCTTAGCTCAAGGGAAATAAGGTGAAGACGCGGTCTTCTGAGTTCAATCTCAGCCTCCCTAACCAGACGTACAGTTGTCACAACAACTGGAACTGGTCCAACAAATCCTTGTCCTCTCCAAGCAATTGGTTCTATCTCATACCTCTCTTTACTTACAGTTTGTCTTCATGAAGTCATTGCCTGCTTGCATGATCTGATTGACTTCACTGTGTGAAGACTGTTGTTGGTTGGCTTCATACTATCTTCCATCCTGATCCATACTACCTAGCTGCTAATAGTCTTCATGCTTTCACTTCATTGCTTACCTGCCTATGGCCTGTCTAGTGTAGTCTACCTTCCGTTGCATATCAATAGGTTCATTTCTACTGTTTGTCTTCAAAGCCCCCGTGTTTTGAAGACTTTCATAAAAATCGCCTATTCACCCCCCCTGTAGTCGAAACTAGCACTTTCAACGCCAGTGTTCGACAAGAGCAGCAGAGATCCATGAGGCATAATTGAAGTGTAACATCCCAATTTTCAATTTGGATGTTATACATAGATCATCATAAGCATACCATATTTTTATTTGCATTTTGGTTGTGATCCTAGAAATCTTAAGCAACTCAAGGACCCAAGGAGAGAGTTGGAGATTTCATTTATTTTCATATTCGAATTTTTCTCAAATTTAAAAAGAGGATCAATTTGGTTTTATTTTTTTCTCTCCAATTATTACCAATATTAAAAATAAAAGAGAGACGATAATATGACTTCTTCAAACGAGAGAAATATTGGAGAAGAAATTTTAAAATCAAATTTATATTTTATTTGCATTTTTAGGCCAAAAAAATGTTCACTTTGTTCTAAATAATA
The DNA here is from genome assembly GCA_021605205.1 of Aegilops longissima. Classification (NCBI taxonomy): domain Eukaryota; kingdom Viridiplantae; phylum Streptophyta; class Magnoliopsida; order Poales; family Poaceae; genus Aegilops; species Aegilops longissima. The sequence continues at coordinate 155,702,347 of CM038682.1, forward strand.
GGTTTAGACGTGAAAATTGTTTTTGGCATTTTTAGATTCTTTTATAATTATTAGGATTTTTATTCGGGTGGAATTTTATTTAAAAAAGATCTTCTTCGCCCGACTGGGCCGAAGGCCCAGACGAGCGCTTGACCAACCACGCGTCGTCATTTGCCTTCCCGAGCCGTGGCCAAGGTGGACTCGCCGAGTCCGCGCCCGCCCGCCTGTCGCCCCTACCTAGTCGAGCCCGGGCCTTTACATTGAGCCGCCCGCCGCCGCTCCCCACCCGTCTGAGCCGCCGCCACCCCACACCACCGCCGCCTTGCTTGTGCCGCCGCCTCCCCCCCGCCCCGAGCCGACGCCTCCACCCCACACCGCCCGCCCGCCCGCAGCCGCCGCCGCCGCTTCGCTGCCACTGCTATCGCCGCCGCCCACGTTCGTTTGTTAGTGCTTTTCTTTTTATTTTATTTTTGGCCAGGGACCTATCCGCGATTATTTTTATCGCAGATTAGCCCCTGATCTTCAAACGCTCGCAACTTTTTGCTCGTTTATCCGAATCCAGTGAAACCAACGCCAAAATCTTCGTCTCGGACCCCTTATCCCAGTTAAACAACTTGAACATGGTTTTGAAAAAATAAAATTTGGTTTCAAGCAGATTTGAATTCGAACTTCTTTGGATCGTAGTTTGAGTTTCGTAGCTTCGATTTGATCGATTATTTTTGCAAATCGAAGCTCTTCTCTTGAGCTTTCAATTTGGATATTTTCTCTTGAGTTTTACCCTCGCACCTATGCTTGAGTGCTTATTTATGCTATTGTTTGTTTGCGATAGAGTTTCCGGAGTGCGAAGCGTGTTACTACGAGCCACTAGGGTTTTCAGATCGTCAGCAAGGCAAGTAACACTTTGATCATACCCCTTTATTACCCAGTTTTATGCATTAGTTTAAACCCTCAAACATTGCATGGTTAGGATTTGCTAACATGTGGGTATTGGGAAGTAGATGATGACGTCGAACCTATTGTCTTTTATTTCAAACCTTGGGAGTTACTTCTACGTTATGCTTATACTGGTATGCTATGCTCGTAGACGTGGATTGGTTTGAGTGAATCCATGACAGATGTGAGAGTTGTTAATTAATGGTTAACTTAAGGTGGCTACTTTAATACACATCTGGGTGGATTGCTTGAGGCACCTTGGAGCACCCAGTGGTTGTCTGGGCACCTGGAGCAATCCAGCGTTGTCCTGGGATATCCCAGAGTACACGTGTGATCATCCTATGGTTCACCGCCCAGTCTCAAAGGGATCATAAGATTATTCATGCTAGAAACTTCCGTGTGTAGCCACAAGCCATTATGGGCTCTGTCATAGTTGGGTATGTTTCGTGACCTCTTTCAGTGGTAGGCTAGCAGATGTAGGGGATCTAGGTGGTACTATCTACCCAGAGTAAAGAGTTAATGCTTCTGAAAGACTGTGTCTTGGTCATCCGTTTCTCAAACATCATCTAGTGCGAGAAATCCAACGGAGGAGATGGAGTCTTGTGGGGAAAAGTGCGCAAACATCTAGAGAGTGTACAATCTAATCATGGTTAGCCGTGTCCCCAGTTATGGACATCTTGAGTATCTAGTATTTGAATTATTAATTTGATCTCATCACTTTATTTAATTAATTTTGTTGGGTTCTTAATACTGTTTAATTGGGATTGAGTTGGAGGAACCTTCTCAATATTTATCAACCAACTTGATAGTTAAATAAAATATATTCCTTTGTTGTAGGAAAAAATTGGCTTTTCGAAAAAATGATAACCGTAGAGCCTCCACCAGCCTTATATGCATGTAGTGATAGCTGTTATCCTGTTCATTGCTCTATAGTGTTATTTTGCCAGCATATTCCATGTGCTGACCCGTTTCGGGCTGCAACGTATTATGTTGCAGACTTTTCAGACAAAGAGTAAGGTGCGCTAGGTCATTGTCGTGCACTCAGCTATGACGTTGGAGTTGGACTCATTTAGCTTCGATGCTTCCGCAGTTATCTTGTTTAGATGGCCTTAAGCCATATTACTGTAATAAGTTCTCTTTTGAGACATTCGATGTAATAAGTGTGTGGTTGAACTCTGTTAGAAATCCTTGAAGTACTGTGTGTGTTAGCATTACTGATCCAGGGATAACACTTATGCACGGAGATTTGACCGTCTGAGGTCGGATCGCTACATGAAGTCATCCGGCCGAGCAACCAAGGGCTGAACATCCATGCTAGTGGAAGAAGGCCAACTCTTGACAACCTGGTTGATGAAAAGTTTCTTGTAAAAGGGGTGGTTTCCAAATAGTTGTGAAACCTAAAGAGGGCCTTTAGGCGTACTTGTCCATACATCGATGTCCCAACCTCCATGTTTCCTTCCCGATGCGGATTCTAAGTGTGTCTAAATTCTCACGCCTGCAACATTGGTGTGTTTCATTCTCACGGTCTAGTAGCTCATACTGTCCAATGTTAAGTAGCTCTCTGCGTATTGTCATTACGCAATATCATTCTTTTATTTAAGCAACCATAATTGTTATGAAGAACAAGAAGAATGCAAACGGTGGAGTTACAATATTATCAACCATAATATACAAACTATTCTTAATTAAGGAGTTCTATCAGCCATAATTACGTATTAGTTGGTGAAATACAAAACACATATAGATGTACCAAATCATGTATGATTAGTCCTATTTTGGTAATACAATAAGGAAATTATAGCTTTTTATTGTAGAAAGCACCAGCAGCACATGTGGAAGTATTTTCTCTAGAGACAATTTACCCTCTTGCTCAGAAATAATTGCAAGTAAATGTAATTTTGATTCCATATAGTAATCTTCTCATTCTCAATACTTCATTCTATTGTGGCAAGAATAAAAAATGCAGCAAACTGCAAATTTGGAACCAAATAAGATATTCTATACTACAATAAACTCATGTTCCCCTTTCTGCAGCCAGGATTGAATTGAATAAAAAAGAAACAACTTAGAGTCGGTATAGGGATTGCTCAACCAACGGGCGATAACCGGTACAAAAACATCATCAAAGGGACCCGCAAAATAGTAATATATCTATAGAAAAATTGAGTAACACATCAATGTGGGGTGGAAGCTCACCTTCATTGTCCTGGTGCCCGCTCTACTCATATGCGGCAGCGGAAACATGGTCCTGCTCGTCCTGTAGATTTAATTCGTCGTCCATGGTGGCTCTAGGTTAGGAGTTTGGGAGGAGAATCGATTGCTTCCAACTGTGGAGATTGGAAGATTGTTTGGATGGGGAATTGCTTGACTACCTTGGAAGTGGTATGGGATCGTGAAGCAATGGCTTGAGATATGCTATTAAGGTGTTCATATATTGCAACTAGCTATTGCAGTGGAGTGGATGGTGAATGCGAGGCAACTAAACTAATGGGGAAATTAAAAAAATTTCCTCCTTGTTTGACGATACGGCCGGAAAGTGTCCCATTCAAAAGGCGGGTAAGAAAATTTTCCACCTAAATAGTTGTGATGCGACAATGAGCCTTCCAAAAACTTTCTGAGGTACGTACATGTGCACCAATGTAGCCTATTCTCGGAGCAATCTATCAACAAGAATAGTAGATATATCGGTGCACATGCACGCTACTCAAATAGAGTACGGAAGGCTCGCTACCGCATCACAATCATTTAGGTGGAATTTTATTGCCCGCCTTTTGAACGGTCAACTTTGCAGCAGTATCTTGAAACAAAGAAGTGAAATTTGGTTTTTTCTCATTGCTTTTACTCACCCCGCGTTCTCCAACTGCTCCACTACAACGGCTAGTAGCAATAAATCAACTCCCCTCAAGTAGTAGATATGTATGACTTTTTGTCCATCGAGTACATCTTCCAAGGTTCCAGTCAACCAATTCGCCCCACAAACCCTCTCCAGTCTCCATCGGAAGCAATCAATTCTCCTTCGAAACCCCTAACCTAGAGCCGGAACAGACGACGACTTCAAAATCTAGGAGAAGCAACACCACTATGTCGCCGCTGCAGACGAGTCAAGTAGGCACCCGGACCATGAAGGTGAGCTTCCACCCTGACCCGACGCTTTACTCATTTTTCTACATATAATACTATTTTGTGGGTGTCGTCGATGATGTTTTTTCCACTAGGCATCTCCCATTGGCCGAGTGGTCCCTGTACCGACTCTCGGTTTCTTCTTGTCTATTCGATTCATTACAGGCCACACAAAGTGGAACATGAGTTAGTTGTAGTTTGGGATGGACAAAAAGCTCGAAGCTCACGAGCATAATATGTGCTTGGTAGTTTGGCTCGTGCTCGTTAGTTAATGAACTGAGCCGAATAGTGTTTTTTGCTAATTAAGATTAACAAGCTTAACATGCGAGCAAATGAGTTTCACGAGATAACTCATTTAGATCATTAATTTTCAAAAGTTTGGCATGAGACCCTAGTTCGAATCAGCCCACTAACAAAAGAGTTGCTAGTTAGCCCAGCCTAGGGGCCTAGCTCCCCATCCCACTTCGGCACTACTGCTAGATCTAGGAGCCAGTCACCAGGAACCAAACGTCCTTGTTTAACTTATGTCATTGTGAATATTTGATGGGATCATGGGATTCTTATGTGTTCTTTATTACCTTAACGAGCACTCATGAACGGCAACGAGCATAACGAGCCCATAATGAACCAAGCCAAACAGAGGTTTTAGCTCATAAATATTAATGAGCTTAATGATAACGAGCCGAATGAGCCAAGCAACTCGTTAATCCAACCCTAGTTGTAGTATAGCAAATCTTATCTAGTTGCCAATCTGCAGTTTGTTTAATTCAGATATTTGCCACAATAGAATGGAATGTTGAGAATAAGAAGATTAGCATGGAACCAAATTACTTTTACCTACATTCTTTTCTAAGCAAGTGGGTAAATTTCTCTAAAGAAAATACTGTTACTTGTGCCGCTGGAGATATGTGTTGTAATTCATCCAAATAATATGTGCTTATATTGAAGCTTTATGTACTATATTGTTGTTTATAGAACTCATCAAATAAGAATAGTTTGTATATATGATTTATAATCTTGTTCTTAAGAATGATAGTGGTTGCTAAAAATATGCTAGTGCATAAGGGCAATACCCATAGAGGTAGTTCTATGGGATTGATAGGGGCCACTGCTGCATGCGTGGGAATTTAGAGACATTTTGGATCTGCACTTTTTGGCAACCATCCTTTTTACAGGGAACTTTTCATCAATCAGGTTTTCAAGAGATGGTCTTCTTCCACTGGTGTGGATGAAAGAGCCCACGGCTACTCAAACGAAGCACTTTAATTATGACTCCTATATCACTGTCTCCCTTGCCGACCGCTGGCGTCCTGACATGAACATGTATCACCTACTATGCAGGGAAATGATGATCAGTTTGCAAGACGTATCCATCACCATCGGCTAACCCATAGCAGGGGATATCATCATGTTGCAAGATGCACCTGATGACTGGCACTCAGACCTTGTTGACCATTTGAGGAGGGTCGTATCGCGAACATGCTGAATCAACGAGGATCCTAAGAAAAACAGCCATCGACTCATGTTGAAGTGGCTTCATTAGTTTAATGTATAATGATAACTTTTAAACCATGTAAGCTTTTCCCTGTCCAATTTTATCTGTGTCGATTATATTTTGTATGCCCAGCCCACTTGTATATCCCTAGTTCGAATCAGCCCACTAACAAAAGAGTTGCTAGTTAGTGCAGCCTAGGGGCCTAGCTCCCCAGCCCACTTCGGCACTACTGCTAGACCTAGGAGCCTGTCACCAGGAACCAAACGTCCTTGTTTAATTTATGTCATTGTGAATTTTTGATGGGATCATGGGATTCTTATGTGTTGTTTATTACCTTAACGAGCACTCATGAATGCTCGCGAGCATAACGAGCCCATAACAAACCAAGCCAAACAGAGGTTTTAGCTTGTAAATATTAATTAATGAGCTTAATGATAACGAGCCGAACGAGCCAAGCAACTCGTTAATCCAATCCTAGTTGTAGTATAGAAAATCTTATCTAGTTGCCAATCTGTAGTTTGTTTATTCAGATAATTGCCACAATAGAATGGAATGTTGAGAATAAGAAGATTAGCATGGAACCAAATTACTTTTACCTACATTTTTTGTAAGCAAGTGGGTAGATTTCTCTAAAGAAAATACTATTACTTGTGCCGCTAGAGATATGTGTTGTAATTCATCCAAATAATACGTACTTATGTTGAAGCTTTAGGTACTATATTGTTGTAATAATTTGTATATATGATTGATAATCTTGTTCTTAAGAATGATAGTGGTTGCTAAAAATATGCTAGTGCATAAGGGCAATACCGATGGAGCTACTTCTAAGGGATTGATAGGCGCCAGTGCTGCATGTGTGGGAATTTAGAGACATTTAGGATCTGCACTTTTTGGCAACCATCCTTTTTATAAGGAACTTTTCATCAATCAGGTTTTCAAGAGATGGTCTTCTTTCACTGGTGTGGATGAAAGATCCCGCGGCTACTCGAACAGAACACTTTAATTGTGACTCATATATCATTGTCTCCCTTGTCGACTGTTGGCGTCCTGACACGAACATGTATCACCTACTATGCAGGGAAATAATGATCAGTTTGCAAGACGTCTACATCACCATTAGCTAAACCATAGCAGGGGATATCGTCATGCTGCAAGATGCACCTGATGACTGGCACTCAGACCTTGTTGACCATTTGAGGAGGGTTGTATCGCCAACATGCCGAATCAATGAGGATCCTAAGAAAAATAGCCATGGACTCATGTTGAAGTGGCTTCGTTAGTTTAAGGTATAATGATAACTTTTAAATCCTGTTAGCTTTTCCCTCTCCAATTTTATCTGTGTCGATTATATTTTGTATGCAATGTATGTTATGTTATTTTTGTGGATGGTGGGTATCATGAATCGTAATGTGGATGAAACAACTGATGAACTTGTTAGTTGTCAGTTGGAGGCGTTGATCTTGCTTTTATTGGGTCGGGTGATGTCCACCAGCTCCCATGGCAAATCCATGGACAAGCGCATGATTCGCACAGTCAGAATGATAGCGGATGCCGACCGAAGATGCCTCAGCTTAGGTCTGGCTCTGAAGTGCTTTGCTTGATGTACCGTGAACTACATAAGGCGTGTAGCAGGATTGTTAAGTCCTTGAAGATTTTTGGGTGCTCTCTTCTTGTGCAGGTATGGTCGTACAAACACTTTAATTGGTCGAAGGCAGCCCGTATATGGCATTGGGTTGTACGGAGCAGACGAGGTGGAAGGTGCCACTGTTGGCTCCATTTGGTGTCACAGTCCGATATGTTATGACTGACATTGCATCCACCTATTTGGTTGTTACTTTTTTCTTTCTTTTATACATTTCCTTATGTTCTCCATCCCTTCAGCCATGCGGGAGAAATATAGTATGACATACTACATCTATTAAAATTTAAAAATTGGGTACAAGAGAAGGGAATACAATATTATACAAGATGGTGTAACCGATCAGTTGGATAAGAAGAATATAGTTTGTTTATAGGGTGGATAAAATATGGCAATTTATGCTTGAGTTTTCCATTCCAGCCAATGATGTATTATCATCATCGTGGAATATTTTCTTCTCTTGTACTCCCTCCGTTCCGAATTACTTGTCTCAGATTTGTTTAGATACGGGTGTATCTAGACTTATTTTAGTGCTAAATACATCCGTATCTAGAGAAATCTAAGACAAGTAATTCGGAACGGAGGGAGTAGTTGATATGCACTTTGAAAGAATGGCACATTAAGAGATTGTTCCCTATGAACGGAAACTTCAATACTTGGAAGATTGTCCATGTTTATGATAGTTGTTTGGAACTTGATATTTCTTCCTGGTATTTTCTAGTAGTAGATGCTAGGGATTGAGTTACCTTACACGGAAAACTCGTCTTAAGTATCATCAAGTGACATGTTTTTATTTTATTTTATTATAGGAGAGACACGTCCAAAATTTACACCAAGTCTAGTTCTTTGGCAAAGCTTAGGGATGTTGTCCTCTCACCACAATCATCAAGAGGTCTTGCTAATCCTGAAAGACCCTCCCCTAAGATGCGCAATGTCCTCTTCAGTTTGGTATCAACCAGAATGAGTCGCAGACCAAAGAGCTGAACCTTGTTGGGGATATCAACAATAGCTCAATGAATTTATAAGCAGTTCTCCATGCATGAGCAGGAGCGAAGATGAGCATGAGTGATGCAACGACATGCCTCACAATAGCCTGCAGAGAAAATTCAGTGACATGAGTGTCTTTTTTTCTCCACCTGCGGGCCTTCAAACTCAACTGATCTCAGCTTTGACGGTTGGTTGCGAGATGTGAGGGGCTGATGTGGTTTCTCCCAGGGAAATGTGAAGGAAGAATTAACAACAAATTATATCTCTATTTTCATCATTCAACCTCTGGTGTCCATTTTAGACCGTGAAATCAGTTACATGCTTTAATTACATGTTTGTGAAATTGGTGGTGTTGCATAATTCTAGTCCGCTCGAAAGTGTTCAATCTTTAGTACACAATGAAAAATAATTGTGAAATTGGTAGAGTGACCCTTTATCTTGTAATAGGCTGTATGTGCTTTGATTGATGATTCTTCATTGGTTGCATATTTATCTGTGTCGGTCCTTCACCGCCACTTACCAACATGCTGACCGAGGTAGTGGCTAGAGTACATGCTCACACCTCAAGATCAAATGGCCAAAGATTAAAGACAGGGTGAAGATTATGGGGAATGTCGTGTGCTTGAAAACAAGTTTTTTACGATCAACCAATATTCTTTGTTTCGCACGTAGAGGCTCGAGAGGCCCATCGTGATGCAGCAGTCTAGTCTCGCATGCGTGTATGGTGTGCAAGTCACGTCACTAATAGCTAGGTAATCAAATCACTCCCGAATAGCCGGTAGCTATAATGTGCGTTGCACCCCTTCCAGCATGGCTGAAGGGCAGGAGAACATAAGGAAATGTGGAAAAGAAAGATAAAATTAGCAAAACAAAAGGTGGATGTCATCATGGTCACAAGATACCTAGCGGCAACACCAGATAGAGCCAACAACGGGATCGTCTACGTCGTATAACTCACGCCATATGAGCTTCCCTCAATATCGACGGCTTACCGACACTGAAGTTTTTGTATGACCATACCTGCACGAGAAGAGGGACTCACAAATCATAAGGATTTGCTTGTCATGGTGCAGGCCATGCTCAGTTCATGGTACGTCGAGCAAAGCACCGCAGAGATAAAGATGAGTTGAGTCATCTCCAGGTTGACATCAACGATCATCCTGGCTATGTGGTTTATGCGCTTGTCCATGGTGTCGCCACGGGAGCTGGCGAACATCACCGAACCAAATAAAAAAAAGGATGAATGCCTCTAGCTAACGACTTAATAGATCATCATTTGCTTCACCACATTACGATTCATGATGTCCATCTTCCATAAAAATAACATAACATACATTCTACACAAAACATAATCCACATGAATAATTGGACAAGGAAAATCTGAGAGTATTTGGAAAATATCCTTATACCTTAAATTGAAGAAGCCACTTCAAGGTAGATCCATGGTTGTCTTTTTAGGATCCTTATAGTTTTGGCTTCCCCTACTATGTGTGTGTGCTAGTCATCAAGTGCATATTGAAGCGTGATGGCTTCCCCTACTATGGGTAAGTCGGTAGGCACTAAGACATCTTGCAAGGTGATCTCCATATCCTTGCATGGCAAGTGAAACGTTATCATTTTGGGATGCGAACGGTCGTTAAGAGCAGCGGGGATTGATAAGTCATAATTTAAGTGACCTGGCCGTGCAGTCATGAGCTCAAGCATCCACGCAAGCGGAAGAAGGCCAGCTCTTGACAACCTAACGGAAGAAAAGATCCTCGTAAAAGGGGTGGTTTCCTAAAAGTCGTGAAAGGCAAAAAGGGTCTTCAAGCGTACCTGTCTATCCATCAACCATCCAACCTCCATGTTTCCTTATTGGTGCAGATCCTAAATGCCTCTAGATTCTCACGCCTAAAACGGTGTTGTGTGTCAGTCTCACGGTCCAGTAGCTTGTATTGTCCAATGGGAATTAGCTCTACAGGTATTGTAATTATGCAGTATCATTCTTTTCTTAGAAACCACAATCATTCTTAATAACAAGAATAATGCAAATGGCGGAGTAACAAGATTATCAACCATAATATACAAACTATTCTTAATTGAGAAGGGTTCTATCAACCACGATATAGTAAATAGGACTTTGATATATTTACATATTATTTGGATGAACTACAACACATAAAGATAGTATCAAATCATGGTCGATTCATTATGTATTGGCAGCAAAACAAGGAAACGTCAGTCGTTTGTTGTAAAAAGCACTAGCGTCATAGGTACAGTACTTTCTTTAGCAATAATTTACCCTCTTGCTCCATAAGAATTGTAGGTAAAAGTAATTTTTGTTCCATAGTAATCATCTCATTCTCAGCATTTCATTCTGTCTCGGCAAGTATCTGAATTTAGCGAACTACAGATAGGGAACTAAACAAGTTTTACTATACAACAATAAACTCATGTCATGTTTGTCCAAGCAGCTGAGAGTTGGTATAGGGAGCGCTCGACCAACGGGCGACAGTTGGTGCTAAAATCTCATTGACGACACCCGCCAAATATAAGTATAAATAGAAAGACAAGTAACGCATCGAGGTGGGGTGGAAGCTCACCTTCATTCTCATGGTGCCCGTCCAACTCGTCCTTGGTGGCAGAGCATGGTCCTGATGCTCCTTTAGTTTCAAGTATTCATCCATGGCTGCTCTAAGTTAGGGTTTTGGAAGGGGGTCGATTTCTTCCAACTTTGGAGATTGGAAGAGGGTCTGGATAGGGAATCGGTTGACTAGAACCTAAGAGGTACGGGGTGGAGAAGAAGTGGCTTGGGAGCTGCAACTTGAGGGGTTGATTGATTGCTCCTAGACATTCTAGTGGAGTGGATGGGAATGTGAGGCGAGTAAAGGAATGGGTAAATCATAAATTTGCCTACTTGTTTGAAGAGACGACCAGAAAGTCACTTGTTCAAAAGGCTGGTAATAAATTGACACCTAAGTTGCAATGTGACAATGAGACTTCCCAACTCTCTTTGAGGTACGTACATGTGCACCTATATAGCCACTGTTGGGAGAAATCAGTCAACAAGAGTAGTGGATATATTAGTGCACATGCATGTACTCAAAGAGAGATGGGAAGGCTCGCTGACGCATCGCAACGATTTAGGTGGCAATTTATTGCCCGCCTTTTGAACAAGTGACTTTCCAGCGTATCGTCAAACAAAGAGGCAAAATTTGGTTTTTCCCCATTACTTTTACCCGCCTCATGTTCTCCATCCACTCAACTAACGACTAGTAGCAATCAATCAACCCCCCTCAAATAGCATATGCCATCTTTTCTCCATCCAATACTTCTTCCCAGGTTCCGGTCAACCAATTCTCCATACAAATCCTCTTCCAATATCCACAGTTGGAAGCAATCATTTCTCTTTCCAAACCCCTAACCTAGAGCCACCATGGACGATGACTTCAAACTCCAAGAGAAGTTGGACCATGCTACCGCCTACTTCAGATGAGTTCACTAGGCACCCGGACGATGAAGGTGAGATTCCAACCCCACCCTGATGTGTTACTCATTTCTATATATATATATATATATATACATACTACTACTACTACTACTACTACTACTACTACATGGATCCCATCGATGATTTTATTGCACCAACTATCGCCCGTTGGCCATGCATTACTTGTACCGACTCTCGGCTGCTTCTTATCGATTTAATTCAATTACATGCAGCACAAAGGGGAACATGAGTTTGTTGTAGTTTAGCAAATCTTGTCTAGTTGCCAATCTACAGTTTGTTGAATTCAGATACTTGCTACAATAGAAGGGGATGTGGAGAATCAAAAGATTATTATGTAATCAAAATTACTTTTACCTGTAATTCTTTCTAAGCAAGAGGGTAAATTGTCTCTAAATTAGACACCACTAACTATACCGCTAGTGGTTTCTACAACAAAAGTTGTCATTTTCTTGTTATGGTTCCAAAATAGGACTAATCGAACATAATTTTGTATTATTCATATGCGTTGTAGTTCATCCAAATAATACGTACTAACATCAAAACCCTATGTACTATATTGTGTTTGATATAACTCTACAATTAAATATAGTGTGTGCATTATAGTTGATAATCTTGTTACTTTACCATTTAGATTCTTCTTGATCTTAAGAATGACAATGGTTGCTCAAAAAATGTACTATTCATATGTGTTGTAGTTCATCCAAATAATATGTACTTACACCAAAGCCCTATGCACTATATTGTGGTTGATAGAACTCTCCAATTAAATATAGTTTGTATATTATAGTTGATAATCTTGTTATTTTACCATTTAGATTCTTCTTGTTCTTAAGAATGACAATGGTTTCTCAAAAAAAGAATGATAGTGCATCAGGGCTATACCCATAAAATCTACTAGACCGTGAGATTGACAAGCGCCATCCTGCATGCATGGGAATTAGAGACATTTAGGATCCACACTTTTTGGCAAACGTCCTTTTTACAAGAAATATTTCATCAATCAGGTTGTCAAGAGTTGCCCTTCTTCCACTGGCATGGATTAAAGAGCTCGCGGCTGCTTGATCAAAGCATTTCAATTATGACTCATATATCACTGTCGCTCTTGTCAACCGGTGGCGTCTTGACATGAAAATGTATCACCTGCCATGTAGGAAGATGACGATCATTTTGCAAGACGTATCCATGACCACACGCTTACCCATAGCAAGGGAAGCCGTCATGCTGCAAGATGCACCTGATGACCGGCACTCAGACCTTGTTGACCATTTGAGGAGGGTCGTACCGCCAACATACTAAATCAACGAGGATCCTAAGAAAACAACCATGGACTCATGTTGAAGTGGCTTCGTTAGTTGAAGGTATAATGATCACTTTAAAATATTGTTAGCTTTTCCGTGACCAATTTTATCTGTGTCGGCGATTATATTTTATATGCAATGTATGCTATGTTATTTTTTAGCATGAATCATAATGTGGATGAAGCAACCAATGAACTTGTTAGTCGTCAGTTGGAGGCGTTCATTCTACTTTTATTCGGCTGGGTGATGTCCGCCAACTCCCATGGTGACTCCATGGACAAGTACATGATCTGCATAGACGGAACGATAGCAGATGAGGACCAAAGATGCCTCAGCTCAACTCTCGCTCTGTAGTGCTTTGCTCGATGTATCGTGAACTAAGCAAGGCTTGTAGCAAGATTGGTAAATCCTTGAAGATTTGTGGGTGCTCTCTTCTCATGCATGCATGGTCATATGAACACATCACTAGGTTGAAGGCAACCCATAGATGGCAGTGAGTTGTATGGAGCTGACGAGGTGGATGGTGCCATTGTTGGCTCTAGTGGTGGTGTTGTATTCACTAGGTCGAAGGAAGCCCATAGATAGCAGTGAGTTGTACGGAGCTGATGAAGTGGATGGTGCCACTATTGGTGCTAGTGGTGGTGTTGTATAATTCTAGTCTGCTCGAAAGTGTTCTATCTTTGATACACAATGAAAAATAATTGCGAAATTGGTAAAGTTACCCTTTATCCTGTAATAGGTTGTATGTGCTTTGGTCGACGATTCTTCATTGGTTGCATATTTATTTTTGTCGGTCCTTCGTCACCACTTTAGAGGATTGGAGAAAGTAAGCTATGCCACAAACCAACTTAAAAGAAGTGAACTCACCACAACAAGATTTAGTGAACTTCTTCCTTTAATTAACTCCAACCAAGATTCAAAGTGAGACAATAAATTTGGCAACACCCTACCTTCGCAGGAAAACCGAGGTGGCGGCTAGAGGAGACGCTCACAACTCAAGGCCAAATGGCCAAAGATTGCAGACAAGATGAAGATTAAGGGGAATGGCGATGTACTTAAATACCAGTTTTTTATGGCCAACCAGTATTCTTTATCCCGCACGCAGAGGCTGGAGAGGCCCGTCATGGTGCGAGCGCCTAGTCTCGCATGTGTGTATGGTGTGCAAGTGACCTCACCAATAGCTAGGTAGTCAAATTCACTCTTGAATCACTGGTATGCGTCCGTGCTATGTAAACGGTTTTTAACCCCTTTCCGTGACGGCATTTGGAACCGTGGCCAAGTGAGTGTGGGCGATAGGGGGTATTTCCCACACGACCCAGAAACCGTCGAGGATAGGCCCTCCTGGCACACATGCTGTGGCAAATGAGCTCGTGTGTGATCTGGCGAGGCATCGAAACCCAATCATTTCCGTTCGTATGTACATCCCACAGGGTGAATCCCAGAAAAACATTTCCGTTCGTATGTATACCACACACAGTCAATCCAAGGAATATGTTTCCATTTTGATGTACACCCCACACAGTCAATCGGAAAACATTTCCGTTCGTATGTACATCCTACACAGTTTTATGTATAGGCTCGTGTGTGGAAGGTGTAACTATCACACACGCTCTGCCTTGGTTAACCGTTTGCTTTTATCAACTACATCACACATGATTTGATGAAAAAAACCGTGTGGCATTGGGCTATCCATCACAAGCGCTTTTACTGCTAGAACCGTTTGCAAAGTTCCATGACCCATTTAGTATGTTTATTAGTTTACAATTAATAATTCCAGTATTACGCAAATTCAAATTTAATATCGAACAACCATTTTCCAATTTCATATCAGGCACATAAATATATTTTAACATCACAGTACGATAGCTACCTGAAAACAGCAGAGTACATCATATAGCTAGTTCAACTTCGTAAGAACAATATAGAATAAAATATATATTTCCCTAATCGAGATCATCAAGGCATGTCTTATCCACCTCTGCTTTTAGTTCAGTAAGAACCTGTTTTGCACTACCCAACTGGGAAAGTGACTCCTCCTTCGCCGACACCATCTTAGCAAAGTCTGATTTAAAAAATCTGAGCTCATTCTGCACCTTCCTCTTTTTATCCCACATCTTCAAATATTCTTCAGCGTTGACAACACTTTCTCTAAGCCTACATCTATTCTCTTCCTCATACATGCTCTAGAGCTTTGCTAGGCACATCTTCAAATATTGCTTGATGTAATGTCATGCCACCAAGATGACGTGGTAAAAAAATTGGCCTGTTTGACCAAAGTTTGGACACACACCCCTCACAAACCAGAGCAACTCACTAGAAGGCTCGTGGTTCCGAGAGGGAACAATGCATGTTTGATGGCGAACGGGAGATAGCTTCCTCTTACGGCCTTCAATTTTTTTCTATGTTTAAGATGCACTGCTACAACTGTCATGTGAAAATTTGGAAAATTATAGGGGTCATTTGATCTTTTAAAGACATTTAAGTGATTTTCTAGCCATTTAATGATCGTAATTCAAGTTTGAACTACATCTACATGCAACGGCTAACCATAACGGTTTGAAAAATCATTAGACGATGTAAATATCTGGTGTTCAAAAAAGAAAATGTAAAGATCTGGCAAGACAACCGACCCCCACACGATTGGCACTCTGTTTCATGGCTCGAGGTTTGGTAGGTGAGTGCCGAGGGTCATTAATCAGACTCGGTTGTGTATTGGAAACCGTCAGCTATTAAGTTCACACACGGATTTTGCTGCGGAAATCATGTGTAATTCAAACTACAGTACTCGTAAATTCCGGCGACCGGCGTGTGTACTATTCCCGTCAATCTAGATTCCGGTCGCCAATAAATACTACCTTGCTCACATCGTCCTGCCTGCATTCTCATCTACATCCTCCCCTTGCTCGCCCCCTCTCTCTCTCTCTCTCTCAAATCTCTGCCATGGCGACGCCGCTTTGCCCACGCGCCGACGAGGAGTCGCCGCCCCCCGAGGACGCTCACTCGAATAGCAGCGACGAGGACCCCTACGCGTCGCCGGACGAGGTTGCGCTGGACCCCCCAATTTTGGATTGGTTTTGGGGCCAGTACAATTTTTGTCTGTGCAAGTCGCTGCCGCCGGCTGATAAAGCCAGGCAAGTGGCATTCAAGAAGGAGATGGCGGAGGAGGAAGCCAGGTACCAGGCGGCCTGTGAAGCCCGTGATGCCGCCTGGAAAAAGAAGGCGGCAGAACTTTGGGGGCAGGCGTGTTGTCGTGCGAAGGAGGTGTATGAAGACGGGTACTTCGCGAGGAAGGTCAAAGGCGTTGGGCGCCTCATCGCTGCATGGAGATGGGCCGATAAGCTCTAGCATGCCACCGACGAGGAGCTCAAGTGGGCGCCCAACGAAATGGCAAGATCGTTCGCGCTCGTCCGCCAGCAAGAGGCAGATCGGTAGGTCAAGCGCTGCGACGCAGAGGAGGCGGAGTACTGCCTCTGCACTGGGAAGACGCCGCGCACCACAGAGCTGCTGGCGAGGGGCTGCCGAAATACTGGCCCGAGGAGGGATTATTAGTCTTAGTATTGTTCATTTTCAATTTTATGCATTGTACCTAGTAGTTAAGTATCATCACATATATGTAATGATATTTTATATATTCTATGATGAACTAATGAACAATTTATATATATATATATATATATATATATATATATATATATATATATAATGAATTCCATTTTCTATCTAGTTTTGTATACTAATTTGAATCTAGTTGTTATCCTCCACATATACATAGAAAGCGTATACAAACACATTGAAACAGAGCAATACTATGATTGCTGTGAATACATAGCTATCCATGTCGAAATGACTCATCAAAATAAAACGCGTCCATGAGACCATGACAAGCATCCCTTGCCTACGGTAGCTCTTGGCTCTGCCTGAACTCGTGCAGGCGTTCGGCCAAGCGGTCGACACGCTCGCGGTACATCTAGAGCGCGATCTCGAGCTCCAAGTTGGCTATTTCATTGGAGATCACCAGCTCAAGGATGCGACGGCCATGTTCCTCTATTGTGCCCAGGTGGACACTTGGGCCAAGGAGGCGGTCAAACCAACCGACCAGCGCGTTGGCATCGAGCGGGTCGCGGACAAGGCGAATGGCGCGACCCATGCGAACGGCGCGGTGAGCGTCCGATGCAAGTACTACGCGGCCAGCCTCTGGTGCAAGTACGGCGCATAGGGCCTCTGCCCACTCCTAGCAAGGAATGGGGATCCACTCTTGCTGTGCAGCGTGCCCCACCTCTTACTCCGCGGCGCTCCAACGGTCTCACCATACGGCGAGCCTCTAGCTTGCTCTACGGCGCACCATCGATCATGTTGTGCGATGAGCTGCAGCCTCTCGGGGACAACATGCCTATCTTGATCCACGACGCCGAAGCACCATGCGCCGAGGGTCTGCTCAACCCTGGCGATGACGCACATCACGGCGTCGTCCATTGCGTTGTCGGGGAGCGCCTCGGCCTCGACGGGCCGTGGCGTCTGCTCGTTTTCCTCGTCGACGAGGTTAATGGCAGAGGCGGCGTGTTGGTGGGTTGGGCATGCTTGAAAAGGTGGATGTGCTACAGGATGCGCTTGTTGCCTCCGTGCGTCGCGCGCCGCCTAGGATTATGCACAATATCGTTGGGTGGCGGGAAACCGGTGAGGATATGGCGGGAAACGGTGGCGTGTTCATAAAAAGCCATCAATTAATGGGAACTTAGAATAGAAGGAACATCGAGCTAGCACAAGAAGTAGATGGTGATCGGATGATCGTTTATCCTAGTTAATTATGCATGTAGTAGTTTATTTGGTGTGTGGAAATTCATGTGTGTACTAGCCACCTATGTAGTTTGATGTTTGTCGCGTATTACACACATCTTGTTTATGTGAACCGTTTCTGTTCTCTTGGCTCAACACAAACAATTTATCAGAATGAACTGTATGCCCTCTGTTGGGGATATTACTACTGGGCGTAAACCGGCCAGGAGAGGCCGGGTTAACTTCATCTATAGTCCGTTGTGTTTGAAGCCCATGAAGACAGACGGTGACATTGTGTAAAGGCCCAGAGCCTAGAAACTGGTTTAAGGCCTATAGCTATAAACCGGCATTGATATGTAACTTGCATTGTAAGGTAGAAAGAGCGGAGACCGAGCCGGACACGTTTATGAGCCGGCCTCGAGACTCTGTAAACTGACGGGCGTCAACCCATGTATATAAGGGGATGACCCGGTGGCAGTTCAGGACGACAGACAACAACTCGAGACTCAGGCAAAGCGTATTCGCTCCCTGGTCATCGAAACCCCATCAATTCCAGCACAACTAGACGTAGGCTTTTACCTTCATCGTAAGGGGCCGAACTAGTATAAAACTCTCTTGCGTCCCTTGTCCGCTTTAACCCCTTTAAGCTAACACGTAGCGATGGCTCCGCGACTAAGTCCTTTCATGAGGACATCTGCCGTGACAAAACCACGACAGTTGGCGCCCACCGTGGGGCTATCGCACGATGGTTTCAAGTTCTTGGAGGGCAGCTTCGAAGGACTCAAGGGTTACGCTGTGGGCCGGATGACCAAAAGTCGGCACGGCAAGCTCTACATCGACGATGCAGGGTGGGGCCCCGAGGCCGGCTCAATCGAGTACGGGTACCGGGTCCCCTTTGGTGGCATACACGTTTTCATTCGCAAGATCGGCGAGCTGGGCCCTGAGCTGGACATCTGCACCGACCTCGTCGAAACGGCTCAGCGTGCGCGATCTGCCCGGGTCAAGCCTGTCATGAAGCGTTCCTTCGTGGGAGTCATGCATGGAGGGGAATACGAGGACAGATCGGAATCTAGTGGTGATACCGTCGTTTCTTCCGGCGATGAGTCATCGACCGGAGAGACCGAGTCGTTATATCAGCTACAAGATGGCCGGATTGGAGGCTGTTCCGATGGCGACAGTATTCCGGACCCCTCTGATCTGCCAAACCGGGTTGGAATCTTCATGGTTGGTACACAGCCGGCGCTCCACTCTCCGACCGCAGCAGCAATGATCTCGGATCGATGGCAACAACGCCGGTAGGCGAGGAGGCCTGTCGCGACCGCCGGCTCGAGTTTTATCTGATCTATTTGATGCAGCGCAACACGATGGCGGAGGCTAACCGTGGATCGGGATCGCATAATGCGGAAATCGCGAAAGTAAAGTATCAGATTACTCAGGCCAAGGCCGATTTGGCAACTGAGGATGCCAGGATGGCCGCGGAGCGGGCCGCTTTGGATGCGCGGGCTTACGGCTTATGTTGGATCAGAATGCATCACACGAAGTCCTAAAGAGAAGGCACCGGTCTCGCCTGCCTCCGGATTATGATGCTAGGAACCACTTTAACACCCCAGGTGCGTGGACCAGTAACCCGCTGACGGTGTCCTGGACAAGGGGATACTCATCACGTCGTCTCCCGATCAGTTGGATTGGGCCGAGGACCCCCACGGCCGTATACTCATGGGCCAGTTCGGACAGCTGCCGCATACAAGGAAGATTCCACAAGACTTGGCGATCAAGACAAGGACTTCTCCCCACCGGCGTATTCGGCTAGGACTCCTGTTATCCTAGGCCTCTGGTGCATTATATAAACCGAAGCCATGCTAGTCGATATATGTACAGCAATCATACCATAGCCTAGCTTCTAGGGTTTAGCCTCTACGATCTGGTGGTAGATCAACTCTTGTAATACTCATATTCATCAAGATCAATCAAGCAGGAAGTAGGGTATTACCTCCATAGAGAGGGACCGAACCTGGGTAAACATCGTGTCCCTTGCCTCCCGTTACCATCCACCTTAGACGCATAGTTCGGGACCCCCTACCCGAGATCCACCGGTTTTGACACCGACACCCGCCGGTAGCAAACCGGGCGGAGGCACTTGGAGCGGGGGCGCCGGTTCAGCCCCGTTTGATGGATCCGCCTCGTCAGAACAACATTGTGACACAGCCTGTCCCAACACCCACTCCTAGGAAAAGGCCTGCTAGTGGCGCACCAGTTTTGCCTACTAATGGCGCACTACTGGTGCGCCACTAGCACCACGCCATTAGAATTAAATACTAATGGCGCACCTGATCGCCATTAGTATCTGATATACTAATGGCGCACCACCTGATCGCCATTAGTATAGCCCAACGTGCGCCATTAGAATACCTCCCACGGGGCCATATTTACCCATGTGCTTTGGCATACTAATGGCGCACTAGGGGGTGATGCATCATTAGTGTCCTTTCTGCAGTGCGGCATTAGTGTGCTGAGTGGTGCGCCACTAGTATGTATATTAGTTTTTTTTCTTTTCTGATAATTGCAAAGGTTACAAAATATATTATTGGACAGAATATAGACAGCACCACACAGCAACAGCAGATTCATCGAATACAATAGAATATTAGTCTCTGAATACAATTCATCATATTAGTCTCCGAATTCAAAAGACCGAACAAAGATAGAACATTACAAGTCTCGAGACCACCAGTAGCGAGTTTGTCTTCACATTACAAGTCGATATCGATCATCTAAACTACCATCACATAGAAGAGAGTTGCGGTCATCACGATGAGCATCATCGCGATGAAACCGGTCTTCATCCGGTTCCTCAACGCTCCCTCCTCTCTCCGCTAGATAGCGGCGTATCTAGATTCCGCCTCCGCCCTAGTGGTGTACACTTTGTAACTGTTACCGCTGAAAGCGTGAACCTGTCTCCGACACTCCTCCCGGTCGTCGAGACTCAGGAACCTTACCCTTGTACACGACATACGAAGGCATCTCAATGCACTAGCCAAACAAAACGTTAGTAGCAATTCACAGACAATACATAAGCAATATATAAGTATGCAACAAAAGGATCAGAAGAGAAAAGCAAGACATTAATAGCATGATTCATGGTCCTACTAATAAATAGCATCGATTACATCTAAGTTGAACGACTGTCCAAACCAAAGAGACATAAAAGTTAATTAAAGTTTAATTACAACATGAGCTAATCGATGTTTCAGAACAACACATAGCATCACTACTTTCGACTCGACTCAGGGACCGGAGCGTGGATGAAGCCGCCATCTCTCGTGATGGTCATGAAGTCGCGGGCGTTGTCAGCCTGCATTTGTAGCGTTGTGTCTATATCACTGTTGGACGGTTGATATCTGAGGTAGAACTACCCCGAGGTACGAAGGACATCTTGATGGATGATTTCTGCAAACTCCGACTGGATGCGAAAGAATTCTTGTCGTATGTCCACGTCCTGGATTGCCGACAAGCGTGTGGCCAAATATTTGAGATTATCTGGTAGCAGAAGGTGATTATGGTCCCGTACGATCGCCCACATGTGATGGAGGGCGTAGTAGACATCCTTCTGACCGCCAGGCGGCTTCTTGATGTAGGGGAACGTCGTATTGTGGGTGAACACGTGCTTGCCGTACCTACGAACTGGCCTCTTAAAGGTGCCTCCAGATGTGGCGTAGCCGGGAAGAGCATCATCAAGAACTTTCTTGATATTTGTGTAGTCTATCTTGGACTCACGGTCCGGGTCGAAATACGTGGCCATGGAATATTTGGGGCTTAAGAGGATGAGTGTGCAATTTGTGTCACTGCACAAAACACGGAATGTTAGAAACAAAAAGAATGATCGAAATCTAAGAAATCATATGTTACGGGGCGGTGAGGGGATGACTTACTCGGGAAAGTAAGGCACAAGGAAGTTATCCTTATCTGGGTTTGCTAGAATGACGCCTTCGAGGTGTGAACTCGCGACTTGCGGTCCCAGCGCTGCCCAAGATCTTGCACGCATGTAGAAGGGTTGACTATCCCGATGTCTCGGGTCTTGTCTCTAATGATCCGCATCTCCATACTCAGCGAAAACAGCTGAACGAAGGTGTAGTGCAGCGGATGAAGGTTAAACATAGCGAAGATGTCATCAAACCGCAGGACGATCGTACCCCCGATAGCGCTATCCACAAAGCCCTTGCCCTCTGGTACCTTGGCCACGAAAACCGGGTATGCCACATCATTCTGGGAGAGACGCCGCTTCTCCAAAGAAAGAACACTGTCATGCAGACTCCGCATAGCACCGGTTGCAGCATTGAGCATATTTGTCGGTAGCATCGCCCTACCCGCCACATGCAACCTCCTCTAGATATCCTTAGGTGAAGGTGGCCCGTCCTGAGCACGGATCGTACTCGGTGCCGGCTAGCTCGCACCGGCGCCCTTGTTAGTCTTTCGTTTCCGTCCCTTCTTCTTGATCTGCTGTAATGGGATCGAGTTCTGCTCACAGACCGCCTTCTTGAGTGTGTTGGGGCTGATAATATTTCGCACCTCGGCTATCTGAGGCTCGGTGAAGGCGGCAGCTGGAGGCATCTCCTGAGAACTGAACGCCAGACGACGCCTGTTGCAATTGGGTTTCTCCGCGGTACCAGCTAGATCGCGGTCTTCTTTTTCAGGGTTGGGTTCTTGAGAAGGAGGCCCACAGAATTCGTCATCGTACCCATGTTCGGCAAAGTACCTATCGACGTTGGTAAATGTACCGTCGTCATTGTCGTCGTCGTCCGGATCCTGTGCCATATGCATGTCCGGATCCTGTGCCATAGGGATGCCCGGCATGTCCGGTAGCGTTGCGGCGGTCTTGCCATGGCTTGGCGCTGGCACGACTGGCGGTCTTGTCTGTGGGGTGGTGTCCCCCGCCCCCAAACGAATCTGGCTCTTCGGCCAAAGCAAGGGCCAGCTTACGCAGGCGCTGAGGGTCATCACATCGTCTTCATCGGCCCTAGCGGGTCGAATCGGAGGTAACAACTCATCGCACCCTGTCAGAACCCGAACAAGTTCAACCCTATACACGGTGGGTGGCATCGGATTACCGTGGAACACAGGGTTGCCCGGTTGAACGATTCTGCCCTTGGCGACATCGACCAACTCGCCGCCCACGAAGTGCAGGAGAGTGCACGGAACGTCGGTGGCGCCCTGCGAAAACATGTAGGGCGCCAGGGATGCCCAGTCAAACGCAAGGAGATGAAGTCATCGGTCGAGAGGCTTAGTTACCGTGATGTCGTCGAGCTCAGCTAATGTCGAGGCACCGCCAGCAATGGCGTGTAATCGACGGAGGGCCGCTTCTTTGGCGAGGTGTCGGCCGGCATACACCCGGGTGCATTAAGCTCCAATGCCCGTGTCGGCGCCGGAGACATGAATACCGCCTCCGCCGGAGACACCAATGGCGCCACCTGCGCGTTGTGCGAGTTGCTGGCCGTGAAGCTGGGAACTGGGGGCGGCCCCTGTTGGCCGCCCGCAATCCACGTCGTCAGCCCCTGAATCAAGGTAGGCACCATGGCGGTGAGCATTGTTCCCAGTTGTTGTTGCACTTGCTCTTGGACAATCTCCGGAATCCGCGCCACTTGTGCCTTGAGTTCTTGAACCTCGCACGACTGGCTTTCCGAGCCGGTCTTTTTCTCCTTTCGCCCACCAGCGGTATAGTATGACGACCATTTTGTGGACAAGCCTTTGCCGGCCACACGACCAGCTGACGATGGCTTACTGAGCTTATCCTTGTTTTTCATTACGTTCAACACCCTATTTAAAGGGGTGTCAAAAGGGGAGCTATGAGACGACCCGCGCTACTGCTTTCAGTGTCCTATGGAAGGAACGTGAACCATTTAGAAATATTGGGGAATTAATTAGAATGCAACCATGTGGAGCTAATTATGCGAGGGTGTATTCCTTACCAGAACAAACTCAAGCACCCTGGTCTTCGGATCCGTGGTAAGCTCCTTTGTTACCGGGTCCTCCTTGTACCGGGCCCTGACAAATTTCCTGGTCTGCTTGTCACGGTATTTCTCGAAGTGGGGCGGTAGGCCTTGCTCGGCACGCTCCGCGTCCTCCTTGTCCCATATAGGCTCCGCCACTCTGTAACCGCCGGGACCGAGTTGGTGGACCCCTAAGTTCAACTGTCGCATTTCTTTCCCCCACTGACTTGATTCGGAGGTTGCGCTGCTCTCGCACTTGATCTTGAACCTCTGTAGTCATCTTCGCTGATCGAAGGATTTTTCGCCTTGATCTTCTCATAACTATCACCTTTTTCAATCATTCCCTTCACCGTGCTTCTCCAAGTAGACAGGTCCGTGCTCATCCTCGTGAGGGCGGCACTGTTCACTTTATTCCCTGAGAGGCGTGAGTTTGCAAAGTCAGCGGGGAACTTATATCATTCGTGCAGTTTCGTGAAGAGGAGGCTGCGCAAATTCCCTCGGTCCTTATGCCTTAGGTTCTCGGTGTTGATCGAGACGGTGCTCCGGAGAATGCACCCGAGCTGAACCGAGTACCCCTTGACTAATTCTTTGGGCGCCGTTGGATGCCCGTCGGAGTTCACTTCAGTAAATTCCTCCTTGACGGTGCCGAGCACATTCGGGCGCCGGTCCTTTCGTTGCCTCTTCGGTTGGCTGCCATCTGTGCGTGCGCTGCCATCATCAGTGGTGGCATCCTCGGTGGCACCATCAGTGGTGTCATCCCCGACGCCACTAGGGGTTGTGTAGTCAGGATCGATGTCTTCCGCGGCGTCCTCATAGCGGTGAGGTTCTTCCTCCATCTCCTAGGAGAGCTCCTAGAATTGCTTGCCGCCCGAACCGCCGGCCTCATCATTGTGGGCCATGCTTCGCTCTAAATAGGAAAAAAATTGGTCAAAAAGTTGGTTATTGTCAAGGAACAAGATCATGGTCTCATCATTTAGGGTTTGTCAACACCGAGGCACCCTAAAAGCTAAGCTTTTATCATTTAGGGTTTGTCGGCGCCGAGGCACCCTAAAAGCCTAAGCTTTCATCATTTAGGTTCTTATCGACACCGAGGCACCCTAAAAGCCAAGGTTTTATCATTTAGGGTTTGTCGACACTAAGGCACCCTAAATGCTAAGCTAAGTTTTCATCATTTAGGGTTTATCGATGCCGAGGCACCCTCGGTTGACTGATATATATGGGTATCTTGTAATAATATACCCTATCAAGAAAAGGGAAGGGGAATTCTAAGTTGGGCCTAATCACTTGGCTCTATTGCCACCTATGGTTTAATGCAGCAAGAATAAAGGGGCAGTTGATCCTACTTAATTAAGTACTAAGATACCCGGGCCCATGCATTAGTCATAAGTACCCCATATGTCCTATTTTAGCAAAGTCATGCTAAAATTCACGGAAAATTTCAGCATGACCTTTGCTGAAAATAGGACATATGGAATACCGAATTTGCCGAGCGGAAGTTAATCGACATTCCGGCAAACTCAAGGGCCTCTCGGTACTGCAAAATCATTATCCAGCGTAATGAAGTCACCAATGGGTCATTTCAGAAGATCACAAGTAGCATCATCACAAGTACAACATCATCACAAGTACAGCAGCAGCAGCAGTGAATACAGGCATAACAGCAGTAGCAGCAGGTTTATTCTTCTTCTTCATAAACACTAATTGTCTAATTGAGAAATACAGCAACAATGTGAACAAATAAAAACACAAACTACACCTACATATTTGGGTATCTCTATGGTAGTAATTCAGTTTCAAGGGTTTTATAAGTATTGCTTGTCAAATTCTAGTTAACTCCTTACAATAATTTGGAATTTTACCACAAGGAGTTGTCAGCAAGAATGATCCAATAAAACATTTTTTTAGATGACCCATAAGACAAACTGAAAATAGTTGTTGTTGCTGAACTAATCTGACCACTATAACATGTTCATCATTCAGCCATAGTTGTTGCTGCTACAATTTCAGCAAGCAACATGCCTAAATCCAGTGCTTCTTTGACTTTACTGAATTACCAACACATGGCACACAACACATTTATATTTTGTCAGGTCACACAACACATGCCTGAGGAGGAAGATTGAATTTTCTACAGAAGCATCATCAGGTACACTTCAACATGTTCTAGCAGCAACAAATGGTCAATATTCATTCTTATTTATGGTCAATATTTATAACCTATCAACAAATGGCAAGAATATTGAGTAATCTACTGCAGTTTGATCTACTGCAAATAATCTGTTGCAATTTGATCTATTACATAAACATGGTTGATCTTCATTTTGCATAAACCTGATTGAGTATTACAAAGCAATTGACAGCAAATTGACCTGGTTGGAATTCATACACCAACAGTAACAGTTAACTGAACTTCTTTTGCATGCATTTATCCCTCCAGAAAACTTTCAGTAACAAGTGAGAAGCATCTGCATTTTCTTAGTGAACTTTTGAGTGCATTTATCACTTGTTGGAGTATGCTACAGCTTTTGCAAATCACAAACTCCTTTAGTTTACATCTCAGTTTTAGCAAACACTACAGTTTCAGTGAAGGAGTCATAACTGAATAACAGGCACTATAGTTTCTCTACAGCATTGGAACACTGATCATTTTCAGTTAACTATAGCAAGAAAAACTTCCAAAAACTAGCAGATCTCCAAGAATGCCAAGAGTATTACTCAATGAATTTGATGGCATCAAACTAAATTTTCACTATAATATGTTCATCATTTAGCAGCAGTGTACAACCTTTGTCCTGGATTATTTCTCTACCTTCGTATCCTTGTTGAATTTCCTCTGACTTGACAACCAGTGTAAACTACTATACTGAGAATAGCAAATTCAAACTCACAGCAACAAATTGAACATTGAGTAAGCCTGAAGATTCTTCTCTTGCAAACCCCCAACCCTAGCTACTTAATTCTCCAACCCCCTTTCCTTGTCGAAAATTCTCCAACCCCCAACCCTAGAACACATCAGAAGGAAATCAAGAGGTGGAAGAGAGCGGCTCGGTGCTCTTTGGGAGGTCGAGGCGACTCGGGGTAGCCGGAGCTAGTCGGCGGCTTGGTCAGTGAGGCGTCGAAGGATGGCTCGGCGTCCGAGCTCGTCAAGGTCCTCGTAGTCAAAGAGGAAGGCGGCGGCGGTCCTCCTAGGTAGGCAGTGTTGGACCCTGACGAGGTTGACGCAGCGGGCCGCATGGGGAGGGTGCTTGGGCGTGAGGGCGTCGAGGAGCGGGCGCCGTGGCGGAGGATGGCGAGGGGCGGCTTCGGCTCGGGAGGGGCGTTAGAGGCGGTGGTGGTCGGGTGCGACAGGGCAGCGAGCACGGCCGGGCGGCAGCACGCAGGCGGTGGTGGTCGGTGGTGGTGGTAGCGGATGAGATGAGGCGGGGAGGATTAGAGAAATGTGAGAGATTGGGGATTTTAGTGTGGGGGAGGCTTAGCAATGGCGCACCACCTAGCGGTGCGCCATTAGTATGTTTTTTTAGATAGCAATGGCGCACCCCCGAGCGGTGCGCCGTTAGTAATCTTTTTTTAGATAGCAATGGCGTACCACCCAGCGGTGCGCCATAAGTAACTTTTTTTTGCATAGCAATGGCGCACCAGCTAGAGGTGCGCCATAAGTAATTTATTATTATTTTTTTTGTTGCATCTAATAATTTTTTAGAAAATGAATATGAATATGAAACAGTAATAATTTTTTATAAAATCAGTAATAATTTTTTTAAAAATATCATCAAATTTGTTATTTGAAAATATTTATGAATATGAAAAAATATCATCAAAATTATTACTTGAAAATATCATCAAATTTGTTATTTGAAAATATAATCAAATTTGTTTTTTTTATTTTTAGTTGCATTCATTTGTGACGGTGGAGCGGGGAGGTGCGGGGGTCGGCGGCGGTGGAGCGGGAGGTGCGGGGGGTCGTCGGCATGATGGGCGAGGAGGTGCGGGGGTCGGCGGCGGCGGTGGAGCGGGGGAAGGTGCGGTGGGTCGTCGGCAGCGGTGGAGCGGGGGAGAGGGTGCGGGGGGTGCTCGGCGAGGGGATCTGGCGAGGTGAGATTGCGATCGAGATGGAGGGGGATCGAGATCGAGTGTCCTCATGAATATTCAATATTTTTTTCATATTGAATATGAAAAAATATCATCAAATTTGAAAAAATATTCATGAATTCAAAAAGTTCCCATGAAATTTAAAAATATTCATGAGCTCAAAAAGTGCCCATGAAATACAATCGAGAAATGAAGGCTACAATTTAAATACAATCGATCTTAGCTAGCTATCTGTTCACAATCTTCTTGCCCTTATTTTTCGTAAATGGAGTTCTTCTCTTGAGCAGACGTCCTTTAGGTAGGGTGGTCCTGCTTCTTCTTGTGGTGTATCTTGATACTTCATAAATAAATCGTCATGTTCCATCTTGAATTCGCCCGTGCTTGTCAAGTCTTGCTCATTGGCGGCTCCATCCATTCCGATGATCTTCCTTTTACCTCTCCTCACGGCAAGACGTTGGGCTTTGACGGGTCGGTAATGAAGAAGCATTGGTCCACTTGGGTAGCCGATACCCATGGCTCATTTTTCATGGTGGCGTTTGCGCCATGGTCTTGGCGGATTTGGCCGGGTATAACCATGGTGGTGAAATACCGATCTTCTTTTATGACGCTCTTGGCCCATCTGACACGGAACATCGGGGCCTTCTCTCTAGCGTAGCTCAGCTCCCAGATCTCCTCAATCCTTCCGTAGTATCTGTCCTTGTCGTTACGGTGTAGGATTCCATCGTTACCGGAGTTACGATAACCATCGCTCTTCATGTCCTTTCCTTGATTGTAGAATGTGTAGCCGTTGATATCGTCGCCTCATAGGTCATCGAGGTTGTGCTCGGCGCCTTGTGACAAGGCGAATATGAGTTGTTCTTCGCGGAAGAATCCTCATGTAAAAGTGCGACGAAGCTTCTGCTTGAACCAACGCGTGAAACATGAGTTGTGCTCTTTGATTATATCTCCGTCCGTCCTCTGTTGGCCTCGGTCATTGTACGTCTTCTTAATAAAGGTTTTGTGCTCTACCACCCAAGGGTCGACCACATCGATGTGTTGTAGCGCGACTAGGTTTGCTCTTTCAAAGTTGGCGAGTCGACCCTCGAAGTCGACATGCATTTCACAGCAACCCTCACGGTGACCCCATCCAGTGAGCCTACCGAGCTGCCTATTGACGGGCAGACCAACGGGGTTCTCGATGCCTAGATAATTCACGTTGTAGGAGATGCACTCTTCGGTCAGAAAGCCCCTGGTTATGCTTCCCTCTGGACGTGACATGTTGCGAACGTATCCTTTGATGACACCATTCATCCTTTCAAACGGCATCATGCTGTGCAGGAACGTCGACCTGAGTTGGATGATATCCTCTACGATATGGACCAGCAGATGCACCATAACGTCGAAGAATGCGGGCGGGAAGTACATCTCAAGCTCGCATAGTATCACCACGATCTCTTCTGTAGCCTTACGAGTTGCCTCCGTAACCGACTTCGAGAGATGGCGTCAAAAAGTTGCATAGCCAAATAGCGTTTCACGGATGTGCGCGTCCATGATTCCGCGGTTACAGGCTGGAAGTATCTGCGTCATCAGCCGCGTGACGGTCGTGACACTTCATCCGCTGAACTTCGCCGTTGAGTCTAGGTATCGCTTATCTTCCCGCGTAACCGTAAGGAAGTTTTACTCCTACGAGGCAGGTGAAAAACTGATCGATCTCCTCCTGATTTAGAGTGAAGCACGCGGGAGGGAAGTCATTTCCGGTCTTCTTGGCCTTTTTGCCTTTGCGATGACTTTCCGTGTCCTGCTTTGCCTCATCATCATCATCATTAGCGTGAAGCTCCTCCCTGATGCCCATTGATTTCAAGTCTGCCCTTTCTTTGGCCCATCTTTGGTCCTCTCGGCATGTTGAGCAGGGTACCAAGCAGACTCTACTTTACGTTCTTCGTGATATACATGACATCAAGGCTGTGAGGCACGGTGGATCTTCCGAGACGGCAAGTCCCGGAAAACAGACCTCGTTTTCCATACCTTCAGCAGCAGCTCTGGCGCCTTTCGCTTCTTTCCTGGCTCTGGCGCCTTTTGCTTCTTTCCCGGCAGTGGGCAATCTTTCCAATATTTCAACAGCTTGTATATTTCCTCGCCGCTCCTCATACGCGGGCGTCTTCGGGGTTCGGTTTCACCATCGAACAGATCCTTGCGTTTCCTCCACGGGTCATCGTCGCGAAGCCACCCTCGATGTCCCATGAACACGGTTTTCGAAGACCCGGGATCTCTATCTAGCTGGCGATACGTTGTGTCATCCATGAACTTGACGCATCCAGAAAATCCGTGGACCACCTGCCCCGCGACATATTCGTAACTGAGATACTCATGCACCGTCATGAGCAGTGCGGCTCTCATAGGGAAATATTCTTTCTCTGCGGCGTCCCACGTATTGGCTGGCGTTTTCGACAACGTGTCTAGCTCCTCTTTCAGCAGCCCTAGATACAGATTGATGTCGTTCCCTGGATGTTTCGGCCCTTCAATTAGCATACTCATGTGAATGTACTTCCTCTTCATGCACAACCAGGGGGGAAGGTTGTACATCCACACAAACACAGCAGGTGCTATGTGTGCTTCTCACGGCTGCCAAATGGATTGACTCCATCGGTGCTCGTGCCCAGCACGATGTTCCTTGGATCCTTCCCAAATTCTGGGTGTTCGAAGTTCAACGCTTGCCACTGGCTCCCATCCTTAGGGTGACTCAGCATATTGTCTTTTTATTTATCTCCGGATCATTTGCGTCATCTTCGCTTCTTCTCCTCCCTATCTGCGTGCCAGCGCATGAGCTTTGCTACCTTAGGGTCCATGAAATACCGCTGCAGGCGAGGTGATCGGAAAGTACCACACCACTTTTCGAGGAGCTTTCTTCCTCTTCTTGTCTCGAGTGGCGCGCGCACGGACATATGGTAGACTCCGTGTGCTCGTCGATAAATGATGCAATTGTTCATGCACACATGGTATTTCACGTGCGGTAAATCCAGAGGACACGATTTTCTTCGCCTCCTCAAAACTGGTGGGCACTTGTTCCCCTTGGGAAGGCGTTCATGCGAATGACAAGTTCTCGTCGAAGCATGCATCGGTCATTTTGTGTTTTACCTTCATCTCGAGCCATGGCGTTACTTTCGGGAGGGTATCCTCGGGCCTGCATCCTTCATACAATGTAGTAACGCGTCTATCTCCGGTTGATCCAGCTTGGCTTTCTCTCGGCGGCAGCTCTTGCGTTATCCGTCGCTTGAGAAGCAACTCTTGAATATGAGGTCCTGCACCCAGCCCATCGATGGTCCATCATCGTCTGCTCCGGCATCTTCATCTTCATGATCATGCCCTTCGTCTGCTCCGGCATCTTCCTCATCGTCATGTCCTGCATCTTCTACATGATGACTGTGTACAGCATCACCGTGATGATCATGTCCTGGAGATTCTTCGTCTTCTCGCCCGCCCGAGCCGTGGTGGTTGTCTTGATGCCCTTCCTCATTTCTTGCCCGGCCCCCATGTATGACTTCATAGTCATCTTCATCACCTTGCCACCGATAGCCATCCATGAAACCATGCAAGAGCAGGTGGTCCCGCACCTGCCCGGAATCCGGGTCCGCAATAAGGCTCTTCAGCTTGCATCTTCGACACGGACATCTTATCACCGTCTCATTCTTTTGAAGCATCTCGGCCTTAGCGGACTCAAAAACCTATTCACGATGCCTTCGGTCATTATGCGGACCATAGTCGCTGCGAGTAGAGCAAAAGCGATATTTTAGAACCAAGAAAAAATTTGGCATGACTTTCCTAAAAATAGGACCAAAAAGAATGCATAGTGCCAAAATTCTCATTTGAAGCGGAAATGAATCAACATTAGGCAAAATATTGGCAACTATCGCATTTGAAATACCGGTACCTGCAAACACAAACATATATGCAACACCACAAACATATGCAACACCACAAACATACATAGATCTAGCTAGGGCATAAAAAGTGCATGTGCACATTGTTGGAAGGAGAAAAAAAACTAGATCTACAACATAAAGATAGCTTCCCCCTTACTTACCTATCAAAAAAGGTAATTTAACCACTTAATTTGGATGACTCTATGGTGCAAATGAGGTGAGGAGGAGGAGGCAGCCGAGACAAGCTTGGAGGAGGTGGTGGAGAGAATGAAGTGGGGAAAGTGAGTGGGTAGGTGTGCCTGTCCAAAATATCTAGCTGGTCCCAGGTTACTAATGGCGCACCACACACAAATACGCCATTAGTAAACCTGGTTACTAATGACGCACCAGCTGGTGGTGCGCCATTAGTAGTTTTGCAAAAATATATATATATAGTTGTGGCGCACTTTGTTGCTGGTGCACCATTACTAGTTTAAACTAGTAATGGCGCACTGTGTCCTGGTGCGCCATTAGTAGTTATGCAAAAGAAATTATAGTAGTGGCGCACTGTGTGGCTGGTGCGCCATTACTAATTAAAACTAGTAATGGCGCACTGTACCCTGGTGCGCCATTAGTATTTTTGGAAAAATAAAAAAAATTGTTACTAGTGGCGCACCATGTGTCTGGTGTGCCATTAGTGTCTTTCACACTAATGGCGCATCAGCACATGGTGCACCACTGCTATATAGTAGTGGCGCACCACATGTCTGGTGCGCCATTAGTGGCCATATCATCTATAGCACTTTTCCTAGTAGTGACCACCGGGTCATTACTCTACTCCGATGGACAATCTTGTTGCTACCGCTTCACGGCTGGAGGCTATCCCAATTGAAGGCGATTCTCTGGTGACGGTCGAGACGCGTCGGGTTAAAGAGCTTCTTCGGACAGCCTTGGTGCAACAGGAGGCTTATTCATACAGTCGTGATCGGATTCATTCCACCCCGTCCAAGCGAATTCTGGCGTATGGATGAACCGGCCGTGTCAAGCAATGCGCGGAACGCGAACCGCCCGTGGCCACAACCGGCGGCGGCTGGTGATGCTCGGGAGGTGGTGGACCGGGCTCGTGCCTTGAGGGAGGCGAGTTAGCGCAGCGAGCATGAAGCCCATCAGCTTACTCCGGTTCGTCCAACCACGTCGATAGAGCCAGGAGTTACCTCTAGCTCTTTGGGGGTGCCGTGTCTCGTCCCAGCTTTACGTAACATACGCCTGCCCAAGGATTTCAAGGGCCCGCGCAAGGTGCCAAATTACACCGCCGATTTATCTCCAGAGTTATGGGTTGAAAGCTATAAGATGGCCATGGAGATGCTAGATGTGGATGATGCAGCTTGTGTGAAGTACTTCACCATGATGCTAGAAGGGATGCCTCGTACTTGGTTAAAGAGTCTACCGGCTAACTCTATCAGATCAAGGGCCGAGTTGAGACCCCGGTTTATCCAGAATTTTAAGGATACATGCAAGCAGCCCATGTCGATTGTGGACTTAGCTGCCTGTGTACAGGAGGAAGGAGAATCAACAGCCCGGTGGGTGCGCCGGGTCTCGGAAATTTTGCATTCGTCGGACCGCATCAACGCTGACACTGCAGTTCTAACTTTGGAAGGCAATTGCCGGTTTAAGCCTCTGAGGTTGAAGTTGGGATGGATGAAACGCCATTGCAATGACATGGGAACCCTCATGGACGCTTTAGTAAAGTATGCTGACTCTGATAGTACCAAGGATCCTGAGTCTGATGATGATAAGACAGGGAAGGGAAAGAAGAGCGGCAACGCCAAGGGGCAGCACCACAACCCAGCGGGTCATGGAAACGACGACAAACGTAAAGCGGATCACATCATGGACTTTGTGGCCAATACCAGCGCACAGGAGAAGGGCCAACGGCGCAAGGGTAAACCGCCCGAGCGTGGTGGAGCACCTAACCCTAACCTGGACCGCCTGTCTTACCTATTGAACCAGCCCTGCCCGAAACATGGGACGAAGGAGATGCCGGCCATACACCTCTGGAAGGACTGCTACATCATGCAAGAGTTCAAAAATTCTAATGCTTTCCAGTATGATCACGAAGCGAGTGGCAGCTCAGGCCCTGGGTCTCATGGGCTGGGTTATGGCGGAGGACATTCCGGTTCAGGCTTCCATGGTAATCAGGGCGGACATAACAATCAAGGTAATTAGGGCAACCAAGGTGGCTACAATAATCAGGGCAATCAGCAGCAGCAGTAGCAGTCGGGTTACCAGAGCAATCCGAAGCAGTTGAATAGTGGGCAATATCATGTCTTCACCACTAGCTTGGACAAAGCGTGACCAAAAGCTTCATAAGAGGCGATAAGCTCCGTTGAACGGCGGTGCCCGTTACCTGCGCTGATGCGAAAGCCCGATTGTGTGGGCGGAGAAGATCATCCACCCGGGTTGACAATCCGGGTCATCGGCATTAGTGGTGGCACCTCGGTAGGTGGTTATAAGTTCACAAAGGTACTCATGGACGGAGGGAGCAGTATCAATATCCTGTATTATGAAACTTTCCGTCGCATGGGGTTAACAGATAAAAATCTTAAATCGTCCAATACGGTGTTCCATGGTGTGGTGCCTGGTAAATCGGCGTATCCTATTGGTAAGATAGCTCTGGAGGTGGCTTTTGGGGACGAGCATGACTCGAGATCAGAAACTTTGACCTTTGAAGTGGTGAAAATCAGAAGTCCGTATCACGCCCTATTTGGACGGCCGGCTTATGCTAAGTTTATGGCACGACCTTGCTATATCTATCTTCAGCTCAAGATGTCGGGTCACAAGGGAACTATAACCGTCCATGGGAGCCGCAAGATTGCTCTGGAGTGTGAAGAAGGTGATGCGGGTTACGCTGAGTCGATTTGTGCCATAGAAGAGTTAAAGTTTTACAAACATAACGTTGATCCGGCATATATGATTTCATTGAAGAAGCCAAACACAGAGCATGATCCGACGCTGAAGTATAAATCGGCTGATGAGACTAAGCTTGTTGACTTCGTACCTGGCGATTCGTCCAAGCCGTTCAGCATCAGCGCTAACTTGGATCCGAAATAGGAAGGCTTGCTCATCGAGTTCATCCGTGAGAATCGGGACATCTTTGCGTGGAAGCCTTCTGACATGCCAGGTGTACCGAAAGAACTCGCTGAGCACACTCTTAATGTCGATCCTAAGTATAAACTGGTCAAGCAGTTTCTCCGCCGGTTCAATGAAGAAAGACGCAAGGCTATTGGAGAAGAAGTGGCCAGACTCTTGGCGGCCGGTTTTCTCGTTGAAGTCTTCCATCCGGAGTGGTTGGCTAATCCGGTGCTGGTCCTTAAGAAGAACGGCACTTGGCTGATGTGTGTGGATTACACAGATCTCAACAAAGCTTGTCCAGCAGATCCTTTTGCCCTTCCCCGTATTTATCAAATTATTGATGCTACGGCGGGTTGCGAGCATTTGAGTTTTTTGGATGCATATTCCGGTTATCATCAGATCAAGATGGCATTTAAGGACCAGAAGAAGACGGCCTTCATAACCCCCATTGGAGCCTTCTGCTATGTGTCCATGCCCTTTGGGCTCAAGAGTGCCCCGGCAACTTATCAACGGTGTGTGCAGAATTGTCTTCATACACAAATCGGTCGTAATGTTCATGCCTATGTGGATGATATTGTGGTCAAGTCAAGGAAGAAGGAGATGTTGATTGATGACTTAAAGGAAACCTTTGATAACCTGCGGGTTTACAAGATGATGCTTAATCCAGCTAAGTGCGTTTTTGGTGTACCGGCAGGCAAGCTCTTGGGCTTTCTGGTGTCTAACAGGGGCATTGAGGCTAATCCAGAAAAGATCAAGGGCATCACCTCCTTGGCTAAACCAAAGTGTATCAATGACGTTCAACGCTTGGCAGGCCGGATTGCCGCGTTGAGCCGGTTTATCAGCCGCCTTGGCGAGAAGGCCATTCCTTTGTATCGATCTTTGAAAAAAGGTTAACCGTGCAGGTAGCGCCTTG
The DNA here is from genome assembly GCA_021605205.1 of Aegilops longissima. Taxonomy (NCBI): domain Eukaryota; kingdom Viridiplantae; phylum Streptophyta; class Magnoliopsida; order Poales; family Poaceae; genus Aegilops; species Aegilops longissima. Next base: position 155,738,057 of record CM038682.1, read on the forward strand.
CGAATGAAGCGTTTGAGGATTTAAAGCGGCAGCTAGCTAATCCGCCGGTTCTTGCTGCCCCGGTTGACAAGGAGCCATTATTGCTATATGTGGCAGCTAATGCTCGGGCTGTCATTGTGGCTATTGTGGTGGAGCGCAAGGAGGTAGGAAAGGAGTATCTGGTTCAGCGTCCGGTTTATTATATCAGCGAGGTACTTGCGAGTCAGCGAGACACTTGGCGAGAAGCTGGTATATGGGGTTTTCATGGCAAGCCGGAAGCTCAGCGATATTTCAAGGTCATCCCATCACGGTGGTCACTCTGCTCCTTTGGGAGATATAATCCGAAACGAGGAAATGGCGGCGGATTGCCAAGTGGGCCATAGAGCTCGGGCCTCACGGGTTGAAGTATATACCCCGAACGGCGATCAAATCTCAAGCACTTGTGGATTTCATCAACGACTGGACAGAACTACAAGCGCCTGAAGAGAAGCCGGATCACACTTATTGGACTATTCACTTTGATGGGTGTAGGCAATTGGAGGGCTCGGGGGCTGGAGTCGTATTAACTTCCCCACGAGGTGATAAGTTTTGTTATGTTCTCCGTTTAATGTTCCCTTGCACTAACAATGTAGCTGAGTATGAATCTTTACTCCATGGTCTTCGGATGGCTAAGGAGATGAACCTAAGCCGAGTTAAGTGCTTCGGTGACTCGGACCTGGTGGCTCAACAGGTGTCTGGCACTTGGGATTCCAAGGACCCACTCATGGCAGCATATCGTCGTGAGGTGGACATTTTTGCAGGTCACTTTAAAGGTTATCATGTGGATCATGTGGACCGGCGGAAGAACGAAGCGGCGGACGCTTTAAGCCGCCTGGGTTCTCAACGTAAACCGGTTCCGCCTAATGTCTTCTTGGATGTTCTGCATAATCCGTCCGTCAAGCTCCTGGTGAAGAGGATTTGGCTATTCTGATCCGGAAGCTTCGATTGGTGGCGGCTCTTCATGTTATCCCAGATTGGACGGTTCCTTATCTCGCATATATGAACCGGGGCGAGTTACCATAGGATGAGACATTGGCCAGGCAGATAATCCGGCGGTCCAAGTCTATGACTATTATCAATGGAAGCTGCATCATTGCGGTGTAGCGAAGCGTTCAGCGTTGTGTGTCTCTGAAGAAGGCTATGAAATTTTGCGTGAGATCCATGAAGGAGACTGCGGTCCTGCGCGGTTCAAAATCTTTGGTGGCCAGCGTTTAAATCACGGCTTTTATTGGTTGACAGCTCATCTTGATGCCGAGGACTTGTTAGAACGATGTGATGGCTGTCGAAGTTCTCAAAGCGGCGCTCATGTACCGGCTCAAGAATTGAGGATGATTCCAATTACTTGGCGTTTGCGACTTGGGTGCAGATATGGTTGGGCCTTTCAAGAGGTCCAAAGACAAGAAGACCCACCTTTTGGTGGCGGTTGACAAGTTCACAAAGTGGGTGGAGGCAGAACCGGTTAGCAAGTGTGGCGGCCATGGCGGTTCAATTCATCAAAAGGTGATTTTCGGTTTGGCTTTCCACATAGCATTATCGCGACAATGGTACCAATCTGTCCAAGGGTGCCATGAAGGAGTTACATCAACATGAGCACATCCGAGCGATGTATCATTAGTGGCTCTGTGATCCAATGGTCAGCGGAGAGGGCCAATCAAGAAATTTTGAGAGGCATCAAATACCGGCTTATGGTTCCCTTGCAGCGGACGCCGGGTTGTTGGGTTGAGGAGCTACCTTTAGTGTTATGGAGCATCAACACCGCGCCCAACAGGTCAACAGGATACACGCCGTTCTTCATGGTTTATGGAGCGGAGGCAGTTCTTCCTAGTGACATCCGTCATGACTCACCTTGTGTAGCGGCATATGTTGAAGCTGACAACGAGAAGGCACGGCAAGAAGCTCTCGGCCTGTTAGATGAGGAACGTGACATAGTGGCCACCCATTCGGTGATTTATCAGCAAGATCTGCGTCGCTATCATAGCCGTCGGGTTAGAACCAGAACCTTTCAAGAAGGAGATTTGGTGCTTCGGCTCAGCCAGGATCAGATGGATATGCACAAGTTATCCCCCCTTGGGAAGGACCTTTTGTGGTCAGCAAGAATCTACACAACGGGTCGTACTACCTAATCGATGTTCGAGAGCGCAAAGACTCGCGTAAATCGGAGGAGGAGACCAACTGGCCGTGGAATATTGCTCATCTTCAGCCCTACTATACTTGAGCTATAGGCTCTGCTTATGTACATATTATGATTATGTATATATTATGATCAATATAATAAACCGGAACCTCAGCTAAAGTGGGGTATCTGTTGTTTTCTTACATCATGTGTGGTTACATGGAGCTTCTATTTCTAAAGCGGCGTCCGGTTTACCCCTTGGTTTAGCTTCTCAAAGGCTTTATATTATATCACTTGGGGGCTTGGTCATATCCGAACCATAGCTACACCTTTTGATAGGCGCAATGCCATAGCATCACTTGGGGGCTTGGTCTTATCCGAACCATAACTACACCTCTTGATCGATGCAATGCCACAGCATCACTTGGGGGCTTGGTCGTATCCGAACCATAGCTACACCTCTTGATCGGCGCAATGTCGTAGCATCACTTGGGGGCTTGGTTGAACCCGAACCATAGCCACACCTCTTGATCGGCGTAATGCCACAGCATCATTTGGGGGCCTGATCGAACCCGAACCATAGCTACACCTCTTGGGGGCTTGGTCGTGTCCGAACCATGGTCACACCTCTTGATCGGCTCAAAGCCTCGCCTACAATGGTTTTTATTTTTGCCTTTATTTGAGTTCTGTTCTCTTTTTTGATAAAGATTTTTTGTTGCTTTTTAGACAGATGTTAAACAACCCGGTCCGACTGTCAATTACAAATTGACGATACACGATCAAATCATAGTCCGGAGACTATTTGCCCGGTCTGATTTTCAATTAAAGTTTTATTATGGGGTAAACCGGTGTTTATCATAACCCGGAACAGTTTACATTAGAAACCGGCCTTATATCAATAGGAGTGGTTTTGTCCTAAAAGATTTGGGTTATAAGCCCCGCTACAAGGTTGGCCAGCCAACATCATGCATAAAGGTTGCAGGTATTATATATTTCCATTTGGGTTATATGTCACAACCTAAGTTATCATCTTATATATATATATATATATATATATATAGGACAAATTTATCTACCACCAGTGGTAGTTACCACCACTTAGGTTTTATATGTAGTATGTAGTATCTATCAAATCGAGAGTATATGCAGCGTAATATGTAGTATATAAGAATGTTTAGGTAGTATATATACTATTTTTTGGTAGTATGTATCATATTTTGAGTATGCTCTCTTTTATGTACAAATATATACGTATTTCACACATATAATAAAACCATGGGCCAACTTGGAATTTTTCATGCAACTCACTTTGGAGTATCTTATATATAGTATATGAACATACTTAAAATGATAAAATAGGATATATACTACCATAAGATAGTATATGAGACATGTGGGGTAACTACCCCAGGTGGTAGGATGGATTTTCCCTATATATATATATATATATATATATATATATATATATATATATATATATATATATATATATATATATATATATATATAGGTATCATGACCCGCCCGTGATAAACCGCCAGAGGCGCTTTAAACTTTCTTGTCTGCAGAAATGGCTTGGACAAATGTATATGTAGATCATATCTTACATATGATGTATCAAGCCAGTATCAATTGCAGATAAATATGCGCGAAGGCATATCAGAACAAGTATTTTAACTAAGCCTATTACAAGGCTTTCCAGTGCCCAACAGGATCATTGATTTCTCAAAATACATGTCGCATCATGTAGAAGACTAAACCGGCCTCCGGTTCATGATTGGTCACCAGCTTGGCCTGATGGTTGCGGATCATCTTGCGATGGTTCAACTTCTTCTTCCCTACCAAGTGGCTGGAAATCAACAGTTGCCCAGTCAATCCTAGTTAAGGCTTGGAATACAGCTTGATCACTTATCAGCGTAGACGGTTCAATATCAGGGGCATAAGTGTGCTTACGGATTGGCGGGATAAGATTCTGAGCTTCTGGAATTGGTGCAGCAATCCGTTTGTTCCTATCATCATAGCTGGCTTGATAGTAGAACAGGTCTGCTTCTTCAACTAGTTGACAAGCCAATGGGCGCACTTCCAGGTTTATCATCCGAAGATCATCTTCGCCAAATTCTGTTCCATCTTCCTTCAAGCTAGGATAACCTTGGGCTGCTTCAACTGGATCAAAGTCAGGAACCCATGCTTTTGCCCGGGTCAGTGCGGCCAAAGCGCCCGTTCTAGCAGCAGAATTTTTTAGCTCGTCAACCCGGGCAGGAAGCATAGATAACCTTTGTAAAATATCCTTGATCAAGGTGGGAGGCGGGTTATTGTGTGAAGCGGTGTAGATGATTCGCTATGCGCCGGTATACAGCTGCTCTATCAAAGTATATGCTGCCTTTAATTTCTTCTGAATATCATATCCCAAGTGGCTAATATGAGTTCCTGCATCATCACGAGGATTAGTAAACCGGCAAAATATTTGCATGGATATATGGAAAAGCCTAAGTCAAAGAGCTTATGAATACAACGACGGTCATGGCATGCACCTGTCGCTTTACGTTGGTCAGCTCATCAACCACCGGTTTAAGAGCAGCTTCTACTTTTTCAGCCCGTTCCACCAAAGCGGATTTCTCAATCTCCCAATCCGCCTGCTCTTTGTTGAAGCTCTCTTTAAGTTTCTCCATAGCGCCCAAAGTGCTGGTCAACTCTTCCTTCGCCTTGGAGGTTTTAGCTTGTTGTGATTTAAGGTTATCTTGCAGGTCATCTGTTTGGCTTTCTTTCTTGCTCAACTCAGCCTGCATAGAGACAATTATATAATGAGGCGACAGTACATATTTGAAGTACCAAGCATAATACAAGTATGCAACTCGGTACTTGGGGGCTAATGCATATTTGCTCTTCATCATACATTTTCTACAAAAGTCCCAAGCATAATACAAGTATTCAAATTGGCACTTGGGGGCTAATGGATGTTTGCTCAAAAAATGCTGGCATGGGAGTTTCTTTTACAAAGTCCCGTTTCATCTTTATAAAGTTAAACCGGCCCTTGGGGGCTACTTCAGTGAAGTTAAGATGCATTATGGTTCACATTGAGTACTTACTAAAGTCACGATTTAAATCGGTATCTTAAACCGTCACTTGGGGGCTATTGGAGTTGATAAGCTACAAATCAATACAAGAAGAGAAGCATATAGGAAGTTACCTCAAATTTTTTCCTTCATCATATTGACCAGGTCGGCTTCATAGTCACGACTGGTGTACAAACGGTTCAGATAGCCGGAATGAAGGTCTTGAGCGTTCATATGAGCGTAGGTGGACAGATCGGCATTCCATTTGCCTTTTTCAATTGCAGAAAATTCTTCTTTGGCGGTATGCTTCGACAAAGCGACAGGATTCCTTGGATCCGTATAGCCAATGCCAGTAATCAGAACATCATCATCCTTCTCCTTGGCAGCTCCTACTGGAGTGGCTGGTTTGTCAGTATCCTTGGCTGGACTTGCCGGTTTGTCAATTCGGATAGGACTGGTCGGCTGGTCAGCATGGCCTGTGATGTCAACTTCTGCACTGCTTTCGATGTGAAGTCTGATCTTGAGGCGGTGAGTCATTCAACATATCATCAATATTGGCCTCTTCAGGATCTGGAGTCTTCCACGGATTAGCAGCCACGTGTTCATCAGCCGGGGTGTTCAAACGAGCCTTCTTGCTTGGTCTGGGCTTAGCACTGAAAAAGTAAAATATGAAGGTCAGTATAGCGTATAAAACACATATCAAGGATAAAGCAAGTGCATAACTTACCCAATAACCGTCTTGAGGGTGGAAGTTTGGTGGTGACGACTTCGCCGGAGGATGAATGAAAAGTTCCCTGATAATTTGAATCAGACAGATTAAGAGGTTGACGAAAGCAGCCCGCTTTAGGGCGTGAAGTGTCAAGGGAATAAGAGACCTCTGATCGACATTTCCGAACTGGACTGTCCGGTAAACCGGCAGAGGTAACAACCTGGCCGCTATGCCGGGTTGTGTGGCGTGCCTCGTGCTGTTGTGTCTTCACAAGAAAGTTTGGATCCAAGTAAGAAAGAGGATAAGAAAATTTAACTTTCCGGTTTGCTCGACGGGTTTTTAGTGAAGGCAAAGGGTTTGAATCATAGGAAAGAACGATTACCTCTACGGCATCGGCGTGACTGACTTCAGCGTCGTCCTGGCAATAATCATCATCAATAAGGCGTATGAAAAATGAACCAAGTGAGTCAAGTTCTACCTCAAAATCCGGGTTACCCACATCATCATCAGCCGGTGGATAGGAGGATGTAGTGGTTCTCTTTCGGTTGGCAGGTCTTTTCACAGCTTTGGTCTTCTGGCGGGTTGGCTTCACCGGTTTGTCTTGCGGAGGTTTCTTGTTCCAGAACGGATCATCGCCCTGTCAACAAATTATCACATTTTCATAGAGTATTGGGACAGAAGCAATTTCAGACAAAGCATATGGTATGATTCTTACAGCTGGCGGTTTGTTGATGGTGCAGAAAAGAAGTAGGATGGTTTGAGCACAGACAGCCTCCGTTTCGTTTAACATCTTTTTTATAGCTTCAGTGACCTCATCATCAGTCAGCTGAATATCAATGTGCTGCTGAGCATCATTCAAATCCCTTGTGTACTCACACATCAAACCGGGGCGTTGGCTCAAGGGCAAAACGCTCCAGCTTATCCAGCAGCGTGCAAAATCAACTCCTGTCAACCCGTTTGCCATAAAGGCCCTAAGCTTGGATAGTTGAGGAGCATATTTGATTCTCTCTTTAGCGATCGACCTTTGAGGAAAAGGGTGTGTGTTGCTCGAGCGTTGGGGCGGTAACCCGGCAAGGAGTTTTCATCGGTGAGGCGTATCCTTGCTGATAAAACCAGTGCGGTTCCACTCCTTGGGGTATTTGTGGAGATTGGCGTGAGGAAAGGTGACTTCTTTTCTTTTACGAATCGCCATCCGCCCTTGATTCTGTGTTAGGTCCATCTTTGAACTACGTGCGACGGTTCGGATAAAGCAATCCTGAATAGCTCTCTGTAGGTTCCTCTTGAAGGTAAACCTCACAAAACACTTGAAAGTGGCAGATGTTGGTTACAGAGTTAGGGCCGATGTCTTGTGGGCGCAGTTGAAAGTTGGCCAATACATCCTAGAAGAATTTTGAACCGGGAGGGTTGAAACCCCCGACTTAGGTGATCAGCAAAAACAACAACTTCTCCGTCTTAGGAGTAGGAGGACATTACAGACCAGGGACCCTCCAGTGAATGACATCTTTCTTACTTAAAGCGCCCGTTTTGACCAGGTTGTTCAACTGTTCCTCTGTTACTCGAGAAGGGACCCAGTTGCATTCATGCACTTGCTTGGCCTTGACAATGAATGATCTACAACATGACAGTTACTGGTTTAAGAATTACAGTGGACAACTATACGGCGGTTCAAGGATATAAGCATATTGCTAAACCGGAGTTGGTAATCTTAAACTGGAATTTATTAAATAAAGGCTATAAGTGGAAATACATTGGCGGTTCAACAAGGGGACTAATTGTATATACCGGGTTGTCATTTTTCTACAAAGTTAAACCGCGTAGTCTAACATTGAAGATTCAAGTCTGCAGATGTCTAAGTGAAGGAAAAACAGATTTCCCAAATTGGTATTATAATTTTGGATCTGCCGCATGTCAGAAAAGGAAAGTATATTCAAGACCTAGGAAGCAGTACCGCAACAATGGGTGAAGGTTCAGATGAGATCTTCTGTTTTGAGATGCATAGATGGAAACAGAGACTAAAGGCTATCATTGTACGAAATAGATATTTAGGATTCTATCAGGAGTCATTCTATGAGCAAAGAACGCTGATGAACACCGAAGAACGCTGAAACCCTAGAACAAATCTATGGTGGAAAGAGCAGAGAGCTTACTAGTGCTGATGAAGAGGCGGAGAGGCACCACAGTTTTACAGTGCGTTCGAGGTGATCTGTGACGAGTCGAAACAAAGCGGCGGTCGACGGTGGCGGCGGAGCTCCAAAGGCTGAGCGGCACAAGGAAAATGACGACGCGAAGAGGCACGAGGGGGGAAGGTGAAAATGACCCCTCGGCCCTATTTATAAAGGCAAGGGATAAGTGTCGGGCGCGAAAATCAAGGAGCCAGAAATTTGGAAATGAGGCGGAGCTGTCGCCTTCATTATCGGAGGACTATTAATGAAGATGGGTTATATACAGTTTTTGATAACAGATGATGTCACAAGCAGTTTACCACGATCCGGGAAGATGATGTCATGGCGGTTTACCAAATTATGAGAAGATGTTGAAGACGAAGTTTTTACTAAGAATTGACATGAACCTGTTCAAATCAATCTGGGGCCTAATGTTGGGGATATTACTACTGGACGTAAACCAGCCAGGAGAGGCCGGGTTAACTTCATCAGTAGTCCGTTGTGTTTGAAGCCCATGAAGACATACAGTGACATTATGTAAAGGCCCAGAGCCTAGAAACCGGTTTAAGGCATGTAGCTATAAACCGGCATTGATATGTAACTTGCATTGTAAGGTAGAAAGAGCGGAGACCGAGCCGGACACGTTTATGAGCCGGCCTCGGGACTCTGTAAACCGACGGGCGTCAACCCATGTATATAAGGGGACGACCCAGCGGTGGTTCAGGATGACAGACAACAACTTGAGACTCAGGCAAAGCATATTCGCTCCCTGGTCATCGAAACCCCATCAATTCCAGCACAACTAGACGTAGGCTTTTACCTTCATCGTAAGGGGCCGAACTAGTATAAAACTCTCTTGCGACCATTGGGCGACTGCAGGTGCTAAAACCTCATCGACGGCACCCACCAAATATAAGTATATATAGAAATACAGTCGCGTAGCTTGTACTGTCGAGTGGGCAGTAGCTCTGTAGGTATTGTAGTTAGTAAGTATCATTCTTTTCTTTGAAAAACCATGGTCATTCTTAATAACAAGAATAATGCAAACGTTAGAGTAACAAGATTATCAACCATAGTATACAAACTATTCTTAATTGAGGAGTTCTACCAAACATAATATAGTACATAGGGATCTGATATAATTATATGTTATTTGGATGAACTATAACACATAATAGTATCAAATCATGTTCGAATAGTATCAAATCAGCACAACAAGGAGATCCTAGCCTTTTGTTGTAAAAAGCTCTAGTGCCACAGGTACTGTATTTTCTTTAGAGATAATTTACCCTCTTGCCCCATTAGAATTGTAGGTAAAAGTAATTTTGGTTCCATAGTAATCATCTCATTCTCAACATCTCATTCTGTCTTGGCAAGTATCTGAATTCGACAAACTATAGATTGCAAAGCAAACAAGATTTGCGATGCTACAACAAACTCATGTCCTGTTTGTGCAAGCACCTGAGAGTTGGTATAGGGACTACTCGACCAACAGGCGACTGCGTGCTAAAGCCTCATCGATGGACCCGCTAAATATAAGTATATAGAAAGACGAGTAACGCATTGAGGTGGGGTGGAATCTCACCTTCATTGTCCTGGTGCCCGCTCAACTCGTCCTCGGTGGTGGAGCGTGGTCCTGCTCCTCTTGTAGTTTCAAGTCTTCGTCCATGGCTACTCTAGTTTAGGGTTTTCGAAGGGGAATCAACTGCTTCCAACTATGGAGATTGGAAGAGGGTTTGTACAGGGAATCGGTTGACTAGAACCTAAGAGGTACGGGTTGGAGAAGAAGCGGCTTTTGATATGCGACTTGAGGGAGTTGATTGATTGCTACTAGATTTTCTAGTGGAGAGGATGGGGAATGCGAGGCGAGTAAAGTAATGGGGAAATTAAAATTTTGCCTCCTTGTTTGACGATACGGCAAGAAAGTCACTCGTTCAAAAGGATGGTAATAAATTGACACATAAGTTGCAATGTGATGACGAGATTTCCCAACTCTCTTTGATGCACATGCATGTACTCAAAGAGAGATGGGAAGGCTTGCTGATGCATCACAATGATTTAGGTGGCAATTTATTGCCCCTAAGCAGACGACTTTCGGACATATCATCCAACAAGAGGAAAATTTTAGCTTTCCCATTACTTTACTACCTCGCGTCTCAATCGCTCAACGGCAATAACAATCAATTAACCCCCATCAAGTAGCATATCCCCAGCCACCTTTTCTCCATCAGTACTTCTTCCAAGGTTCCAGTCAACCAATTCTCCAGACAAATCCTCTTCCAATATCCACAGTTGGAAGCAATCGATTCCCCTTTCAAACCCCTAACCTGGAGCCACCATGTACGCTGAATTCAAACTCGAGGATAAGCAAGACCACGCTGACTCCTATTGTGGATGAGTCGAGTAGGCACCCAGACGATGAAGGTGGGCTTCCACCCCCACCCTAATGTGTTACTCAATTTTCTATATATATACTACTATTTCATGGGTCCATTGATGAGTTTTTTGCATGATCTATCACCCATTGGTCATGCGGTACCTGTACCGACTCTCAACTGCTTCTTGTCAATTTACTTCAGTATATTCCGCACAAAGGGGAACATGAGTCTGTTGTAGTTTATAAAATCTTGTCTAGTTGCCAGTCTGTATTTTGCTGAATTCAGATACTTGCCACAATAGAATGGAATGTGGAGAATGATAAGATTACTATGGAATCAAAATTACTTTTACCTGCTAAATTTCTGAGCAACATGGTAAATTGTTAATAAATTAGATACCGCTAACTATGCTGCTAGTGGGTTCGGTAACAAAAGTTGTCATTTCCTTGTTATGGTTCCAAAATGGGACTAATCAAACATGATTTTATACTATTTATTGTGTTTTAGTTCATCCAAATAATACATACTTACATCAAAGCCTTGTGTACTGTATCATGGTTGATAGAACTCTCTAATTAAGTATGGTTTGTATATTATAGTATTTTACCATTTACATTCTTCTTATTCTTAAGAATGACAATGGTTGATCAAAAAAATAATTATAGTGCATAAGGATATACCCGGAGATCTACTTCTATGGGCAGTACAAGCTACTAGACTGTGACATTGACAGGTGGCACCGCTGCATGCATGATAATTCAAAGTCATTTAGGATCCTCACTAGCAAGGAAGCATGGATGTTAGATAGTTGATGGACAAACATGTACACCTGAAGTCCCTCTTTGTCGTTCACTAATTTTTGGCAACCATCCTTTTTATAGAGACTTTTGATCAATCGGGTTGTCAAGAGTTTACCTCTTCCACTAGCGCGGATGATAGAACACGTGGCTGCTCAGTTGAAGCACGTCAATTATGACTCATCGACCCCCGCCGCTCTTGTGGACCACTGGCGTCCCAAAACAGACATGTTTCACCTACTACCATGAGGGGAGATGATAATTGAGGGAGTCCTGGACTACGGGTGTCCGGATGGGACTTTCCTTGGCGTGGAAGGCAAGCTTGTCGATACGGATATGTAGATCTCCTACCATTGTAACCGACTCTGTGTAACCCTAACCGATCCGGTGTCTATATAAACCAGAGGGTTTTAGTCCGTAGGACGAACAACAATCATACCATAGGCTAGCTTCTAGGGTTTAGCCTCCTTGATCTCGTGGTAGATCTACTCTGTACTACCCATATCATCAATATTAATCAAGCGGGGTAGGGTATTACCTCCATCGAGAGGGCCGAACACAGGTAAAAACATCGTGTCCCTTGTCTCTGTTACCATCCGCCTAGGCGCACGATTCGGGACCCCCTACCGAGATCCGCGGTTTGACACCGACATTGGTGCTTTCATTGAGAGTTCCTCTATGTCGTCACCGATATGCCCGATGGCTCCTTGATCATCAACAACGACACGGTCCGGTGAGACTTTTCTCCTCGGACAGATCTTAAGTATTCGGCGGCTTTGCCTGCGGGCAATTAAGCAGCCATCTGGAGCGGATCGAAAGCTTCGCCCCAGCCATCGAGTCGATTTGGAAGTTTGAACTATCGGCCGATATCCATGGAGACTTGACCTTGACGGATTCGAGCAGCGCCAGCGATGCCGCCTTTGTCTCGATGGGCATGATCTAGCTCTGCTGAGCGGTGCCACAGAGGCCGCACCGACATCCGCTCCGACCCTTAATCCGGGCCGTATTCCCGATCGAGGGCGAGTGGTTGGACACCGCCTCGGGAGCCACAATCTCTAGCGATTGAGCGGAATCCATCCACATCGCTGCGAAGACCTCGACTCGGTGCGGACTCCTCCCGGACTCGAACCCTCGCGCTACTGCCAATCGAATACGATTGGGCGCCGGTCATGGAGTTCCTTGCCGCGGACATCTTTCGGCTTTTCGCCCTTTGGCGACATCCTGAATTCACTAAAGTCTCTCTCTTTATCCGGAGAGCCCTGCCGGACTACGGACAGGAAGGTTGGGATCTGAGACGGACGAAGAAATTCAACCCCACCCACCACCCACTTTGTAGCCACTGCCGATGATTTAAGCGGCATGCTCGACCGACTCGAAGACATCGGCGGTATGGGCGGCGATGCGGAGACAACAAGACCCGGCGCCTCTGAGGCCGCTGGAAGGCCACCTCGTCATCGACATATACATGGTGGATATCCCAAAAGATGGGAGCAGCGATGGAACAACGGAGGATGACCCTCAAAAACAAACCAAGCGCCCGGCGTCGTGGCGCCGCTCTAAATCCGCCATAGCAAAAGCGGTGATTCCGCACGGAGATAATAACACCGGACGATCTGAAGACAACCCCTCCGGCGGGACTTGGCGCGGGGAGGAGGGAGAAGCAAGTCCGCCTGACGGTCTTGCGCGAAAAGAAGGTCGAGGGCGATAATTATCGCCTCCCTCCGAAGATGAGGCAAGCCTCGGCGACAACAATTTGTCGTGCACGAGGATCCCGCCGAACAGGGCGTTTCAAGCGCGGGCTTATAGCCACGGCAAGCAGCCTCAAGAAAAAGCAGCTTGACTTAGAGCTGACCAAGACCTGCTAGGTGACGGATGGATGAAGTCCTTGCAGCGAAGAGTATGAACTCGACGCCCTCAAAAGCTACCCCAAGCGCTGGCCGTTGCCTCGTCGAAGGATGAAGCACCCAAGTCACCCGATTGCCGCGACATGGCAGACCGGCAACCCGTGGCGCTGACGGAGAAGCCTCTCGGCCCTCCGCTCAAGCCACACCCGCGCCGCTCGAAAAGTACCAAGGCATGGGAAAAGCGGCCGGACTTGCGAGATATATTGGAGGATAAGGCAAAACATACAAGATCGATCTACGGATCGCGTGGGCGCCATCGGCGGGATAATTACCGTCGCGCGGATCAGACAAACCGGACGGGCGAACACGATGAACAAAGCTCATATGAGCTACGTCGTGATATATTATCTGAGCGCCGCACACCCACTATGCTTCACGGATGAAGTAATGGATCATCAAATCCACGAGGCTTCAAACCCGTAAACATCGAATCATACGATGGTACCACAGATCCTGCGATGCGGATCGAGGACTATCTCCTCCATGTCCACATGGCCCTTGGTGACGATCTGCATGCCATAAAATACCTCCCTCAAGCTTAAAGGACCAGCTCGGCATTGGCTCAACAGCTTGCCGGCCAGAATCAATTGGTTGTTGGGAGGACACGGAAGCCGCATTCCTTGATAACTTCCGGGCACATATATGCGACCACAAGGCGCGGATGACCTTAGCCACATAATTGATAGCGGAAGGATCGGCGGACAATTACGGACACGGTTCCTAACAAAGAAAAATCAAATCGTTGATTGTCCGGGATCGAGAGGCCCTTGCAGCCTTCAAACACAACATCCATGACGAGTGGCTTGCCCGGCACCTAGGACAGGAAAAGCCAAAATCCATGGCAGCCCTCACAACACTCATGACCCGCTTTTGTGCGAGGAGAGGACAGTGGCTAGCTCGAAGCAACAACTTGGCCAAACATCGATAGGTCGGATACCAAGGGCGAAGCGGCGGTCGCGTCGCAGCAAGAACAAGCGCGCGTGCGGCGACAATCACGAAGACACGGCCGTCAATGCGGATTCAGAGGCTCTAAACACGGTCGTGGAAGAAGCCATTCAAAAGAAATACCCGGGGCCGTCCAACTTGGACCGAATAGTCGATCGCTTGTGCGGATACATGGCACTCCCGAAAAACCAGCCAATCACACCAACAAAGTTGTTGGGTGTTCAAACAAGCGAGCAAGTTAAGTGCGAACTCAATGACAAGGGGCTACATAGCGATGGCGAGGAGGAGCCCGGCCGCCGCACAATAGAGGGCGAAGGTTTTCCCACACAAGTGCGGACGGTGAACATGATATCGCAACCCACATACCCAAAAGGGGCGGAGCGTGCACTACGGGGCGTATATGCGATGGAGCCGATCGCCCCAAAGTTCAACCCATGGTCTTCCTGCCCGATCACCTTGATCGAAGGACCACCCACTAGCATTCGCCACGGCGGTTTTGCCGCGTGGTTCTTGACCCAATTATTGTGGATTTCACCTAACGAGTCACGATGGGCGGCGGCGGCAACTGAACCTGCTTTATCGGGATCGGTCGCAAAATGGGCATAGACCCCTCAAAGTTAAACCCACAAAGGCGACCTTTAAAGGCGTCATACGGTGTAGAGGCCGGTTATGCGGGCTCAGTTACACTCGAAGTGGTCTTGGATCCCGGATAACTTCGGCGAAGAGTTAATCTTGACATCGTCTCATTCGCAGCGGCTATCACGCCTTTGCTCGGACGAACCGCATTTGCAAAGTTCAATGCTGTGCGCTTTTCGCATACCTTAAGCTCAAGATGCGAGTCCTCGAGGAGTAATCACGGTCAATGGAAACACGAGCGCTCTCTCGAGCGGAGGAGCACACGGCGGCCCTGCGGCGGAGGTACAAAGCAGCCTCTCACAGCAATTCTCGAGTCCGGCCACTAAGCGTCCGGACAACATCAAGCGCCGGAGTAACCTACAACAAGACCGCTGGCACGATTCAAGCGCAGCGTAGCAATCCGGCTAACCCAGCCCTCGCGAAATTGCGAAGCTAGCATTACAGCGTACATAATTCGCTCACGAAGATACCATGGGCACGGGGAGGGGCAAGACCACGGCGCCGGAATATGGCTCAACCGCACCAGGGGCTCCCGATTGTGTCATTCTTTTTCTTTTTCCTTTCTTTCCCTTTTTTTACTTTCAGGACTCCGTCTTTCAGAAGCCTGTTCGGCACTAGAATCGCCAAACTCACGATGCAACAGCCAGGGAGGTAGAACGCTACGTCGAATGTTCAGGTGGTCTTTATTACAAGCATTATACCTGTTTTACATACCATCCTCAGCTTACCCCTGGAGGGGGACATGTTAGATAGTCACATCCCTTGCTTATCGCACTATTTGTATCGTTCTGCTTTCATTGCAGTACATTTTTGAATAAACAATACATGGCATTCGCCTATTATTGCACTCTTTTCTTTATCTATATATATGTTCATTTCATGACATGTGGCACCCGTACACTTTAGTGCGGCCAATACACCGAGGGCTTAAGTATCCCAAAATTATGGTGTGATAAGTCCGAACACTTTCACAAGTCGGCACCCGAACTTATAGCATTATATGAATCGGCTCTGAATCATGTCTTGGGTCAATAGTTGGGTTTGCCCGGCTCCGTGTTTTGGTACCTTCGTTCCGTTATATCGGCTAAGGTAGCACCGAGAGAACCACTGCGATTGTGCCCCAGTTGAGCTGGGTGAGCACCTCGATGGAAAGCTAAAACTGACCATCATGATAGAGGCGAGAGCGATCGCTGTTCGAGAGGTTTTTGGGTCCCTAAAGACTTATGCGCTTAGAGCGAGGAACCGGAGTTGTCCGGCCAAGGCGTGGATAGCGCACCGAACTCGGTCTTCCGAATACTAGGGGCTTCGCCGAAATTTAAAATTATAGAATTCTATGGCTAAGTGAGAGTGTTCAAGCATTATAAGTCCGGTTGCCTTGTTACGTTGTGTTGGCGCCTCCTAGATGGACCCAAGAATGGGAACAAGAGTGCTCAAGCTTATCCCGAACACCCCAGCACTTTCGTGGCATGGGGCTGAAGCCAACGACTTGCCATCTCTCAAATTTGATAAGCGGCCGCTGAAGGTAATATTTTAAATTAACAAGCGTTGCTTAAGCGCATATGAACAAGTTTTCAGCGTCAGGATAACAAATGCGAGCCTATTCAAAATTACATCTTTGGAGCACTCATCCGCTATTCGGCGGGCACCCTTGAGAGGCCCTCAAAGTACATTTCGGGCGTGCGATGCTCCTTGCCCTTGGTGGGCCGTCGTCACAAGCTTCTCCGCATCCAGCTTGCCCGGTGCACTTTAGCACGGGCAAGGGCCCGACGGACACCTTCAATGCAGACGGGCGCTTGGCGACTTCAATTTGTGGACAGGCGTCCACCAGCCATTATACTAAGCGAAGTAGCTCGAGGCATGGCTTCCAATGGCCCGGCCCGCGCTATAAGGCCCTTCATGGCCTGTTCGGCGACCTTGTGGAGCTCGACCAGCTGCTTCACTGGTCGCTCGAAACACCGGATGTCCGGCCTCGACATCTTGAGACCGAACACCTTTTCCGTCGAGCTCCCTCCTTGGCGGTAGAAGCAGCAGCATCGGACACACTACGGGGAAAATCTGCGAATGCTCTGGAGAGCTCGAATCCGAGTAAGTAATAGGTAATTCACTTTCACATGCTTGCTTTGCA
This sequence comes from Aegilops longissima, assembly GCA_021605205.1. NCBI lineage: Eukaryota > Viridiplantae > Streptophyta > Magnoliopsida > Poales > Poaceae > Aegilops > Aegilops longissima. The sequence goes on from CM038682.1 coordinate 155,754,897, forward strand.
TAAAGAATGCCTTACCGCGCTATCTTCTTTAATGACTCAATTTCTTGGAGGCTTTTTGGGCCTCGGCCTTAGCGACTTTGGCACTCTCAAGAGCCGAGGGAGCTCGGACTCTCGAGTCTTGAGTCATGCTCCAAACTCGTGTTTTTCCATGAGAGCTTGGAGCTCTTGCCGCTCTTGGCGGATCGCCTCCCCTTTCTCTCGCTCGGTGCGTTCGCCTTGGCCGCTTTGTTTTTCGACCCACGGACACGCTTCCTTGAGTCGCCACCTCGTTCGTGGCCCCTGCAGTACCCATGTTATTCCTGTTATTTTTTGCAACCGAAACCTTTCTATAAGGTATTTCTTTAATAAGGTACTACTCACCTTCCTTGTCCTCGAGCTGCTTCTTGGCTTGGTCGAGCTCGTTCTCGGACCGCTCGAGGCTCTGCTTCAATGCAGTGACCTCTGCAGTCAGTGCGGCAGAGGTCAGCAGCGCAGCCTGCATTCCCATATTGACATACTTATGTTAGACTCCTGCGTTTTTAGATCCTTAGTCCGGCTTTTCTTACCGAACACCGAACTAAGCATCAGGGGCTACTGTCTATGCGGTAATATTTTCATATATTCTAAACTTACCTCAAAGCCTGTTAGAAGGCTGGTACAGGCTTCGGTCAGCCCGCTCTTGGCGGACTGAACTGTCCGGATCACCGCACTCATAACAGTGCGGTGCTCCTCCTCGATCTGGCGTTGTTAAGCGCCTCGATAAGCTATCCGGTGCCTCGGTTGGGCGGAGGACAGGCGTCTTACCCTTCTTCTGAAGGACCGCTTGCGGACTCGGAACGCTGAAGGTTCGGCATGGAATCCGGACAAGGGTGGGGCTTAGAGCCCTGGGGTCTTGCCCCCACGCGCGCTGAGTCAGGAGGTCTCCTTGTGGCGCCTCTGCGCCACCTCCTCTTGACCAAGCCCCCCTTGGGGCCCCTTGTGGCGTCGTCCATGACATGAGGTGAGGAGGCGGTCGGGCGAAAGTACTCTCCATTTCCAGCGAACCCGAGGACCCGCTCGTGAAGTGGCTAACTCTCCCTTGGGCGGGCTGCATGATTGTTCGGCATTAGAGAACACTATGCAATGATAAAAAAACCAAGGGTATCCGGACACTTACGATCTCGCCAGGGGCTTGGCCCTTGTTGGCCAATCCTCCTCGTCGTCGTCGACGTTGGTGGAGAAGTCCGGAGGAAGGGTTCTTCCCTTCTTGGACCCTCCGGCCTCCCAAGTTGGGGCGGCCTTCCTTTTATTCTCCTCCCCCGCTGGGGGAGAAGCTTCTTCTTCTTCCTCCTCGTCCTCAGGAGAAGATTCTGCTTCAGAATCTGGCAGCACCTGGCGTCGGGAGCTCCTTTGAGTTCCCGTGGCCTCCTTCTTGGCCTTCTTCTCCGGCACCACATGGGGTACTGGAGCCAGCAGCCCCGTCAATCGGGCGTCCGCTGGGTCTTCAGCACGAGGCCGGACGGTTAATCTGTCCGGGACGTCTTCAACCGATCTGTCGAAGATTAGGGAGTTTTAGATCCCACATAGAGTCAATCTATGAAAAAGAGTCCCATAAAGGGTAAAATAACTTACCTCGCCCGGCTTGGCGCGCGAGCTATATCCGCGATCTTTGTTAGTGGATGCGGGGCTTGGCGCCCTTGAGCAGCACCTTCGGGCATCTTAAATGCGTAGTATCGAAGAGCCGGCTCAAATTTGGTCTTTGTGCGGATCGAACTCCACAAATTGAAGGCCCGTTGTTGGCATGGGAGAATCCGGCGGATGAGCATCACACGGATTCGTCGACAAGCACGAGATTCTTGTCCACGAGGTTTGGACGCATGTTTGGAGTCCGGATAGCTCGTCCGAATCCCCCACGTCGGGCCGTCTCTTTCCATGGCGAGAGCCGTGTGGGGAAGCCAGATCTGAATTCGGGGCGCCACCCATTCATGGTCGCGTGGCTCGGTGATGTAGAACCACCCGATTGCCACGCTTTATTGTCTCCACAAAGGCCCTCGGGCCATAGGACTTTGGCCATCTTGCCGACCATGGCGCCTCCGCACTCCGGCAGCGGCCGCCCACAACCTTGGCACGACATTAAAGGTCTTCAACCATAGGCGAAGTGGGGCTGGATGCGAAGAAGGCCTCGCTTACCCGACGATAAACGCCGAGATGTTGAGGGCGAAATTGAGGGCCAGTCGTGGAAGTCGGCCGTAGTAGAACATGAGCCCCGGACAAATGGGTGAAGTGGAAAACCTAGTCCGCGGAGGAAGTGGGGAGAAACACCACCCTCTCATGGGGCACAGGGGTTGAAATGAGCTACCCGCGTCAGGCAGCTTTGTCTGCGATATCGCGGACAAGTATCCGGCCTCCTTGATCTTGTGATGTGCCCCTCGTGGCGGAGGAGGCCATCCATCTGCCTCCGCTCTGACATGGTTGGAGAAGGTTGAGGAGGAATGTCACGGACTTGGGCGCTAGAGCTCGAGTGCGAAATGGAGGAGCAAAGGAGGAAGAAGGCGTGGGTGAAAAGGTGGATCCTTATCCCTTATATGGATGGGACAGACTATCGTTCCCCACCAGACTGGTAAAACTAGCTTATCTCCCAAGCGCCGTAATCAATGGCGCGGATGGGTTACCACGTCCGTATTGATGAGAATCACGGAATAAGGGGCACGATCTATGCTTTGATAAGGCGTGCCAAGAAACCGCCTTGCTAAGCGCGCTAAGGTGGAGCGGTAAAAAGCGATTCATATAAAGGCTGGCCGTGGTGTGATGCCACGCCGGAATCGTCGGCAGATCGTGCAAAAGTTATTCTCTCTACGGTGGTATGTGGAACTTGTTTTGCGAGCGGACACTATCCTGGTGTTCAAAACCTTCTATGAAGCATTGGAGGAGGAACCCGCCTTGCAATGCGAAGACAATATCGTGCAGACTAAATGCGTCATTGAAGCCTGGTTAGAGAGACTCTTGAGGAGTCTGGACTAGGGGTGTCCGGATAGCGAACTATCATCACGGCGGACTCCAAGACTATGAAGATACAAGATTGAAGACTTCGCCCGTGTCCGGATGGGACTTTCCTTGGCGTGGAAGGCAAGCTTGGCGTCTGGATATGTAGACCTCCTACCATTGTAACCGACTACTGTGTAACCCTAACCTATCCGGTGTCTATATAAACCGGAGGGTTTTAGTCCGTGGGACGAACAACAATCATACCATAGGCTAGCTTCTAGGGTTTAGCCTCCACGATCTCGTGGCAGATCTACTCTTGTACTACCCATATCATCAATATTAATCAAGCAGGAGTAGGGTATTACCTCCATTGAGAGGGCCCGAACCTGGGTAAAAACATCGTGTCCCTTGTCTCCTGTTACCATCCGCCTAGACGCACAGTTCGGGACCCCCTACCCGAGATCCGCCGGTTTTGACACCGACAATAATCACTTTCAAAACGTCTCCATGCTCACTGGCTTACCCGTAGCAAGGGAAGTTGTCACATGCAAGATGCACCTGATGATTGGCACGCAGACATTGTTGACCGTTTCAGGATGGTCGTACTGTTAACATACCCAAAATACAAGGATAAAAAAGCATCGATGGACCCACGTTGAAATGGCTTTGTCAGTTTAAGGTATAATGGTATTTCCAATATCCTAACAGATTTTCCCTGCCGAATTTTATCAGTGTCGACTTTATTTGTCTGGAATGTATGTTATGTTATTTTTGTGGTGGGTGGGCATCATGAACCTTAATGTGTGTGAAGCAAGTGATGAATTTTAATCGTCAGCTGGAAGTGTTCATCATGTTTTTATTTGGATGGGTGATGTTTGTCAGTCCCACGACGACATCCTAGACAAGCGAATGATCTTCATAGCCAGGATCGCCACTGCCAACAGAGACGCCTGAACTTAGGTTTGGCTTTGCGGTGCTTTTCTCAATGTACAATGAACTGGTCAAGGCCTACAATATGGCAGGTAAATCCTTGATGATTTGTGCTTGCTCTCTTCTCGTGAAGGTGTGGTCATAGGAACACTTCACTATTGGTAGGCTATCGGTAGAATGCAGCCCATATATGGCAGTGAGTTGTATAGCGTAGGCAAGGTGAAAGGTCCCACTATTGGCTCCATTTGGTGCCGCCATCAGGTATGTTATGACTGTCATTGCATCCACCTATAGGTTTGCTACTTTTATCTTTCTTTTATACATTTCCTTATGTTATCATGGCCTTTAGCCACGCTAGAAGGGGCACAATGTGCGTAACTACACACTAAAAGGGACACAATGTGCATAATTGCTACCGGCTGTTCAAGAGTGAATTGGAATGCCTAGCTATTGGTGGCTTGACATGCAAACCATACACTTAGGACAGATTGGATGCTCGTGCTCCGATGGGTCTCTCCAGCCTCTGCCCGCGAGACAAACAATATTGGTTGACATGCAAGAAGCACATTTTCAAGCACATCCTCATTGCACCTCATCTTCACCTCGTCTGAAATATTTGGCCATTTGGTCTTGATGTTTGAGCTTGCTACTGAACATCTCCTCTATGCCATCACATATCTTAGTTGCCATCCCAATTTATGACTCTTATAGTGTCACCTATTTTTTACTTATTTCATTGGAGTTGGACTTTGTTGCCATGTCATGGTAGGTGTCAGTGTGAGAGTGAAGGAAATATGCCCTAGAGGCAATAACAAAGTTATTATTTATTTCCTTATATATCATGATAAATGTTTATTATTCATGCTAGAATTGTATTAACCGGAAACATGATACATGTGTGAATACATAGACAAACAGAGTGTCACTAGTATGCCTCTACTTGACTAGCTTGTTGATCAAAGATGGTTATGTTTCCTGGCCATAGACATGAGTTGTCATTTGATTAACAGGATCACATCATTAGGAGAATGATGTGATTGACTTGACCCATTCCGTTATCTTAGCACACGATTGTTTAGTATTGTGCTATTGCCTTCTTCATGACTTATACATGTTCCTATGACTATGAGATTATGCAACTCCCGTTTACCGGAGGAACACTTTGTGTGCTACCAAACTTCACAACATAACTGGGTGATTATAAAGGTGCTCTATAGGTATCTCCAAAGGTACTTGTTGGGTTGGCGTATTGCGAGGTTAGGATTTCTCAGTCCGATTGTCGGAGAGGTATCTCTGGGCCCACTCGGTAATGCACATCACTTAAGCCTTGCAAGCATTGCAACTAACGAGTTAAGTTGCGAGATGATGTATTACGGAACAAGTAAAGAGACTTGCCGGTAATGAGATTGAACTAGGTATTGAGATACCGACGATCGAATCTCGGGCAAGTAACATACCGATGACAAAGGGAACAACGTATGTTGTTATGCGGTTTGACCGATAAAGATCTTTGTAGAATATGTGGGAGCCAATATGAGCATCCAAGTTCCGCTATTGGTTATCGACCGGAGACGTGTCTCGGTCATGTCTACATAGTTCTCGAACACGTAGGGTCCGCACGCTTAAAATTTTGATGACAGTTATATTATGAGTTTATATGTTTTGATGTACCGAAGGTAGTTCGGAGTCCCAGATGTGATCACGGACATGACGAGGAGTCTTGAAATGGTCGAGACATGAAGATTGATATATTGGACAACTATATTCGGACACCGAAATGGTTCCGGGGGTTATCAGATATATACCTGAGTACCGGTGGTTACCGAAACACACCCGGGGGTTTAATGGACCTACATGGGCCTTAGTGGAGAAGAGGAGGGGCGGCCAGGGCAGGCCGCACGCCCCTCCCCTTTTAGTCCGAATTGGACAAGGAGGGGGGCGGCACCCCCCCTCTTTCCTTCTTCTCCTCCTCCTCCTTCCCCCCTTCTCCTAATCCAACAAGGAAGGGAGGGATTCCTACTCCCGGTGGGAGTAGGACTCCTCCTGGCATGCCCCTCTCCTGGCTGGCCGCCTCTCCCCCCCTCCTTGCTCCTTTATATACGGGGGCAGGGGGGCACCCCAAAGACACAACAATTGATCATTGATCTTTTAGCCGTGTGCGGTACCCCCTCCACCATAGTCCACCTTGATAATATCGTAGCGGTGCTTAGACGAAGCCCTGCGTCAGTAGAACATCATCATTGTCACCACGCCGTCGTCTTGTGAAACTCTCCCTCAACACTCGGCTGGATCGGAGTTCGAGGGACGTCATCGGGCTGAACGTGTGCTGAACTCGGAGGTGTCGTGCGTTCGGTACTTGATTGGTCGGGTCGTGAAGACGTATGACTACATCAACCGTGTTGTGCTAACGTTTCCGCTTTCGATCTACGAGGGTACGTGGACACAATCTCCCCTCTCGTTACTATGCATCACCATGATCTTGCGTGTGCGTAGGAATTTTTTTGAAATTACTACGTTCTCCAACAGTGAGGCCATCAAAGGATCTTAAAGGAGGTGCCATCCAGAGCCCCATATGTCCTTTGGGTCCCAGCAGTATCCAACTCAAATGGCGATAAGATCAAAAACCTCAAAGTGTTAGGTTGCCTTCTGAAATGATCACAAGCACCAACAACTTATATTTGGAATGTCACCTTTTCAAATGTCATATTAATGATTGTTATCTTAGTCACCATCCAAATTGGCTACGTATAACGTGTTGACTATTTCCTTATTTCATTGGATTTGTGATTTTTTTTGCCATGTTACGATATGTGCTGGCCAAGTACAATGGCGGATAAATAGCATGTCGCATGGGCAGAAAAATAACAAGCACAATGACCAACAGACTTAAGATTCATGGATAGCTGTGGAGAATCAGAGATGGCAGGAACATAAAACTTGGATGTAGAAAGAGAAGCCTAATGATAACATAAGAAGGTGAACCATCATCAGTCTGAATAGAGGCACCATCCTGCACTGGTTGGCGATAGACAATATGAAAGTGATTAGAGGTCATATCACATGGAAAGAAGCTCCAAAGTCCAGAAGCCAAGGCTGGGTTGCAGCACCAGCAAAGAGAGAGAGAGAGAGCAGATGTCGAAGCACTCCTTGCTTGTGGCTTGATGACAACAATAGCAGAAGATCTCATGTCCTGAGAAGAAGCCTGGGGTGCATGGCGTTGCTAGTCGAGGACCTGTCTAGCATAGAACCCATCTAACTACTCTGGATGCAGATGGAAACAACCATATCTGGTGTATCCTGCCTTCTTGCGGTACGAGCAGACATCACTTGAAGGTGTAGCCTTGGAGGTGCCTGGACGAGGAAAAGCTAGAACACTGGTGTGTAGAGTTTGCGCAGAAGTAGCCCCAAAAGAACGGAGGTGAGTCTCCCCAGCGATTAAGCTAGAAAGAGCCTCTGTCAAGGTGGGAGGAGTCGTATGACCAAACAATTGGGCATGAATGTTTTCAAAAATCTTGCTTGGTTCACAAAATGAAACGTGAGAGTCTGATCATCATTTTTTTCCTTCACTACATATGACTCACAACCATAATTACCCTTTGGAACCATGGAACCTAGCTAGCCTATGGTGCGAGTGAAAGCTCCATAGTACTCTTCTAAGGATATGTTTTCTGGCTGCTGAGGTTGTGTAAATTTTGGAGCAAGGAGAAATGAAGTGCACTACTGAGCTGAAGGTAGCGTTGCTTATAGTACTTGCATATCTCTTTACACTACAATAAAAAGACACATCCTTGATGATAATAGTGACAAAAATACATATCATCATGGATGCGGTGGGCACCTACTTCTTTGACAGAAAATTGTGACAGAAAATGAGATTTTTCGTCCTGGTCAGGCCGCGGTGCACCTGCATGACATTCTATGGGCCTTCCATGTTGTAAAAAATTGTGGTAGAAGTGAGGGCGAGAATTTTTCAAGTATTTCTCCATATCACAAGGTATACTGTGGGTGGTCGTGCCTGAGTGATGTAGGGGTGGTTTGCAAGTTCTCATACGTGTGTGAGGCTTCCCGTTACTGAACCTGGCTGATTGATGCGAGCCTCGCTCAATCGATGGTTGCTTGTGCACGGTAGTTTGCAAGGCCCCGATCGATCGATGCTCGCGTGGTTGTAGAGGCCGGATATGTCCTTTTTATTGATCTGGTATTGGAACAAGAAAGAGTATCCCTTACCTATTTCCCCAGAGGTGACCCTGGGTATCGAACCCACGAGAGGAAGACTCCCTAGAAGAAACGGTCTCTAGCAAGCTTTTGCTAAAGTGTCAAATCCAGCTTTTGACCGGATCAGCAAGCAAATTCCGATTCATACACTTATAATAAAAAGAAGGTATGGAGACAAATTATTAATGCTTACAACCATGTATTTGTGTTGTGCACAAAAATGAGATTAGTTCTTCTCGGGAAGTAACCCATCAAGAGGTGCTTGCTTTGTATCGGAGTGGGGGATGTGTCCAAGTTACATATCGACCGGCACGAGTCCTGCATCAAGAATCAGTTATCTACATAAGGCCCTATCTGTCTCGCGGGGTTGCCCTGATAATTAAGATAATAGATAAAAGCATTGGGCGTTCAATGACTAAACCTCATGAATCCCCAAGGATATGATCCATATTACCCTACTAAACCTTGCTATCACCATTGTTCGGTATAACACTTCACGGTCCCCTATCTCCTAGCCTCACCACTGCTCGATCTCCATGATGCTGGCTACGTGCGGGGATGAAGATCGCGGACAAAACAAGAGATACTTCACGAAACAATTTTATTTCACACATACATGACATTGTGTCAAAGACTTCCATTGATCCCTTCACCAAATACCTGGGGTTGCAAGGCTCATGCCTCACCCCATACCTTACCAAACTACTCACACATGGAGATCAGATCATGGGAAGAAAACATTGAAGACAACATCTTGGGATTGATTGATTGCAATATGTCTTACAATGGATGCCTTGTGTGATGCACATTACAAGTATGAACTAAATGAGAGAGAGAGAGCTATGGTGGTGGAGATGGCTATAGAGGTGAAAATGGTGGCGGCTAGGGTTTGTGGATGAATATGATTATGAACAGGTTATGGCTGAGCTCGACGCTCCGCCTCCTCTCGTTATGTTGACATTTCGATGGGGTTCCCTTAATAAAAGTTGTTCAGGTGGACGACCTGCCTCAGTTTCCACTTCAAATGACCGCTCATGCGGGTGCGTCCCAGTCGCATGGAACAACGTCTTTGGTTCTCGTGGCCTTCTGACGCCTCTCGGTGACTTGTTTCTTCTCCATTTTCCTTCCTAACATTTCTCCCACGCTATCTCTTCCCTTTTTAGCCCATTTCCCGTGGAAACATATCAGAGAGAGGATTTGTGAATCCTTCGCATTCATTAATCATTAGTGCCAATATCGGAGTGAATATCTCTCTTTTAATGAAATATCTTAGTTTAGATAAGGTTGAAACGATTGTAAAAATATCCCTCAACCTCCCCCAAGCTTAAACTTGATCATCCTCAAACAACATAGAGAGAAATCTGAAGCATAAGGAACTCAGTTGTTTAAACTGAAATGATGAGAAGATTTGGGTTCACTTACAGTCGATATGCCTAGATAGCCCTCCGCTTCTTGACCTGAAAACTTATCATAGATATACCGGCGGCATGGTTATAGTGCAAGTGTTAGTGAAGCAAAGATAATTAACACAAAGTTTCTAATCTACTAGATAAACAACTTTGCAACACTTCATTTCATTTACTCTAGATAACACTTGCTTGCTAGGAATGCACGGAAGAGTTTCTTAAGATAGTCGTGAAAACATAAGTTAGGGAGTAGAAAGCATGTAGTAAAACATGATGCTCAAGTGCTCTTGGGCACACCCACAATTGTTTCCTTCTCTAGGTTCTTAAACACTTTGTTTTAGTCATTGTTTGTTGGAACTTTGATTGTCATGTGAAGGCGAATATGCCAAATAAGTGATCATGCATAGGTTTTCACTATGGCTTAATGTTTGGGAACTATGGACCTTTAGCAATAATGTCTTTTTCGAGCTCTTTTGATCAATCCCCTTTATTTACCACATACACATCCATTCAATAGAAAGTCGAATAATATTCGTTTGTAGTGTTCCCACTGCATATGGTAACAAACTCATAGCTGAAATTTGAGTTGTCGCTCTTGGTGGATCATTCATTGGCCAGTGGAGTCCTCAGCATAACATCAAGCAGGGTGATGAAGCCACATTTACACACGTAAACGTGTATATAGTAGCAAAGGTCATGGCACCAGTCGGAGGCTGTAAAACCGTGTTGAGATATACAACACAGATTTTTCGCATAATCTCACCGACCTTTCAACTAAGTTCCTCTAGAAAATTTAATCCACGAGTGCTATCAAGTCTATTAAAATTAACAACATGTGTTTGAGCATGTTAAGCATCAATTCCACTACAATTTATCAACTTCCAAGTCTTGAGAGACTTTCTCTTGTGCAAAGTTACACTTGGTTGATTTCATTTCATTTAAATACTGTCCCACGGCAAATCTTAGTTGTCTAAACTAAAGAAAACAAAGGCTACAAAATTGTTTCGGCTACTAGAGCAAAACCTTTGTATCAGCTATCAAGAATCACTCGCATCTACACATATCACACATACAACTACTACATCTACTCTAAGTATCCAAGTGCAAAATACGGGGGTCGTAGGACATACCTTCACGGTTGCGAATTTACTCATTTCTCTTCTGTACTCTTGCATTCTGTAACATCCCAATTTTCAATTTGGATGTTATCACTAGGTCATCATATGCATTCATGCTCTCTGCATTTTTAATTGTTTTATTGGAGCATTTTGATCCTAGAGATCTTAAGCAACTCAAGGACCATTTAAGAGAGTTGGAGGTTTTATAAAAATTCCATCTTTGAATTTTCAAAAATTAGAAATTGGATCAAAGTGAATTTTTATTTGAAATTATTTTTTCCCAAATATTTGAAAATAAATTAATGAGATAAGATAATATGACTTCTTTAAAACAGAGGAAATATTGGAAATTTAGATTTAAATAAAAATATATTTTATTTGCATTTTTATTTGAATTTTTAATCGAATAAATTAGGGAAAATTGCTTTTTTTCAAAATTTCACTATAGGCTAGAAAAATGTTCACCTTGTCATAAATATTAGGTTTGGACGGGGAAAATTATTTTTGGTATTTTTTAGAATTTTTTTATATTTTATTACAATTTTTCTTTGGTAATTTTTTAAAAAAAAAAACTTCGTCGCTCGTGAAAGTGAAAGCCCAGTAGAAACCAGCCAAGCCCAACCGCCATGTGCCGCCTCCTTCCCGCTTCGGGAGGTCCGCCGCCGCCGTCGCTCGGGGACTCTGAGCCGGACTCCGTTTCGCCGCCCCCTCGCCCAAGCCACGCCGCCTCGCCCCCCTCTTTATAAGGAGCCCCTCTCTTCTCCTCATCACCTTGTGTGACCCGCCTCAGTAGAGCATTGCTGCTCGCGCTCGCCCTTGCTCTTCTTGTCGTCGTTACATTGTTCTTGCCACCGTCGCTGCTAAGCCGCCCGCCGTCATTGAAGCCCGCCTCGCCTCGCCAACCGCCGGTGCCACGCCAGATCTCGCCGTAGATGCTGCCGTCGTTTTTCGCTGATTAACAGGTAAGAAAACCGTTCAGTTTTCTCGGTTTTTCTTTCCGTTTATTTTTAGGGTTAGGGTTTTTTCGGTTTTTCCAATCGGTTCTAATTAGCGGACGTTCGTCCGTTAATCCGCAGTAACAAACATTTTCATTCGTTAGTTCCTGTTAGCGAGCGTTCGTTTGTTAGATTTTTCTTATTCTGTTTGTTTTCGGCCAGGGACCTATCCGCGAATACTTTTATCACAGATTATTCCCTGATCTTTAAACCCTCGTTACTTTTTACTCGTTTATCCAAATTTAGTGAAACCAACGCCAAAATCTTCGTCTTGTTCCCGTCTGTCTAGATAATCAACTTCAACAGGGTTTTGACAAATTAAAATTTGGTTTCGAGCATATTTGAATTCGATATTCCTTTGATTGCAGTTTGAGTTTCGTAGCTCCGATTTGATTGTTTCTTTTTGCAAATCGAAGCTCTTATCTTGAGTTTCCAGTTTGGATCTTTTCTTTTGAGTCTTACCTTTGCATATTATGCTTGAGTGCTTATATATGCTATTGTTTGTTCACGGTAGAGTTTCCGGAGTGCGAGGCTTGCTACTACGAGTCACTAGGGTTTTCAGATCGTTAGCAAGGCAACTAACACTTTGATCATATCCCTTTATTACCCAGTTTTCATGCATTAGTTTCAATCCTCAAACACTGCGTGGTTAGGATTTGTTAACATGTGGGTATTGGGAAGTAGGTTATGAGGTAGAACCTATTGTCCTTTATTCAAACCTTGGGTGTTACTACGTTATGCTTATACTGCTATGCTATGATCGTAGACGTGGATTGATTTGAGTGTATCCATGAAAGATGTGAGAGATTACTGTTAACTAAGGTTTAACATAAGGTGGCTACTTTAATACACATCTGGGTGGATTGGTTGAGGCACCCTGGAGCACCCGGTGGTTGTGCAGGCACTGGAGCAATCGGCGTTGTCCTAGGATATCCCGGAGTACCCGTGTGATCATCCTATGGTTCGCCACCCAGGCTCAAAGGGATCATAAGATTATTCATGCTAGAAACTTCCATGTGCAGCCACATGCCATTATGGGCTCTGGCATTTGAGTACGTTGTGGGAATCCTTTCCATGATGGGCTAGCAGATGTAGGGGATTGTAGGTGTACCCGCCTATCTATCGGTTAAGGGGGCCTCTTTGGAAAGACCGTGTCTCAGTCATCCATTTCTCAAACATCGTAGTGCGAGAAATCCAATGGAGGAGATCGAGTCTTGTGGGGAAAAGTGTGCAAACCTCTGCAGAGTGTACAAACTAATCATGGTTAGCTGTGTCCCCGGTTATGGACATCTTGAGTATCTCGTACTTGAATTATTGATTTTATCTCATCACTTTACGTAATTAATTTGTTGGGTTGTTGATTATGTTTAATTGGGATTGAGTTGGAGGAACTTTCTCAATATTTACCAACCAAATTGGTAGTTAAATAAAATATATTTCTTTGTTGTAGGAAAAAACTAGCTTTATGCAAATGATAACCATAGAGCCTCCACCAGCCATATATGCATGTAGTGATAGATGTTATTTGTCAATTGCTCTATAGTGTTATCTTGCCAACATATTCCATGTGCTGACCTACACCAGCTGCAATGTATTATGTTACAGAGTTTTCAGACGAAGAGTAAGGTGCACTTGGTCGTTGTCTTGCACTCAACTATGCCGTTGGAGTTGATGGACTCATTTATCTTCGATGCTTCCGCAGTTATCATATTTAGATGGCCTTCAGCCATATTATTGTAATTTTTCTCTCCCTTTGGGACACTCGATGTAATAAGTGTGTGATTGCACTCTGTTATAAATCTTCAAGTACTGTGTGTGTCAGCATTACCGATCCAGGGATGACACTTATGCACAGAGATTTGACCGTCTGAGGTCGGATTGCTACAAAATTGTATCAGAGCACACGCGGACTGTAGGACACGACCACTAGGCAAAGCCATAGATACTCTTCTCTACTCATTTCTGACGCTTCTCCATTTTCTACTCTATAGATGGCGGACCCAAGGAACAAGTTTGCTCAACCCGAGGAAGACACCCCGTTTGGATGACACTTGAAGGAAGTCACTAGGTAGCTGAGCATCGGAATACCAAGATTCACCGGGACCTACACCGCCACTCTACCTGAAGAGGAGCGCTGGATGATCTGGGTTCATGTTCTAGGAAGGACGTTCATGCCAGTTACCGAGCCCATAGAGTTTTCCTTTGATGCACCAACCTGGAGTCTAAGAAAGAGCATGGCCGCCCACATCGCCATGGGACACATCGGCGAAGTATACCACAAGGATCTAAAGGACACCATCTACCAGATATGTGGACGCTAAGACGAGCAATGGGAGATGATTTGCACAAGGAGGAACAAGTCCTTTGCAGCCTACATCCAGGAGTTAAACCAACACATTCGCCGTCAGGAAAACCAAATGTGCGCCAGCATGCTAGACCTGAAGAAAGTGATGACCAAGAACATGGAGCTTGAAGAGGAACTCAAGTCTACATGCGATGGATATGAAGAAGAAATTGTTGTACTACTGGAGAAGAATGAAGACATGAAGAAGAATCTAGGGATATTCATGGGGGATCCCGCACCTGAGGAGGACATTCGTTCTAAAGACTACATGATAATCGACGACACCGATTCCGACCCCGATAGTGATGATGATTATGAAGACAAAGCTGGAGCGGATATTATGGAGTCTTCCAGCGATCGAAATTTCTAGTCGACCACCATATTATCAGTAGTATTTGCCCCATGTATATGGTAATAGTCTGAGTAGTTTGTAACGGTAGGCTAGATCGTTTGTATGCTCTTGTTTGAATTGAGTGGTGTGAATTGAATGTGTTTGTCTCATGTGCATATGGGTAGTGATTTCTCTTTAGACCTCACTCTATTCTATTCTCACCCCTCTAAACCTATCATATGCCTCCGAGACATGACCCCGGATTTGTCTTCCCACCGGAGCACACTCAGTTGACCCAACAGCAGAATGCCTTGATGCAGTTGCTAGTCCAGAACCAAGGCAACAACAACAACAACAACAACCCACCGCCACCACCTCCAGTTGACAACTTAGCCCGTTTTTTTAGGTTGAATCCGCGGTTTTTTCGGTAGCACCGAGCGATTGTTCTTGATGGTGGCTCCATGAGATTGGAAGGGAGTTGACCACCGCAGGTTGCACGGATGCTGAGAAGGTGCGCTTTGCCACACATCAATTGGATGGACCCGCAGCCTCATGGTGGGAAAATTACACTGCTACTTTCCCCGTGGCTAATGTCACTTGGGATCAGTTTCAGCAAGCATTATGCACTGCACATGTTTCAGCTGGAGCTATGAGTATGAAGAAGCGTGAGGTTCGCAACTTACGCCAAGGGAACCGTACTGTGGGGCAGTACGTGGATGAGTTCAGCAAGTTAGCTCGCTATGCCCCAGATGATGTGGCCACCGATGCCGCAAAGCAGGAGAAGTTTATGGAAGGACTGAATGATGAGCTGAATATGAAATTGATGATGGCAACATTTGCTAACTACCAGGAGTTGGTAGACAGGGCTCTTATGATTGAAGGCAAAAAGCAGCAGATAGAGAGCCGCAAAAGGAAGTATGGACAAGGGAAGTACAATTCAGGAGCTCAGCAAAAGCCTCGTTTTACCTCGAACTCGGGAGGAAACAACCATCACAACCATGGAGGCCACACTCACAATGGAGGAAGTTCACATAACCATAGTGGCCCTAAAATGGTAATGGGAATGGAGGAAACAACGGTCAGAACCGCTTCAACCCCACTACACCCACCAAGAAGGATCTAAGTCACGTTACTTGTTTCAAGTGCGGGAAGACTGGACACTACGCCACCGAGTGTCCTGAAGCAAAGAATGGAAATGGCAATGGAAGTTCTGGGAAGAATCCCAGCCCTTTCACCAGAGGTCGGGTGAACCACGTCAACATGGAGGAAGTTGAAGAGCAGCCAGATGCGGTTATCAGTAAGTTTTTGATGAAGTAATTTACTGCTACTGTTCTTTTTGATACTGGTGCATCGCATTCATACATATCAAGGGGGTTTGTGGATAAGTATAAGTTTCCCACCAAAGTTCTTAAGACACCTATGTTAGTAAGCTCGCCAGGAGCGGAGTATATGGCAAGCAGAGGATGTTTTCAGATGCCATTGACCATAGGTAGGCATGTTTTCCCCTCAGACCTAATTATTTTGGAGTCACAAGGATTGGATGTGATACTAGGCATGGATTGGCTATCGAAGTATGGAAGAAACATTGATTGTGCTAGTAAGTCGATACTACTCACCACCCCTGAGGGAAAAAAGGATCAAATATGTGTCACGGCATGCAACGAGGAGAACCCAAGCCAATTCCCTCTCTAGAGTTGTCCAGGAGGAAGTGCCTATTGTGCAGGATTACCCAGATGTATTTCTAGAGTAATTACTACGAATGCCACCGGATCAAGACATAGAGTTTTTGATGGAGCTGTTGCCTGGCACCGGACCAATATTGAAGAGACCGTATCGAATGCCCGCGAATGATCTGGAGGAAATTAAGAAGCAGATTAAGGAGCTATTGGAGAAAGGATACATTCGACCAAGTTCATCACATTGGGGAGCCCCAGTGCTCTTAGTGGAGAAGAAAGATGGATCTTTGAGAATGGTTGTTGATTATCGGGCATTGAATGAAGTGACGATCAAGAACAAGTACCCACTACCGATGATCAATGATTTGTTTGACCAGCTGCAAGGAGCTAAAGTATTCTCCAAGATCGATCTTAGATCAGGATACCACCAGCTGAAGATCCGAGAACAGGATATACCTAAGACAACTTTCACCACAAGGTATGGGCTATATGAGTACATGGTTATGTCTTTTGGATTGACTAATGCCCCTGCCTATTTCATGAGTATGATGAATAAGGTGTTCATGGAGTTCTTGGATAAGTTTGTTGTGGTGTACATTGATGATATATTGGTGTACTCGAAGAATGAAGACGAACACAAGGAGCATTTGCGCTTAGTTATCGAGAAGCTCACGGAACATCAGCTATATGCCAGATTCTGCAAATGTGAGTTTTCATTGAAGGAAGTTTGATTTCTTGGACAAGTTATATCTGGAGAAGGTATAGCAGTAGACCCAACCAAGGTTCAGTCTGTCACAAAGTGGTTGGCACCCACCTTAGTTGGAGAGATACGCAGTTTTCTTGGACTCGCGGGATATCATCGGAGATTCATTGAGAATTTCTCCAGGATTGCGAAGCCCATGACGGAGTTATTGAAGAAGGACACCAAGTTTAAGTGGACCGAAGAATGTGAGGCCAGTTTTCAGGAATTGAAGAAACGGTTAGTTACAGCCCCAGTGCTAATTCTTCTGGACATACGCAAGGATTTCCAAGTATATTGCGACACTTCTCGCCAAGGACTTGGAGGTGTACTTATGCAAGACGGAAGAGTTGTTTCATATGCCTCACGACAGCTTCGGCCCCATGAGTTGAATTATGCCACGCATGATTTGGAGTTAGCAACCGTAGTGCATGCGCTCAAGACCTGGAGACATTTTCTTATTGGAAACCATTGTGATGTGTACACGGATCACAAGAGTTTGAAGTACATTTTCACACAGAAGGAGCTGAATCTCAGGCAAAGGAGATGGTTGGAGCTTATAAAATATTATGATATGAAGTTGCATTATCACCCAGGGAAGGCCAATGTCGTAGCAGACGCTTTGAGCCGCAAGAGTTATGTCAATACCCTCGTAAGCGGAGGATTACCGCAGGAGTTAGTCGACGATGTCAAGGAACTTCATTTGGAGATAGTTCCAAGAGGTTTTATTGCAGTAATGGAGGTTCAGTCCACATTATTGGCAAAGATTCGAGAAGCTCAAATGATGATAAGGAAATTGCTGAGATAAAGGAGAAGATGAGCAAAGGAAAAGCCAAGGGTTTTCGTGAGGATGAGCATGAAACTTTATGGTTTGAGGATCGTGTATATGTACCCAATAATGCAGAGATCAGGAAGTTAATACTTCAGGAAACTCATGACTCGCCATACTCGATTCACCCCGGAAACACCAAGATGTATTTGGATTTGAAGGAACGTTTCTGGTGGACAGGTATGAAGAAGGATATTGTCGAGTATGTAGTCGTATGTGATGTATGTCAGAGAGTTAAGGCAGAACACTAGAAGCTGGCAGGATTACTACAGCCTATGTCGATACCCAAATGGAAGTGGGACAAGCTTGGCATGGATTTCATCACCAGATTACCCAGGACACGATCGGATATGATCCTATCTGGGTAGTAGTTGATCACTTGACCAAAGTGGCTCACTTTATCCCCGTGAAAATCACTTATACAAGTGCGAAGTTGGCCAGGATATATATGACCAGGATCGTATGTCTGCATGGAGTTCTGAGGACCATCGTATCAAATAGAGGAACACAGTTTACCTCGAAGTTTTGGAATCAGCTGCACCAGACTTTGGGTACCAGGCTAGAGTTCAGTACAGCCTTTCATCCACAGATAGATGGATAGGCCGAGAGAGTCAATCGGATTCTGGAGGACATGTTGAGATCTTGTGCGCTAGATTATGGATCTAGTTGGGATGATAATTTGCCTTACGCAGAGTTCTCATACAACAATAGTTATCAGGCTAGTTTGAAGATGGAACCTTTCGAAGCTTTGTATGGAAGAAGGTATAGGACACCGTTAATGTGGGATGAAGTAGGAGACCTCCAGTTGTTTGGACCAGATTTGATCAAAGAGTCTGAAGAGAAGGTTAAGTTGATTTGAGATAGACTGAAGGTAGCTCAGTCCAGGCAGAAGAGTTATGCCGATACTAAACGCAAGGAGGTAGTCTACGAAGTCGGAGACAGTATCTTCGTGTGTCACCACTTCGAGAAGTTAAACGATTTGGAGTTAAGGGAAATTTAGCCCCAAGATTTGTAGGACCATACCGAGTTCTGGAACGTATGGGAGAAGTGGCCTACAAGTTGGAGTTACTCGAAGGATTGTCAGGAGTTCATGATGTGTTTCATGTTTCCCAGTTGAAGAAGTGCCATGTAGAGATGGATGATATTCCTCTGAGAGATACAGTGCCACTAGAAGCAATTCAGTTGGAAAGTGACCTAACCTACGAGGAGAAACCCATCAAGATTCTCGAGTTCGCCAACCGAGTTACACGCAGCAAGGTTATTAAGTTTTGCAAAGTTCAGTGGAGCCACCATACCAAGGAGGAAGCCACCTGGGAGCGAGAAGATGGCCTACGGAAAGACCACCCACACCGATTTTTTAGCCAACCCGAATCTCGGGGTCGAGATTCATCTTAAGGGGGGTAGGTTTGTAACATCCCAATTTTCAA
Organism: Aegilops longissima; assembly: GCA_021605205.1. Classification (NCBI taxonomy): domain Eukaryota; kingdom Viridiplantae; phylum Streptophyta; class Magnoliopsida; order Poales; family Poaceae; genus Aegilops; species Aegilops longissima. The sequence continues at coordinate 155,773,850 of CM038682.1, forward strand.
TTTGGATGTTATCACTAGGTCATCATATGCATTCATGCTCTCTGCATTTTCAATTGTTTTATTGGAGCATTTTGATCCTAGAGACCTTAAGCAACTCAAGGATCATTTGAGAGAGTTGGAGGTTTTATAAAAATTCCACCTTTGAATTTTCAAAAATTGGAAATTGGATCAATGTGAATTTTTATTTGAAATTATTTTTTTCCCAATATTTCAAAATAAAATAATGACACAAGATAATATGACTTCTTCAAAACAGAGGAAATATTGGAAAAAAATTATATAAATATATATATATATATTATTTGCATTTTGATTAGATTTTTTATTCAAATAAATTAGGAAAAATTGCATTTTTCAAAATTTCATTATAGGCCAGAAAAATGTTCACCTTGTCCTAAATATTAGGCTTGGACGGTGAAAATTATTTCTGGTATTTTTCATAATTTTCTTTTGTATTTTATTAGGATTTTCTTTCGGGTGAATTTAAAAAAAACTTACGTTCTTGGTGAATTTGGTGAAGGCCCGACCGCCATGCTCTCCTTCCCCGCTCGGGAGGAGTCCCGCCACCGCTGTCGCTCGGGGAGTCCGAGCTGGACTCCAGTTTCGCCACCCCCTCGCCCAAGCCATGCTGTCTCGCCCCCCCCTCTCTTTATAATGAGCCCCCTCTTCTCCTCATCACCGCCTTGCAGCCCGCCTCGGTAGAGCCGCCGCCGTCGCCGAGGCCCCGCCTCGCCCCGCCAACCGCCGGAGCCACGCCGGATCTCGCCGTAGACGCCGCCGTCATTTTTCTCCGGTTAACCGGTAAGAAAACCGTTCGGTTTTCTCAGTTTTTCTTTCGGTTTATTTTTAGGGTTAGGGTTTTTTTCAGTCGGTTCTAATTAGCGGACGTTCGTCCGTTAATTCGCAGTAGCGCACATTTTCGTTCCTTAGTTCCTGTTAGTGAACGTTTGTTCGTTAGATTTTTCTTTTTCTGTTTATTTTCCGCCAGGGACCTATCCACGAATACTTTTATCATAGATTAGTCCCTGATCTTCAAACCCTTGTTACTTTTTACTCGTTTATCCAAATCCAGTGAAACCAACGCCAAAATCTCCGGCTTGTTCCCCTCTATCTAAATAATCAACTTGAACTACGTTTTGACAAATTAAAATTTGGTTTCAAGTAGATTTGAATTCAATCTTCCTTTGATCGTAGTTTGAGTTTCGTAGCTCCGATTTGATTGTTTCTTTTTGCAAATCGAAGCTCTTCTCTTGAGTTTCCAGTTTGGATCTTTTCTATTGAGTCTTACCTTTGCATCTTATGCTTGAGTTCTTATGTATGCTATTGTTTGTTCACGATAGAGTTTCCGGAGTGCGAGGCTTGCTATTACGAGTCACTAGGGTTTTCAGATCGTCAGCAAGGCAAGTAACACTTTGATAATATCCCTTTATTAGCCAGTTTTCATGCATTAGTTTCAATCCTCAAACACTGCATGGTTAGGATTTGTTAACATGTGGGTATTGGGAAGTAGTTGATGAGGTAGAACCTATTGTCCTCTATTCAAACCTTGGGTGTTACTATGTTATGCTTATACTGCTATGCTATGCTCATAGACGTGGATTGGTTTGAGTGTATCCATGAAAGATGTGAGAGATTATTGTTAACTAAGGTTTAACATAAGGTGGCTACTTTAATACACATCTGGGTGGATTGGTTAAGGCACCCTGGAGCACCCAGTGGTTGTCTGGGCACCTGGAGCAATCCAGCGTTGTCCTAGGATATCCCAGAGTACGCGTGTGATCATCCTATGGTTCGCCACCCAGGCTCAAAGGGATCATATTCATGCTAGAAACTTCCATGTGCAGCCACATGCCATTATGGGCTCTGGCATAGTTGAGTAAGTTGTGGGAATACTTTCCATGATGGGCTAGCAGATGTAGGGGATTGTAGGTGTACCGGCCTATCTATCGGTTAAGGGGACCTCTTTAGAAAGACTGTGTCTCGGTCATCCATTTCTCAAACATCATGTAGTGCGAGAAATCCAACGGAGGAGATTGAGTCTTGTGGGGAAAAGTGTGCAAACCTCTGCAGAGCGTACAAACTAATCATGGTTAGCCGTGTCCCCGGTTATCGACATCTTGAGTATCCGGTACTTGAATTATTGATTTGATCTCATCACTTTACTTAATTAATTTGTTGGGTTGTTAATTATGTCTAATTGGGATTGAGTTGGAGGAACCTTCTCAATATTTATCAACCAAATTGGTAGTTAAATAAAATATATTCTTTTGTTGTAGGGAAAAACTAGCTTATGCAAATGATAACCATAGAGCCTCCACCAACCATATATGCATGTAGGATAGATGTTATTTGTTCATTACTCTATAGTGTTATCTTGCCAGCATATTCCATGTGCTGACCTACACTGGCCGCAACATATTATGTTGCAGAGTTTTCAGACGAAGAGTAAGGTGCGCTAGGCCGTTGTCTTGCACTCAGCTATGCCGTTGGAGTTGATGGACTCATTTATCTTCGATGCTTCCGCAGTTATCTTATTTAGATGGCCTTCAACCATATCTTACATTCTTATGAAGTTAATCCCCACTACTATCAATTCTCTCAACATGCACATTATCCACATCATCATTTAGTTTGCAGCCTCACCACATCAGCAGCATGCCACCTCAGCATTATTTCCACGAATCATGTGATTGAAGTCCAGTAATTAATTGAAGCGGGCATGTTCAGTCTTCCATTATCGATGAACCGGTGTAAAAACTGATAAAAGAAGCCTTCCGGTCCATCTCTTCATATCTACATGCCCATGCTTTTCTGTCCCATCTCCTTCCCCTGCCAAAGTTCAGTTACGATACGAGCCACCGAACAGGCATTGGTCCACCAAAGTGCCCTTCGACTTTTCCCTCCGATCGATAAAAGCCAGCTTCTCTCCCTCAAAAATTTTAGTAACCGACAGGTAGTCATGGTGTCAAGCCCGCTCCCCCGCACATCCATGTCTTCCTCACCTCTAACGCCTCTTCAGGGCACTTGGACGTGGGCAGGGACGTGGTTCTGTTGCTGCCCACTCAGATCATCCAGCGCATCCAAATCAGCCAGTGCAAGTCATTGCTCTGCTCGACTACTCTGGACCTCCTTCGGCGCGCCCGCAAGACCGTCTCCTCCGACGTCTTTCCGAGAGCCATTCCATTGCCAGCCACACAGAATCGCAGATCATAGAGGAAGGCACAACTGAGGAGCCCTCTACGCGTCATTGCTTTGCTCCGCGACCATTATGAGCGGCGACGAGTGGCGGGGAATCCAACTTGATCAACAAAGATGAATTCTCATTATGGCTGCTAACGAAGGCACAAGTACATAGAGGAACTGGAAGGAACAGGAACTGCAGACATCAAATAGGTCAGAAATCTTTTCCCACGTTTATGTCAAAAATCGGTTTGTGCCATCTTATCCAGCCATGAAGGAAAAGTGTGTCATTTAATCAAACAAAAAGAAAAGTGTGCTATTTCCTCAAGGTACGAGGAAAGACGTGTTATTTTATCAAATTGCTCTCTGAATTCTGAAACTGTTGTCCACTAGTATCAATCCTCTCCAACTCCTTCGTTTCAGCTTCTGTTTCAACCTCCCCTTAAACTGATTCACTAGACGTAGAAGCTGTAATTCTTAGGGACGCATGTACCTCGCCTGTTGGGGATATAACTACTGAGTGTAAACATACTGAAGGGGCGGGTTACCCTAAATCCATAATCGAGGCCACGGAGGAGGCCCAAAGACCGAGGCGGATTAGGATCCATTCATGTAAACCGCCTTAGTCTTGTAACTTGAGTGTAAGATAAGAGAGAAGAGACCGAGCGGACACTTGTATGAGCGGATCGGGACTCAGAAACAGGCGAGGCGTCAACCCGTGTATATAAGGGGCGACCGGCGGCGGGTTAAGAGACGAGACAATTCGAGGCTTAAGTGAAGCTATTGCTCCCTAGTCGCGAAATCACATCAATCCCATCACAACTAGGCGTAGGCTTTTCCTCCATCGAAGGGGCGAACTAGTATAACTCCGTGTCTTTGTGTCGCTTTAACCCCTCTAAGTTAACCCGTATGATGGCCTGCGACTAAGTCCTTTCACGAGGACATCTGCCGTGACAATTCCACGACGGTTGGCGCCCACCGTGGGGCTATCGCATGATGGTTTGATGATCTTAGAGGCAAGTTCGAAGGACTCGAAGGCTATCTTGTGGGCGGATGACTAAGAGTCGTCGCGACAAACTATACATCGACGATGCGGATTTGGGGCCCGAGGCGGCTCGATTAATCTGGTGCGGGTCCCCTTTGGTGGCATACGTGTTCATCGGCAAGATCGGCGAGCCGGGGCTGGGCGGACATCTGCACCGACCTCGTCGAGACAGCTCAAGGCGGAGAAGAGTCCTGCCACAGCTAAACCGGTATCAAGCATGCTTTCGTGGGAGTCGTCCACGGAGACTATGAGGCGGATCAGCATCTGGCGGCGAAACCGTTGTCTACTCCGCGACGAGTCATCACCGGAGAAACCGAGTCTCTGTACCGGTGCGGGATGGCGGATCGGGGCTGTTCCGACGGGAGAGTATTCCGGACCCTTTGATCTACCCAACGGGTTGGAATCTTCATGGCGGTACTGGCGATGCTTCACTCTTGACCATGGCGCCCATGGTCGCCGGTTCAACAGCAGTGATGGCGGCCGGGAAGGAGGCCTGTCGCCCCGGCTCAAGTTTTATCGAGCTATTCGGCGCATTGGCTGCGCTCATGGCGAGAGGCTAATCCGGCGGATCGGGACTACACAATGCAGAGGCGCAAAGGTGAAGAACAGATCGCTAAAGCTAAAGCGGATCTGGCGGCCGCGGGCGTGAGGATGGCGGCGGAATGGGCGCTTTGGATGCATGAGCTTATAGGCTCATCTTTGGATCGAGTGCATCACATGAAGTCATGAAAAGGAAATCAGATCCGTTTGCCTTCGGTTTTCGAGGAAGAGCTCTTCAATACCCGAGGCGAGGGACGATAATCCGCCGCCCGGTCGTAAACCGGCGGAAGCACTGGGGCGGCCGCGCGGTTCAGCCCGTGTGATAGATCGCCTCGCCATCATACCGGCGCGCCCGGTGTCGCTGAACACCTCCGGTCACTACTCCAACCCAATGGATAACCTTGTTGCGGCTGCGGCACGATTGGGCGATTCGATCGAGGCGATTCACCACAGCTGTAGAAACACGCGGGTCAAGGAGCTCCTCGGGGCGGCCCAGCTTAGCGAAGCGTATTCATCTGATCGGGATCGGATCCACTCCACCCCCGCCCAAGCCGGAGTTATAGCCGTAGCGTAGATGAACCGGCCATATCAAGCAGCAGCAGCGGTCCGCCTCGTGGCAACAACCCGGCGGTGGCCGAAGGCGCTCAAGTGGTGGTGGACCGGGCGAGAACGCGTAGGGAGGCGAGTTAGCGGCACAACATGAGGACCATCAGCTCGCGCGGTTCGTCAAACCATCTTGAACCGGGGTCACGTTTGGCTCATTGGGGTGCCTTGCCTCGTCCCGCTTTACGCATTGCGCGTTTGCCCAAGGACTTCAAAGGGCCACGCAAGGTGCCCAATTATACCGCCGATTTGGCTCCAAAAGCGTGGATAGAAAGCTATGAGATGGCCATGGAGATCTTTGGATGTGGGCGAAGCTGCGTGTGCGAAGTATTTCACCATGATGTTGGAAGGTGCGGCCCGTACTTGGTTGAAAAATTTGCCGCCTTTCGGTTAGCTCGTGGACCCGATTCACGGACCGGTTCATTCAAAATTTCAAAGACACTGTAAACAGCCCATATCGTGGTGGATTTGGCGGCTTGTGTCGAGCGGAGGAGAATCTACAACACATTGGGTGCGCGCGTTTGGAGGTTTACATTAAATCGGACGGATCAACCCTGATTCCGCTATCTTAACCCTAGAAGCCAGCGCGGTTGAGCTGTTGAAGTTGAATCTGGGTCGCATGAAGCGTTTTGCAATGACATGGGCACGCTCATGGGCGTTTTGGTAAAGTATGCTGATTACGATAGTACCAAGGATCCCGAGTGCGAGGATGACGAAGTAGGGAAGGGAAAGCGAATAGCAACTCCAGAGGCCAATGACATCATTGGCGAGCAATGGGGAAACAAGCGTAAGGCTAACGGTGACATGGGCTTCGTAGCCAACACCGGTATGGGACAAGGGTCAGCGGTGCAAGGTAAGCAATCAAACCGGGCGGTGCACAAGGTCACAATCCGGATCGTTTGAATTACCTATTGAATCAACCTTGTCCGAAGCATGGGACGAAGGAGGCACCGGCAAACCACCTCTGGAAGGATTGTTATATTATGCAGGAGTTCAAAAATTCTAATGCTTTCGGTATGATCAAGGGCCCGGCGGCGGTTCGAGGTCCGCCCGATTCTGATGGAGAAATTCCGGCCCGGGGTTGGTGGTAATCCGGGCGGGCAAGGCAATCGAACAATCAGAACCAAGGGGTTACAATCAACAACAGCAGCGATCGGGTTACCAAAGTAATCCAAAGCGGTTGAGCGGTGGGCGATACCATGTCTTTACCACCGGCTTGGACAGACGAGACCGCAAACTTGAAGCGGGCGATCGGTGTTGTTGAACCGGCCGCACCGCATTACCTCGCTGGTCGAGCAGCCTATTGTATGGGAGAGAGGATCATCCTCCCGGGTTTACAATCCGGGTCAGCTAGCCCTAGTGGTGGCACCTCGGTGGGAGGATACAAGTTTACCAAAGTGCTTATGGATGGAGGGAGCAGCATCAACATCACGTACTACGAGACCTTCCGGCGTATGGGGTTGGCGGATAAGCATCTCGGGCCGTCGATCTGGTGTTTCACGGTGTGGTGCACGGCAAGTCGGCATACCCGGTCGGTAAGATAGCTCGAGGTAGCCTTTGGAGATGAACATGACTCGGATCGGAAGCGTTGGCGTTTGAGGTGGTGAAAATCCAAAGCCCTTACCACGCCTGTTTGGGCGGCGGCTTATCTAAGTTTATGGCACGGCCTTGTTATGTTTATTTGCAGCTGAAAATGCGGGTCACAAAGGGGCGATAGCGGTTCACGGAGCCGCGGATTGCGTTGGAATGCGAGGAAGGTGATGCGGCTTATGCGAGTCGGTTTGTGCCACGAAGAGTTAAAGTACTATAAAGACAATGTTGATCCGCAGATATGACCCGTTGAAGAAGCCAACTTCTGAGCACGATCCGGATTTGAAGTTTAAGTCGGTGGTGAGACTAAACTTGTTGATTTTGTGCCCGGCGATTCGTCCAAGCAGTTCACCATCGGTGCTAACTTGGATCCTAAATAGGAAAGCGCTCATCGAGTTCATCCGTGAGAATCGGGACATTTTGCATGGAAAAACCGACATGCGGTGTACCGAGGGAACTCGTGAGCACACTCTTAATGTTGATCCCAAGTACAGACCGTAAAGCAGTTTCTTCGCGGTTTAACGAGGAAAAGCGCAAGGCCAGAGGAGAGGAGGTTGCCGAGGCTCTTAGCGGCGGGGTTTATCGTTGAAGTTTTCCATCGAGTGGCTTGCTAATCCGGTGTTGGTCCTTAAGAAGAATGGCACTTGGCGCGTATGCGTGGATTATCTGAGATCTTAACAAGGCTTGTCCGGCAGATCCTTCGCCCTCCCGTATTGATCAGATTATTGATGCTACGGCGGGTTGTGGCGTTGAGCTTTTGGATGCATATTCGGATATCATCGATTAAGATGGCGGTTAAGGACCAGGAGAAGGCGGCGTTTATCACCTTTTGGAGCCTTACGCTATGTATCTATGCCCTTTGGGCTCAAAGCCAAGCAACTTATCAGCGTTACGTCTGAATTGCTTGCATGAACAGATCGGCCGTAATGTGCATGCTTATGTGGATGATATTGTGGTTAAGTCAAGGAAGAAGGAAACACCGATTGAGGATTTGAGAGAAACCTTTGACAACTTGTGGGTGTACAAGATGATGCTTAACCCAGCCAAGTGTGTTTTGGTGTTCGGCGAGCAAGTTATTGGGTTTCCTTGTGTCCAACAGGGGTTGAAGCTAATCCGGAGAAGATTACAGCTATCACCTCCTGGCTAAGCCAAAGTGTATCAATGATGTCCAACGTTTGGCAGGTCGGATTGCTGCGCTAAGCGGTTTATCGGCCGCCTAGAGAGAAGGCCATTCCTTTGTACCAGGATCTTTGAAAAGCGGATCGGTTAAATCGAGTTCACCGATGATGAAGCATTGGAGGACTTAAAGCGGCGGTTAGCCAACCGCTTTGTTCTCGCCGCTCCCATTGACAAGGCCGCTCTGTTATATGTTCTTGCTAATGCCATGGCGATCAGCGTAGCCATTGTGGTGGAACGGAAGGAGGCGGGGAAGGAGTATCCGGTTCAACGGCGGTTTATTACATTAGCGAGGTCCTCATTGAGTGTAAGCAAAGATATCGCATTGGCGAAGCTGGTATATGGAGTTTTTATGGCAAGCGGAAGCTGAAGCAATATTTTCAAGGGCACCCTATCACGGTGGTCGATTCAGCTCCTTTGGGAGATATCATCTGAACCGGAAGCGGCGGCGGATTGCTAAGTGGGCTATAGAACTTGGGCATACGGTTTAAGATATGTGCCTCGGACGGCGGTAAAGTCTCGAGCACTTGTGGATTTCATTAACGATTGGACGAGTTGCAAGCGCTCAAGAAAAGCGGATCATACCTATTGGACCATCCACTTTGATGGGTCCGAGCAATTGGAGGGCTCGGGGCTGGAGTCGTATTAACTTCCCCACGAGGTGACAAGTTCATTATGTTCTTCGCAATGTTCCCTGTACTAACAATGCAGCTGAGTATGAGGCTTTACTCCATGGTCTCCGGATGGCTAAGGAGATGAATCTAAGCGGGTTAAGTGCTTTGGTGACTTCGGACTTGGTGGCCAAAGGCCACGGCAGGGCGCTTTGGATCGGACCGGATGAAGAGCGAGATATGGCGGCTGCTCGTTCGGCGATTTACCGCCAGGATCTTCGTCGGTATCACGATCGGTGAGTTAGAACAAGAACCTTTCGGAAGGAGACTTGGTGCTTGGCTCATTCAAGACCGATAGATATGCACAAGCTATCCCCACCTTGGGAAGGGCCCTTTGTGGTCAAGACAGAATCTGCACAACGGGTCGCGTACTATCGATTGATGTTCGAGAGCGAAAAGACTCACATACGTCGAAGAGGAGACCAACAGCCGTGGAACATAGCTCATCTTGACCTTATTATACCTGAGCCATCGGCTCCACTTATGTACATATTAAGACAATGTATATATTATGAATAAAAGCAATAAACCGGAGCCTCAGCTAAAGCGGGGTATCCGTTCTGTAAAAAGTCCGGTTTGGGTACATGGAGATGTTGTCGTAGAGCAGCCTCCGGTTTAACCCTTGGTCTTGCTTTTCAGCAGTTTTTGTCACTTGGGGGCTTGGTCGTGTCCGAACCAATGCAACACCTTTTGATGGGCGAAAGCCACCAGATCAATTGGGGACATGGTCACGTCTGAACCAGTCATGCCTCTTGGTCGGCCTAAGGCCATAGAATCACTTGGGGCTTGGTGAACCCGAACCATTGTCATGCCACTTGATCGGCATAATGCCACGGTTTCGATTGGGGGGCTGGCTGACTTGAACCATCGCTTCGCCTTATGGGGAGCTTGGTCTGTCCGACCATGGTAACACCATCGATCGAGCTCGATAAAGCCTCTTCTTGCAAGCGGTTTTATCATTGCCTTTGCTTCCATGTGGTTTGCATACCGCTTATTTGATTTTATTTTGCCTTCTTAAATCGACAACCTTTTAAACCGGATTCAAGTTGTCGATTAACGAATTCGGTCCATTTTTAATCCGCGATTTTGTTCGGTTTGATTTTTTCATTACCATCCCATTATGGAGTAACGGGGGCTTATCATGCGAAACCACGGTTTACACGGTAAACCGACATTCTTTCTGAGTTGTTTTCTCCTTTGACGGTAAGGTTTATACAACCTCCGCCTCAAGATTGGCTAGGCTAAGCTGCATGCCCGATTTGGCGGCGAACTAAGTTGACGGTTCATCAATCCAAAGTATCGGTACCACCATGCAAAGGATCTGGTGAGGTCATAAAGGCATTGTTCAAAACAAAGTGCTCACTATCCTATTACAAAGCCTTCCAAGGCCGGTGTTTCGCATGGCGTTATGACTAGTAGATTTGGGCGTCACCGGCTTGACGGATTACGCTTCTTTGCCGGTTGGCGTGAGGTAGAGGCGCTGGCGTCGGTTCAACTTCTTCCTCTTCATCACCCAAAGCCGGAAGTCATTGGTAGACCAGTCAATCCGGGTTAAGGCCTGAAAGACAGCCTCTTCACTTATAAGCTCAGCCGGATCAACGTCAGGGGCATAAGTGTGCTTACGGATTGGAGGAACAAGGCTCTGCACTTCAGGAATGACAAACTCCACCCGCTTGTTGTTTGCGTCATAAAAAGAACGGTGAACCGCCGGGTTAACCTGCTGCCAGATTGACTTCGCCGGTGACGCATCTCCTTTGTTATTCGTTTGAGCGTCATTATCAAAGGCTTCACCGTTCTCTTGGCGCTGGGAAACCCTTGGCTATGTCGGCGGATCAAGATCTGCTATCACGCCTTGGCGCGAGTCGAGCCGAGAGTGCCGGCCGGGCGCGGATCGTTTCAACTCTTCAAGCTGCCGGAACCATGGACAGCCGGTCGGTGTGTCTTTGATCAGGGCGGAGCTGTGTTGTCGTGCGATGTGGCACATATGACTCGCTGGCGCGGTATCTGTTGCTCAATCGGTGTGTAAGCGGCCTTGAGCTTCTTCCGCACATCGAGCCGGATGAGCAATCGCTAGCTTTGCACCGGTTCGAGATAGCTCAGTTAAACGGCGGGAGAATCAAACAGCAGTGTCGGTGCAAAATTTTATTACCAAAGATGGCAGAGGTCATGGCATGAACTTGGCGCTTGATCCGTAAGCTCTTGATCACGGTTTAAGAGCTGATTGACATCTTCCGCCCGTTTTGTCAAACCGGCCTTCTCGGTGTCCCAATTGGCCCTTCGATTTATACCACTCCTTCAATTTGTACCATAGTAGCCAAGGCAGTTTTCAATTCATCCTTGGCCTTGGTGGTTTCGCTTGTTGAGTTTCAGTTGGCTCGAAGGTCCTTGAGTTGCACGGTTTCTTTGGTATATCTCATTACGATAACAAAGGGAGCATGTTAGTTGTTTCATTATAAAGTCCCAAGCTCAATACAAATATTCAACTTGGCACTTGGGGCTAATGGCTAGTTGATCTCGGTTTGCTATGAGGATCTGAAATTAAGTCCCGGTTTAACTATGCTAAGTTGAACCGACCCTTGGGAACTCTGATCTTTGCAGATTTAAGGCGTATGGTTTCTATGCAAAATTAAGTGCGGTTTAACTATGCTAAATTGAACGGCCCTTGGGGGCTACTATGCGAAAAAATACAAGAAAGGCATAACTCCTTTACCTCATAACGGTCCTTCATACGGTTTACAGACCAGCTTCAAAGTCACGGCTTGTGTAGAGCGGTTGTAAGCTCCGAGTGAAGTTCTTGGCGGAGAAGTTGTCATAAGGTGACAGATCAGTTTTCCCTTATCTTTACTCATAGTGGCAGACTCTTCCTTGGCGGCGTGTTTTGCTAAAGCGACCGGTTGGCTAGGAGTGGTGTAGCGAGTGCCGTCACAATAACATCATCATTTTTGCCGGGCTGGCGGATTGGCGGTCTTCTTTGGGCTTGGTGCCTTCATGCTCGCTCGGCGGTTCAAGCTATTACGACCCGCTCTGTGGCGGACTCGGTGGAAGCAGGATGCGAGGTTTCCACTTGGGCCTCGGTTCAGTTTCTGGCGGATCAGCAATGTCGTCTCGGTACAACTCGCGAGCTATTCTTAGCGACTTGAGGATTTTCGCCCTGCTGCTCTAGGGTCTTCTCCGGATCAACATCTGCAGAGAGGCTCAAGAGTTTTGCTTTTTACTCAAGCGAGCCTTGGTGCTGCAGTGTTAAAATTAGAGTAAGATAAATCGACCAGCGCAAATATAAACCGAATTGGCGGTTCAAAAGTATGATCCTTACCTGCGGCAACTTTAAGCGGAGGCGATTGCGTGGTTGATGAACCGCCGGAGGAGTTGGAAGAGGCACGATAATTGGGTCGACGGATTGAGAGGACATCGGAAGAAACCCTTTAAGGGATAACGTTTTTCAGGAGAACAAGTCACCTCTCGGGCGATGCTTAGGGTTGGTGTATCTGTAAACCGGACGAGGTAATCTGTTGGCATTGTCTTGCGGGTTGTCTGGCGCTCTTGATCTCTTGTGTCTTCAAAGAAAGGTTTGGATTCAGATGAGCATAGGAATGAGATTTTTTCACTTTCCGGACTGCTTGGCGAATTCTTTTAACCGCACGAGTCGGATTCGGAAGAAAGTAGGATTACCTCAACATGGTCGGCATGGTGGCTTGACATCATCTGTGAGTTTCAATTGTCAATAAAAGGAACAAGTTACAAGCAGAAGAAACATAAAGAGAACAGCGGTTTACGGCGACTCCTCGAGGGTATCAAGCTTTACCTCGGCTTACGAATCTTCGTCTTCCGTGGATCGGAAGACTCGGCGGTTTTCTTCTTGCCAGCCTTTTGGTAGCCTTGGACTTTACGCGGAGCCGGGCGGTTTGGTCCGCTTCGAAGGAGCTGTTAGCTGCGAGGTAACAAGGATTAATGTATATCAACAAAGTATTAAAGGCCAGCGGTGGCGAGCCTTACGCGCAGCGGTTTGTTGGCAACACGAATGGAGCCAACCGGTTAGGCTGCGACGGAGATCGGTTCATCAAGCATCTTCTTCTGATCTCTGTGACCTCAAGTTGATTATTGGTAACTTCGTGGCGTCTTTGAGGGTCTTTGAGGCTGCCGGTGTATTCGTGCATCAATTGGTCGGCGGCTTAATGGCAAGATGCCCCAAGAAACCCAACATCGCACAAGGTCCACACCAGTTAGTCCATTGGCCATTAGAGCCGGAGTTTAATGATTTGAGGCGCAAAATTCTTCCGTTCATGGCGGTCAAGCGTAAAGGCAGCGGATGATGGTTGCTAAGCCGGTGAGGCGGTAACCCGACAAAGATTCTCGTTGTCGGGAGCAGTATTCGGCGGTAGAACCAGGTTTGGTTCCAATCTTTCGGATGACTATGGTGTTTGGCGTGAGGGAAATCCACTTCCTTCCTTTTTGGATTGAAACGCCGCCCAGCTCCGTGTTAGGGCCATCCGAAAATTACATCTGCGGTTCGGTGAAAGAAATCCGGAACAGCTCCACGATGGTTCTTCTTGAAGGTAGACTTCAGAACACTTGGAAATTGCATATGTTTGACACGGAGTTTGGACCAATATCCTGTGGATGGAGTTGAAAAGCGGCAAGGACATCCGGAAGAATTTTGATCGGGTGGGCAGAATCCCGGTCTAAATGCTGCACAAACACAATTACTTCTCCTTCTTGCGAATTGGGAGGGCATTCGCATCCGAACCCTTGATGGAGGACATTTTAGCAGCTAAAGCGCCGGTGGTGGCGTATCCGTTGAGTTGCGTCTCGGTGGCCTTAGACCGACCCAATTGCAAGCTGAGAATTGAGGGCCATTCGGAAGACTAAAGCTGCGAAAGGAAAAACGGTTCACCGTTAACGGTTCGAGCACATTATACAATGTTAAACCGCGATTCGGCGCCGTTTCCGATTCGGTTTAGCGAGGACTAATGGGTGACGGGTTAGCTATCAAAAGTTAAACCGCCAAAAGAGACAGAATCGAAAAATCTACTAAGTATGGATGAAACAGATTTCACATGCGAATGGAAGTACTTTAGATCTACGAAGTTTGATGAGGAAAATTTCTACGAGCCTCATAAAGAGCAGGAAGGTTCGGGCATTCTAAACTAGAGGATCGAACAAAAGAAAGATGCATAAAGAGTTAAGGCGACGGCGGAGCGATCACCCTTACGAGATGTATGGTACGGTTGAGTAAATGACGGCCATGGCGGAGCAGGTATGAAGAAGCTGCGATGAAACACTTATGAACTACGAGATGAACAGGACTCAGATGAGATCTAGGGTTTGAAGAGGGACCTTACCTGATGAGCAAAACCGCGGAGGAGCGCCGAGAACCTCTAATATGATCAGGTTGATGCAGCGGCCCAGCGCTGACGCGGCGTTGGAAGGTCGGAGGCGATGGCGGAGCTTCAGGGCTGGAGCGCCGCGAGGAAGGAGAAGAGCGGAAGAAGAAGAGAAAGGGGCCTGCCGGTCTATTTATAAGGAACCGGGGCAATTAACAAGCACGAGAATCGAGGAGTCAAAAGTGGCGGACGGCGCAGCGGTCGCCTCGATTTCCGGGATAGCATTAAATGAAAGGGAATCTTATTGTTTGGATTTCTTTATTAAAGATGACATCAAGGCGCCCTGTTGCGGTGGTCGGAGGATGACGTCACGGCGGTTCAAGCAGATGGCGGTTTATAGAGTTTCCTGAAGATGTTGAAGATTAACATGAACCGGTTCAAGTCAATCTGGGGCCTAATGTTGGGGATATAACTCTCGAGTGTAAACCATACGAAGGGCGGGTTACCCTAAATCCATGATCGGGGCCCACGGAGGAGGCCCAAAGCCCAGAGGCGGATTAGGATCCATTCATGTAAACCGCCTTAGTCTTGTAACTTGAGTCAGTAAGATAGAGAGAAGATCCGAGCGGACACTTGTATGAGCGGATCGGGACTCTCAGAGACCGGCCAAGGCGTCAACCCGTGTAAATAAGGGGCGACCGGTGGCGGGTTAGGACAGACAATTCGAGGCTTAGCGAAGCTATTGCTCCCTAGTCGCGAAATCACATCAATCCCATCACAACTAGACGTAGGCTTTTCCTTCATCGAAGGGGCCGAACTAGTATAACTCCCGTGTCTTTGTGTCCGCTTTAACCCCTCTAAGTTAACCCGTACGATGGCCCTGCAACTAAGTCCTTTCACGAGGACATCTGCCGTGACAATTCCACGACATCGCCCCTTGCTGCCAATTCACGGTTATAAACATGTCTGTTTTTTGATCATAATCGAATGCGCCCGCCTGCTCGCGTTGTCATCCCATCCATGGGCGTCCACTGTGCTAAAGGTTACTGCTTCCTGTTTCAATCTCCCCTTATTACCCCCTTATTACGCTTATCCCTGACCTTATCACTTATCAATTTGTCAGATTGTGCTCCAGCTCAAAAGGTGCTTGAAGTTTTGATGGAAAGGGCCACCATTGATTCGTTTCTTCAGAATTCTTGCTACTCCCATGGTAAACAAACTTTCATCTCTTAGTTATCTTATTGAAGTTGGATGAGCACATGCATCTTCTATTACTCTACTTCCTCCATTCCTAAATATAAGTGTTTTTAGAGATTCCAATATGGACTACATATGGAGTAAAATGAGTAAATATACACTCTAAAATATGTCTATATACATCCGTATGTAGTCCATATTTAAATCTCTTAAAAGACTTATATTTAGGAATGGAGGGAGTACTTTTGATGTTTGGAGGAAGCTTCCATCTTTAAATTTAATTAGTTACATTGGATGAGCATACACCTTCTATTTATTTCCATGTGTAGATAACATCAAGTGCATAGGAATTTGCTCACCAGATTCCACCGTGCAATTATTTGCTCATGCAGATTAGGTACAAACAAACCTTTCCATCTGTAGATAGCATAGGAATTAGCTGCCCAGAATCTTCCATCCAATGTATTAGCCCAGTCAGATTGTCTATAAACCAATACAACACTACATGCTTCCTTTGGAGGCTATTTACATTTATATTATTTGCAAACATGGATAGCTAGCTCTGAAAATTGTTCGAGCTATCCTCGTAGGCACGTAGTCTCATGTTCTGTTTCTCACAGCTAGCATGCACAACCTTACAGGTTAAACCATTGCAATATTGATTCAGCACATGCAGGACATTGCCAACCATGCATGCAAGATTCTCATGAACTATATTAATAATTTAGTTCTTTACTAGTGACTCTCACTAGTTATTGTAATTTTTCTCTCTCTTTTAGACACTCGATGTAATAAGTGTGCGATTGCACTCTGTTATAAATCCTCAAGTATTGTGTGTGTCAGCACTACCGATCCAGGGATGACACTTATGCACAGAGATTTGACCGTCTGAGGTCGGATCGCTACACATTACTTGTTGTCCTGGCATAGATCAACTCCTCTGGAAAAAAATGCAAATGAACTCCAAGGGGTTGAATAAGAACAAGTGCAAAGCAAAGCTTATTCCATTTTTTGGTTTGGGGGCTTTCGAAAACTAACTTGCAATCTAAAAATCACAAAGGCAAAAGCAAATAAAAACCAAAGTGTTGGAACAAACCAACAAGAGTGTTTTGAAGCTCCTCGAAATTAAGTACAACCTCATTATAATTTATTCAAATACCACCACATCTTGCTGTAGAAGTGGTGGTAACCTCCCCCAAGCTTAGGCTCTTGCAAGCCCAAACCGGTGAGATTATTGTGGCGGTTACTCAGGAGCCCACTCTTGGCTCCAGTTGGAGAAGTTCATGTTCATGTAGGCGGACATGCTTCCCACGGACGATGTGAGGTTGCTCATATCATCAATAGAGCCCTGAAGGTTGTTGAGGTCCACGTAGGTGGTGTAGTCTTGTTGGGGCTCTTCCTCCTCTTCATCAGGTGGCGAGTTCTTCTTCATCTACTTGTTCAGGTTTTGGCCCTTCTTGGTCAAAATCTGCATCTACTTCCTGTGCAACATAATGCAATTGTCCATTATCGACGGAGAAATGGTTAGGCATAGGTGTGGGTAACAAGTACGCCACTCCAGGGATTTTGGTACAATGACTGCCATTATGAACTACTACCATACCAGCGCTAGTAAGAACACGAATGTTACAAGGTTGTTACTAACAATGGGATGGAAATGACTGCAGTGAAGGACAAGGGAGTTGGACAACATGGTGATCACTCCTCCGCACACGATATATCCTTGTGCATGATTTTCTTGATGCGCGAGGTGTAGCAAAAGTATTGCCCATAGGTTGGGTGAATATCCGACGTCCTAGTTTGCTGCTTTCCGAGAACTAGCATGTTCTCGTCATTCACCTTCGAAACTTCTCCTCATGCATGCAACGAGTTAGTGATAACATACTAGAAATAACGTATAGCGGGACTTTCAATGCAACTTGCTCTTTGCCTAGAGCCACTGTGACTCATCTGAATAAAGGATTGCCTTGGGTGCGGGTCAGTGAAATCATAAATATATCTAATATCAGCATCATTGTCGGGGAAGCCAAAGTAGTTACACCAATCAACAAAAATGATGTTAAAGTCTTGGTCAACGAGAAAGAAAGTGATCCTCTCCTCCTCATATGTGATTGGCACTAACCCAACATTGTGCAAGAGAGTACTAAGAAAATCGAGCGTCAATCGTTCGTAATTCTCACATCCCTGATAAAGAAAATGGTGCAACTCGGCATTATGAAAAAGAACATTAAAATCATGAATGATACCTAGCTTGACGAGAGTATTCGCACAAGCCCATTTAGTTGCTTTGATCTTCCTTGTAGTGAGCTTCTGGAACTTCTTCCTTTCCACGGTCGGTGAAGACGATCCCCTGAGTGAACACTTGTTGCGGTTGTGCGGGGATGAACTTGAATCACCGCGTACGCAAGAAGACCTCCGTATAAACATCTACAAAACAGTTTTTCAGTCCAACATAATGAAACAATAGTGATCCTATGATACTCACAACATCATACTCCTCTAAAAACATCACAAAATCCATGCCAAACTCAAGTTTGAATAAAAAATGTGCATCTCCTAGTCATGGCAATTCTAGGCATGTAGAACACGGATTCGCAAAAAATAAGTTGGGGTCGGAGGAGAAACATACCGTAGATCAATCACACCGAAGGATTTGAACTGAAAACAAAGGAGTAGAGAGATCAGGCAAACTTTTGCTAGGGTTTGGAGAGGTTTGGAGGAAGAAGAAGAAGAAGGAGAGAGAGAGAGAGAGAGAGGAAGGGAGAGATGGGGGTGAAATACCTCCTTCCTCGGGCCTATTGGAGTTGCCGGCACGAAAAACGACTGCTCATACGGGCGCAAGCGCCCGCATGGAACGTCTTCTTCAGGCTGGTCATAGTGGGAATAACATAGGTAATAACATACATGCCACATAAGCAAAGAAGATGATGTGTCACGTAATTAATGAAGAGAGATGTAAATAGAGTAACATAATATGTTACCATCACATAGCGCTTTCCAATGCAAAATGAGTCTACAAAGCAATAAATGAAGATTCATATGTTATCACACTTATGTTACTCCCCACTATGAAAGTAGTAATATAGACTAGTAACATATGCATGTTACTAGTCTAAGTTACTCCCCACTATGACCAACCTCAGATCGGTTAACTCACCTTTGCATGTGTGCAGATGAAACGACTACTGAAACGAGCATCGGCGTCTGTTTCAAATGTTGTCGCTCGTTTTGTTCTTTTTTTGCTCCTGGTCGAAGATGTCAAACGACCACTCGAACGGGCGCATGCGCCCGTTTGGAATGCCGTCGAACGCTCTGGACTCATCGATGGTTTCTACATAGAGTCAAAATGACCGCATAAAAAAGCGTGTGTGTGCCCATTTGATACGCCGTCCTTCACTCTCTTGCCTCTCGCGTTGTTTTGCACTAGAACCTCCTGCAGGTCAAATGACCGCCCGTACGACCGCCCCGGTCGCAGGAAGGGCCTTTTTTGTCTCTTTCTTCTGAAACTTGTATTTTTCTTTGTTTTCCTGCGGTGTTAGTTCCATAGCAATACATAGACATATTTTCACGCATTCAAACATCAATCTAGCATATAAATCATCGTGCACAAGGCTAGGCCTTCATTGGAACAACTCTTCCAAACTCACTTCTTCACATGAAACTTCAATCACTCGTTCATTAAAAACAAAAAATAAAAACTTACTTGTCCACTTATTTTGACTTTATTATTACGTTGACACATTTTATTATTTTTGCAAACATTTAGTTATTAAAGTAAGAATATTTATTTTGACTTTACTATTACGTTGAGACATTGTATTATTTTTGAAACATTTAGTTATTAAAGTAAGAGTATCTATTTTGACTTTATTATTACGTTGAGACATTTTCTTATTTTTTGAAACATTTAGTTATTAAAGTAGAATATTTTTTGACTTTATTATTACGTTGAGACATTTTATTATTTTTTGAAACATTTGGTTATTAAAGTAAGAATAATTTTTTTGACTTTATGATTATGTTGAGAAATTTTATTATTTTTTGAAACATTTAGTTATTAAATTAAGAATATTTATTTTGACTTCATTATTACATTGAGACTTTTTTCATTTTTTGTATCTTTTTATAGTGCTTAGACCAACATTGTGTCGGACACTTCCCAGTCAAAACCAAAGGGGCAACGGCCCCCTCGCCCCACTCGCCCACTCCAGTCATTCCCCTTCGAAGTCGCCACCCTCTCCTCTCGATCCCTTTTCTCCCGACGGTGGTCGCCAGCTGATTCCAGCGATTTTCAGCGTTCTCCGGTCCTGAGGTACACATATGTGCCTCCCTCTCTCAATGTCGAGTGAAATGGTCCGTTTGGATTTGTTTTTAATTAGAGGTGTGATTGGCATCCCCTATGCTAGGGTTTCGGCAACGACAACAGATCGATGATGAAGACCGATGGCAACGGATTAGACAAAGAAAGACGGAGTACGATGTCGACCCTCGGCTCCAACCCAGGTGAGCATATCATCCCTCCCTCTTTTTCTATAGTTCATTGCCACTTTAATTTTGCTTAGGATCCGAAACAAATGGAAGTTTACTTAGGTCATGGCCACTATAATTTTGCTTAGGATCCGAAACAAATGGAATTTTGCTTAGGTCATAGCCACTGTAATTTTGCTTAGGTCATGGTCACCCTCGGCTCACTGTAATTTGTGCCTTGAATTAGATGTTATCTAGTTAATTAATTAGATGCTATCAATTTATAAAATGTTCTATTCACTTGTGGTATTTGTTATCCTCCTAGTAATTCACTGTTATTCAATATTGCTAGTTCAGTGCCAAAACAGTGCCAACATATGCAACATTGGAACTACTTTTCATTGGTGTCAATATTCACTAATATGAAATTCCAAAAAATACCATGGCATTTAGGTCATGGACAAAACAGTGCCATGTGCTTTCTGCCACGTGCCTTGATCTTATGTTAGGACATGGGTGCTTGTATATGTTTTGCATATTATCTTTTGTGCTTCTATTCACTTGTGGTATCTTGATAATAGTATGTGTAGAAAATGTCATGTATTCTTGATCATAGTATGTGTTTGTATGTGTAGAAAATGCCATGTATTCTCGATCATAGTATGTGTTTGTATGTGTAGAAAATGCCATGTATTATTCTTGATCGTGTACGACGTGTTTGTAGGTCATGGCCAATTCTGGAGACAACAACGAGTCGGTGTACAATGTGGACATGGTTAACAAAGATCCCTTAGATGTTGAGCACTATAGCATCAATAGCCTACAACGGGCAAATGACGAGCTAAAGGTGGAGATTAAAGAGGTGCACATGAAGATTGTTCCTCTCGTTAAGAAGACTAATGAGCTGAGAGCATCTCCAGCCGCGTCCCCAACGGGCCCCCCAAACGCCATTTTTTAGCGCCGACGCTGAACATTCGTCCCAGTCGCACCCCCAGGAGTCCTTTTTCGCCGGTTAGGCCCAAAACTGGCGCCAGCGGACCCAGGCCGAACCCGGTTATTGGGGGCGCCTGGGGGCGCCGGGGAAACTGATTTTGGTGGGGATGGGAATGGGCTCGCCGATTCAGCGACACGCCGCTTTGTCGTCCTCGTCGCCTCTGTTCCCGCGGGAATCAATGCCAAGGCTACCGCGCTGTCGCGCCGGTCAGCCTTCCATTGATGCCTCACAGGCGGCGCAGTGAAGGCGCCGCAACGCGTGTCTCGCCTGCTCCCGCCACGCGGCAACCGGCGGGCAGCTTCTCACCGCCCCGCTTCTGCTATAAAAGCCGATCTTCCCACCGGTGAACGCCACAATCGCCACAACTCGCCACCTCTCTCGCCTCGTCTCGCCAAATAAGCCACTCTCACCCCCCCCCCGCCGACGAGCAATGGCCGAGGGTTACCTAGGCGACACCGTAGCGGCGAACAGCTTCGGCCGACGCCATCTGCATGAGGACAAGGCGCGCCTCCTCTACTAGGTCGACTACCCGGCGCCCCTGGACATGCGGGTGCCGGGCTCGAGGAGGCTAAGCGCCGGCGGCGTCCCGGTGCCCCCAGTGCCCAACGGGCTGAACGGCGGGCCAAGATCGCGCGCATCCATTCGACATTGTCGGAGGCGCAGCAGAACGAGCCGAGGTACACCGGCGACAGCCACACACTATGGACGATGTACTTGGACCGCCGCCACGCCTACGAGGTCGCCTCGCAAACGGCGTCAACCCCCGCGGCTACCTCAACGCCGACGGGCGGCGCGAATGGTGGGGTGTGCCAGGCCGCACCCTCGAAGCCGTCCTCGACCACATGGAGACCGGCAACACGCTGCGCCTCGAGTACCCGGCGCCCCCGTCCTTCTCTCGCCACCGCGGGAGTTCCTGGACGCTGCGGTGAATGGAGGCGGCGACCTCCTCGCCATCGGGTTCCGGTTCTCTTTCCACTGGGTCGCCGGTGCTCCGCCCGTCAAGTCGGAGCCGCAGGAGACGCCGCTTGGGTACTGCACCCGCAGTGGTGCCCTCGTCATCAACGAGGGCGGCCGCCCCTCCCCTCGCTCCCTTTGCCTCGTATGGCCGAAGACCGAGCCGGGGTTGCTACCCGTCGAGAAGGAGCACGCGGAGATGGCCGCCATCGACGAGACTGCCCTCAGGTGGGCGAAGGCGGACTACGTCCGCGAGCAGGTGGAGCGCCAGCGATGGGCCTACAAGGAGATCAAAGCTCGGCGCCGCAGACACGATGATGGAGGCGTCGTCATCCTCGATAGCGACGACGAGGACGCGCCCGGGCCGTCCAACCCCCCGCGTGTCGGCGACCCTGGTCAGGGGTGTAGCAGGGACGGTGGCGGCTCCTGCGGGACGCTGGGTGGCGGAGGTGATGACAACGACGACGACGGTGGCAGCAACTACACCCGGTACTACAGGCTCATCGGCGGGCGGCGGCAGCGGCGTAGTAGGGCTAGGCGTAGTTGTTTTTTGTTTTTTGTACAAATTTGAATGAAATCGCCGAGTTTGTGCCTTGTTTCCGCCGATTTGGGGGGCGACCTGGGGGCGTCGATTGGGAACACAATCGCCCCCACACCAAAATTAAATGTCGGTTCGGCCCCAGACGGCGCTTTTTCGCCATCCTAGGGGGGAGGGCGGCTGGAGATGCTCTAAGAGATGAGATGGATAAGCTCATCGAGGATCGGGATAAACTAAAGGAGGAGAGAAAATATCTCAGGGTAGAGAGGATTGACCTCAAGATGGACATAAATCATTTCAAAAGAGATGAAGAGGGCAATAGAAAGAAGCTTCGCCAGCTTAGCGTAATCCTTGATGAAGAGTAGTTTTTTAACTAGCTAGTCTATCTTATTAGTTGATGATGATCGAGTAACTAGAGTTGATGAGCAACTTTTGCGAAGTTTAATTCACCTGTTAAGTTCATGAGCATCTTCTGTTAATGAGTATCTGATGACCTGACCTTGCCAACTAAAAGAGGGATTCCCAGAGCCTTCCACTGAAGACAAGTATAGGGGATCAATCATAGTGCTTTTGATAAGTAAGAGTGTTGAACCCAACGAGAAGCAGAAGGAAATGACAAGTGGTTTTCAGCAAGGTATTTTCTGCAAGCATTGAAATTGTCGGTAATAGGTAGTCTGATAGCAAGATAATCTGTAACGAGCAAGTAACGGTAATGGTAAATAAAGTGCAGTAAGGTAGCCCAATCCTTTTGTGGCAAAGGACAGGCCAAAACAGTATTATGATAAGCAAAGCGTTCTTGAGGGTACACGGGAATTTCATCTAATCACTTCCATCATGTTGGTTTGATTTATGTTCGCTACTTTGATAATTCACTACAAGAAATATGTCAACTAGTGACCTTCTGTCAGTGACCCTGGAAGAATTGGTCATAGATCTATGACCATTTCAGACCAATTGGTCAAAAGCTGTTCGGGGGGCTCCAAACCCTAAACCATTGCGACCATTTTGATCAGAAATGTCGTAATTTCCTTACACGAAATGGTCATAAAGCAAACAGCGCTAGTCCGCTGTCTTATTTCTAGTTGTTAACGACCAATATAGATGGTCATAGCCTTGTAAATTGTGATGGGGTGCGATGACTAGGCGCCATCTCATCAGTTTTGCCTATGTGTCATGTCCATGTGTCAATTTTTGCCCTAGGTTGTGAAGCAACCTATATTTCTGTTATTCCAAAAATTCCCAAAAAAATCTCATAAATTGTTTGGATCATATCTTCATCAAATATTTCAAAAACCTTCCTTGCCTAGTTCAAAAATAATTCAACAATATTCATTTTCCTATTCTGTTCAGAGCAGCACTTTGTGAAGGAAGTACCACTTTGGCATGTCCAAATAGTATCCATTTTCTATAGTGCTTTCCTATGCCCAAATAACCATCCTACACCAAATGCCAGCTCAATCCATTCATTATTTTGAGCCCAGCTTCAACATTCGTATATATGTCCAGTGTGGTACTTTGCAAAGCAAGTACCACCTAGGCTCCTCCTTTGAGCTGAAAATTTGTGAAGACGGTCTTCTTAGTAACTGATCATCTGCAGCCAAAACTCACGCCCATTAGCCATGTACATTTCCCGTACCGCTAATCAAACACTTGGCTGCTAATTCATGTTTGAGCATCGATCGGTCTCCTCGTGAGAATCTTATGTTGTAATTTTCTTCCTATCACCTACCTGGGGAGTGCCCAACCCACTAGACATGCCTAGGCCTCCCAGAACACATGGCAACGCCATGGTCACGCTTGATGACCACTTGGCGAGCATCTTGAGTTCTGGCGCTCTAGAGTTGGGGCCCTCGGCCACCGCCCAAACCTCGACGTATCACCACAAAACCATGTATTTATGATAAAATAGGTACTTATGTAACTAGAAATGATTTTTGGAAAAATAAATAGCAAACTATGAGGCAGATGTAGTTCAAATTTGACCCGCTTCCAGCTGAATCGGCGGAAATTTGTCTTTTTCACGAGAGGTGGATCAAAACTTTTTGCACCCAACCATTTTTTCAATTGTGCATTAAATATGTCCTAGTATTTTATAAAATTGATTTGGTCCAATTTTGCAACAATTATTTGGGAGGTCCTTCACAAAAGAACCTCCTTTTGGGCACTCAAAAAATGAAAAATGGTTTTTTCGTCCAAAGAAAATGAAAAGTTCCTTAGGCAACATTGTTTGCCATTCCAATATGCACCCTTGTGCACAATATGAGATCATTTGAACAAACTATGCCATGAATGTGGCCATAAGATTGATCATTTGGCTTGAGAGCCATTGATCTCCATACGTGATAGCTCGTTTCTGAGAACACTTTTTTAAAATAATTGCCGTATTACAAGTTTGTTATTTTTCCTGGAAACTTGGTCACATATAATGACACAATGCGAAGGTTTCCCAATTTTTTGATTTTTTTTGAATTTTTATGCCCGTTTCAAAATGTGGTTAAAACGGCGGGAATGACCGTTCCTAGCTAGTGGTTGAATCTTGGATTTTTTTTTTTGGTGTTTCTCTGATTAAAGAGATACTTATGTACCTAGAAATGATTTTTGGAAAAAATAAATAGCAAACTATGACGCAGCTGCAGTTCAAATTTGACCCGCTTCCAACTGTATCGGCGGAAATTTGTCTTTTTCACGAGAGGTGGATCAAAACTTTTTGCACCAACCATTTGGTCAATTGTGCATTAAATATGGCCTAGTAATTTATAAATATGATTTGGTCCAATTTTGCAACAATTATTTGGGAGGTCCTTCACAAAAAAACCTCCTTTTGGGCACTCGAAAAATGAAAAATGGTTTTTTCGTCCAAAGAAAATGAAAACTTCCTTAGGCAACATTGTTTGCCATTCCAATATGCGCCCTTGTGCACAATATGAGATCATCTGAACAAACTATGCCATGAATGTGGCCATAAGATTGATCATTTGGCTTGAAAGCCATTGATCTCCATACGTGATAACTCGTTTCTGAGAACACTTTTTTAAAATAATTGTCGTATTACAAGTTTGTTATTTTTCCTGGGAACTTGGCCACATATAATGACACAATGCGAAGGTTTCCCAATTTTTTGATTTTTTCTTAAATTTTTTATGCCCGTTTTAAAATGCGGTCAAAACGGCGGGAATGACCGTTCCTAGCTGGTGGTTGAATCTTGGATTTTTTTTTGGTGTTTCTCTGATTAAATAGATACTTTTGTGCCTAGAAATGATTTTTGGAAAAAATAAATAGCAAACTATGAGGCGATCATGAGTTCAAATTTGACGCTCCAACTAAATCGGTGGAAATTTGTCTTTTCACCAGAGGTGGATCAAAACTTTTTACACCCAACCATTTGGTCAATTGTGCATTAAATATGGCCTAGTATT
Organism: Aegilops longissima; assembly: GCA_021605205.1. NCBI lineage: Eukaryota > Viridiplantae > Streptophyta > Magnoliopsida > Poales > Poaceae > Aegilops > Aegilops longissima. The sequence continues at coordinate 155,799,542 of CM038682.1, forward strand.
TTATAAAAATGATTTGGTCCAATTTTGCAACAATTATTTGGTAGGTTCTTCACATAAAAACCTCATTTGGGGCACTCGAAAAATGGAAAATGATTTTTTCGTCCAAAAAAATGAAAATTCCCTTAGGCAACATTGTTTGCCATTCCAATATGCACCCTTGTGCACAATATGAGACCATTTTTTTGATTTTTTTTCATGTGTAAAAGTAGAAGAAAAACAAAAGGAAAGGCACAATTATATGTGCTCTATTCTCATTGGTGGGTTTAGTTGTCACATGGATCGATGACATGGCGCCCATCCATCCGTCCAACTCTCCATCCAACCATCCATCCGCAGCCCAAACCCTAACCCGCACCCACATCCTCCTCCCTCAGCTCCTCGCCGCCGCCACCTCCTCCCAGATCTCCCTCTCCCCAAGCCAGACCTCCTTCTCTCTGCCATCCCAACCCCGCCGCCGGCCTTCCCCCATCCCAGCTACCGACGACCTCCTCATCGCCCCCAGCGCCGACCATCCTCCCTTCCACCACCCCTCCTGTCCGAGTCGCCCCTCGCGACCAAATCTCGCGAGCCAATTCCCCTCCACTCCCCGCACCCCCACGCGCGTGATCCAGGCGGAGATGGACGCCGCCGCCGCCGCCGTCGCCCCCCATCCCCACCGTCGACGGCAACCACCTCCTCGAGCAGGCGAGGCGTATTGGCGGCCTTGGCCATGCCGATCTAGCAGACACAGCCTCGATCCGGAGGGAGGGAGTTGGCAGCCATGGTGATGGGGGGCGCCTCCCTCCTCCCTCCCCTCGACGCCCTCCATGGTGATGGCTCTGTTCCCTCGATGCCCGGCGGTCATCCCCCTTAGGCCACCCGCCCAACTTCGTCCTCCCGCAGCAGCTCACCCGCCCCTCCTCCTCCTCCTCCCCGACACGCCTCTTCTCGTCGTCGTCCACAGGTACGTCTGAACCGCCTCCTCCTCCCGCCGATCCTTCGCTTCCCCGTGGCCCTGGGCCGGCACTGGTGGTCGTCGTTGGCTGATGGATAGCTCGTTTCCTGGCTCCCGCAGGCGATTCCAGCATGGTGTTCGTCGGCTCCGCGGACACCTTCGAGGACATCCATGCCAAGGTGCAAGGTGCGACGCCGATCCCCTCCCTTTTCGCCCTAGCTTTTCTACCGATTCTTCACACTGTTGTTGACAGTACTATGCGTGTGTAAGTTTCCCTCTCACGTGTGTTGCCTTTTGCAGTGGAGAAGCTCCCCGTCGTCTTCTACTACACGGTTGTCTGGTGTGGGTCGTGTAAGTGCCGTCTCCGTGCCATGAATTGGGATTTCAGTGTGTGACTGGAGAGAGCTATTGTTCTGTTGTTTGGTGTTGCAGGTTGGGCGATGGCACCTGTGATCGAGAAGATGAGCAGGCAGTACCCCAAGATACCCGTGTACAAGGTGGACATCGACATCGTGATTAGGGACTGTTTTACAACACATCATCCTCTATTTTTACACGCAGTTGTAGAAGAAAATACTTTTACTTATTGCAAGTCGCGTCTGTCATGCGTATGTTATGAATTCAGAAACTATAACATGTTTTTTTGCCATGGTGGAGTAAACTGAACAATTAAGTTGCTAGTTCAGTATGTGAGTTGCATCATGAGATGCTGCTGATAAGAGAGAGGCACTCTCTCCGTTGTATTTTCTGTTTATTGTCTTTAGTTAATGCGTCCCCATGTCTTGGTAGGTAATCAGTATCATGTCCATGTTGATGTCATGCGATGCTGCTGATAAGTCTGAAATTTTGCGTGCCCAAAATCTAGGCGTCCCAGTTTAATTGGGCAGCACTTACTGTCGTTGTAGCTACGCTTCTGGTTGTTGCGAGAAAATCCTCGCTTCTGGGTGCGAGAAAATGGTCTTGCGGTCTTAATTTTTTGATCCAGTGGATTAGGGTCAGATATCATGTAATGTTGTGATGTTTGCTTATTAGGTATGTGCATTGATCTATTCTTGCTAGATGTGCAACAACGAATTGAGAGATATGATATTGATTCCTTTCTTGTTCAGTGTAAATTTATTACATAAACATGTGAAGGGCACTATGACTGTAGCAGAGTTGGTGATATGATACTGATTCCTTTCTTGTTCAATGTAAATTTAATTTGAGGAGAGTTGGTGATAAACACTTACAAGTTCATGAATAACTAAGCAACTGTCATGCTGAAAAAACACTTCCTGCTGTAGATTATTAATCTTAATGTCCATGAGTATAGTACGACTCCATATTTGGCAACCACATGTCACAAGAACACCTTGAGACCGTTATTCGCTAAATACCTGTTACTTTTGTTATTCTTTGTTCTATCTTGTTCTGCCTTGTCCTTTTCTAATTGGGGAAAAGCAATAATCCTGTTTGGCTTTTGCTCAAGCAAATTTTTATGTATGTACTATTTTCCCCCTGATCAAGTAGTTGATTGATCTGAATATACACATATGATGTAACACTGGACATGAAGTACATCACAAGGGTCAAGGATTAGGAAGGCTACCCTGCCATGGCAACTCGTCAACAAGGCCAACGGAGAGGCTCTCTATGCTTTTGACAGCTTGAAGTACATAAGCGCTGAGCTGTGGCAGGTTATTGCTATGAAGTTCAGTGACTTGCACATCGCTGCATTATGTTCTTTTTACTTCCAGAGCTACAGTGCTCTCATACTATCATTGCATTGCCTGCTGTTCTTGCTGCATACCTATATCTCAAGTATTTTAGATTTCCTGCTAGTTGCATATCTGCACTTCACTGTACGTACGTCGTGTTGGATCTCAGTCCAGAATCCAGATCCATAGCTTGTACTGCAACTAATGTGTCATGCGTTTTGTGGCAGCAACAGCAGCTAGCAGGAGCAATTCTCTTGCTGGTATGCATGTATGCCTCTGCTTTGGTCTTACTGCATGTGAGCTCGGTTGTGTCCGTTGACACAGTGTAGCTATTCTGTTCCTGTAGATTTGGGGTGGGGGAGGGGGGATCTTTGCCCACTTAAATTACTTTTATGTGCTCATCGAATTGGATGGTTGCTCTGGTGTGAATCATACTAGTATGCACTAGCAGCAATCTGTCAATGTTTGCTACTGGAAAATCAATTTGCATTAACTTTTAAACTCGAAACTGTTCCTTTTCTGTTTGATTCAAGCTTACTCTCGTTATAATGTATTGTGTAGTTGTTGTTTCAAACTGTTTTGCTACAAGTACCATAATTTGCATTGAAGATATTGTATTCTGTTGCTGTATCATTGTTTAATAAAACCACAGCATGATGCTCACATGAGATATCCACATGTTTCTATGCTGTTTGATTCAAGCTTACTCTCGTTATAATGTATTCTGTTGCTGTTTTGCTACAAGCTGTGTGTTGATTTGATAACAGGAGTTTCCTTGTCCTGGTCCTATACTGCATTTTGACTCCTATGTTTCCGTGCGCGTGTGTTTAATTGATGTTGTTTCAACTTTGAACTGCTTCTGCATATGGCCTATACTGCAATTGAGATTTAAATTTGTGGTTGTTCCTCTTTTACACATGCTCAAGTGTGAAGTGTGATGCAAGTGTGAAGCCGTGAAGTGTGAAGCTGTCAAGTTCTACTTAGTGAAGAGTAGCATATTGTAGCATATATGTGTTGTAAAGATTGTAATAGATTTATTTAGTGGTATATTTGATGAAATTTATGTGTTCTTTTTTATTATGTATGTGATCTGAAAACTTGTGAAATGGAAACTTGACCAATGGGCCCACTTATGAAAATAATCTGTCAAATTTGTACATTTCTGACATGTGGGACCAATTTGAGAGATGATCATGACAAGTGGGACCCATCTGACTAGTGGGACCAGCTTGAATATATAATGGCTGGAAATAGAAAAGCAATAAATAATAAAAGGCCACGGGCCAACAATAAAAAAGGCTACAACGTTGGGCTTGGCCAATGAAGCCAACCAGAATTAACAAGGAAAAAATAATATAAGGCTGAATTAATGGGCTCCGGCCCATGTAAAACACCTAATCGGACCGGGCTGATTCTTGTGCCAGATTAGATTGCCACGTCGGATGCCTACATGGCCTGAGGAGGCTGCTAGTGACCAAAACAAAACAGTAGGCCTATTTTGGTCAGAGCGTCACGACCTTCTCACGAGAAGGTCGTTAATTTCGATTCTGACCTTGACTTTTGACATTCTGTTTTTGGTCACAAAAAGGTCGCAAATGAAAAACAATGACCTTTCAGTGACCAATAGTCAAGGTCACAAGTTGACATATTTCTTGTAGTGATTTGATATGTGGATAGACCGATGCTTAGGTGTTGTTCTTACTTGAACAAACCTCCTACTTATGATTAACCCCCTCGCAAGAATCTGCAACTACGAGAAAAATATTAAGATAAAATCTAACCATATCATTAATCTTTTGGATCCAAATCGGTCCCTTATGAAGTAGCGCATACACTAGGGTTTAAGCTTTTGTGACTCTAGCAACCTATCATCTAATAACTACTCCACAATGCATTCTCTTAGGCCCAAATATGGTGAAGTGCCATGTAGTCGACGTTCACATGACACCACTAAGGGAATCACAACATACATATCATCAAAATATCAAACACATATCAAGTTCACATGATTACTTGCAACATGACTTCTCCCGTGACCTCAAGAACAAAAGTAACTACTCATAAATGATAATCATGCTCAAGATCATAGGGGTATTAAATAGCATAATCGATGTGAACATATAATCTTCCACCAAATAAACCATATAGTAATCAACTACAAGATGTAATCAACACTACTAGTCACCCACAAGTACTGATCTGAGGTTCCGGTACAAAGATTGAACACAAGAGATGAACTAGGGTTTGAGAGGAGATGGTGTTGTTGAAGATGTTGATGGAGATTTCCCTCCCAAAGATGAGAGGGTTGTTGGTGATGACGATGACGATGAGTTCCTCCTCCGGGAGGGAAGTTCCACCCGTGGAATCGCTCTGCCGGAGGGTAAAAGTGCTCCTGCCCAAGTTCCACCTCGAGACGGCGGCGCTTCGTCCCGAAAGTCCCCCTCTGATTTTTTTTCTTGGTCAAAATGACCTATATACCAGATGATGGGCACCGGAGATGCGCCGAGGAGGGAACAACACACCAGGGCGCGCTTGGGGGCCCAGGCACGCCCTGGTGTCTTGTGCTCACCAGGGTGTCCCCCTCCGGTAGTTATTTGCTCCAGTATTTTTCATATATTCCAGAACAATTCTCTGTAAATTTTCAGCTCATTTGGAGATGTGCAGAATAGGTAACTCTGACTTAGCGTTTTCAGGTCCAGAATTCCAGCTGCCGGCATTCTCCTTCTTTGTGTAAACCTTGCATATTATGAGAGAAAAGGCATTAGAATTACTCCATAAAGCATTATTATGCATAAAAATAATATAAATAATAGTAGGAAAACATGATGCAAAATGGACGTATCAACTCACCCAAACTTAGACCTTGCTTGTCCTCAAGCGAACACCGAAATCGAAAAACATGTCTGCACGCTTAGAGAGAGAGGTGTCGATAAAAACAAAATACGGACATAGAAGCATCATGCATATTATTATAACAGCAACAAACTTTAACATAAAACTTGATCACACAACTTTATCATATAGCTTCTCATGAACAAGTAACAATTCATCACAACATTGAAGTATAAAGCATAATGCTCTTTTTGGATGTTGATATTCAAGGCCTTGGAATTGAATTGGCCCCAATATCAAATCCTCCCGACTTTGATATTGACATTGCACCCGAATTCTGGTGTTTGGATGTTCACAGAATTGACATCTGGAATTTGCATGAGAGGGCCAATTGCAAAGCGTGTTTGGATGGCCAATGTGTACATTGGAATTGGTTATTGTCATAGGATGCACATTGTACTTCTATGTAAATTTTTAGTTAAATTCTATGCATCATGTGAATATATTTTTTAATGTTTAAATTTAAAGAATACAACCACAACACTTGCAAAAAAAAGCGTTACTTGCACAAAAAAGGGCATCACTACTTATACAACAACTTTTTCTTCCACAGCCAAATACAGTACAACTATCCCGAGCTACTCTTTGTGAGTTAAGGTATGCCATCCAGACAACTACACAATAATTAAGTAATTATGCATCAATTTGTACAACATATATCAATCAATCAAGATAATGTATGTTCAGTCAAGCATCGGAAGGACTGGAAGCAAAATTTGTATCAACATCACACGTTTATAACAGACCAATATCACACACAAACCACATCAAGTACTTTGGATCTGCCTGCTGGGGAACAAAGCTCAAATCGATTGACCTGCAGAAGACAGTTGTTTTTCAGAACATCAGCACATAGTGTGGGGGTTTGAAGGGATCAGGGGATTGGGTTTTCTGCCTAGGAAAGGGAGGGGGCTAGTGAGACGGACGCACGGGGAGGGACGGGAGCCATATGCCATGGGGGCATGCGCGCGGTGGTGGGTCAGGCCAACGACGACCAGTGGGACGGACACACGGGGAGGGAGGACGGGCTCGCAAGGAGGGAGGCAGGCGCGCGGAGAGAGAGGTAGGCACACAGGGGAGGAGCGGATCCGCCGGAGAGATGGGAGAAGGAGGAGGGTGGAGAGGGGCTGACCAGCGCCGCCGGACCTTCCGCGTCGCGCTTCCATTCGTCTTCTGTAGCACACGTCTGGCCTGTTTCTTTTCGCTTGAGAGCGGGCGAAGCGGTAAGTCGAACGAGCAATCCCGAATATCTCACGAAGTCGAGCTCTTGTGCTCTGAATTCAGGAACAGCCAGGCGGGCTGGGAGAGTGGGCTAGCGAATATCGCGGGCCAATTCAGCGAGTCAATTCTGTGACCATCTGAACAATGGCATTCGGGTTGCCCAATGCCAATATCAATTTTTAGGCCCCAATATCAACATCCAAACGAGGTGTAAACTCTATTGAAAACCAACAAACTATGTTCTCAGTCAACTTTGCAACTACAATCCATCATCTTTTCTAGAAACATCAAACACAACACGTAGATTTATGGCGCATCACCGATACTTATGCATCACACAACTTCTACTTGGTTTGGTATTTAGGGCCAGTTGTTTTGCCGGCTTCAAGAATAAGCTGGAATAAACTGCCCCCTACCCATCTTATTCTAGTGACTAGTAGGCTTCTAAAAAATAATTTTGGTTGGGCTTCTAGAATAAGCTGGGTAGGAGGTAGCTTATGCTAGAAGCTCAAAACGCCACCAAAAGAACTGGCCCTTAGCGTAGTACTGATTCAACCACCTCCATCAACTATCTATAAGCGATACTTGACTCTCAAACATGTTCTTCCATTTTACAATCATAATAAGTTCATGGCATCATGATGCGTTGATTTTGTTTTCAGAAACATCATGCATCACAACACAAAACACACTTACACAATGTTCACTTGGTCTTTTAGGAAGAGTACAGGTTCAACTACCTCCCTTAACTATATAACCAATACTTGACTCCCAAACATGTTATTGCATGTTACAATAATAACTTCACGGCATCACGACATGTTAATGTTCGTTTTCAGAAGCATCGCATAAACACATACATTTACACACGCATCATGTCGCAGATGCACTCACATGAACTTGGCTTGGGTTTTAGCGGAGTGCATGTTCAACCACCTCCATTAAGTCTCTAAGGAAATAGTTGTCACTCACACATGTTATTGCATATTGTAGTCATAACTTCATGTCATTATGACATGTTGATGTTTGTTTAGAAACACCAAATACAACAGGTAAATTTACATGTGCATGAGGACATAAACACATTCACACAACATCTACTCGGTTCAGTTTTTAGTGGAGAGGAGTACAAATCAACCACCTCCCGTAACTATATATAAGCGATACTTGACTCTCAAACATATTACCATCATAACTTCATGGCATAACGACATATTAGTGTGTGTTTTCATAACATCAGATACACCACATAGATTGACAATTGACATGTGCAACACAATGCAGATGCACTCACACGACGTCTACTTGGTTTGGTTTTTAGTGGAGTGCAGGTTCAACCACCTCGCTTAGTATCTAAGCCACAATTGACTCTCAAATACGTTCTTCATGTTACAACCATAACTTCATGGCATCACGACATGTTAATGTTTGTTTTGAAAACATCAAATACAACACGTCGATTTACACGCGCATAACGACACATACCCTCACACGACGTCTACTATGTTTGGCTTTTATTGGAGTACATGTTTGACCACCTTCATTAAATATCTAAGCAATACCCGACTTTCAAATTCCTGTGTATTATACAAGTTTACAACATAACTACCTAAAATTGGAGGTAAATTATACGGAGTACTTTTATGGGCAATGGAGTTGAGTGACAACAAGGAAGTAATATGTTCATCTAATATAGACGGTCCTGATCGTGATCTACCAGATCGGACGGACGGGTGGGGAGGCATGGAAAGCAGAGTCCAGCGTGCCAGCCAAACCTGCCTTCCAACTTACAAACCCGGCCCCACGCGTCATCCGAACAAAAGCCGAGCGACCAAACCCCCACTCTCCCCCGACGCCTGCTGCAAAGGCCAGCACAAGAACCACGCGACACCGACCGGCGCACGGGGCCCCGGCTTCCGTCCGCCTCCACCCTCTCCTCTCCTGACCGCGGGGCACTGCTCGCCGTGGAAGCGAGCTGGGAGAGCAATGCCGATCGCGCTGGAGAGCGGCGCCCTGTTCGGCCGCGGGGTGCCGGCGGCTTGCGCCGGCTCCTCTTCGGCTGGGCGGGGCAGCAGCAGCCGGGCGGAGGCGGTGCACCTCGAGGAGTCGGAGGAGAGCGAGGGCGAGGTGCAGAGCTCGCTCAGAGGCCCCTTCGACACCATGGACGCGCTCCAGGAAGCCCTGCCCCGCAGGTCAGCCCCCAATCCGCCCGCAAAGGTTGCGCCTTCATCGGCCTTCGTTGGCTAGTTGCGCCGTAATCTTGGTTCCACATGCTTATTTTGGGGACTCGTGTATGCGTGGATCGTTTGGAAACTATTGCGTTGTCTTTTTTAGGATTAGTTTGATGCTATGGAGCAGTGCTGGGTTCCGTCATTCAGGTGGAATTTCGGGTGATTCAGTAATGCAAGTGCTTTCTTTTTTGGAGATAGTAGTTGTGTCAGGGTGGTGGTTCTGCTACGAAGTACTCGTACTGATTTCTTGGGTGATCAGACCCTTCTGAGGCCGTGGGGTGGGGTATGGGTAAAATACTCCAGTGCGCATGTGGATTGACGTTATAGAGGAACTGAGCTTAATACTGGTTTGTTTTAGGAAGTTCAGTTCTTCATCGATTTGGTCCGGGCAAGGGTTGTGCAACGTGATCATCCGTGGCCTACGGACCGCGTTTGGCATTGGGGACCTTTAAGAAAAGTTCTATTATTGGTAGTTAGTACTTACTACTTGGTTCTCGCATAATGGTGCCAAACAGAGTATGCGGCTGGGAAGCTTGAAATTTGGTCCAGTTGTAATGGCAGTTTGTTAGTAGCTTTACTCCATCATGCTTTGGTTGCCGGCTGTTTCACATGCTTGTAGCATCAGGGAAGCATGCTTTTAGTCAAGACTAGTGCTCCGGTTGTTTAGTTTTGTAGCCTGCTCTTTTGTAAGAGCCCTATGGTTTTCTTTGCATTGACCCAGAGATTATTACCTGAGAGCAGCGATGTAGCTCACGAGCTCGCCTGCTCCCGCTAGGCGTACGAATCGAACAAGGACATGTGGTGCGGTGCATTGAATGTGAGCGTAGAGGGTAGCAGTGGGCTACTTACAGTGTAACAGTGGTAAACGTTTAAGGCGCCGTTTGATATGACGTTGCCGTCACGGCACAGCGTGCACATGTACCCACTGTACAAGACGCCGACTGTTTAAACCGATCTTTCCACCACTGATTAAAACGTGTGGCTCAGTCACCATGACTTTAGCAGTTTAGATCTTTGGTCAACGTCTTGACTTTTAACTCCTTGGATCATTACAGTCAGCTAACACAAGTGTGATAGTACAGAGTCCAAGCATGCATGGTGCAACCAGCAAAATATGATTCGGCCACACTGCAAAAAAGGATGCCATGTAAAAATAGTACTAATATTTATGGCCCGTGGAAAGTCAAGCATTGTATTGCATGTGGTATCACGTTGTCGAATGCCGACAGGTTGTGGAAAGTGGAATATCTAAAAACAAGCTTGGTGAGAAGGTATTAGCTGAAAATGTGACTAATGATAGGTTAAAAATAGAACAAGCTTGGCAAGCATTGTGAAAATATTTTTTAGATGTTTCGAAACATTTTCTTGAATTGTCAACAATTTTGAAATCCGAATATTCATAAAGCAAAAAAACACATTTTCAAATTCCTATTTTTTTGCAAAAATGTGAATAATTTTAGGAATTATGAACATTTTATGAGAAACAAAAACAAAATTTTAAAATGTGAATCATTTTTAAATCCTAAACATTTTTTAAAGTGCTAATGCTTCTCAAAAAACAAGAAATTTTAGACAAACAAGTTTGAAACCTAAACAAAACTTTAAAGTGCTAACAAATTTCAAAATTTGTTCCCATTCTTAAGATTTTCAGAAAGTGTTCACACTTTAACATTTTGTTCAGGTTTCAAAATTTGTTCCCATTTTTTCAAAATTTTTTTTAAAAAAAGTTCGAGTTCTGAAAATTTGTTCGCACTTTAACATTTTGCTCAGGTTTCAAAATTTGTTCCCATTTTTTCAGAAAAAGTTTATGTTTAAAAAAACCGAGTTCTGAAAATTCGTTCCCACTTTAAAATTTTGTTCAGGTTTCAAAATTTGTTCCCATTTTTTCACAAAAATGTTTATGTTTCACATATGTTCGTGTTTGGAAAAATTGTTCGCACATTAAAACTTGTTCTTGCAAAATAACTATATGGAAGTTGCACCGGAATCACGTTCCTTCTGTTATAAGTTAGCAATTTTGATTATTCACAACCAAGGTGAACACTACAACCCAAGCAATAATATAACATATTTACGGCTCAGCCACTTCTCGAAATAGGACCGCGCCCCACTTTATATATAAAGCATAAATCAGAATACACTTTGCATCATGTCTTCAAGAACTTTGTTGACACTCATGTTTGCAACTACCATCAACTTTCATGTACCCTCAAATTCTAGACATATGGTTTAACAACAAAGGTGATTAGCTTGATAATACAACATCACTATAACTATATATGTCATTATTATTATTTTTGGAAATCTATGGAACATTGGAACTTGCCGATCAACAATCACAACAGTGCTAGGTGAGTTGGTGGATTAGCGCAAATGGATATCTCTCTGTTATGTTCATCTTTGGACACCCCAAATGCCCCTGCCTCATTATTTTGGCTTTCGAATTTAAAACTTTGGTATTGTGAACATCGGAACGCCGGTGCGGTGCGTTAGGTTGCTCGCAAAGTCTTGGTATTGTGATCCTTCGACGACACCCTACATCTACTTGTGTCTCTCGTGGTGATGGTCTTTTTCGCCTGCTAGCTAGGTCCTGCCTTATCTTGGGCGTCATGTTCTTCTCATCCTTTTGTAATCTTGTTACTTGTACGGTTTTCGGCCCGGTTTCCCTTATAAACGGGGTCCACTTGTTCAGGTTTTCGATCCAGTTTTCCTTATAAACTGGATCACTCTCTTGGCATAACGGCCACTTTGAGTAATATATTCAGGTGGAGGGACTCCTCCCCCGGTGATTTCTCAAAAAAAATATTTAAAACTTTTATATGTTTTTAACCAAAATTTAAATTAAGTTTCATTTTCAGATTCATATTGCTTGTGACAAGGGCTTTGAAATAAGATCCGTTTTATATATGTTTTGTCGATTTGCTGTAAAAAAAAGTTAATTTTCAATCGTTGAAACTTAGTGCGAGCGAACAATAAAATCGCAAGTTTGAAAAACGCGGACATTGAAATCTTAATGCTAGTGCGAGCGACAATAAACTCATAACTTTTCAGAAACTATGAACATCATAACTGTAAGTTTTAGATACTTATAACTTTTTTGAGTTGAGACACTTAAAAATTTGTGTGCCAAAATTTGGGGTCCATAAAATCGCCAGCGTGGTGACCCTAAAAAAAATCGCCAGCGTGGCTGTCTTGTTTTGTTTAAAAAAAAGCGTGGCCATCTTGCTCGTGGTGTTAGAAAAAAGCGTGGCCATCTTGCTTGTGGTGTTAAAAAAAAGCGTAGTCATCCTGCAGGGCGGAGGGTGGCAGCGGCAACAGCAACTATGGCCGAGGGCCGGCAACGACGGAGAGCGGAAGCGGCAACAGCGACTATAACCGCCTGCTCGTCTAACACCACCGTCCGCTCTCACGGCGTCTCAGGCCGTCACGTACGCACAATAAATATCCCCTAACCACCACAGCTAATACCGCGTACGTCCCACATCCCGAGCCGAACGAACGCACGACGATACAGAGAGCGCACGAGCTCGTCCACGCCAAGCAATTTTCGCATGCTATATTGCTATATACGCCGCCCAAGACTCCAAAACTTCTGTTGGTTGTGGTTTCCTAAATCTGACACTGGTATGCATAACTGTTAGTTCCAACTTTCAACACTAGTTTGGTCTGGCTTAATTAAAATAGTTTTTTTTTAGAAAAGGAGGAACCACCCCCGGCCTTTGCATCTGGATGATGCATGCGGCCATATTATTTATTATTCACAAAGACCTTACAAAGTAATACAACAGTAAGCCCGAGGCCACCATCTAGACGACACCTGTCGCTACTCCTATCCCCTTAATGAAGGTGTGCCGAATGTCCGGGCCAAATACCAAAGAGACATCGCACGAAAGCCTAACATCTAACGCCGGATGCCCCATCCAAGCCACATAGGCGGGATTGGGTAACACTCCGGTCCGGAGCACTCTTAGTGAGTACCACACGCACACGCTGCAAAGTGCCGTCACCTCCGTCTTCCCTCGATCCATCCTCAAAGCATGTACTGACGCATCGACCTTGTTAGGCCACTCTGCCATCGACGCCACCACGACGCCAGACAACGTCGACCTCCTGCGCGTGTCCCTTGCCACACATCTGACGCCAAGCCTCCACTGCTTAATTAAAATAGTAACCAGCAATAAGCAATCAAGCACCACAGTGCTCTTTTAAGCATCAGTCTAAAAGGTAACACTTCTGCTTCGGTACACCCCCCCTAAACACAAGGACGGCTCAGATTAGCCCATACCTCTTCGTAAATAAGGGTATGATAGTCATATTTTATAAATTCTTCATGTATATATATGCTAATTGTTTTTTCTGAGAAACACGTACACACTGTACGCGAACGGACGTGCACACCCTGCCGCGCTGGGCTGGCCCATTCAGCCTTTTTTTAATGAAACCGCAAAAAACTTGCGTACTGCAGGATTCGAACCTAGGTCCTCCAAGAATTATAGCAGCCTCAATAACCAACTGCACAACCGGACGTCAGGTGTTATGTGTATTTTTTAATACTTCAAATAGAACACTGGAAAAGCGCAACATTTTCTGTTTGGTATTTTCCTTTTCTTTTTTGTTTGTTAAATGCGTAAAAAATTTATAATAGTGATTTTTTACGAAAATGACGACAAGATTTTAAATTCTTCAATTTTTCTTCCAAATCAGTCAACATTTTTTTTCCAAAATTGATCTGTTTTATTCACAAATTAGTGAACTATTTCGCAAATTGGCGATTTGTTTTTGAAAATTGTTGAACTTTTTAAATAAATTGACGAACTTTGCTTCTAAATTAATGATTTTTTTAAATTTGTGAATATTTTTCCCAAATCAATGAACTTTTCTTCAAAATCGATAAATTATTTTGAATTTTTGATGAACTTTTCTCAAAATCAGTAAAAGAAACAGAAAAAAGAAAAGAAAAACAAAATAATATAAAAACCCATGTAAACACCAAAGAAAAAACCAGCTCGGTTGAAAAGGAAAACCAAAGTCTTTCTTTTTAGCGTTACTACAAAAGATGGAAAAGGAAAAAATTAGACCATGATCAACAGAGGTGTTCGAGTAGGCGAGATGGCTCCGTCTAAGAAATTTCCCGACATGCTTGAAATGGCCCCAATTTTTTTTCATGCCTTGTATGACCAATTCAAGGCACCATGCAAAGTTGTTTTGGTTTCGACAAGTTTTGCATTTTTCAGAGTTTTCTCAGTCAAAAACGCCCGATAAATGGGCGGACATGTCACAACTTGCATACGGTGTCAGAAATTGTTCAAACCTGGCATGGATGACTACCATGGTCATGCTCACCTGGTTGAAAAGGTTTGGGTCATTTTAAGAATGTGCAAAAGTAGACCATGTTTAATGAAGGATGTTCGGGTTGGCTAGAATACTCTACCTGATGATACATTGTTTCTCAACATCCTTCAAATGGCCTAATTTTCCACCTCCTTCTATGATCAAATCAAGACACCATGTCAAGTTGTTTAAGTTTTGAATAATTCTTGCATTTTTTTTAGTTTTCTTGGTGAAAATTGGCTGATGAATTGTCGGACGTGACACAACATGCGTTTGGTGTGGGAAATTCATTCAAACCTGACATGGATGCCTACCATGGGCATGTTTTTGCGGCATCCACTAACTCACCCCAAATCTTTCCATGATCTTATATGACCGTTTAAACGCACCATGCCAAGTTGTTTTGGTTTTCGACAAATTTGATCTTTCCTGGAGTTTTCTCAGTTAAAAAACGCAGATAAATGACAGGACGTGTCGCAACTTGCATATTTTGTCGGAAATCGTTCAAACCTGGCATGGATCCTTGCCACGGGCATGCCCCCCTGCCTGCAAAAGTTGGGGTCATTTAAAAAATTCAAAACTAGACCATGTTCAATGGAGGGTGCACCCGGATGGGCATGCCCATGGTAGGTAAACATGCCAGGTTTAACAATTTCCGACACCATATGCAAGTTGTGACGTGTTAAACCATTTTATCGGTCTTCTTTTACTAAGAAAACTCCAAAAAATGCAGAATATGTCGAAAACCAAATCAACTTGGCATGATGCCTTGAATTGCCCATAAAAGGCCATGAAAATAATTAGGTCCATTTCTTCTTCTTTTTTGCTGGGGAAATTGGGGCCATTTCAAAGATATTGAAAAATAAAGTGCTCTCACACGAACCGTTGGGGCCAGGTTTATATTTTTCTGGAATTCCAAATTTGTTACTGATTTTCAAAAAAACTCATGTTTAAAATTTTGTTCTTTTATAAAAAAACTGTTCGTGTTTTGACATTCTGAGCAAGTTTGAAAGGAATGAACATTTTTTTTTGGAATTTATGTACAACTTTTAAAAAACAAATATTAATATTTTATGAACGAAACAGAAAAAGTAGAAACCCTAACGAAAACCGTGGAAAAAAGAAAAGAAACATAAACCAAAGAGTGAAGGTGCTGTGTTTTTTCTTGGCGTTATGTCTCTCGAACAAGAAGTAGAGAACAATCTTAGTAATCCAATGAGATTTGCTAGCCCAGTTGGTTTGTGCGGTCACGGCCAATCGTGAGGGCCGTAGTTTGAATCCAGTTGAGGACTTCCATTTTTTGATTTTTAAAACTAAAAAATCTAAATGCGCTGAGCCCATATGGGAGGGCGTTCGCTGGGTATTATACGAACCTATAGTGTATACATAAAAAAGTGAGTACAATTTGTGAAAAGTCCATACTACCCTTTATACGTTTTGTGAGGGGGGGTGTACAGAAGCGCTCATGTGAAAAAATATATAAGTGCGTTGTTTATACATAAACATGAAAACTTTCCGAACTATCTATCATAAATTCAGCATGTCTTAATCTAGAGGTGTAAATGCCAAATATATTTTCAGACAGAATGCAAATGTTTATCGCTGCAGCTGCACATATGATCGTGCTAGCTAGACCAATTTGTTGTTGCCCTATGTTTTCCCTGAAGCTATTTGTTCATGAACCTTACCTGAGTTTTTTATCTTTAATGTGTAAATCGGCAGTTCTAGCTATTTTTTTAAGTAGTGTTCTTTCATTACATATGCTGTACACAAGTTTAAGGAAATATGTAGCTTTTTCTAGCTCAATCAACCTTAACAGAACATGAAGACCCTGGTTTGCTAGGAACTTTTTTATCCACGGCCACAGCTGAAATGCTGATGGTATAAATTTCTATTCACTGGGCATTGTTCAATATCATTGGTATTATCCAGATTAATCTAACTTAGCACTGATTCACATCACAATGAGCTTATTCATAGATTTCAAGAAAAGAAAATAAAAGATTATACAAGATGGTTTAACCAATCAGCTAGATGAGAAGAATATCTTTTTCTTTAGCTGGTGGATAACCATGGCACCTTCATGCTTGAATTTTTTCGTTCCAGCCAATAATGCATTATCGCCATCGTGCGATCTTACATATTAAGAGTCACTTATTGTATTTTCTGTTTATTATAGGAGAGAGTCGTCCAAAATCTACAATGCCAAGCCCAATTCTTTGGCAAGTGCCGGGGATGTTGTGCTCTCACCTCAATCATCAAAAGGGCTTGCTACTCCTGGAAAACCGAATGAACACATGTCCTCGGCCGGGAACTCGGTTGCTCCTCGGTCGCTCCCGCGGACGGCCAGGAGCGAAACCTAGCCACCGCCACAAGCCACAACCACCACGCCCCCGCCCCTCGCCGCCGCCGGTAGGAGTCGCCGGGCAAAGCCCGCGGCTCGGCGGCGGCGGGGCCCTTTTTTCCCCTTTCTGCTGGAGATGGTACGGCGCGGGCCGGCCGCTCTTGGAGGGAGCTCGGGTACGTTGGTGCTTGGGATGGCGTTGGCTGGATCTGGAAGGCTGGGGCAGCGGCCCCAGGTCGCGCGCGGGGTTGGCGTGCGCCTCCCTCACGGAGGTGGTCCGGCGGCTGCCTGCGAGGCGGAGGATCCGGGCCCTCGCGCCCGGATAGTGTGAGGAGGCGGGCCGTCGGCAGAGGCGTCGTGGCGGCGTGAGGTCAAGACAGCGGTGGTGCTAGCCTGCGAGCAGGGTGGAGGCGCGGGCTGGGCGCGGCGGGGCGCGAGGAGGCGTGTGGCTGGGTGCGGCGTGTTGGTCGCCGGTGCAGATCTGGCGGGCGGCGGCCGGTGGTCTTCGCTCGGCGGCCCTGCGGGCAAGCCTGGACGCCATGGATCCGGCCTTGGCAGCGCAAGATGGTTAGTTTTCTCTGCCCCGTTCTGCTGCTCTGGAGTACAGGGGGCCGGAAGGAGACGGCTGCTGGTCGGAGGTCCGTGGCTGGCGGCCCGGGAAGGGCACTACCAGCTGGTGGTGGTGCCCGGTTGCCGCTTGTTGGAGCTGGGTGGCTCTGCCACGGTTGGATGCGGGGTGCAGGACCCGATCTGGTCTCTGCAGGCCCGTCGTCGAGGAGGTTTGCGGGTGGCCGTACACAGCAGTGGCGTGCTCGTTGTGTGTGGGTGCGCGGTCCAATGGAGGTACGGGTCGACCTCGGCCTGCTGCGTGGGAGTGGCTGCACCGGGTGAAAGCATGGCCGGTGCTGACCGGCCGGCGATGACGGCGCTTGTGGGCTTCGCTATCCTCCTTGGAGGCGTCGTCGGGAATCTTCACAGCCTCTACTCCCGGATCAAGTCCTTCAGGTGAAAGCCCAGATCCTGCTACAGGGTCTGTTAGAATAAATTCGAGGCATACCATTGATCATCCGAGGACCAAGCAATCACACAAGGCACGACACCGAGATTTGTTAACGAGGTTCACCGATATGGCTACATCCCCGGATGATCAATGGTATGCCTCGAATTTATTCTAACAAGTGGTATCAGAGCAAACTCCCCCATAGCCTTCCCGTGTGAACCAAAAGAGATCAACAAACTCTTAATTCACCACACGTACGTAGCTTCTGGATCTTTTCCTTTCTTTCTTGATAGCAAACAAATCACGACCAGACTATGACGCGGGGTTGATTCAAGGTGATGTACACACGGAGCTTGAAGTCGACGGGGCGTGGGGGTGGACTGATCATCTACCATGGAGTCATGTTGAAGGTGGAGCTGAATTGAGGGGCTACGGTGTAAGGATCCAGGGAATCGAAGCCTATTCAGCAAGGATGGGAAAAGCAAGTGACATGAAGTTCGGACTGGAGCCTAGTGGTCTGATGGAAGCGTGAAACTCGTCATCGGTTGGTGATGATCGGTGGTACTCTGCAGTGGGGGTTGAGTGGTGTGGTTTCGCGACCCTTGAGACTCGACCGGGACAGCGGAGGCTTGACGCGGTAATATCGGCGAGACGTGCGGTGCGCACGGGACATGGAGACGGGCCATGGCTCTGGTGGTCATACATGTGGTGAGACAACTGCGAATTTGACTCGGGATGACTACAAGCAACGGTGAAATTCCTTCAAGTTTCAGACAGGCTGTCAAGAAAGGAGCGGTGATGTTGAGTTCAGGTAACTCTTATGTGTGACACCCAATATGTGAGTTGTTCACTTTCACGCAGGTCAGTGATCAATGTGTGATGGAGTTGGACGGATACTCTGGAAGTTGGGAGCGCAAACTAGAGTAATGTGGAACTTAATTTCGTTCGAGTGTTGACTGTGGTCAAGAAAAGAAGGAACTACAAGTTGCAGGTGGAGTCATATGAAGTCTTTGAAGTAGCAGCGTTTCTCATGGGATAAGCTCAAGTCCAATGTACATGGAAGTTTGACCCATTGACGAATTCAAGGTGGTGGAGAATATTCGCCAAGGTGGAGTTTGTTGGAGTTGTGTCGAATATTGTGTACAAGGTAGGTTACAGTTGGACTAGGAGTTGTATTGTGTTTACATAGGATGTGGAGTCGTGTCCTAATTGGACACTTTGTATCCTAGGCCTCTCATATATAGAGGGGGTAGACACACGATGTAACCTATGCCAACATAATAGCACAGGCGTGCAAGGGGGAGCCGGCGGCTTGTGCCGGCGCCCGGGTGGCCGGTGTGCGGTATTGTGACGGTGTCACGGGGAGGAGCGCCCGTAGTCATGCCCCGGGGATGTAGCCATATCGGTGAACCTCGTTAACAAATCTCGGTGTCGTGCTTG
Organism: Aegilops longissima; assembly: GCA_021605205.1. Lineage (NCBI taxonomy): Eukaryota > Viridiplantae > Streptophyta > Magnoliopsida > Poales > Poaceae > Aegilops > Aegilops longissima. The sequence goes on from CM038682.1 coordinate 155,818,635, forward strand.
TGTGATTGCTTGGTTCTCGGATGATCAATGGTATGCCTCGAATTTATTCTAACAGGGTCGGGCGGTGTCGTCGTCTTCAACGCCGTTCCCCTCTTTAGGGCGCCGTCTTGAAGAATTTGATCCCTTTGGTGCTTCCTATGACTGGACGTGCACGGTGGCTTCTGTGGCAACGACGACGGTGGTGAGCAACGTCGGAGGCGCGGCTTTGGTCGTGGTAGTTGGCTCTTCTTCTCCGGCGTGTCCATGGGAATGCCTCGACTGCCCGGTGCTGTGAAGTCGAAGCCGTGGTGGGGGCCGCTGGTATACGATGACGCGTGTGAGGTGGCTCGTTCGGTGATCCCTTGTGACGCCAACCTTGCCTCGTTTCTTTGCGGTTCATCTTTGGAGTCGGAGCTGCGTTGTCTAATGTGGATTGTATGGAGTGTTTTGTTGCAGCCATTAGGGTTGATGTTTTTCTTTTTCTTTTGATCTTCGGATCTCCTGGTCCTAGGACCTTCATCACCTTGTTGTTTTCGTTCCTTTCTACTATTATCAATGAATGCCAGTTTTCAAAAAAAAAAAAACTCCTGGAAAACCCTCCCCTAAGAAGCGCAAGGGTCCTTTTCCATTTAGTATCAACCAGTATGAGTCGCGGAGCAAAGAGCTGAGCCCTATTGGAGATATCAGCAACAGCCCAATGAAGTGCAGGGCGCCATCGTCGCCGGCTGCTGCAAGCAGTTCACCATGCAAGAGTAGGAGCGAAGATGAGCATGGGTGTTGTAACGACATGCCTTGCCATAGCCTGCAGAGAAAATTCAGTGACATGAGTGCCTTTTCTTCTCCGCCTGGCCCTCATACTCAATTCATCTTAGTTTCAACGGTTAGTCACTAAGGAGTGACTGACAAAAAATACCACTCACTTTAGAGGTTTGCGTCCCACGGAACTACCGTTTTAAAAAAAATGACCGAAAATTATCAAAAATTTCTAATTTTGTGACTAAAAACTACCATTTTTAAATAATGTCCAGTTTAGACAATTTAAACGTGTTTATGATAGGCGGGGCCCATCTGTCAGCGTCAACCTCCTCCTTCTTCCTCCTCGCTCTGTGGCATTTTTCCAAACACCTTGAGTGCGCACCTGCGCGCCACCTCCGCCGCCGTCCACCTGGCTCAGCAGGGAGGGCCCAGCGTCGCGCCCCCGCCTCGGCCTGCTGCTGCGCTCGCCTCGCACGCCTGCGCTGGCGCCGCGCCCGCCAACCTCTCGCAGCTCCCTCGCTCACCCGCGCCCCGTCGTTGGCTGCCGCGCTCCCCTGCTCTCCTTGCTGATGCGTGCTGCTGCTGCTGCATCACAGCCCGCCGCCGCGCCACCCGCGTGTGCCCCGCCGGTGACTGGCCACACCTGCCGAGCCGCGCCACTGCCTCCCGCCTGCGCCGTAGCCGTCCCCGCCGCTGCCGCCGTGATGCTGCTGCTGCCGCTCCGGCTGCTGCTGCTAACCGCCGCCCGACGCTGGCGCTTCGCCGCCGTCGCCACGGGCCTCCAGCGCCCGCCCTTGTGAACAGCCGCTCGGTTCTGGCGAGGCCGACGCAGCCACCCCTGCCGAACGCCCTGTGAAGTTGATTTTGACACCACGTCAATGCTAACAGATGGGCCCCGCCTATCATAAACACGTTTAAATCGTTTAAACTGGACATTATCTGAAAGTGATAGTTTTTAGTCACGAAATTACAAAATTTTGATAGTTTTCGGTCATTTTTTTTTAAAGTGGTAGTTCTGTGAGACGCAAACCCCTAAAAATGTTAGTTTTTTGTCAATGACTCGTCACCAAGACGTGGGGGCGTCAACTAATGTGATTTCTCCCAGGGAAGAAAAGCGCAAGAAGAATTAGCAATAGGGTGTGTCTGTATTTTCATCTTCAACAACTGGTGTCCATTTTAGACTCCGGAATCAGTGAGAGTAACTCCAACACTTCCGCTATCTTCAAATTAACCGTTGTTGAAGTTGAGACCAAAAACCTTTCCAATAGTTCCGTAAACTGGACTTAATTTTAGAGAATTCCGTAAAAGTGGTCTATTCTTCCCGCGGGTTTACGGGAAGATCATCTTCCCGTATCTTCTTGGCCGCCATCTCCACACCCCTGCCGCCCATCTTTTCGTCTTTCCGCGTCTCTAATGTCGGACGGGAATCGTATACCAAATGTCCCACGGAGAGCGATTTTGATCATCTGTGCACTGAATCGTGTCTCTCTCTTCCTTTTTTTTAGACTCTCTCTCTCTCTTCCTTTCTTTTTTATTCTTTTCTTTTTGTTTAAAAGTTCAACCACCAAAGCTACCGGGCCCGAGGCCCATTCCGTTCACGTGCTGCGCAGCAGGCCGGACGCCTAGCCGAGTGCAACGCTTCGTTGTCTTCCTCCTTCAGCGTGCGCGCACACGCGCATGCACAAGACGAAGCAGCATGCACGCATGCGTGATCCCCGCCCCCAGAACCGATTCTGCTACTCGAACCCGCATCGGTCCACGAACCGATTCTGCTACTCGTCCGTTTAAATCCACCTCCAGAAACTGACGCGCCGAATAACGCATTCGTCACCAGCCCGTCCATCACTCCAAACGTCACCCGCCTCACGCGTACGCCCGGCCCGGACCTCCCCATAAAAGAAACACCAATGGCGCATTTACCCCCACTTATTTCCTACGCTTCGCAACCTTCCCACGCCAGAGCCAAAACCGCGCCGTCTTCCGCCCGCCGTCGCCGGAGGTAAGCTCTCCGACACGTTTTGGCGCACATCCGGCACCCTCTCGCCTCTCGCCATTGCTCACCTCCCTGACATCTGTTCCTGGACGTTCGCGTAGCCAGGCCGCCGCTTCCTCTCGGGACTGACACCATCGTCGAGTCGACTGAGGACCGGCCCTGCCATTCCATCCGCGTCACAGGATTCGCTTCGTTGCCAGGAGGCATGCCAACCACTTGGACAACGACGGAGTTCAGCGGCAACGACGCAGCACACCGACGCAGCACACCGACGCGGACCTCGACATCACCATCGGCGACATGGCTGGGTAATCAAACTAAATCCTAAACCCGTAGTGTGAACCCGAGCGATGGCAGGACGTGTTCTTTTGTCTTGAGGGAAGCGATGTCAGGACGTGTTGGTGGTGATAGTTTTCAAATCCTTTGAGTACATTTTGTGTTATACTAGTATATGTTAAATCCAGTCAAAATGGGCAGATCTGATTAATTCCCTTGTAGTTTGAGTTCCACAAAGTTCGTTTGGTGTTAGTTTATTTTTGGTATGGCAATAGAATGTTCGGGAATCCACCGGCAATAAAAAGTTTGGAAATCACTCGATTGTTATTTCTACTGTTGGATAATTTAATAATTTCCTAAAATTATTTTATGTTCTATTATTTATTAAAACTATTTTTACGTATATTTTTTGAGTTGATCATTTTGGTTCTGTACGTAGTCTCATTATATATAACTATAAACCAAATTTGGTGGTTCATTTCCATCTGAAAAATCCATAGAATTATTTTATGCTATGCTAAATTTATAATTGGTGTTTAACTATTATTGAGATTCATCTAAGTATTTATTTTTGTTAATTATTACTTTTAAGCATGGGACCTTGTTGCTTGAAATGTCCATGGTCTTATATTATTTAATGTATTGGCATGCTATGTCCAGTGTTATGTACTTATGTTCAATCTTGATATGTTTCTAGCCTAGGTATATAATGGGAAATAGTAGTGTCAATAGTATATAATGGGTAATAGTACAGGTCAGTAGCATAATTCATAGTAGAATGGTTAGACTTGTTGGTGAATTGTTGCTTGGCCGCGATGAACCTAGACCCTACCATTCGCTGAAAAACCTCTCTACTTACCTCTTCATTATGCTACCTCATGACACTCAATTTGTATATGGATGTTATTTGGAATTATATTTGCTAGTTTATTTATATTATTTTATTTGTTATTACAATGAGTAGGAGATGACATGACCGGGAAGGAGCACCACCTGGAATAGGGAGATGAAGGACTCGTCAACGTAGGCACGCCTCTCTCTTTGATCATGCTTATAAATAACTTGCTTTAAATATTGCAGAGTATTTTATATTTTTATGGTTTATAAGCATGCATGCTATTTAATCTTGTAGGTAGTGTCAATTGACACTTTAAAGTGATTTGCTTGTCGCTTGTTTCACTTGACGCCGGCGTGTAATTATGTACTAATCATGCATAAAGTAGAAATGCTTAGCTATGCTCAATAATCTATATGTAGTTGCCACTTCGGATGAGTTTCCAGGATCAATGACACTTTGAACTTACAATTGAGCTCGTCGAGCTAGGACGTTGGGCCAGTTGTTGGTTCATCTACTCTGGGCGAAACTTACCAACCAAACACTTATCTATGTGGCAGATGAATCAAGGATTCAAGTAGCAATTGGCTACCCCTTCAAAAGCTGAAGAGAGAAATATGTCCCCCCATACCACATGATGCCTGATAAGTCTTGGATGATCATGAATACGTTAAAATCACGCGCTATATGAGTTCTGGCTTAGTCAAGTATGTTAGCCTCTGTTGCTGATGTCACCATATTGCTTATGGGGTGTCCGTTTGTCTGATATGGTGACATGCACTTAGATGTTTGCCCCGGTATCTCACATCTTTGGGGATCTAGCTAAAATCCCTTGCCATGGCCTCTCCACCGACACACCAAATTTTGTGTGCTATGGTAGCAACGACTAGCGGCAATAAGAAGAAATTGGATTATGTGGTTAAGTGTATAACCTTTGTAGAGTGTAAAATTGTCTGAATGGCCACTTGCAATTAGGGACGACACATGAATCTATTCTGACAAAAATAATCTCAGTATGTTGTTGCATCAAACAAAGAGCGTTAGTTGGTCGAGGACCCTCCCTAGGATGAAATATATGCCGAAGATAAAACCATTTTCTCATCCATAAAGGCTTTTATTAGAACTATTGTGATATTGCAAAAAAGGATGTTTTGGAAAAGAACCATGTAAACTTTCTTTGAAGCTACATGTAACTGATAGGTCTCCTCTCTAGGAGGCATGTTGAGTATGTAATATACTCATGGCAGTACTTTCGTGGTACTTCAGAGTTCTATGAAGGCGAGGGCGTTGACTACGACTAATACAAGGACCCAAAGGAGTGAGACTATGTGATATACATTAATTTTCTGTGTCTGAGGAGTCAATACATATTGTATTTTTCAAGGATATAAACTTCAAGCTAAGCCAAACTATCTCACTTTCTACTGCTATCCTAGTTACCACCAGTATGGCGGCAAATAATTGTGATATTTGCCATAGGTTACCGTCAGCTATAGATAAATCTAATACGTGTAAGTGTACATAGGATAAAATCCCTGGTCTATCATTAATTCGGCCTATTGGGCCTTGCCTCTTTCCTATGTGACCGATTCATCATTGTCCCGAAAAACGCGACCTGACCACTCCACATCCTCTGCCCCTCTTCTTACACTCGTGCCCTAGGGGTAATCGCCGCATCGACGAAGCCGAGGTGGACGGCGATGACGGTGAACCACCCCCGGTCCTCCTAGCGACTCGGATCAGCACCATGTAATCAAGCGACATATGTTTGGTTATAACAGGCCTTGAGGAGTAACAGAATTATATTGTGTGGTAACATACATATATTGGGTGGTAACATCTAGGAGGAGTAACAAAAGTATAGGTCTGCTAAATCCAAAGTACATAGGAGTGCTCAACACCAAATTACATAAGAGTGCTCAAAAGTAGATGCAAATCGCTGCACCGGCGACGCTGAGGTGGACGGCGATGACGGTGAACCACCCCCTCCTTGCAACCCGGATCAACGCCATGTAACCTAGCACGTCCCCCTCCTACAAGCTTGAAATTGAGCGGTAGAGGCCACCATGACTTGGCAACGCCGCCGGTAGAACCGGTGTCCTAGGCGAGCAACAATATAGATGGTCATCGCGCTTCCGCCCTCCCTACACACCGGTTGTTCCTTCCCCTGGTGTCCTAGTTCGTGCCTCTCTCTTAGACGATAACAGGCCTGCGGGAGTAACAGTAGATAGTTTGGCTGGTAACATATCATGAAGAGTAACAGAAGTACTTTGGATAGTAACGCACTATGGGGAGTGACAGACATATGTTGGATTGTAACAGTAACACACTATGGGCAGTGACAGACATATGTTGGGTTCTAACAGGCCTTGAGGAGTAACAAAAATTATATTGTGTGGTAACATACCATGAGGAATAATACAATGTCTTTAGATAGTAATGTACTATGGGTAGTAACAGTCATACACTGTGTGGTAACAGACCATGAGGAGCAACATAATTACTTTGGACGGTAACATATCATGGGGACTAACAAATTACTATGAGTCCTAACAAGCCTGTAGGAGTAACAGCATACGGTTTGGGTGGTAACATAAGTACTTTGGACAATAACATACAATGGGGAGTGACAGACATATGTTGGGTTGTTACAGGACACGATGAGTACATAAGTACACATACTTTGCTACCCAAGGTTTGATTCTTTTAGGTGTTGCAAGGTATTAGTGTCGTTCCACTTCCATATCATTTCTCCACAAGAAAGGATGGGCTCTTTGTGTACAACCACGTGAAGATTTCATTAGTGCACCTTGTATATAATCTACAATTATATTTTATATTTTCTATTACATATTTATTTTTGCTGCTATTGGAGAGACATCATGCTAATGTACAATTTACCGGCTTTAGTGCCCTACTGAGTGGTTATTTACCATACCCTTCTAGCCAATGTGTATATGTGAGCTTTGTTATTATCGAGTACATATAAGATTACTATTTAGAATGGACTAAGATATGGTTTTGTTCATGTAAATTTACTAAGTTTCATGCGGCATATATTTACAGAAATTCTTATAATTTTATTTCACAAATGGACGGGAGCGACATCATGCGCCATAAATGTTCTAGTATATTACACAACAGGAAGGGCCACCAATTTAGATAGGCAAGCAAACAAACAATTAAATTTGTATGAGAGTATGATCATGATAATGTTTGATAATGATTTCTTCTAACTTCTGAATATATTTGAATGATTATCTGACAAAAGAACTAATAAAGGGCAGGGATACTTACCAACAATTTACATAGCAACTGTCCTCCCAGCTAATCAACTGAAAATGACAGAGAAATACAAAGTGGCAATAGCAACATAATTATAGAAAGATGAGAGATGATTTGTACTTACTTTAATATTTTTTAGATGCTTCTGTTTCTTCTAACCACCCTTGGTCGTACACTTCAGCTGAAAGGGACATAAACAAAAAAGAAGTTGCATCAACAGAAGTACATAGTTTCTTACAAAAGTGCATAGTTTCTTATATGTTCCTTTCCGTACCTTACTCTTTCTCTTGCGCTCAGGAGGTTTAAACAAAAGTTTGCCAACCGTGGCATCCATATACAAATTAATTCTACAAGATTTTCCAATGATCAAATCATTATCCTCAATGCAGTCCATAAGAACAATCTGTAAATCAAAGATTCAACAGTTAGTACTTACCAATGTCAAAGAAAAGCTATTAGTTGCAGCAGCTCCTACTGAGTTTCTAGTACTTACCAATGGCACAAACACACAACCAGTCATATTATCCTATTTCTTATCCTGTTTCTTCTGAAACTCATAGCAAGCTTTTTTAAAGCGATCGAAGACTACATATGCCCAGTCAATGTCTTGCAATTGTTCGAACTCATTCACTGCTTGAAGTGTAGCTGGGGTTATATAAAAGAGAGTCCTGGCAGTACAAATTTGTCTAGCACCACCCCAATGATAAGTTTGACGAGCATATCCTTGTCAGTAAGTTTGGAGACTTCCCTATCTTGACATTTATCGACCAACAAACCAATGTTTTTCTCAGTGAACACCTTTCTTTTTTCATCGATTTTCACCTCATTGGCCTCGGCGTTTGCCTCATTGTTGTCCTCGGATGCTGCCTCATCAGTATTGCCCTTGGCGTCTGCCTGATGGGCCTCGGCGTTTGCCTCATCGTTGCCCTTAGCGTCCGCCTCATCATTATTGCCCTTGGCGCCCGCCTCATCATTACTGTTTCCGGCCTTTCTTTTTGCACCTTCTTTGAACTTTTTATCTACGTAGTTCAGCGCTGTGTACATCTTATCATATTATTCCATTTTTTATGCTGAACTTCAAAGCTCCTTCTTAGATCTCACTGACAACTAAAGAACATGCTGCACCACCTCTTTGGTTATCCATAATGTCTCCTTCCATGATGCGGAGTTCAATTTTAATTCCATATTAATGAACAACGGCTCTCTCCATGAGCAGTCCACATATCTTTGTGCAGCTAAGACATGTTAGCTTTAATTTGAGCATATTACTGAGATCTAATCTTTCAATTGTCTGTTTTACTTCTTCTGGAAGATTCTCATTGATCATATACACAACGTCGGGGTTGCACTGTGTCCTCGGACTTTTGTCCTCACTAGCTGGCATATTCGGACGTGTCTGCTAATGATATGCAAAAAATCAAGATGAGACACAGAAAATCTAGAAGGATACATAATTCAAATTTAAAAAATCCATGTGGTAATTAAGATTACGTACATGGGTTCAACCCAATGTATCTACATTAAATATGCTCAACTCATGGTTATATAGCTTGGTACAAAAGGGAAGAACTTGAAAGATTAGTTTTCAACTTTGTTGATTGTCAAAGTTAAAACTAAACAGTTTGCTTGATACGAATTAAATTTCAATAACTAATACCTTTATGCTACACCACTATTATAGGCAAGACAAGCATACTTCAGGTTATCCTCAAGATTCTAAGTTAATATTAGGACAAGGCTAGCACAGGTTGACTAGTCCCTTCCATATGTGATTTTTAATTACTGACAGAAGATAGCCCTTGCTTTTTCTTCAGTCAGTACTTAAAAATCACAAATGGAAGGGATTAGTCAACCTGTGCTAGCCTTGTCCTAATATTAACTTAGAATCTTGAGGATAACCTGAAGTATGCTTGTGGGCTATCTTCTGTCAGTAACTAAAAATCACATATGGAAGGGACTAGTCAACCTGTGCTAGCCTTGTCCTAATATTAACTTCGAATCTTGAGGATAACCTGAAGTATGCTTGTCTTGCCTATAATAGTGGTGTAGCATAAAGATATTAGTTATTTAAATTTAATTCCGTTGATAAAACTATCATAGTATCAAACGAACTATTTAGCTTTAACTCTGACCATCGACAAAGTTGAAAACTAATCATTCAAGTTCTTCCCTTTTGTACCAAGCTATATAACCATGAGTTGAGCATATTTAATGTTGATAACTGGCATTGGGTTGAACCCATGTATGTAATATTAATTACCACATGGATTTTTAAAATTTGAATTATGTATCCTTCTCGATTTTCTGTGTCTCATCTTGATTTTTTTTGCATATCATTAGCAGACACGTCCGAATATGCCAGCTAGTGAGGACAAAGGTCCGGGGACACACTGCAACCCCGGCGTTGTGTATATGTTCACTGAGAATCTTCTAGAAGAAGTAGAACAGATGATTGAAGGATTAGATCACAATAATGTGCTCAACTTAAAGCTAAGATGCCTTAGCTGTACAAAGATATGTAGACTGCTCATGGAGAGAGCCGTTGTTCATGAATATGGAAGTAAAATTGAACTCCGCATCACGGAAGGTAAATCATTGTGGATAACTAAAGAGGTGGTGCAGCATGTTCTTCAGCTGTCAGTGGGCTCTAAGAAGGAGCTCCCAAGTTCAGCATCAAAAATGAAAGAATATGACAAGATGTACACAACGCTGAACTACGTAGCTAGAAAGTTCAAAGAAGGTGAAAAAAGAAAGGCTGGAAACAATAATGATGAGGCGGGCGTCAAGGGCAATAATGATGAGGCGGACTCCGAGGGCAACGATGAAGCAAACGCCGAGGCCAATCAGGCAAACGCCAAGGGCAATACTGATGAGGCGGCGTCCGAGGACAACAATGAGGAAAACGTCGAGGCCAATGAGGTGAAAGTCGATGAAAAAAGAAAGGTGTTCACAGAGAAAAACATTGGTTTGTTGGTCGATAAATGTCAAGACAGGGAAGTCTCCAAACTTACTGACAAGGATATGTTCGTCAAACTTATCCTTGGGGTGGTGCTAGACAAATTTGTACTGCCAGGATTCTCTTTTATATAACCCCGGCTACACTTCAAGCAGTGAATGAGTTCGAACAATTGCAAGACATTGACTGGGCATATGTAGTCTTCAATCGCTTTAAGAAAGCTTGCTATGAGTTTCAGAAGAAACAGGATAAGAAATAGGATAATATGACTGGTTGTGTGGTTGTGCCATTGGTAAGTACTAGAAGCTCAGTAGGAGCTGCTGCAACTAATAGCTTTTCTTTGACATTGGTAAGTACTAACTGTTGAATCTATGGTTTACAGATTGTTCTTATGGACTGCATTGAGGGTAATGATTTGATCATTGGAAAATCTTGTAGAATTAATTTGTATATGGATGCCACGGTTGGTAAACTTTTGTTTGAACCTCCTGAGCGCAAGAGAAAGAGTAAGGTACGGAAAGGAACATGTAAGAAACTATGCACTTTTGTAAGAAACTATGTACTTCTATTGATGCAACTTATTTTTTGTTTATGTCCCTTTCAGCTGAAGTGTACGACCAAGGGTGCTTAGAGGAAACAGAAGCATCTAGAAAATATTAAAGTAAGTACAAATCATCTGTCATCTTTCTATAATTATGTTGCTATTGCCACTTTGTATTTCTCTGTCCTTTTCAGTTGATTAGCTGGGAGGACAGTTGCTATAGTAAATTGTTGGTAAGTATCCCTGCCCCATTTCAAGTTCAAGGAGAGCATTCCATAATTTGCCCTTTATTAGTTCTTATGTCAGATAATCATTCAAATATATTCAGAAGTTAGAAGAAATCATTATCGAACATGTATCATGATCATACTCTCATATAGATGCAATTGTTTGCTTGTTTGTGTAATATACTAGATCATTGGTGGCGCGTGATGCCACGCCCGTCCATTTGTAAAATAAAATTATAGGAATTTTTGTAAATATATGGACGCATGAAACTTAGTAAATTTACATGAACAAAACCATATGTTAGTCCGTACTAAATAGTAATCTCAGATGTACTTGGTAATAACAAGGCTCAAACATACACACTGGCTAGCAGGTTATGGTTAATATCCACTCAGTAGGGCGCTAAAGCTGGTAAATTGTACATTAGCATGATACCTCTCCAATAGCAGCTAAAATAAACATGTAATAGAAAAAATATAAACTATAATTGTACTATAAAGGTGCACTAATGAAATCTTCACGTAGCTCTACACAAAGAGCTCATCCTTTCTTATGGATAAATGATATGGAAGTGGAACAACACCAAGCAACACCTAAAGGAATCAAACCTTCGGTAGCAAAGTATGTGTGCTTATGTTACTCATCGTGTCTTGTAACAACCCAACATATGTCTTGTCTGCAAAAAAGAAGTCCTCTTATACTGCAAAAAAGTTTTATGACTTTGCCTACCAGCCAATGGTTGTCAACCCAGTCTTGAGGTGGATATGGACGAGCTGTTGTACATTGTCGATCAAGATGTTTGCTTGGCTTGTTATAATGGACAGGGTTAATACTAAGGACATGATCCAGAGGAGGCACTGGAAGATTAATGAGTGGCCACAATGTGTACTCTGCCCAACTGGGATCTTGGAGGACAGAAATCACCTTTTTTCCAGTGCAACTTCAGTGCTCGCGTGTGGATTTATCTGCAAATTGAATGGAAAGACAGTACTGACATGGTGGAGATTGCCTATCATGCCATAAGGGAGTTCAACAAACCTTTCTTTGGGGAGGTGGTTTTTACTGCCTGGTGGAATATTTGGAAGATCAGGACATCAAGCCATCTTTCAGAGCCTGGAGAAATGGATTCATTCACGATCTCACCCTGCTCTCTCATAGAATCAAACAGAAGCATAGAGAGGCCTTGCTGAAGTGGATTGATTTCCTCCCTCCTTGAGGGGAGTGGTTTACTTGTATTACTGTATATGTTAGGTATAGTGCACTTGTATAGCCTTCCTTAGGCCTTTCTTTTTCTTTTTCCTCGCCTTGAGGAAATTTTGTAATACTTATGTTTCTATTCTTTTCATTAATAAAATGATGTCGGGTGCAAGCCCTGCAGTCTTCAAGGTCAAAAAAAAACATATGTCTTGTCACTCCCCATTGTACGTTATTGTCCAAAGTACTTATGTCACCACCCAAACCGTATGTTGTTACTAGGCCTGTTAGCACTCATAGTAAATTTGTTACTTCTCATGATATGTTACCGTCCAAAGTAATTATGTTGCTCCTCATGGTCTGTTACCACACAGTGTATGACTGTTACTACCCATAGTACGTTACTGTCTAAAGACATTCTGTTACTCCTCATTGTATGTTACCACACAATATAATTTTTGTTACTCCTCAAGGCCTGTTACAACCCAACATATGTCTGTCACTCCCCATAGTGCGTTACTATTACAATCCAGCATATGTCTGTCACTCCCCATAGTGTGTTACTGTCCAAAGTACTTCTGTTACTCTTCATGATATGTTATCACCCAAACTGTCTACTATTATTCCCACAGGCACGTTATCGTCTAAGAGAGAGGCACGAACAAGTTGAGGTAGGCTAGAGGTGAAAGTCATAAGATCTCGTGACCAACTCATATTTGTGGCAGATGGATAGCAAGATTCCACGCACCCCTATCCATGGCTAGTTCTTTGGTGATACTCCAATCCTTCAGATCTCTCTTTACGGACTCCTCCCATGTCAAATGTTGTCTACCCCGGACTCTCTTGACGTTATCCACACGCTTTAGGCGTTCTATGTGCATTGGAGCTTCTCTAGGCCTGTGTTGAATATGCCCAAACCATCTCAGATGTTGTTGGACAAGCTTCTCTTCAATTGGTGCTACCCCAACTCTTATCTCATATATCATCATTCCAAACTCGATCCTTCCTCGTGTATCCACACATCCATCTCAACATGTGCATCTCTGCCACACATAACTTTTGAACATGTCGCTTTTTAGTCGGCCAACACTCAACACCATACAACATTGGAGGTCGAACCGCCATCCTATAGAACTTGCCTTTTAGATTTTGTGGCACTCTCTTGTCATAGAGAATGCCAGAAGCTTGGCGCCACTTCATTCATTCGGGTTTGATTCGATGGTTCACAACTTCATCAATACCCCCATCCTTTTGCAGCATTGACCCCAAATATCGAAAGTGTCCTTCTGAGGAATCACCTGCCCATCAAGGCTAACCTCCTCCTCTTCGTGCCTAATAGTACCAAAACCGCACCTCATGTACTCGGTTTTAGTTCTACTAATACTAAATTCTTTCAATTCCAAGGTTTGTCTCCATAACTATAACGTCCTATAGACCGCCGTCCGACTATCATCAACTAGCACCACATCATCTGCACCATGGGATATATCCCTTGTATATCCATCACCAAAGTGAAAACGATAAGGGCTTAAAGCTGGCTCTTGATGTAGTCCTATCTTAATCGAGAAGTCATCAATGTCGACATCAATTATTCAAACACTTGTCACAACATTATCATAAATATCCTTGATGAGGGTAATGTACTTTGCTGCGACTTTGTGTTTCTTCAAGGCCCACCACATGACATTCCGCAATATCTTATCATGGGCCTTCTTCAAGTCAATGAACACCATATCCAGGTCCTTCTTTTGCTCCATGTATCTCTCCATAAGTTGTTGTGCCAAGAAAATGGCTTCCATGGTCGACCTCCCAGGCATGAAACCAAACTAGTTTTTGGTCACGCTTTTCATTCTTCTTAAGCGGGGCTCAGTGACTCGAAACCATAGTTTCATTATGTGGCTCATCAGCTTAATTCCATAGTAATTAGTACAACTCTGAACATCCCCCTCGTTCTTGAAGATTGGCACTAATATACTTCGTCCCCATTCTTCTAGCATTTTGTATGCCCAAAAAATGTGGTTGAAAAGCTTGGTTAGCCATACTATCACTATGTCTCTGAGGCCTTTCCACACCTTAATGGAGATACAATTAGGGCCCATCACCTAGCCTCCTTTCACCATTTTTAAAGCCTCCTTGACCTCAAACTCCTGGATTCGCCGCACAACATGCCTGCTGGTATCATCAAAGGAGTCGTCTAGTTCAATGGTAGAACTCTCATTCTCCCCATTGAAAACCTGTTTGAAGTACTCTCGCCATGTATGCTTAATGCCCTCTTCCTTCACCAGGAGTTGGTCTGCTCCATCCTTGATGCATTTGACTTGGCCAACATCCCTCGTCTTCTCTTCTGGATCTTGCCTATCTTATAGATGTCCCTTTAGCCTAACTTCGTGCCTAACCGCTGGTAGAGGTCGTCATACGCCCGACCCTTGCTTCACTGACAGCATGCTTTGTGGCCTTCTTTGCCAGCTTGTACTTCTCTATGTTGTTTGAAACAATCTTTATTCTCCTTAATCGCCTTCTCAACATCATCATCAATGGACACTCTTTAGAGTCACTTCTCCTTCAGTGGACACTCCAAACTTCTCCGGGGCCACCTTACAAATGCAAGTCGCCATCTTCATCCAAACTTCTCCGACTACATATATCAAAATTAAAAAACTATGTACAATAAAAGGGAATAATAGATTAATACAAGATGGTGTAACCAATCAGCTGGATAAGAAATATATTTTTCTTTACCCGGTGGATAAAGCATGGAAATTTTAGGCTTGAGTTTCTCGTTCCAGCCAATGATATATTAACATCATCACGGATGATTTTCTTCTCTTGTAGTCCACATCACTATTCTAAATATTGGCCAATATCTAAGTTAATAGGCCAGTTAATCCTGAATCCGCAGGTCACGGATGTGATAACCACGTCCATTGCATTGTCTAATCCAGTTGATTAATCGGTTGTCAAGTTGATTAACTAAATAGTGGGAGAAATTTTGGCTTGTTCCCTCCTTTACCCTGAAAGTGGGCATTTTGGGTAAGGGTCGTTCCCTCCCTTCTTACCCTCCCCTAGTTACCCTCGTTGGAGGAGGCGAGGAGCAGCCACCCCTCTCTCCGAGCAGCCGCTCCTGCCTTGAGCTGCAGCCAACATCGTCCGGCGTAGAATCGATTGCTTCCAACTGTTGTGGCACCCCGGCTCACGGAGACCGGAACACCCCGTATTCCAGCCCAGAGATCGAGGAGAAGTCTTCTAGACGACACTGCTTGGCATAGAACAAATCAGCTCTTATTACAAAGGATAATGGCACAAGGGTCTGATGTTACAAAGGATCACATCAGCACGACGACACTATGCCTGCGATACTACACTTGCTCTATGCTACTGATACGTCTCCAACGTATCTATAATTTATTTAGTATTCATGATATTATATTATCCATCTTGGATGTTTTATGGGCTTTACTATGCACTTTTATATTACTTTTGGGACTAACTTATTGACCTAGAGCCCAGTGCCAGTTTCTGTTTTTTCCCTTGTTTAAGTTTTTTCGCAGAAAAGGAATATCAAACGGAGTGCAAACGGAATGAAACCTTCGGAAAAGTTATTTTTGGAACAGAAGCAATCCAGGGGACTTGGAGTGCATGTCAGGAAAGCAACGAGGGAGGCACGAGGCAGGGGGCGCGCCCACCCCCCTGGGCGCGCCCTCCACCCTTGTGGGCCCCTCGCGGCTCCCCTGACGTATTTCTTCCGCCTATATATATCCATATACCCTAAAACCTTCAGAGAACAGAAGAGATCGCGAGTTCCGCCACCGCAAGCCTCTGTAGACACCAAAAATCAATCAGGACCCTGTTCCGGCACCCTGCCGGAGGGGGGAACCCTCTCCGGTGGCCATCTTCATCATCCTGGCGCTCTCCATGACGAGGAGGG
Source organism: Aegilops longissima (assembly GCA_021605205.1). NCBI lineage: Eukaryota > Viridiplantae > Streptophyta > Magnoliopsida > Poales > Poaceae > Aegilops > Aegilops longissima. Next base: position 155,834,603 of record CM038682.1, read on the forward strand.
AGTAGTTCACCCTCGGGGCTGAGGGTATGTACCAGTAGCTATGTGTTTGACCTCTCTCTCTCTCGTGTTCTTGAGGTGATACGATCTTGATGTATCGCGAGCTTTGCTATTATAGTTGTATCTTATGATGTTTCTCCCCCTCTACTCTCTTGTAATGGATTGAGTCTTTAATGATTTGAGAACACTTGATGTATGTCTTGTGTGGGATACCGTGGTGACAATGGGGTATTCTATTGATCCACTTGATGTATGTTTTGGTGATCAACTTGCGGGTTCTGCCCATGAACCTATGCATAGGGGTTGGCACACGTTTTCGTCTTGATTCTCCGATAGAAACTTTGGGGCACTCTTTGAGTACTTTGTGTTGGATTGAATAGATGAATCTAAGATTGTGTGATGCATATCGTATAATCATACCCCACGGATACTTGAGGTGACATTGGAGTATCTAGGTGATATTAGGGTTTTGATTGATATGTGTCTTAAGGTGTTATTCTAGTACGAACTCTTGAATAGATCGATCCGAAAGAATAACTTTGAGGTGGTTTCGTACCCTACCATAATCTCTTCGTTTGTTCTCTGCTATTAGTGACTTTGGAGTGACTCTTTGTTGCATGTTGAGGGATAGTTATATGATCTAGTTATGTTATTATTGTTGAGAGAACTTGCACTAGTGAAAGTATGAACCCTAGGCCTTGTTTCCTAGCATTGCAATACCGTTTACGCTCACTTTTACCACTTGTTACCTTGCTGTTTTTATAATTTTAGATTACAAAAACCTATATCTACCATCCATATGCACTTGTATCACCATCTCTTCGCCGAACTAGTGCACCTATACAATTTACCATTGTATTGGGTGTGTTGGGGACACAAGAGACTCTTTGTTATTTGGTTGCAGGGTTGCTTGAGAGAGACCATCTGCATCCTACGCCTCACACGGATTGATAGACCTTAGGTCATCCAGTTGAGGGAAATTTGCTACTATCCTACAAACCTCTGCACTTGGAGGCAGGGATAGTTATATGATCCAATTATGTTATTATTGTTGAGAGAACTTGCACTAATGAAAGTATGAACCCTAGGCCTTGTTTCCTAGCATTGCAATACCGTTTACGCTCACTTTTACCACTTGTTACCTTTCTGTTTTTATAATTTCAGATTACAAAAACCTATATCTACCATCCATATTGCACTTGTTTCACCATCTCTTCGCCGAACTAGTGCACCTATACAATTTACCATTGTATTGGGTGTGTTGGGGACACAAGAGACTCTTTGTTATTTGGTTGTAGGGTTGCTTGAGAGAGACCATCTCCATCCTACGCCTCCCACGGATTGATAAACCTTAGGTCATCCACTTGAGGGAAATTTGCTACTGTCCTACAAACCTCTGCAATTGGAGGCCCAACAACGTCTACAAGAAGAAGGTTGTGTAGTAGACATCAAGCTCTTTTCCGGCGCCGTTGCCGGGGAGGTTAGTGATTGAAGGTATATCTTTCTTGCAATCGAATCTTTTTGTTTCTTGTTTTATCACTAGTTTAGTCTATAAAAGAAAACTACAAAAAAATGGAATTGAGTTTACCTCATACGCTTCATCTTTTTAATATCTTTCGTGAGTATGATGGAAAGGAAAATTGTGCCAAAGTGTTAGAAGAGGAATGCATTAAAATCTTTGGCACCAAATCTTTGAATGATGAGCATGATTGCAATGTTGTTAGTATGAACTCTTTGAATATCCATATTACTAATGATGATTGCACTAGTTATGATGAAAATGTCTCCTATAAACATGTCAATTTTTGTGGAGTGCATTGGGTTTGCAAGTACACACCAAACAGGGAAGATAGATATTGCAAGAGGCATAAGCATTTAGAAACTAAATTGTTGCAAGAAAGGTTAGATGTTTGTGCTGAAAATTTAAATTTTCTTAGCCGTACTTGTGAACTTTGCAATGAACATGATCATTTCAGTACCCAATGCAAATTGTTTCATGATCGTATCGTGTCCAAAAATTGTGATGACTTGATTTCCCTTGCACATCATAATGAACTTAGTTTTCTCTTGGGTTATGAAGAAATGAAACGTATAACTAAGGTTATTCCAAAAATTTCCCTTGATAGAGTTCTTCATTTTGATCTAGAAGAAATTTATATGTATTGTGCGGTGAATTGCATTGAAAATCCTTATATTGCCAATTACATAAAGAAAAGAAAAAAAATAGAATATGAAGAGAATACTAACGAAAGGGAAGAGACTTCCCAATATTCTCCTATTGTTTCTTATGATGAATCAGGTAACGAGTAGGAGCCCTCTATTCAACCAATCTCATTAATAAGGAGCTTCAAAAAGAGGATTAAACCCACACATGATGTGGTGAAGAAGAATAAAACAAAAAGGAAGAGAGGTACAAAGATATCTCCCCCAAATAATGTTGCTCCTATTATTGTTGTGCCTCATGAAAATGAATCAAAAATAATTGTGGAAGATGATGCACTTGATGATGATCTCGTTATGCCTATTGCTTGTTGTGATGATTATGATTGGGAAGATAATGATACTTCTTATGATCTTGAAAATCTTTTTGGCATTTGCTTGGAAGAATATGATAATTGCTATACTATTGGTGCTATCCATACTATTAATGATTAGAGTGATTATGCTTATGATATAAAAAGGCCCAAGCTTGGGGATGCTATGTTTGAAGAAGATGATGTTTTTGAGAATATATTTGCGGCAATTAATGTTTGTCCCAAGCTTGGGGATGCTACGTTTAATGAAGATGATAATTTTAGTCTCCCAAGTTTTGATATGCAAATGTATAGTGATGATAGCATGCCTCCTACTTATGATGATTATATTGATGAAAGTGGGTTTGGAAGAGTGTCAACTTTAGGAAGTAATGATCCCACTATTTTGGAGGATGTTGAATCTTATTATGATAATTATGAAAGTGGATTTGGAGAGGTCATGACTTTATTTAGTGATGTATCCACTATCTTGGAAGAGGTTTCAATCGATTATGATGAGAACAAAGTTGCTACTTATGATGATTATTGTGATGAAACTTATGCTATAAAAAGTAGTGATGATTATATTTATCAAACCTGTCATGATTATGATTACCCTTTTCTGAACATTACTCTTTTAAGGTGGAAACAATTTATAGTATTCAAGTCTCTTATGATACTCCCACTATTCCGAATAGAAGAATTTTGCCTATGTGGAGAGTAGTAAAAATTATATACTTCTAGATCATGAAATGAATGCTTTAGGTGCTGGTTATATTGTTGAATTCATTCATGATGCTACTGAAAATTATTATGAGGGAGGAATATATGCTTGTAGGAATTGCAATAATATCAAGTTTCCTCTCTATGTGCTTAAAGTTTTAAAGTTATGCTTGTTTTGCCTTCCTATGCTAGTTGATTATTGTTCCCACACTAGTAGAAAACAGGGCTTTGGAACCGGGGCAATATTCACATTAGTCCCGGTTCAGTCACGAACCGGGACTAATGTGAGCATTGGTCCCGGTTCGTGCGGCTAAGGCATTAGTCCCGGTTCACCTGAGCCCTTTAGTCCCGGTTTAAGACACGAACCGGGACTAAAGGGTGCGATGCCCTTTAGTCCTGGTAGTTGCCTCAAACCGGGACTAAAGATTAGACCTTTAGTCCCGGTTTGAGACACGAACCGGTACTAATGGGGTTGAGACCTTTAGTCCCGGTTCGTGCCACGAACCGGTACTAAAGGTCCCATTTTCAAACTCTACCCTCCTCGTGGATCGCATTTTCAGTTTTAAAAAAATAAAAGAAAATGATGGAAATGTCAAAAAATAAAAGAAAATAAGTTTCCCATGTGATATGTGGTCTAGTTGTTGGGAAAATTTGCAAATGTGAATTTCGACTTTATTTGCAAAATCTCTCTGGAATTTGTAAAAATGGGCATAACTTTTGCATACTAACTCGGATGAAAAAGTTTTTTATATGAAAAATCATCTACTCGATTAGTTACATCCGAATTTAACTGGGGGAACCCTGTTAAACATTTTCAAAATCCTCAAAAACCTAACCGAAAAAAGTCACGGGGCTTTTAAGATCTTGAGGCAAAAAAATTCAAAAAAATTCAGTTTTTTTTAAATTTTTATTAAATCTGTTCAAACTATTATTCAAGAAGTATTAGTGTTACTAAATAATTATTTCAGTTTTTTTGAATTTGGTCAAATCTGGTCAAACTATGGTCAAACTATGGTCAAACAATGGTCAAACTAATTATTCAAGAAATATTACTGTTACTAAATATTAGTGTTATTTTTTTAGAACAATAGTTTCAAACTCAAACAGTGAAATGTGTGACTTCATGCTCAAGCTATATTCTTGAGGTCAATAGGATTCACATCTTACTATTGTCAGGAAAACAACAAGTGCAGACTTGGAAAAACAAGTGCAGACTTGGAAACAAGGGAGAATAGAACCCGGAAGTTAAGCGTGCTCAGGATGGAGTAGTGAGAGGATGGGTGACCGTCCGGGAAGTTAGATGATGAGGGCTGATTAGAGGTTAAATTGAGCAGTGATGAGGGGTGAGGGGTAATGAGGGGTGAGGGGTGATTAGAGATGAGAGGATAAAATAATTCAGAAATTTGAAAATAAAAAATTCAAAAAAATCATAAAATTTCCTTTAGTACCGGTTGGTGTTACCAACCGGGACTAAAGGTGGACCTCCAGGCAGCGGCCACGTGGAGAGCCTTTAGTCCCGGTTCGTGTAAGAACCGGGAATAAAGGGGGAGGCTTTAGTACCGACCCTTTAGTCCCGGTTCCCAGAACCGGGACTAAAGGCCCTTGTGAACCAGGACAATAGGAAATGGGTTAGACTTAAATGTGCTAGTCATATGCTTCATGATGCTCTCTTCATGTTTCAATTCTTATCTTTTATGTGAGCATCATTGAAATCATCATGCCTAGCTAGGGGCGTTAAACGTTAGCGCTTGTTGGGAGGCAACCCAATTTTATTTTAGTTTCTTGCTTTTTGGTTCTGTTTAGGAATAAATAATCCATCTAGCTTCTGTTTAGATGTGGTTTTGTGTTTTATTTAGTGTTTGTGCCAAGTAGAACCTTTGAGAAGACTTGGGTGAAGTCTTTATGATCATGCTGTAAAAAAACAGAAACTTTAGCAGTCACAATATTAGCTTCAAATTTTTAATGGAGAGTGCTATTTAGTTGATTCGTTTTGCATATGATTACTAGACAAATTCCTCAGGTCCACCAATTTAATTTAGAATTTTTGGAGTTCCAGAAGTACACGTTTGATACAAATTACTACAGACTGTTCTGTTTTTGACAGATTCTGTCTTCATTGTGTTGCTTGCTTATTTTGATGAATCTATGGCTAGTAAAATAGTTTATAAACCATAGAGAAGTTGGAATACAGTAGGTTTAACACCAATATAAATAAATAATGAGTTCATTACAGTACTTTGAAGTGGTGTTTTGTTTTCTTTCACTAACGGAGCTTACGAGTTTTCTGTTAAGTTTTGTGTTGTGAAGTTTTCAAGTTTTGGGTAAAGATTCGATGGACTATGGAATAAGGAGTGGCAAGAGCCTAAGCTTGGGGATGTCCATGGCACCCCAAGTTAATATTCAAGGACAACCAAGAGCCTAAGCTTGGGGATTCCCCGGATGGCATCCCCTCTTTCGTCTTCGTTCATCGCTTTCGAGATTTAGGAAACCGAGATATAAAAGGAATTAAGGAGACACAAAAGCTCAAGATTGGGGATGCCCAAGGCACCCCAAGATATTATTTCAAGAAGTCTCAAGCATCTAAGCTTGGGGATGCCCCGGTAGGCATCCCACCTTTCTTCTTCAACAACTATCGGTTAGTATCGGTTGAACCTAAGTTTTTGCTTCTTCACATGACTTGTCCTATCCTTGCAATGTAGTTTTATTTTGTTTTGCTTGCTGTTTGAATAAAGTATCAAGATCTGAAATTCTTAAATGGGGGAGTCTTCACATAGCTAAATAATTATTTAACTACTCATTGATCTTCACTTATATCTTTTTGGAGTAGTTTGTCATTTACTCGTGTTCTTCACTTATATCCTATGAGTAAATAGTTGAATGATTTGAATATCATAAATCTGAAATTATATATATCTCATATGCCTTTCCCATGGGGAGTAATGACTTCACATATAAGAAGTAGAGGTGGTAAATTTATTGAAGGTTAGCTACTCTCTTGTAATGGATTGAGTTTTCCCTTTGAAGTAATCTTATCGGATTGAGTCTTTAATGATTTGAAAACACTTGATGTATGTCTTGCGTGGGATATCTGTGGTGACAATGGGGTATTCTATTGATCCACTTGATGTATGTTTTGGTGATCAACTTGCGGGTTCCGCCCATGAACCTATGCATAGGGGTTGGCACACATTTTTGTCTTGATTCTCCGATAGAAACTTTGGGGCACTCTTTAAGTACTTTGTGTTGGATTGAATAGATGAATCTGAGATTATGTGATGCATATCATATAATCATACCCACGGATACTTGAGGTGACATTGGAGTATCTAGGTGACATTAGGGTTTTGGTTGATATGTGTCTTAAGGTGTTATTCTAGTACGAACTCTTGAATAAATCGATCTGAAAGAATAACTTTGAGGTGGTTTCGTACCCTACCATAATCTCTTCGTTTGTTCTCCGCTATTAGTGACTTTGTAGTGACTCTTTGTTGCATGTTGAGGGATAGTTATATGATCCAATTATGTTATTATTGTTGAGAGAACTTGCACTAGTGAAAGTATGAACCCTAGGCCTTGTTTGCTAGGATTGCAATACCGTTTACGCTCACTTTTACCACTTGTTACCTTGCTGTTTTTATAATTTCAGATTACAAAACCTATATCTGCCATCCATATTGCACTTGTATCACCATCTCTTTGTTAACTAGTGCACCTATACAATTTACCATTGTATTGGGTGTGTTGGGGACACAAGAGACTCTTTGTTATTTGGTTGTAGGGTTGCTTGAGAGAGACCATCTTCATCCCACGCCCCCACGGATTGATAAACCTTAGGTCATCGAATTGAGGGAAATTTGCTACTGTCCTACAAACCTCTGCACTTGGAGGCCCAACAACCTCTACATGAAGAAGGTTGTGTAGTAGACATCAGCTACCAGTGAACAACTCGTTGCAGCGGAATACATCTAGCAATGAACAACGACGAAGGTGGTGAACTCCATTCCGCAGGGACTCTGGCTGGGACGCCACCTAGCTCGCACGAACGGAAACCTCGACAAACAAGAAATCAATCACGGCATCACTTGCAATCTGGCATGACACGCCAGGTCAGTACATTGAATGTACTTGAAAGCTCACAACAACCAAAAGCATCAAGGCAAGACAACAACATAGCATTAAACAGGTTAATTAATTAACAACTATTATATGTGAAAGCAACTACTAAGCATGATATACAACTACTACCATACTGATGAACCATCATCTCGAATCTCAAGAACCATCTCACTCTTGGCTATCCCGCCAAGAAATATACCATCTCGATAACCTCGTGATCCACCTGTTCACCTCGTGATCAAAACATCCACATGATCACCTTGAGATCAAAACATCCACATGATCACCTCATGACCAAAACATCCACATGATCACCTCGTGACCAAAACATCCACATGATCACCTCGTGACCAGATCGCCAACTAAATGATCATCCTCGAGATCATATCAACATCATCATCGGCACCCTGCCAAACTGTACTGCTCATAATATATCAGCATAGTAATCACATATAAGTCATTCCATTATGTGAGTGTTGATCGAACGGTGTGACCTAGTACAACTTGTGCCCATAAAAGAGGACGCGGCTATTGATAGATCAAACACACACACTCTAAAGAGGTTAATTAGCACATTGTACCCACACCACGGAACCCATGGCCTCACACTCCCATTCGGGTCGACCAACGGCGTTCTGACAAAACCGATCTACTTCATGACACTCTCCCAGCCATTTCGACCAACTCCCCTTTTGGGCTAAGTCATGGGTGGCCCCGATGTCAACCAATGACATCCAACGGCCACCGTCATGGCAAAACATAAACGGTCCCAAACGGGGACAAAAACACGCAAACAACTCGAGCACACAAGGCTTATGCCGCCCTACCTGGCCAAGGTAGCGCCCACGCATAATCTTCCCTCGTTTGAGGCACCGGCGAGAGGCATGCCAATAGACCACGTTAGGGCCTTCCCATAAAGGCAAATGTGGTTCCGCTGGAAAAGCCTGGTCCGGTGGCACCTGACCAACTTAATGACGGAATTTAACCCCAAAATATAATAGTGATAAATGATACTCCGATATCATCTAACAACCTGTAATCCAAGTCATAGAAATATCCAACAACTAGTCCAAAGCACACTATCGTCATGCCAAAATACTCCGAGGGCAACATATCACTACTATCAAGATGAATCCAAGTACCAACATACTACTAATCCAATAACAAGAATAACATATTAACCTAAGATCCACATGATAGCATAAAATCCATTATAATACTCCAAAGCATAATATCATATATCAACATGAAAATAATCATAATATAAGCCATTAATAATCCAATGGGCACATCTCATCCTCATAAACTGCAAAATATTAGTCCTAGAACTCCAAACAGCATCATGGCAATAACAAGATCAAAATAATACTCCGAGAAATGCCATGAACAAAATCATACATAGCTAATTCAATATTTTAAATAAGTTCAAATAAATAAAACCATGTCATGGCATTGCAATCATGCAAATGGAGGGTGTGGCTTGCCTGGGAGGAATGGATACACCGGAAGGAATTGCGAGAAGCTCGCAGAAAGAATTGTCGGAAATCTTTCTCTCTCGAAGGGGGCTGAATTAGGGCAACGGCATATTGGTCATTTTAAAAATGTGACAACATCATGAAAATGGTACCTACAGAACGGGCTCGATGAGACGAAGAAGTGGACTTTGGAATCACCTCATTTGGAGTTAGGATAAAAAAGATATGAAGTGTTTTCTGCCAGGGACCTATCTGTAATGAAAATATTTTCAAACAGGGCATGGACAGAAAAACTAAAATCACATTAGAAGGGAATACACTTTCTAGAAGTGAAAACACATTTTCTTCTAAAGGAACACGAAAATACGCTTTCAGGAAACCAAAGTCTTAATCCGGAGGATTACGCCTCCACTTATCCACATGGGTAGTGGCGGGGCCGGGCTTTTGGGACTCTGATTGGTGGGCCTCGTGCCTTGTTCCCTCTGCTCCTTGTTCCTTCTTCTTCCTCCCGTCGGTGTACAGAGGGAGAGGCGAGGCAGAGCGCTCCGGTGATGGCCCTGGCGACTCCGACCATCTCCGGCCGAGGCGCTGGCACCGGCGGCCTTAGCGCGGAGCACCGTATCCATCCAGGCCCTATGCGGACGCCGGGGAAGGCCAGGGCTGCGGCGTCGCGCGGAAACAGAAAGCAGGGGAGGCGGTGACCGATCTTGGGGACATCGACCACAGGGGCTCTGGCGACTAGATGAGGGGATGGGGAGGGGCGACAGACTCCAGGGAAGCTCGTGGAAAGGTTAGGGTGGAATGGAGGCTCGGCTCGCTCGGATTCGAGCAGAGGCCGTCGGCGGCCGAGGCGGCCATTGGAGGGCTCGGGAGCTCATGGAAGAGGTCGGGGAGGCATGGGGGAGTGGGTTGAGGTCGCTGGTGAGGCGAGACAGGGGCGAGGTGGCCTTAAATAGCCAGGGGAGGAGGGGGTCGAGCTGGCGTCGCCGCGGACGCATGGCCAAAGCCACAGACACGTGTGCATGTGCTCGAGCTCGGAGGTAGACATGAGGAGGCACAGGGGGGAGCTCACAGGGGCAGAGGAGGTCAAAGGAGCACGGGGAGGAATAAGCCGAGGAAAATGGAGCCGAATGGCCACTGTGCTCCGTGGGCATGCGGCGGCGAGCGCCGATGAGGAAGCTGTCGGAGGGGGAGCAGGGTCAGGGGGCATCATGAGGTAGCAGGGAGTCAGGTCGGTAACCACTGGCGCGCAAACTTCTCCAGGAAGGGGCTGGCCGATGCGTCCCGACGCGCAGAGCGCGTGACCAGTCGCGCCAACATCGTAGTCACCACATGAACTGGGGCATTAATTACTCTCTGGAACCTAAACTGTTGTCTAGCTGATAGTCCTTCCAATATAGATCATTAATGAGGCTATGGCTTGATTTGGGGTACTGTGGTTAAATGGTAGTGATTGGCTGAAGTTTGTTGTAGCAAACTTGGCTGTGCACTGGTGATCAATAGGGAAGAGCTAAGGACCAAAATTGATGTCTGGGGTGCTTATCTTAGGAAGGACTATAATCCTGGAGGTTTTGGGGAGAAATGGACCAAGGCTTAATATAGTTGCTTTGCAACTGACCAAAATGGTCCAGAAAAGAGATCAAGATGATGCACACAAATTAAGAAGCCACTTGAGCTGAAGTTTGGCAAGGCATGGTTATCTGGCCATATGAAAATGCTGTAAAAATTTCATACCAAATGTACTTGCCAAAATGGTACTTGCTTCACAAACATCCTGTCGGTGTCAAAACCGGCGGATCTCGGGTAGGGGGTCCCGAACTGTGCGTCTAGGCGGATGGTAACAAGAGACAAGGGACACGATGTTTTTACCCAGGTTCGGGCCCTCTCGATGGAGGTAAAACCCTACTCCTGCTTGATTAATATTGATGATATGGGTAGTACAAGAGTAGATCTACCACAAGATCAGAGAGGCTAAACCCTAGAAGCTAGCCTATGGTATGATTGTTGTTTGTCCTACGGACTAAAACCCTCCGGTTTATACAGACACCGGAGAGGGTTAGGGTTACACAGAGTCGGTTACAATGGAAGGAGATCTACACATCCGTATCGCCAAGCTTGCCTTCCACGCCAAGGAAAGTCCCATCCGGACACGGGACGAAGTCTTCAATCTTGTATCTTCATAGTCCAGGAGTCCAGCCAAAGGCCATAGTCCGGCCATCCGGACACCCCTAATCCAGGACTCCCTCAGTAGCCCCTGAACCAGGCTTTAATGACGATGAGTCCGGCGTGCAGTTTGTCTTCAGCATTGCAAAGCGAGTTCCTCCTCCGAATACTTCATAGAAGATTTTGATCACAAGGATAGTGTCTGGCTCTGCAAAATAATTTCCACATACCACCGTAGAGAGAATAATATTTACACAAATCCAATATGCTGACGTATTCCGCAGCGTGACACCACGGCCAAGCCTTTATTCAATCGCTTTTTCTTGTCCCACCTCAGTAGCGTTTAGCGAGGCGGTTTCTTGGCACGCCTTGTCAAAGCGAGATCGTGTCCCTTATTCCGGATCCTCATCAATACGGCGCGGTAACCCAATCGTGCCCGTTGGCACGTCTCCTCTATCGAAGGCGAGTCCCAAACGGTAACGGGGAGGGCTCTTGGTATTCAACCTCTTTATAAAGAGACCAAGGCTCTACTCTTTTCAATCTCAATCGAATCCGCCCCTCGCCTCGAGTTCCAACACCCAAAGCTCCAGATTCAGGCGCTTCGGACCTTTGATGATGTCCGGCTCCGACCTTCAAGGCCGGTGGATGCCTTCCTCCGTTACGGAAGGAGACGTGCTAAAGCTAAGAGATGCCAGATACTTAACTGGCGAAATTTTGCATAGGCTGCCTGCTCAAGGGCAGGTTATTCCCACTCCCAAGCCTGGCGAGAGCGTGGTGTTCGCGTCTCACTTCCTTTGGGGGTTAGGCTTCCCGACGGACCCCTTCGTGAGGGGGCTCATGTTTTATTATGGGTTGGAATTTCATGACTTGGATCCGAGTCCATCCTCCACATCTCATCGCTCATTGTCGTGTCTGAAGCCTTCCTCTGCATTACTCCTCACTTGGATTGTGGCTTAAGACCTTCAAAGTGGAGCCAAGATGATCAAGGGCAGCAAGCGGAGTGCGGAGGGGCTGTTATAAGCAAGAATGCTGACGCTCCATGGCCCGGGGGCTCTTTTCAAGAGGAGTTCAGCTTATGGCAACGAGAGTGGTTTTATATCATAGCTCCCAGGGGCACCAAGTGGGTGGCGCCACCTGCCTTTCGCTCGGGTCCTCCCCCGTGGCTGGCATCATGGGTCAATAAAGGGCTCGACTGGGGGCCGTCCAAGGATGTGCCCTTGTTGCAGGGTCGCATTCAAGATCTCCTGGAAAGAGACATCAACCTGGCCGTAGTGACGCAGGTCATGTTGATTCGCCGCCTTTGCCCTGCAAACGCCGCCCCCTCCGCCTGCGGGAGTTTAATCCGGAGGGACCACGAGCTCTCCAACACTTTACGGGCGTGACACCCATGGAGATGTATAAATTGTTCTTTGGATCACAAGCAATGTGTCCAGACTTGACCGAGGACGCAGGTCTAAGCTGCAATCGCCCGGATACTCAAGTAAGTAGCCCTGCATGCCGGACATGCTATTCAGATATTCATCATAAAATTTCCTTAAAAGAGTTGTCCCTTTAAACAGGAGTGGATAGCGAAAGCAAAGCTAATCAGGTGTCCGGCCCCCCTCCCCGAGACCACGCCGGATCCCGTGTTAACCAGGATGCTGGAGGTTGCGCCTTTGGAAGAAGGCGAAGGGGGAACAAGCTACCATCTCCTCGAAGGAGGTTATCAGGAAAGGAGGAATCGAGAATCCCTCCATCCAAGGAAAGAAGAGGACCGCCTCTGAAGACCCGGAGACCATGGTCTCAAAGCGGGGGAAGAGATCTTCCTCAGAGGGTCCTGCACCGGGAGGTGCCTCGGCCGACTGTGCCCTCAAGGGATCAGCCTCCAGTGAGCCGTAAGTAGAGAGGGAGTTTTAAAATAAGAGACATCCCTATTCTATTCCTGAGAAAGATAACTGAATTTTTACCTTATAGTTCGGATCTCAGCCCTTCTCAGCAGAGCTCATCATCAGGGGATCTTCGTCCGGAGATGATGGAGAGCGGAACGCCTCCCCCTGCTGTACCGCCTTGCGAGGCGGGCGACCCTGAGGGGCCGGAAAGCAGCCGTATGGCTCCCCAAATCCCTCTGTGTCCGGCCTTCGAAAAAGGCCATCGGACGAGTCCGACACCATCCGGTGCATGGTCAGAGGAGCTGAAGGATCTGCTCGGGAGAGCGTCTATCTCAGAAAAACACTGTGCATTGATGGGCACGGTGATTGAAAGGCTTTCATCCGCGGAGAGTGGGTTGTACGAGGCCGTCAGGAGTTTACTGGCAGGTTTTGAGGTACGCGAAATGATGTACCTTTTGTCGGGCCAGATATAAAAGATGCGCTCAGATAGATAGTAGCCCTCGAGACTCGGTGCGTTGTCAAAAATGACAGCGCCAAGGATCATAATCCAGGTATAACATGTCGCTCTTCCTATGTAGGTGGCGGCGTCCGTGGCTAGCCGGATCGATGAATTTGCCGAGCTAAAGCGGCAACTTGATGTGGCGGATGCCGACATCGCGCTTGTCAACAAGCGGCTTGACGAGTCACAAGGTATGCAATTTCTCCGCAGACACCTGGTAAGGGGGCTTGATGCCCGTGCCTTACAACATGTATGCTTGATGCAGATGGTGCCGCTGCCGTGGAGAACCTTCGCGAACTCGCCGAGCCAAGGAGCAGGCGAGAAAAGTGATGCGGCTGCCTTTAAAGGCGGTCAAGAGTGAAGGTCGAACAGGCTGCTCACTGCCGAAGCAGGAAGGAAATGGCCGAGATGGCTGTGAAGTTGAAGGATGCTGCCGACCACTGCAAGCTTCTTGAAAAAGAAGATAGGGCGGAACAAAAGGACCTGGAAAAGGCCACTACCGAGGCCAAATATGCTCGCTCTGCAATGAGAGCCATGAAGCAGGAGCTACGTCAGGCCGGAGATATTGCGGCTGGAAAGCCCTTTTTGCTGCAGATGAAGTTCGGGGATCCTAAGTATGCTCAGCTGGACCAGCTGTGGAGTGCGGCGGATACTTATCTGGACTTGGCGGCAAGTGCCGCGGACGCGGCCGAACACTTCCGAGATCAATAGGATCACGAAGTGGAAAAGCTTTTTTGGTCGCATTTCCACAATCCAGAGCACCCACTTCCATTATCCGAGCGTTTGGCCGAATGGGCGGAGCTGAATAGGTTATCCGGACTCGCCATGAAGGATGTCGTGAGTTATCTGTGGCCGGAAAGGCCCGAGCCGAAGAGTTATTTTGGTTTGGTGCAGCAGTTCCTTGGTGCGGTGCCGCATATCAATGCAATGAAGAGGTCAGCATGCATAGAGGGTGCGCGGACGGCTCTTGCCCGTGTCAAGACATACTGGGCAGAGATGAAAGCCACCGACGTTGCATCCCAAGATTCAGATGGGAGCCGAGTACCTGCCGAGCACTATTTTCAGGAAGTTCTGCAGGGCGCTCGTTTAATAGAGATGCAGTGCTCGAAGGATATCATGTTCGAATAACATGTATTATTGTAAAACGATATTTCGATGGAATATAAAATCTTTTTATACTTGTGCCTGCAAGAATTAAAATACCTCTTGTGCGGCCGTTAATGTATATGTGTATATAACCTGAAAGGTGGCAGTCTTCGGATTCAGCCCCCACGCATATAATGCGGGGGTGTTCGCAGAAGGCGCATTTTCACACTTGATCCAACGTCTTGGTCCTATAAAGGAGGTGATAGCGTAGCGAACTAGGCAAACAGACTATAATGCTTTATCACTTTCACTTAGCCATAGGAGTTTGACAGTGGGGCTACTATATAGCCCCTAGGGGCATCGCGCTCGAATTTCGGGCGCGTGTGTGCCTGACCGGGAAACGGCCCTTCGTTAATGCGGAGGAATCCTAAAGATTCCGGTGAGTCATCGAGTGGTTGACCAGTCTCACGCTATATCATGAAAGTCAGTTTTCGGCTTTCTCTACTGAGGTGCTCGCCTGGCCGAACCGGGGCACAATCGCTGTAGTTCTCCTGGTGCCGCCTTAGCCTATAGAGCGGAACGTAAGGCAGCAAAACACAGGAGCCGGGAAACCCAACATTTGACCAAAGACATGATTCGGAGTTGATGCATATAAGGCCAAACTCGCGACGCCGAACACTCCCTAAGGTATTCGGTCTTTATGAAAACGGGCTGAACAACGCCCTTAGTAATAAGCCCATGTTGTCCAGGTACGCGCAAAATCCTGATGTGGCCGATGCCAAGACGCCAGCCTCCACCTCGATTATGGCAAGAAACCGGGGGATGTGTATCAACAAGAGAGAGTAAAAAAGGTTTACGCAGGGTCTTAATCTTAAAAGAATCCTTGGAACGGGTCCCTACTGCACGTCTGCGCCTGTGTCTCCATTGTGCCGTATCCTGGACGGGTGTAGCACGGTGTTCATCTGTAAAAGAGAGGAACTTAGTTGAAAGAGATCATGCGAAAATGTACGTTATATTAAATGAACAAAGAACAATTTAAAAAATGAATAAAATTGAGCTTTATTGTCTCTTGTTGTACATGCGCGGAGCCCCTTGAACGGGGGTATGCGGCTAGTAAGCCCTTACGCCGGACTTGTCTAGCCGTGTCCGGGGTCTGAACGACCTGTTTAGGTGCTTTGCTTAGTGAAGCCGGTTTAGTGTGTGGCTGTTAATGCAGCCGCACAATCTTCCGTGCTCGAGGAACACTCGATATTTCCCTTTAATGAGATGATGCCTCTTGGACCGGGCATTTTAAGTGTAAGGGATGCATAATGTGGTATTGCGTTAAAGCGGGCGAAAGCTTCGCGTCCCAGTAGTGCTTGATAGCTGCTTGTAAATGGGGCGATGTGGAAGGTTAGCTTTTCGCGGCGGAAGTTGTCGGGTGAGCCGAACATAACTTCTAGCAGGAGAGAGCCCGTACAATGGGCATCTGGGCCAGGCGTTACCCCTTGAAAGGAAGTGTTGCTATGGCGAATTGTTGTTGGGTCTATCCCCAGTTTGCAGATTGTGTCCTGATATAGCAGGTTTAAATCACTGCCGCCGTCCATTAGGACTTGTGTAAAGTGGAGTCCGTCAATTATCGGATCTAATACCAAGGCAGTCCAGCCTGCATTCCGGATACTTCTAGAGTAATCCTGATGGTCGAAGGTGATTGGTTTTGACAACTAGTGGCGGGACTCCTCTAGGATAGGCCGTATGGCGCGTATCTCTACGGGCGCCACTCTGTTCTCCCCTTTTGTCACGTGAAGTGAATTTACTGTTTTGACTTCTTGTGGGAAGTTCTTTTGTTTTCCGGTGCTCTGTTTGTGGGGTTCGTCGTCGTCCTCGCTTGGTGTGTCGAGCCCCTTGTGTTCGGCGTTGAGTTTGTCGGATTGCTTGAAGACCCAACAATCTCTATGGGTATGGTTTGCAGGCTTCCCGGGAGTACTGTGTACTTGACATATCTTGTCCAAGATTTTGTTTAGGTTAGATAGCTCGTCCCTGTTATCCTTGAGGGGCAGCTTTTTCTGATTCTGCCGAGAGCTTATGAATCCGGCGTTGACTGCCGTGCTCTTCGGGCGGTTTCCCTTGGTCCGGCGCTGGTCCTTGCTACGTCGTGGTTTCCCGTTTCCATCCCTGACTTTGGATGTACTTGGGTCGCTGGTACTGCATCTTGCCAACCAGCTATCCTCTCCTGCACAAAAGCGGGTCATGAGGCTTGTTAATGCGGCCATTGTTCTTGGCTTTTCTTAGGCGAGGTGTTTGGCGAGCCATTCGTCTCGGACGTTGTGTTTGAAAGCTGCTAAGGCTTCGGCGTCCGGACAGCCGACTATTTGGTTCTTTTTAGTAAGGAACCTGTTCCAGAATTTCCGGGCTGACTCTCCGGGTTGTTGAGTTATGCGACTTAAATCGTCTGCATCCGGAGGTCGGACATAGGTCCCTTGAAAATTTGCCCGAAAAGCATCCTCGAGCTCTTCCCAACTTCCAACGGTGTTTTCGGGAAGGCTTTTAAGCCAATGTCGGGCTGGCCCTTTGAGTTTGAGGGGTAAGTATTTTATGGCATGGAGATCATCTCCTCTAGCCATGTGTATGTGGAGGATGTAATCCTCAATCCAGACTCCAGGGTCTATTGTTCCGTCGTATGCCTCTATGTTTACGGGCTTGAATCCGCTGAAATTATGATCCAAAGACCTCATCGGTGAAACACAGGGGTGTCGGCACCCCTATATCTGGGTGTACCATGATGTTCGGATATTTGATGTGTTGCATTGCCTACTAGAGCTTGCTTTCTTGGACCATAGATAGATCTGGCTGGGCCGTGTTTTTTATGCGAATCCTTGTGCGGATCGCGTGACGGCTTGTGTGCGGCGCCATTTGCCGCACTATGTTGGCCATTGGGTCGTTTATACGACCGGGTGGCTTCCTTATTTTTTGATTGCGGAGGCTCTAAGGCCTCTTCATCAAATTCCGGCGGTAATTTTCGCTTCGGATAGCTCTTTGTGCGGCGACTATCTCCGTATTTGTCTGCGGTGTTGACTACTTTGCTCCATCTAATTCTGAGTGCATCTTCCGCTGTTTTGAGCTTCCGCCTCGCTTTTTCAGCTACGCAGCGATGGCGACGAGCCTTTTTTGGAGGTTCTTCTGCTCCAACAACTTGTCCGGCGTGAGGTTGTCCGGACTATTGTCTTCGCCGGGGACGGGTTGTTTATCCAAGTTACCCTGTTCGGACGGTTGCTCACATTAGTCCCGGTTCGTGCGGCTAAGGCATTAGTCCCGGTTCACCTGAGCCCTTTAGTCCCGGTTTAAGACACGAACCGGGACTAAAGGGTGTGATGCCCTTTAGTCCTGGTTCGTGCCTCAAACCGGGACTAAAGATTAGACCTTTAGTCCCGGTTTGAGACACGAACCGGTACTAATGGGTTTGAGACCTTTAGTCCCGGTTCGTGCCACGAACCGGTACTAAAGGTCCCATTTTCAAACTCTACCCCCCCGGTGGATCGCCTTTTCAGTTTAAAAAAAATAAAAGAAAATGATGGAAATGTCAAAAAATAAAAGAAAATAAGTTTCCCATGTGATATGTGGTCTAGTTGTTGGGAAAATTTGCAAATGTGAATTTCGACTTTATTTGCAAAATCTCTCCGAATTTGTAAAATGGGCATAAATTTTGCATACTAACTCGGATGAAAAAGTTTTTTATATGAAAAATCATCTACTCGATTAGTTACATCCGAATTTAACTGGGGGACCCCCGTTAAACATTTTCAAAATCCTCAAAAACCTAACAGAAAAAAAGTTACGGGGCTTTTAAGATCTGGAGGCAAAAAAATTAAAAAAATTCAGTTTTTTTTAATTTTTTGTTAAATCTGTTCAAACTATTATTCAAGAAGCATTAGTGTTACTAAATAATTATTTCAATTTTTTTGAATTTGGTCAAATCTGGTCAAACTATGGTCAAACTGTGGTCAAACAATGGTCAAACTAATTATTCAAGAAATATTACTGTTACTAAATATTAGTGTTATTTTTTAGAACAATAGTTTCAAACTCAAACAGTGAAATGTGTGACTTCATGCTCAAGCTATATTCTTGAGGTCAATAGGATTCACATCTTACTATTGTCAGGAAAACAACAAGTGTAGACTTGGAAACAAGGGAGAATAGAACCCGGAAGTTAAGCGTGCTCAGGCTGGAGTAGTGAGAGGATGGGTGACCGTCCGGGAAGTTAGATGATGAGGGCTGATTAGAGGTTAAATTGAGCAGTGATGAGGGGTGAGGGGTGATTAGAGATGAGAGGTTAAAATAATTCAGAAATTTGAAAATAAAAAAATTCAAAAAAATCATAAAATTTCCTTTAGTACCGGTTGGTGTTACCAACCGGGACTAAAGGTGGACCTCCAGGCAGCGGCCACGTGGAACCAGGACAATAGGAAATGGGTTAGACTTAAATGTGCTAGTCATATGCTTCATGATGCTCTCTTTATGTTTTAATTCTTATCTTTTATGTGAGCATCATTGAAATCATCATGCCTAGCTAGGGGCGTTAAACGTTAGCGCTTGTTGGGAGGCAACCCAATTTTATTTTAGTTTCTTGCTTTTTGGTTCTGTTTAGGAATAAATAATCCATCTAGCTTCTGTTTAGATGTGGTTTTATGTTTTATTTAGTGTTTGTGCCAAGTAGAACCTTTGGGAAGACTTGGGTGAAGTCTTTATGATCATGCTGTAAAAAAACAGAAACTTTAGCGCTCACGAGATTAGCTTCAAGTTTTTAATGGAGAGTGCTATTTAGTTGATTCGTTTTGCATATGATTAATAGACAAATTCCTCAGGTCCACCAATTTAATTTAGAATTTTTGGAGTTCCAGAAGTACACGTTTGATACAAATTACTACAGACTGTTCTGTTTTTGACAGATTCTGTCTTCATTGTGTTGCTTGCTTATTTTGATGAATCTATGGCTAGTAAAATAGTTTATAAACCATAGAGAAGTTGGAATACAGTAGGTTTAACACCAATATAAATAAATAATGAGTTCATTACAGTACTTTGAAGTGGTGTTTTGTTTTCTTTCGCTAACGGAGCTTATGAGTTTTCTGTTAAGTTTTGTGTTGTGAAGTTTTCAAGTTTTGGGTAAAGATTCGATGGACTATGGAATAAGGAGTGGCAAGAGCCTAAGCTTGGGGATGCCCATGGCACCCCAAGGTAATATTCAAGGACAACCAAGAGCCTAAGCTTGGGGATTCCCCGGGTGGCATCCCCTCTTTCGTCTTCGTTCATCGCTTTCGAGATTTAGGAAACCGAGATATAAAAGGAATTAAGGAGACACAAAAGCTCAAGATTGGGGATGCCCAAGGCACGCCAAGATATTATTTCAAGAAGTCTCAAGCATCTAAGCTTGGGGATGCCCCGGTAGGCATCCCACCTTTCTTCTTCAACAACTATCGGTTAGTATCGGTTGAACCTAAGTTTTTGCTTCTTCACATGAGTTGTCCTATCCTTGCAATGTAGTTTTATTTTGTTTTGCTTGCTGTTTGAATAAAGTATCAAGATCTGAAATTCTTAAATGGGGGAGTCTTCACATAGCTAAATAATTATTTAACTACTCATTGATCTTCACTTATATCTTTTTGGAGTAGTTTGTCATTTACTCGTGTTCTTCACTTATATCCTATGAGTAAATAGTTGAATGATTTGAATATCATAAATATGAAATTATATATATCTCATATGCCTTTCCCATGGGGAGTAATGACTTCACATATAAGAAGTAGAGGTGGTAAATTTATTGAAGGTTAGCAAACATTGTATTGGTCACTTGAACAATTCATGAAAGAATATTGAAGGAAGAGAGATTTCACATATAAATATACTATCCTGGACATTTTCTATGATTGTGATCCCCATTAATCATTTTCAAACCTGAGCAAATTAGTTGAAGTTGGACAAGGAAGACAACATAATGAGTTATGCTTGGGTATATTTGTATAGAAGTTATATTGTTATGGATCCTCTAACATGTGGTGCTTGCTATTTAGAATCCTTTGCTAGCCAAAATATCTGTACTAAGCGGGAATACTGCTTGTGCATCCAAATTCCTTGAACCAAGTTTCTTCCATGAGTGTCCACCATATCTGCCTATATGTGGTATTTACCTGCCGTTCCAAGTAAATTTGCATGTGCCAAACTCTAAACCTTCAAATAATAATCTGTTTTGTATGCCCGAATCGCTCATGTAGCGACTAGGGGCTGTCAGTATCTTCCATGCTAGGTGGGTTATTCTCAAGATGACTGGACTCCGCTCATCATTCACGAGAAAAATGGCTGGTAACTGGGATGCCCAGTCCCATGATCAAAATATCGAAATCAAATCAAAAATAATTGCAAACAGAACTCCCCCAGGATTGATGTTAGTTGGAGGCATCCGTTGTTTCGGGCAAGCCATGGACTGATGATTGTTGGTGGAGGGGGGAGTAAAATCTTTACCTTTCTGTTTGGGAACCGCCTATAATGTATGTAGTATGGAAGATATTGGGAACTCTAGGTCGTTATGTTGACAATGAAAGCATACCTCTCAAAATTATTTTCATCTCTGTTTTTGCTTCGAGCTCTGGCACCTCTGCAAATCTCTGCTTCCCTCTGCGAAGGGCCTATCTTTTACTTTTATGCAAGAGTCGGTAGTATTCCTTCTCATTCCAACCTACTCTTTAGTTGGCAAGCATCATGTGATGGAGAGATCTAGGCATATATGGCCATTCAAATATATTTCAGCATGAATTATTACTGTTGACATTACCCTTGAGGTAAAAGGTTGGGAGGCGAAATATTAAGCCCCTATCTTTCTCTGTGTTCGATGAATACTATTTGTTCTAAAAATATGCTTTGAGTGGTAGCAATCATGGAAGACTAAATTATAGTTGAGTATGTGGAGTTTGCTAAATCAAAGCTCTGACATTGACTCTTCCTGCAAAAAAGATGAACTGTAATTGTTTGATGACTAATAACACAGTTTGTTAGTTTTCAAGAAAGTTTATTGTCTATATTTTAACATGTGAATAGTTTGTTACTTGATCATGAAAAGTTTTATGAGTTGAGCTATTGTTATGACATATAATGATGCTAGAAAAGGTGATTGAAATTATCATTGATCAAACTTATGCACCTTCTAGCATTCACACTTCATAAATTCTTTCTTTTATCATTTACCTACTCGAGGACGAGCAGGAATTAAACTTGGGGATGCTGATACGTCTCCAACGTATCTATAATTTATGAAGTATTCATGCTATTATATTATCCATCTTGGATGTTTTATGGGCTTTACTATGCACTTTTATATTACTTTTGGGACTAACCTATTGACCCAGAGCCCAGTGCCAGTTTCTGTTTTTCCCTTGTTTCAGTGTTCCGCAGAAAAGGAATATCAAACGGAGTCCAAAAAGACTGAAACCTTCGGAAAAGTTATTTTTGGAACGGAAGCAATCCAGGGGACTTGGAGTGCACGTCAGGAAAGCAATGAGGGAGGCACGAGGCAGGGGGGCGCCCACCCCCCTGGGCGCGCCCTCCACCCTCGTGGGCCCCTCGTGGCTCCCGTGACGTATTTCTTCCGCCTATATATATCCATATACCCTAAAACCTCCAAAGAACAGAAGAGATCGGGAGTTCCGCCGCCGCAAGCCTCTGTAGCCACCAAAAACCAATCGAGACCCTGTTCAAGCACCGCGGAGGGGGAACCTCACCGTGGCCATCTTCATCATCCAGCGCTCTCCATGACGAGGAGGGAGTAGTTCACCCTCGGGGTTGAGGGTATGTACCAGTAGCTATGTGTTTGATCTCTCTATCTCTCTCTCTCTCTCTCTCTCTCTCTCTCTCTCTCTCTCTCTCTCTCTTTCTTGTGTTCTTGAGTGATACGATCTTGATGTATCACGAGCTTTGCTATTATAGTTGGATCTTATGATGTTTCTCCCCCTCTACTCTCTTGTAATGGATTGAGTTTTCCCTTTGAAGTAATCTTATCGGATTGAGTCTTTAATGATTTGAAAACACTTGATGTATGTCTTGCGTGGGATACCCGTGGTGACAATGGGGTATTCTATTGATCCACTTGATGTATGTTTTGGTGATCAACTTGCGGGTTCCGCCCATGAACCTATGCATAGGGGTTGGCACACATTTTTGTCTTGATTCTCCGGTAGAAACTTTGGGGCACTCTTTGAGTACTTTGTGTTGGATTGAATAGATGAATCTGAGATTGTGTGATGCATATCGTATAATCATACCCACGGATACTTGAGGTGACATTGGAGTATCTAGGTGACATTAGGGTTTTGGTTCATATGTGTCTTAAGGTGTTATTCTAGTACGAACTCTTGAATAAATCGATCTGAAAGAATAACTTTGAGGTGGTTTCGTACCCTACCATAATCTCTTCGTTTGTTCTCCTCTATTAGTGACTTTGTAGTGACTCTTTGTTGCATGTGGAGGGATAGTTATATGATCCAATTATGTTATTATTGTTGAGAGAACTTGCACTAGTGAAAGTATGAACCCTTGGCCTTGTTTGCTAGGATTGCAATACCGTTTACGCTCACTTTTACCACTTGTTACCTTGCTGTTTTTATAATTTCAGATTACAAAAACCTATATCTGCCATCCATATTGCACTTGTATCACCATCTCTTTGCCGAACTAGTGCACCTATACAATTTACCATTGTATTGGGTGTGTTGGGGACACAAGAGACTCTTTGTTATTTGGTTGTAGGGTTGCTTGAGAGAGACCATCTTCATCCTACGCCTCCCACGGATTGATAAACCTTAGGTCATCGAATTGAGGGAAATTTGCTACTGTCCTACAAACCTCTGCACTTGGAGGCCCAACAACCTCTACATGAAGAAGGTTGTGTAGTAGACATTAGCTACCAGCGGAACAACTCGTTGCAGCGGAATACATCTAGCAGCGGAACAACGACGAAGGTGGTGAACTCCATTCCGCAGGGACTCTGGCTGGGACGCCACCTAGCTTGCACGAACGGAAACCTCGACAAACAAGAAATCAATCACGGCATCACCTGCAATCTGGCATGACACGCCAGGTCAGTACATTGAATGTACTTGAAAGCTCACAACAACCAAAAGCATCAAGGCAAGACAACAACATAGCATTAAACAGGTTAATTAATTAACAACTACTATATGTGAAAGCAACTACTAAGCATGATATACAACTACTACCATACTGATGAACCATCATCTCGAATCTCAAGAACCATCTCACTCTTGGCTATCCCGCCAAGCAATATACCATCTCGATAACCTCGTGATCCACCTGTTCACCTCGTGATCAAAACATCCACATGATCACCTTGAGATCAAAACATCCACATGATCACCTCATGATCAAAACATCCACATGATCACCTCGTGACCAAAACATCCACATGATCACCTCGTGACCAGATCGCCAACTAAATGATCATCCTCGAGATCATATCAACATCATCATCGGCACCCTGCCAAACTGTACTGCTCATAATATATCAGCATAGTAATCACATATAAGTCATTCCATTATGTGAGTGTTGATCGAACGGTGTGACCTAGTACAACTTGTGCCCATAACCGAGGACGCGGCTATTGATAGATCAAACACACACTCTCTAAAGAGGTTAATTAGCACACTGTACCCACACCACGGAACCCATGGCCTCACACTCCCATTCGGGTGGACCAACGGCGTTCTGACAAAACCGATCTACTTCATGACACTCTCCCAGCCATTTCGACCAACTCCCCTTTTGGGCTAAGTCATGGGTGGCCCCGATGTCAACCAATGACATCCAACGGCTACCGTCATGGCAAAACATAAACTGTCCCAAACGGGGACAAAAACACGCAAACAACTCGAGCACACAAGGCTTATGCCGTCCTACCTGGCCAAGGTAGAGCCCGCGCATAATCTTCCCTCGTTGGAGGCACCGGCAAGAGGCATGTCAATAGACCACGTTAGGGCCTTCCCATAAAGGCAAATGTGGTTCCACTGGAAAAGCCTGGTCCGGTGGCACCTGACCAACTTAATGACGGAATTTAACCCCAAAATATAACAGTGATAAATGATACTCCGATATCATCTAACAACCTGTAATCCAAGTCATAGAAATATCCAACAACTAGTCCAAAGCACACTATCGTCATGCCAAAATACTCCGAGGGCAACATATCACTACTATCAAGATGAATCCAAGTACCAACATACTACTAATCCAATAACAAGAATAACATATTAACCTAAGATCCACATGATAGAATAAAATCCATTATAATACTCCAAAGCATAATATCATATATCAACATGAAAATAATCATAATATAAGCCACTAATAATACAATGGCCACATCTCATCCTCATAAACTGCAAAATATTAGTCCTAGAACTCCAAACAGCATCATGGCAATAACAAGATCAAAATAATACTCCGAGAAATGCCATGAACAAAATCATACATAGCTAATTCAATATTTTAAATAAGTTCAAATAAAAAAAACCATGTCATGGCATTGCAATCATGCAAATGGAGGGTGTGGCTTGCCTGGGAGGGATGGATACACCGGGAGGAATTGCGAGAAGCTCGCGGAAAGAATTGTCGGAAATCTTTCTCTCTCGAAGGGGGCTGAATTAGGGCAACGGCATATTGGTCATTTTAAAAATGTGACAACATCATGAAAATGGTACCTACAGAACGGGCTCGATGAGACGAAGAAGTGGACTTTGGAATCACCTCATTTGGAGTTAGGATAAAAAAGATACGAAGTGTTTTCTGCCAGGGACCTATCTGTAATGAAAATATTTTCAAACAGGGCATGGACAGAAAAACTAAAATCACATTAGAAGGGAATACGCTTTCTAGAAGTGAAAACACATTTTCGTCTAAAGGGACACGAAAATACGCTTTCAGGAAACCAAAGTCTTAATCCGGAGGATTACGCCTCCACTTATCCACAAGGGCAGTGGCGGGGCCGGGCTTTTGGGACTCTGATTGGCGGGCCTCGTGCCTTGTCCCCTCTCCTCCTCGTTGCTTCTTCTTCCTCCCGTCGGTGTACAGAGGGAGAGGCGAGGCAGAGCGCTCCGGTGATGGCCCCGGCGACTCCGACCATCTCGGCCGAGGCGCCTGCACCGGCGGCCTTAGCGCTGAGCACCGTATCCATCCAGGCCCTATCACGGGCCGGGAAGGCTGGGCTGAGGCTGCAAGGCAACAGAAAGCAGGGGATGCGATGACCGATCTTGGGGACATCGACTACAGGGGCTTTGGCGACTAGATGAGGGGATGGAGAGGGGCGACGGACTCCAGGGAAGCTCGTGGAAAGGTTAGGGTGGAATGGAGGCTCGGCTCGCTCGGATTCGAGCAGAGGCCGTCGGCGGCCGAGGCGGCCATTGGAGGGCTCGGGAGCTCATGGAAGAGGTCGGGGAGGCATGGGGGAGTGGGTTGAGGTCGCTGGTGAGGCGAGACAGGGGCGAGGTGGCCTTAAATAGCCAGGGGAGGAGGGGGTCGAGCTGGCGTCGCCGCGGACGCATGGCCAAAGCCACAGACACGTGTGCATGTGCTCGAGCTCGGAGGTAGACATGAGGAGGCACAGGGGGGAGCTCACAGGGGCAGAGGAGGTCAAAGGAGCACGGGGAGGAATAAGCCGAGGAAAATGGAGCCGAATGGCCACTGTGCTCCCGTGGGCATGCGGCGGCGAGCGCCAACGAGGAAGCTGTCGGAGGGGGAGCAGGGTCAGGGGGCATCATGAGGTAGCAGGGAGTCAGGTCGGTAACCACTGGCGCGCAAACTTCTCCAGGAAGGGGCTGGCCGATGCGTCCCGACGCGCAGAGCGCGTGACCAGTCGCGCCAACATCGTAGTCACCACATGAACTGGGGCATTAATTACTCTCTAGCACCTAAACTGTTGTCTAGCTGATAGTCCTTCCAATATAGATCATTAATGAGGCTATGGCTTGATCTGGGGTACTGTGGTTAAATGGTAGTGATTGTCTGAAGTTTGTTGTAGCAAACTTGGCTGTGCA
Organism: Aegilops longissima; assembly: GCA_021605205.1. Lineage (NCBI taxonomy): Eukaryota > Viridiplantae > Streptophyta > Magnoliopsida > Poales > Poaceae > Aegilops > Aegilops longissima. The sequence goes on from CM038682.1 coordinate 155,861,118, forward strand.
CTGGTGATCAATAGGGAAGAGCTAAGGACCAAAATTGATGTCTGGGGTGCTTATCTTAGGAAGGACTATAATCCTGGAGGTTTTGGGGAGAAATGGACCAAGGCTTAATATAGTTGCTTTGCAACTGACCAAAATGGTCCAGAAAAGAGATCAAGATGATGCACACAAATTAAGAAGCCACTTGAGCTGAAGTTTGGCAAGGCATGGTTATCTGGCCATATGAAAATGCTGTAAAAACTTCATACCAAATGTACTTGCCAAAATGGTACTTGCTTCACAAACATCCTGTCGGTGTCAAACCGCGGATCTCGGTAGGGGGTCCCGAACTGTGCGTCTAGGCGGATGGTAACAAGAGACAAGGGACACGATGTTTTACCAGTGTTCGGGCCCTCTCGATGGAGGTAAAACCCTACCCCGCTTGATTAATATTGATGATATGGGTAGTACAAGAGTAGATCTACCACGAGATCGAGAGGCTAAACCCTAGAAGCTATCCTATGGTATGATTGTTGTTCGCCCCACGGACTAAAACCCTCCGGTTTATATAGACACGGAGAGGGTTAGGGTTACACGAGTCGGTTACAATGGAAGGAGATCTACACATCCAGACGCCAAGCTTGCCTTCCACGCAAAGGAAAGTCCCATCCGGACACGGGACGAAGTCTTCAATCTTGTATCTTCATAGTCCAGAGTCCAGCCAAAGGCCATAGTCCGCCATCCGGACACCCCTAATCCAGACTCCTCAAGAGCCCTCGAACCAGGCTTCAATGACGACGAGTCCGCGCGCAGTTTGTCTTCGCATTGCAAAGCGAAGTTCCTCCTCCGAATACTTCATAGAAGATTTTGAACACAAGGATAGTGTCCGGCTCTGCAAAATAATTTCCACATACCACCGTAGAGAGAATAATATTTACACAAATCCAATCTGCTGACGTATTCCGCAGCGTGACACCACGGTCAAGCCTTTATTCGAATCGTTTTTATTGTCCCACCTCAGCGCATTTAGCGAGGCGGTTTCCTTGTCACGTCTTGTCAAAGCAGAGATCGTGTCCCCTTATTCCGGGATCCTCATCAATACGGGCGTGGGTAACCCAATCGTGCCCGTTGGCACGTATCCTCTATCGAAGGCGAGTGCCAAACGGTCACGGGGAGGGCTCTTGGTATTCAACCTCTTTATAAAGAGACCAAGGCTCTACTCTTTTCAATCTCAATCGAATCCGCCCCTCGCCTCGAGTTCCAACACCCAAAGCTCCAGATTCAGGCGCTTCGGACCTTTGATGATGTCCGGATCTGACCTTCAAGGCCGGTGGATGCCTTCCTCCGTTACGGAAGAAGACGTGCTAAAGCTAAGAGATGCCAGATACTTAACTGGCGAAATTTCGCATAGGCTGCCTGCTCAAGGGCAGGTTATTCCCACTCCCAAGCCTGGCGAGAGCGTGGTGTTCGCGTCTCACTTCCTTTGGGGGTTAGGCTTCCCGACGGACCCCTTCGTGAGGGGGCTCATGTTTTATTATGGGTTGGAATTTCATGACTTGGATCCAGAGTCCATCCTCCACATCTCATCGTTCATTGTCGTATGCGAAGCCTTCCTCTGCATTACTCCTCACTTCGGATTGTGGCTTAAGACCTTCAAAGTGGAGCCGAAGATGATCAAGGGGCAGCAAGCGGAGTGCGGAGGGGCTGTTATAAGCAAGAATGCTGACGCTCCATGGCCCGGGGGCTCTTTTCAAGAGGAGTTCAGCTTATGGCAACGAGAGTGGTTTTATATCATAGCTCCCAGGGGCACCAAGTGGGTGGCGCCACCTGCCTTTCGCTCGGGTCCTCCCCCGCGGCTGGAGTCATGGGTCAATAAAGGGCTCGACTGGGGGCCGTCCAAGGACGTGCCCTTGTTGCAGGGTCGCATTCAAGATCTCCTGGAAAGAGACATCAACCTGGCCGTAGTGACGCAGGTCATGTTGATTCGCCGCACTTTGCCCTGCAAACGCCGCCCCCTCCACCTGCGGGAGTTTAATCCGGAGGGACCACGAGCTCTCCAACACTTTACGGGCGTGACGCCCATGGAGATGTATAAATTGTTCTTTGGATCACAAGCAATGTGTCCAGACTTGACCGAGGACGCAGGTCTAAGCTGCAATCGCCCGGATACTCAAGTAAGTAGCCCTGTACCCGGACATGCTATTCGTATATTCATCATAAAATTGCCCTTAAAAGAGTTGTCCCTTTAAACAGGAGTGGATAGCGAAAGCAAAGCTAATCAGGTGTCCGGCCCCCCTCCCCGAGACCACGCCGGATCCCGTGTTAACCAGGATGCTGGAGGTTGCGCCTTTGGAAGAAGGTGAAGGGGGAACAAGGAATCTACCGTCTCCTCGAAGGAGGCTATCAGGAAAGGAGGAATCGAGAATCCCTCCATCCAGGGAAAGAAGAGGACCGCCTCTGAAGACCCGGAGACCATGGTCTCAAAGCGGGGGAAGAGATCTTCCTCGGAGGGTCCCTGCGCCGGAGGTGCCTCGCCGACTTGTGCCCTCAAGGGGATCAGCCCTCCAGCGAGCCGTAAGTAGAGAGGGGAGTTTTAAAATAAAATACATCCCTATTCTATTCCTGAGAAAGATAACTGAATTTTTACCTTATAGTTCGGATCTCAGCCCTTCTCAGCAGAGCTCATCATCAGGGGATCTTCGTCCGGAGATGATGGAGAGCGGAACGCCTCCCCCTGTTGTACCGCCTTGCGAGGCAGGCGACCCTGAGGTGTCGTCATGGAGGGTTTCTCCGAATCTGGCAGGGCCGGAAAGCAGCCGTATGGCTCCCCAAAGCCCTCTGTGTCCGGCCTTCGAAAAAGGCCATCGGACGAGTCCGGCACCATCCGGTGCATGGTCGGAGGAGCTGAAGGATCTGCTTGGGAGAGCGTCTATCTCAGAAAAACACCATGCATTGATGGGCACGGTGATTGAAAGGATTTCATCCGCGGAGAGTGGGTTGCACGAGGCCGTCAGGAGTTTACTGGCAGGTTTTGAGGTACGCGAAATGATGTACCTTTTGTCAGTTTCGCATATAAAAGATGCGCCCTGTATAGATAGTAGTTTCGAGACTCGGTGCGTTGTCAAAATGACAGCGCCGAGGATCATAATCCTGTATAACATGTCGCTCTTCCTATGTAGGTGGCGGCGTCCGTGGCTAGCCGGATGATGAATTTGCCGAGCTAAAGCGGCAACTTGATGTGGCGGATGCCGACATCGCGCTTGTCAACAAGCGGCTTGACGAGTCACAAGGTATGCAATTTCTCCGCAGACACCGGTAAGGGGCTTGATGCCCGTGCCTTACAACATGTATGCTTGATGCAGATGGTGCCGCTGCCGTGGAGAACCTTGGCGGAACTTCGCCGAGCCAAGGAGCAGGCGAGAAAAAGTGATGCGGCTGCCTTAAAGGCGGCGAAGAGTGAAGGCGAACAAGCTGCTCACCGCCAAGCAGGAAGGAAATGGCCGAGATGGCTGTGAAGTTGAAGGATGCTGCCGACCGCTGCAAGCTTCTTGAAAAAGAAGATCGGGCGGAACAAAAGGACCTGGAAAAGCAGGAGCTACGTCAGGCCGGAGATATTGCGGCTGGAAAGCCCTTTTTGCTGCGGATGAAGTTCGGGGATCCTAAGTATGCTCAGCTGGACCAGCTGTGGAGTGCGGCAGATACTTATCTGGACTTGGCGGCAAGTGCCGCGGACGCGGCCGAACACTTCCGAGATCAACAGGATCACGAAGTGGAAAAGCTTTTTTGGTCGCAGTTCCACAATCCAGAGCACCCACTTCCATTATCCGAGCATTTGGCCGAATGGGCGGAGCTGAATAGGTTATCCGGATTCGCCATGAAGGATGTCGTGAGTTATCTATGGCCGGAAAGGCCCGAGCCGAAGAGTTATTTTGGTTTGGTGCAGCAGTTCCTTGGTGCGGTGCCGCATATCAATGCAATGAAGAGGTCAGCATGCATAGAGGGTGCGTGACGGCTCTTGCCGTGTCAAGACATCTTGGGCAGAGATGAAAGCCACCGACGTTGCATCCCAAGATTCAGACGGGAGCCGAGTACCTGCCGAGCACTATTTTCAGGAAGTTCTGCAGGGCGCTCGTTTAATAGAGATGCAGTGCTCGAAGGATATCATGTTCGAATAACATGTATTATTGTAAAATGATATTTCGATGGAATATAAAAGCTTTTTATACTTGTGCTTGCAAGAATTAAAATACCTCCTGTGCGGCCGTTAATGTATATGTGTATATAACCTGAAAGGTGGCAGTCTTCGGATTCAGCCCCCACGCATATAATGCGGGGGTGTTCGCAGAAGGCGCATTTTCACACTTGATCCAACGTCTTGGTCCTATAAAGGAGGTGATAGCGTAGCGAACTAGGCAACCGGACTATAATGCTTTATCACTTTCACTTAGCCATAGGAGTTTGTGATGGGGCTACTATATAGCCCCTAGGGGCATCGGTCAATTCGGGGCGGCGTGTGTACTGACCGAAGCGGCCCTTCGTTAATCGGAGGAATCCTAAAGATTCCGTGAGTCATCGAGTGGTTGACCAGTCTCACGCTATATCATGAAAGTCAGTTTTCGCTTTCTCTCTTGAGGTGCTCGCTTTGGCGAATCGGGCACAATCGCATAGTTCTCTGGTGCCGCCTTAGCCGATAGAGCGGGCGTAAGGCAGCAAAACACAAGAGCCGGGCAAACCCAACATTTGACCAAAGACATGATTCGGAGTTGATGCATATAAGGCCAAACTCGCGACGCCGAACACTCCCTAAGGTATTCGGTCTTTATGAAAACGGGCTGAACAACGCCCTTAGTAATAAGCCCCTGTTGTCCAGGTACGTGCAAAATCCTGATGTGGCCGATGCCAAGACGTCAGCCTCCACCTCGGTTATGGCAAGAAACCGGGGGATGCGTATCAACAAGAGACAGTAAAAAAGGTTTAAGAAGGGTCTTAATCTGAAAAGAATCCTTGGAACGGGTCCCTACTACACGTCTGCGCCTGTGTCTCCGTTGTGCCGTATCCTGGACGGGTGTAGCACGGTGTTCATCTGTAAAAGAGAGGAACTTAGTTGAAAGAGATCGTGCGAAAATGTACGTTATATTAAATGAACAAAGAACAATTTAAAAAATGAATAAAATTGAGCTTTATTGTCTCTTGTTGTACATGCGCGGAGCCCCTTGAACGGGGGTATGCGGCTAGTAAGCCCTTACGCCGGACTTGTCTAGCCGTGTCCGGGGTCTGAACGAGCTGTTTAGGTGCTTTGCTTAGTGAAGCCGGTTTAGTGTGTGGTTGTTAATGCAGCCGCACAATCTTCCGTGCTCGAGGAACACTCGATATTTCCCTTTAATGAGATGATGCCTCATGGACCAGGCATTTTAAGTGTAAGGGATGCATAATGTGGTATTGCGTTAAAGCGGGCGAAAGCTTCGCGTCCCAGTAGTGCTTGATAGCTGCTTGTAAATGGGGCGATGTGGAAGGTTAGCTTTTCGCGGCGGAAGTTGTCGGGTGAGCCGAACATAACTTCTAGCAGGAGAGAGCCCGTACAATGGGCATCTGGGCCAGGCGTTACCCCTTGAAAGGAAGTGTTGCTATGGTGAATTGTTGTTGGGTCTATCCCCAGTTTGCAGATTGTGTCCTGATATAGCAGGTCTAAATCACTGCCGCCGTCCATTAGGACTTGTGTAAAGTGGAGTCCGTCAATTATCGGATCTAATACCAAGGCAGTCCAGCCTGCATTCCGGATACTTCTAGAGTAATCCTGGTGGTCGAAGGTGATTGGTTTTGACAACCAGTGGCGGGACTCCTCTAGGATAGGCCGTATGGCGTGTATCTCTATGGGCGCCACTCTGTTCTCCCCTTTTGTCACGTGAAGTGAATTTACTGTTTTGACTTCTTGTGGGAAGTTCTTTTGTTTTTCGGTGCTCTGCTTGTGGGGTTCGTCATCGTCCTCGCTTGGTGTGTCGAGCCCCTTGTGTTCGGCGTTGAGTTTGCCGGATTGCTTGAAGACCCAACAATCTCTGTGGGTATGGTTTGCAGGCTTCCCGGGAGTACTGTGTACTTGACATATCTTGTCCAAGATTTTGTTTAGGTTAGATAGCTCGTCCCTGTTATCCTTGAGGGGCAGCTTTTTCTGATTCTGCCGAGAGCTTATGAATCTGGCGTTGACTGTCGTGCTCTTCGGGTTGTTTCCCTTGGTCCAGCGTTGGTCCTTGCTGCGTCGTGGTTTCCTGTTTCCATCCCTGACTTTGGATGTACTTGGGTCGCTGGTACTGCATCTTGCCAACCAGCTATCCTCTCCTGCACAAAAGCGGGTCATGAGGCTTGTTAATGCGGCCATTGTTCTTGGCTTTTCTTGGGCGAGGTGTTTGGCGAGCCATTCGTCTCGGACGTTGTGTTTGAAAGCTGCTAAGGCTTCGGCGTCCGCACAGTCGACTATTTGGTTCTTTTAGTAAGGAACCTGTTCCATAATTTCCGGCTGACTCTTGGGTTGTTGAGTTATGTGACTTAAATCGTCGCATCCGGAGGTCGGACATAGGTCCTTGAAAATTTGCCGAAAAGCATCCCGAGCTCTTCCCAACTTCCAATGGTGTTTCGAGAAGGCTTTTAAGCCAATGCCGGGCTGGCCCTTTGATTTTGAGGGGTAAGTATTTTATGGCATGGAGATCATCTCCTCTAGCCATGTGTATGTGGAGGATGTAATCCTCAATCCAGACTCAGTGCATTGTTCCGTCGTATGCCTCTATGTTTATGGGCTTGAATCCCGATGGAAATTCATGATCCAGCACCTCATCGGTGAAACACAGGGGGTGTGCGGCACCCCTATATCTGGGTGTACCATGATGTTCGGATATTTGATGTGTTGCATTGCCTACTAGAGCTTGCTTTCTTGGACCATAGATAGATCTGGCTGGGCCGTGTTTTTTATGCGAATCCTTGTGCGGATCGCGTGCCGGCTTGTGTGCGGCGCCATTTGCCGCACTATGTTGGCCATGGGGTCATTTATACGACCGGGTGGCTTCCTTATTTTTTGATTGCGGAGGCTCTAAGGCCTCTTCATCAAATTCCGGCAGTAATTTTCGCTTCAGATAGCTCTTTGTGCGGCGACTATCGCCGTATTTGTCTGCGGTGTTGACTACTTTGCTCCATCTAATTCTGAGTGCATCTTCCGCTGTTTTGAGCTTCTGCTCCTGCTTTTTCAGGCTACTGCATGGATGGCGAGCCTTTTGGAGGTTCTTCGCTCCAGCAACTTGTCCGGCGTGAGGTTGTCCGGACTGTTGTCTTCGCCGGGGACGGGTTGTTTATCCAAGTTACCCTGTTCGGACGGTTGCTCGATGGCGTGTTCGTCGTCCGCCGGTTCGCCCTGCTCTATGGCTGGGTCTGTATGGCTGCTTTCTCTGTCGAGGTGGGGTTTGGAGCAGCGCTTACGCCACCGCTTTGATTGCTTTTCGATGGAACGATCCCTCGTTGCGTCCCTTTGTTCCTCGTCGTCGTTTCCTTTAGGTGTATCCACCATGTATACATCGTGAGATGGGGTGGTTGTCCAGTGCCCTATAGGCGCTGATTCCTTTTCGTCTCCTACATCGTCGTCCATGCCGTCGAAGTCTTCGGAGTCGAAGTCGAGCATGTCGGTTAAATCATCGACAGTGGCTACGAAGTGGGTGGTGGGTGGGCTTTGAATTTCATCGTCGTCCGTATCCCAACCTTTCTGACCATAGTCCGGCTAGGGCTCTCCAAATAAAGAGAGAGACTTTAGTGAATTCAGAATGTCACCGAAAGGCGAAAGTCTTTGAAAGATGTCCGCGGTGGTGAACTCCATGATCGCGCGTAATCGGATTCGATTGGCGGGCGCGAAGGTTGAGTCCGACACTTTGGAGTCACGAGCTTCGCAAAGGACGGGTATGGTGTTCGGCTCGATCGCCGTAGAGATTGCAGGCCCCGAGGCGGTGTCCAGCCACCCGTCCTCGATAGGCGCAGTCGGCTCCGAGCTAAGGGTCGGAGCGGACACTGGTGCGGCCTCCAGGACACTGTTCGGCGGTAGAGCTAGATCATGCCCGTCGTGACAGTGCGGCGCGCTTGGCTGTGGCTCGAACCCCTCGAAGATCAAGTCTCCGCGGACGTCGGTCGTGTAGTTCAAACTTCCAAATCTGACTTGATGGCCAGGGGCATAGCTTTCGATCTGCTCCAAATGGCCAAGCGAATTGGCCCGTAGTGCAAAGCCGCCGAGTATGAAGATCTATCCGGGGAGAAAAGTCTCACCCTGGACCGCATCATTGTTGATGATCGGAGAAGCCATCGGGCCTAAACGTGATGGCACAGAGGAACTCTCAATGAAAGCACCAATGTCGGTGTCAAAACCGACGGATCTCGGGTAGGGGGTCCCGAACTGTGCGTCTAGGCGGATGGTAACAGGAGACAAGGGACACGATGTTTTTACCTGGTTGGGCCCTCTCTATGGAGGTAAAACCCTACTCTGCTTGATTAATATTGATGATATGGGTAGTACAAGAGTAGATCTACCACGAGATCGAGAGGCTAAACCCTAGAAGCTAGCCTATGGTATGATTGTTGTTCGATCCCACGGACTAAAACCCTCCGGTTTATATAGACACCGGAGAGGGTTAGGGTTACACAGAGTCGGTTACAATGGAAGGAGATCTACACATCCGTATCACCAAGCTTGCCTTCCACGCCAAGGGAAGTCCCATCCGGACACGGGACGAAGTCTTCAATCTTGTATCTTCATAGTCCAGGAGTCCGGCCAAAGGCCATAGTCCGGCCATCCGGACACCCCCTAATCCAGGACTCCCTCACATCCTCTTTGTCCAGAAACTTGGAATAATTTTGGTGATAAAATGGCTTGATGAAATGACCCCAAATTTGGTGGAGAGGAGTGATTTGGGTAGGAGCATGATCTGGTAATTTTTCAGAATTAATGAAGCAATATAAAATATACTTGCTTCACAACCTGAAAATATTGCCAGAATCAAAGATTTGAACAATAGATGATTGGTTGAAGCCGAAAATTGGAAAAGAGTAATGATATGAGCACATGAAGAGGTGTACAAAATTTTAACTCATTTGGATACTCCAAGCTAGTACTTCCTTCACAAAGCCTTATGTTTGATAGAAAATTTGAAAAATCACTGAGGAAGTTGGCTAGGCAAATGAAGTTGAATTTTTGCATGAGGCAATGATTTGGATGTAAAAGAATGCCCAAAGAGTTTGGGAGCAAACAAGGAAAGATAGGTGGCACTTCCGAAAGCCACATTGGACAGAAATGAAGAAATAATATTGAGGAATTATTTTTGAGCTAGGATAGGAAAGTTTGGGCAGATTTGAGCAACATATGACCCAAAGAAATTATGAGAATTATTTGGGAATTTTGGGAGTGACAGAAATATAGGTTGCTTCACAACCTAGGTCAACTAGGGTTATTCCTTTAATAGAAAAAGGAATATTCCTTAGAAAAGAATTTTAGGGTTTAGCTAGAATGGAGATGACATGATCTTGGGAAAGATTTGAGAAGGACGGGCCACTTGGGAGAAGAAATGATATTGATCTCCCAGGCTGCAAGGCCACAGAACCACTCCAAAAAGAAAATCAGAGCAAAAACCAATAAATCAAAAAGAGAAAGAGAAGGGCCAAAAACCAGGGTGTTACAACTGTAGTAATTGGAAGATTGTTTGGATGGGGAATTGATTGACTACCTTGGAAGAGGTATGACATCGTGAAGCAATGGCTTGAGATATGCTAATGAGGGGTTCATATATTGCAACTAGCTATTGCAATGGAGTGGATGGTGAATGCGAGGCAACTAAAGTAATGGGGAAATTAGAATTTTGCCTCCTTGTTTGACGATACGGCCGGAAAGTCGCCCGTTCAAAAGGCAGGTAAGAAAAATTTCCACCTAAATAGTTGTGGTGCGACAATGAGCCTTCCAAATACTCTTTGAGGTACGTACATGTGCAATCTATCAACAAGAATACTGGATATATTGGTGCACATGCACGCAACTCAAATAGGGTATAGAAGGCTCGCTACCGAAACACAATGATTTAGGTGGCAATTTATTGCCTGCCTTTTGAACGGTCTTTGCAGATGTATCGTGAAACAAAGAGGTGAAATTTGTTTTTTTCTCACTACTTTTACTCACCCAGAGTTCTCCATCTGCTCCACTACAACGGCTAGTAGCAATCAATCAACCCCCCTCAAGTAGTAGATTCGTATGACTTTTTGTCCATCGAGTACATCTTCCAAGGTTCCCGTCAACCAATTCGCCCCATAAACCCTCTCCAGTCTCCATAGTTGGAAGGAATCGATTCTCCTTCCAAACCCCTAACCTAGAGCCAGAAGGGACGATGACTTCAAACTCCAGGAGAAGTAGGACCACGATGTTGCCGCTGCAGACGAGTCAAGTTGGCACCCGGACAATGAAGGTGAGCTTCCACCCCGCCCGGACGCGCTACTCATTTTTCTATATATAATACTATTTTGTGGGTGTCGTTGATGATGTTTTTCCCACTAGGCACTGCCCGTTGGTCGAGCGGTCGCTGTACCGACTCTCAGTTTCTTCTTGTCAATTCGATTCATTATAGGCCGCACAAAGTGGAACGTGAGTTAGTTGTAGTTAGTGATGGACGAAAAGCTCGAATCTCACAAGCATAATGAGTGCTTGATAGTTCGGCATGTGCTCGTTAGTTAATGAACCGAGCCAAACAGTGTTTTTTGCTCATTAAGATTAACAAGCTTAACGTGCGAGCAAACGAGTTTCACGAGATAACTCATTTAGCTCATTAATTTTCAAAAGTTTTGCATGAGGCTATGATTTGGATGTAAAAGGAAGCCCAAAGAGTTTTTGAGCAAACAAGGAAAGATAGGTGGCACTTCCTTCACAAAAAGCCACACTGGACAGAAATGAAGAAATAATACTAAGAAATTATTCGGGCTAGGATAGGAAAGTTTGGGCATATTTGAGCAACATATGACCCAAAGAAATTATGAGAATTATTTGGAAATTTTGGGAGTGACAGTAATATAGGTTGCTTCACAACCTAGGGCAAATAGGGTTATTCCTTTAATAGAAAAAGGAATATTCCTTAAAATAATTTTAGGGTTTGCCTAGAATGGAAATGACATGATCTTCGGAAAGTTTTGAGAAGGATGGGCCACTTGGGAGAAGAAATTATAATGATCTCCCAGGCTGCAAGGCCACAGAACCACTCCAAAAAGAAAATCAGAGCAAAAACTAATAAATCAAAAAGAGAAAGAAAAGGGCCAAAAACCAGGGTGTTACAAACCTTCCCCCCTTAAAGTAATCTCGTCCTCGAGATTTGGTTTCTCAGGGAATAAGTATGACTTGAGGACACTATTTCCAACTCGAGTATCCTTTTCCTTTATTTATTGTTCCCCCGAGAATTTCAGATGATCTACTTACCTTGCTCTGGGGTGGCTTGCTTCACCTTTCCCAAATTCTGTTAGATTTTTGCTCATATACCAAATCCTCTTGCTGACATTGATTTTTCAAAATCTACTGTGATATCCAAAGGATCTGAGCATAAATTCCCTTTTGTCATGAAAACTTTTACTTATGCCATGCATGCCTTCTGAGTTCAATAAATGCTCAGAATCATGGCCATTCTCTGACGGGATCTGACTGCTCACAGGTGGTACTGATTTATCTTGATTTATTTCTTTGGCTCGAACAGGAGATACGCACCAAAGATTTGGCTGCCTTTTGTCATGAGCAATATAAAGTGGTATGGATTTATAGTTGTATCATACCTGAAATATTAATATCTTGAGACTGGTCTGACAAGAGTGCTGGTGGGAAAATACTTTTCATGTCAGGTTGTCCGTGTACTTGGTTCCATCAGTGAGTATACCTGGTCTGAGCTGCTGGTTTGGCTTTTGATTTACTCATTTTGTCGGTATACCCATCTATCTAATAGGCTGTGGGATGCTTTAACACTGTCGCTGAAGTCAAACTGGAGAGTTTGCAAAGGAAATCTTGGATCTGACAGAACAGACTTGGATATTCCACACTAACCATTTTAAGCGGGTCAGCGGGATATGACGTCCTTGTAGAACAGAGTAGGCCTCTGAGAGTATGTCTTTGTGGATCCATATGGCATCATGGCCTCCAACTGACTTGGGTATCTGGACCCTGATGGTCACACAAAATCCTCATACCTTTGCTGTCAGGCTCACCCTTTGACGGTCATGATTTTCTTTGTCAGGATACCTCACTGAAATAGCTTGGCCACACATGTCTTGGATTCTTCATATGACCATGGGTGTGGTTAGTGCAATATTTTTGGCATTATTCCTTGCGCTTGTGTTCTGACCTAGGTCCGCACATACATGACATATACTCGGGGCATGTAGCGGTCAGAGCTTGCTGTTGAGGCCAATCGTACAAGAGGGTGACAAGAGTTCATGAGATCTCCTTGTCGGGTGCGGGAATATTGACATTAGTGACCATTGTCAAGACTTTTGATTCTGCTTTGTAATCTCCAGAACTTGTCAATCCTTGAATTACATGAGATGTATCTCTGCTTATCTTCCTTTGCATGACCTATGAGGTTGTTGGATCCCTACCTTTATTAGGTATATCTGCTTGATCATTGTCGTACCTCGTATGAGTGACTGGTATGACCGGGGATACACACTCACCATATATATATATATATATATATATATATATATATATATATATATATATATATATATATATATATATATATATATATATATATATATATATATATATATATATATATATATATATATAAGAATCATATGCAATCAATACTTGATTCTTGAGGTAGGCATATGTCTTAAATGACTTGTAATTCTGACAAAAAATATTACAAATCCGATCCTTGAACTGCACTGTCATATACTGCCAACTCATAGTGTACTACCTGATGATGGTGCGTAGTGTTGTACTGACACAAGTTGGGTGTCTTATGTGAGAATCCATCCGAGTAGCTTCCTAAAGAAGACTTGATATCTTACGCTCGAAGATTTTGTCTGGGTAGCGGGCAGAAAAAGTCTCGATAGCTTACACACGAAGCCTGACCTGAGTATCGTGCTGGAGAAGCCTGGGTTCCGTACTTGAAAAGCTTCTGCTTTGTTTGTTTACTGAGAAAGATTCATTTCTTTATGCCAGAAGCTTTTTCCGAGATGTTTTGTTGTGGGAGACTGAGTGTCTGGGACCGGAATCTGTTCATATATTGTACTGGGAAAATTGAGGAGCCTTGCATCATACGTTTCTTCCGATAGCGTGTGGAGGAAGATTGAGTTTCTTATATCAAAAGCTTCATACTGTGAAATGCAGACTGAAAGCCATACACACACCCATAATATTCTGCGGCTGATTACTTGCATGAGAAAAATTGTTTGACTGTCTTTCTTGATTATAGCACATTCTGGCTTTCTTCCAGAGTATAAAATTTTTCAAGCATCATTCATTGTTGAGCCAAAACTTTGTACATGAGCCATACCTTGGACTGAAAATATACCATTGCTTTTGTACCTGACTTGTCTTCCTGCTGGCCGGATCATTACTGCTGTGAAGATTTTGTACTGATGTAGACTCGATGTGTCTATCTGAGCTTCTTCCAAATATTTGAAATACTTATTGCTTCTTTGAGTCCGGTGTCAGTTGATGAGCAACTTCCATCAGGGTAAATAAGGTAACACCGAGGGCCCAAAAAGCAAGAAGCAAAAGAAAACTCAAGTAAACAAAGGCACACAAACAATCAATTCACACACAAACAAAGTCACATATTACTGCTAGTCACACAATATGCATGCCTACTTAAGCACACAAATCTTGCGGAATCTCCGGTACTACGATCTAACATGTTGTGACAGTGTGCACGAGGACGAATTAATGTGTGGAAGGGTTGGTGTAAACATCGCTACACCATGTGTTGGCCTAGCAAGGTACCAACCTTGACTAGCTCGGAGGCGAGGACGTACTTGGTAACCATGTAGCGGGACACAAATGTCTCGGCCACATTATTATCAAGCGGACGAAAAAGATCCGTACTCGTCCAAGGAATAGGATAGCAAGGAGAACTGAGTCGGCTGACATTGCCCTTTCTTGATTACTAAGATCATTAAGGGTTGCCAACATGACGAGATGAAAAGGACGATCTGGGACAGAAGCATGTCCATCACCGAAACGATAGGTCAGGCTGAAAGAAAGACATCGGCGCGATATCTGAGCACCATTTCTGTAAACAGTGTCGTGATCACTTGGCATCACTCCGCTGGGAAGAAAATGATGCCAAATACCGAAGAACGAGCAAGAAAAGAAACTGGAAGAATGCAGGGGCTGAGCTATACTGGATCTGAATCGATGCCAGCTACACTCATAAGATAAACCGTTAGCAACAAAATAATAAGTCTATATGCATGCTATGCAACAAACAAATGTAGCAACCAAATGCAACCAACAACATAGACTCTATACTACTGGTTGCTACCGCTCGCGCTGACTAGGGCGTCCTACAGCCAGACCTGCTCTAATACCAAGCCTATGGCACCCCGGCTCACAGAGACCGGAACACCCCGTATTCCAGCCCAGAGATCGAGGAGAAGTCTTCAGGAATACGGCACTGCTTGTGATAACCCACAAATGTAGGGGATCGCAACAGCTTTCGAGGGTAGAGTATTCAACCCAAATTTATTGATTCGACACAAGGGGAGCCAAAGAATATTCTCAAGTATTAGCAACTGAGTTGTCAATTCAGCCACACCTGGATAACTTAATATCTGCAGCAAGGTATTTAGTAGCAAAGTAATATGATAGCAGTGGTAACGGTAACAAAAGAGTAATGAAAGCAAAAGTAATATTTTTGGTGTTTTGTAGTGATTGTAACAATAGCAACGGGAAAGTAAATAAGCGGAAACCAGTATATGGAAAGCTCGCAGGCATTGGATTGGTGATGGATAATTATGCCGGATGCGGTTCATCATGTAACAGTCATAACATAGGGTGACATAGACCTAGCTCCAATTCATCAATGTAATGTAGGCATGTATTCCGAACATAGTCATACGTGCTTATGGAAAAGAACTTGCATGACATCTTTTGTCCTACCCTCCCGTGGCAGCGGGGTCCTAATGGAAACTAAGGGATATTAAGGCCTCCTTTTAATAAAGAACCGGAACAAAGCATTAGCACATAGTGAATACATGAACTCCTCAAACTATGGTCATCACCGGGAGTGGTCCCGATTATTGTCACTTCGGGGTTGCTGGATCATAACACATAGTAGGTGACTATAGACTTGCAAGATAGGATCAAGAACACACATATATTCATGAAAACATAATAGGTTCAGATCTGAAATCATGGCACTCGGGCCCTAGTGACAAGCATTAAGCATAGCAAAGTCATAGCAACATCAATCTCAGAACATAGTGGATACTAGGGATCAAACACTAACAAAACTAACTCGATTACATGATAGATCTCATCCAACCCATCACCGTCCAGCAAGCCTACGATGGAATTACTCACGCACGGCGGTGAGCATCATGAAATTGCTGATGGAGGATGGTTGATGATGACGACGGCGACGAATCCCCCTCTCCGGAGCCCCGAACGGACTCCAGATCAGCCCTCCCGGGAGGTTTTAGGGCTTGGCGATGGCTTCGTATCGTAAAACACGATGATTTCTTCTCCTTGATTTTTTTCTCTCCGAAAGAAAATATATAGAGTTGGAGTTGGTGTCGGAGGAGCTCCAGGGGGCCCACGAGGTAGGGGGCGCGCCCCCACCCTCGTGGACAGGGTGTGGGCCCCCTGGTCTTCATCTTTGGCGAATATTTTTTTTTTATTTTTAACTAGACGTTCCGTGGAGTTTCAGGTCATTCCGAGAAGTTCTGTTTCTGCACATAAATAACACCATGGAAAGTCTGCTGAAAACAGCGTCAGTACGGGGTTAGTTCCATTCAAATCATGCAAATTAGAGTCCAAAACAAGGGCAAAAGTGTTTGGAAAAGTAGATACGGCGGAGACGTATCAACTCCCCCAAGCTTAAACCTTTGCATGTCCTCAAGCAATTTAGTTGATAAACTGAAAGTGATAAAGAAAAACTTTTACAAACTCTGTTTGCTCTTGTTGTTGTAAATATGTAAAGCCAGCATTCAAGTTTTCAGCAAAGATCATGACTAACCACATTTGCAATAATTTTTAGGTTTCATCTTTACTCATATCAATAGCATAATCAACTAGCGAGCCATAATAACAAATCTCGGATGACAACACTTTCTCAGAACAATCATAATATGATATAACAAGATGGTATCTCACTAGCCCTTTCTGAGACTGCAAAACATAAATGTAGAGCACCTTTAAAGATCAAGGACTGACTAGACATTGTAATTCATGGTAAAAGAGATCCAATCATAGTCATACCCAATATAAATTAATAGTAATGAATGCAAATGACAGCCGCGCTCTCCAGCTAGTGCTTTTTCATAAGAGGGAGATGACTCATCATAAAAGTAAATAGATAGGCCCTTCGCAGAGGGAAGCAGGGATTTGTAGAGGTGCTAGAGCTCAGTTTTGAAATAGAGATAAATAATATTTTGAGCGGCATACTTACATTGTCAACATAACAACTAAGAGATGGCGATATCTTCCATGCTACACACATTATAGGCAGTTCCCAACAGAATGGTAAAGTTTATACTCCCCCTCCACCAACAAGCATCAATCCATGACTTTCTCGAAACAACGAGTGTCTCCAACTAGCAACAGTCCCAGGGGGAGTTTTGTTTGCAATTATTTTGATTTAGTTTGCATAAAGCATGGGACTGGGCATCCCGGAGACCAGCCATTTTCTCGTGAGTGAGGAGCGGAGTCCACTCCTCGTGAGAATAACCCGCCTAACATGGAAGATAAGGGCAGCCCTAGTTGATACATGAGCTGTTCGAGCAGACAAAACAGAATGTTTATTTGAAGGTTTAGAGTTTGGCACATACAAATTTACTTGGAACGGCAGGTAGATACCGCATATAGGAAGGTATAATGGACTCATATGGAATAACTTTGGGGTTTAAGGGATTGGATGCAGTATTCCCGCTTAGTACAGGTGAAGGCTAGCAAAAGACTGGGAAGCGACCAACTAGAGAGCGACAACATTCATGAACATGCATTGAAATTAATAAACATTGGATGCAAGCATGAGTAGGATATAATCCACCATGAACATAAATATCATGAAGGCTATGTTGATTTGTTTCAACTACATGTGTGAACATGTGCCAAGTCAAGTCACTTAAATCATTCAAAGGAGGATACCACCCCACTATACCACATCACAACCATTTTAATAGCATGTTAGCATGCAAGGTAAACCATTATAACTCATAGCTAATCAAGCATGGCACGAGCAACTATGATCTCTAATTGTCATTGCAAACATGTTTATTCATAATAGGCTGAATCAGGAATGATGAACTCATCATATTTACAAAAACAAGAGAGGTCGAGTTCATACCAACTTTTCTCATCTCAGTCAGTCCATCATATATCATGATAATTGCCTTTCACTTGCACGTCCGAACGATGTGAATAATAATAAGAGTGCATGTGCATCGGACTAAGCTGGAATTTGCAAGCATTCAACAAACAGGAGAAGACAAGGTAATATGGGCTCTTGGTTAAATCAACAATAATGCATATAAGAGCCACTTCAACAATTTAATCATGGTCTTCTCCTATCGACCCCCAAAGAAAAGAAAAGAAATAAAACTATTTACACGGGAAAGCTCCCAACAAGCAAAAGAAGAACAGGAAATCTTTTTGGTTTTCTTTTTAATTATTACTACTACAGCAAGAAAAGTAAACTAACTAAAAGTTACTACTAATTTTTTTTTAGTTTTTCTTAAAGTTTAACAAACACACAAGAAGAAAGCAGGAAAAAGAAAATAAACTAGCATGGATATTACAGTGAAAGAGTATGAGCACCAACATCTAGAAATGAGTGTGTGTGAACATAAATGTAATGTCGGTGGGAAATACGTACTCTCCCAAGCTTAGGCTTTTGGCCTAAGTTGGTTCATTGCCAGGGATGGCCTGGCGGATATCCGTAGTTGTAGCTGGGGTCGTACTGCGATGAAGAGGACTCTGACTGCCACTGGCTGGCAATCATCTCCGGATCCCACTGTGTAATTAGACTGTCGTGGGGGCTCAAATTGTGGTTCCGGCTCCGGGGCTGGTGCAGGGTTCCGGTAGGCTTGAATGGCAGCCCACGGAACGAGATAAGGACCTTCAGATAAATCAAACAAGGAAGGACAGGCAATGTAATAGTCTCAAGGTGATGTTTATGAAAGAATAATTTGTATTTAAGCTCCCCTTCCCGGCCCTTAGCAATAAAGTCATGCGCTAGCATACTCTTATAATCTAAATAAGCATCAGGCAGCAATTTTTCTTCTTTCTCATAAAGTCTAATAGGTATGTTAAAATGTGCAGCTAGGCGTGAAGCATAAATACCGCCAAAGATGGGGCCCTTTGTACGGTTCAAACTTAACCGTTTAGCAATAATTCCGCCCATACTAACAGTGTTACCGCAGAATAAACCATGGACCAAAATGATAATATCAGGAACACTAAGGTTTCCACAGTTCCGGCGACCAATCAAGCAACGACTAGCAAATATGGAAAAGTAGCGTAAGACAGGAAAATGTATGCTAGTGATTCTTGCATCCGAAACCTTCCTGGTTTCTCCCACAGTGATGGTGTCAATAAATTCTTCCACATCTTTACGCTGTGGTTCATCTAAGGTACCCTCAAAGGGTATTTTGGAAACCTTGCAAAATTCATCTAATGGCATCTTCTTAACAACATCATATAAATGAAACTCTACTGAAGGAGGTGATTCCTTAGGAAAATAGTAAAGTTTTGTACAAAAGTATTAGTGAGTAAGAGATATTGATGACGTTGGTCACGGAGGAAGTCGGTGAGGCCAGCATTCTCAACCAATGAATAGAAATCTTCATAAATTCCGGCTGCTCTCAAGAAATCATCGGAAGGACATTCACACGGCTGGACCTCCGCGGTACGAGGCAAATTATATTTGGGCCTCTGTGCCTCTTCATTTTGCTTTTCCTTAGAGCTTCGACTCGATGAGCCCCTCAAAAGTCTCTTCATCATTTTCTGAAATATTCTGAAATTTTTATTAACTTCAAGCAAAAGTGAACCAAACTCAATAAAATTGATAGCAACTACTCCTACAAGTGCGTAGAGACTATATCATGCATTAGAACTACTTGGAACCATATAAATTTAACATGCAAGCTCAAGAACATGGTCACCTATGCAGCACAAATTTGCAATGAATAAAGCACTAGAGCAAAAACTAATTGGACCAATGGAGGAGTCACATACCAAGGAACAATCTCCCCAGGCAGTTTTGTGAGAGGTGCTTTGAGCAAGGAGATCGAAAATCGCAGCAAAGTGAGCTAGAACTCGTGCTTGAGCTAGATATTCGTGTTTGTGGGAGGAAGAAGAACTGTATGAGTGCAGGAATAAGTGGAGGAGGGCCACCATGGGCCCACGAGGCAGGGGAGCGCGCCCTGGGGGGTAGGGCGCACCCTCCACCCTCGTGCCTAGGTGGTTGACCCCCCTGGTGTGTTCTCAGTTCCATAAATCCTCAAATATTCTAGAAAAAAAATCATATTTCATTTTCAGGGCATTTGGAGAACTTTTATTTTCGAGGTATTTTTATATTACATGGATAAATCAGAAAACAGACAGAAAAATACTATTTTTAATTTATGTCAACTAAATAACAGAAAGTATAAAGAGGGTACAGAAGGTTGTGCCTTCTAGTTTCATCCATCTCATGCTCATCAAAAGGAATCCACTAACAAGGTTGATCAGGTCTTGTTAACAAACTCATTCCGATTAACATGGAACCGGAGAAATTTTGAATAACACTATGTTACCTTAACGGGGATATGCACATCCCCAATAATAAGAATATCAAATTTCTTCTTGACGGTAGGAAGAGGAAATTCAAAACCTCCAAATATAAGCGATGGAATTTTTCCAATAGAATGGATACTATGAACTTGAGGTTGTTTCCTCGGAAAGTGTACCGTATGCTCATTACCATTAACATGAAAAGTGACATTGCCTTTGTTGCAATCAATAACAGCCCCTGTAGTATTCAGAAAAGGTCTTCCAAGAATAATAGACATACTATCGTCCTCGGGAATATCAAGAATAACAAAGTCCGTTAAAATAGTAACGTTTGCAACCACAACAGGCACATCCTCACAAATACCGACAGGTATAGCAGTTGATTTATCAGCCATTTGCAAAGATATTTCAGTAGGTGTCGACTTATTCAAGTCAAGTCTACGACATAAAGAGAGAGGCATAACACTAACATCGGCTCCAAGATCACATAAAGCAGTTTTAACATAGTTTCTTTTAATGGAGCATGGTATAGTAGGTACTCCTGGATCTCCAAGTTTCTTTGGTATTCCACCCTTAAAAGTGTAATTAGCAAGCATGGTGGAAATCTCAGCTTCCGGTACCTTTCTCTTATTTGTAACAATATCTTTCATATACTTAGCATAAGGATTCATTTTGAGCATATCAGTTAATCACATACGCAAAAAGATAGGTCTAATCATTTCAGCAAAGCGCTCAAAATCCTCATCATCCTTTTTCTTGGATGGTTTGGGAGGAAAAGGCATCGGTTTCTGAACCCATGGTTCTCTTTCTTTACCATGTTTCCTAGCAACAAAATCTCTCTGATCATAACGTTGATTCTTTGATTGTGGGTTATCAAGATCAACAGCAGGTTCAACTTTTACATCATTATCACTACTAGGTTGAGCATCATCATGAACATCATCATTAACATTTTCACTAGGTTCATGTTCATTACCAGATTGTGTTTCAGCATCAGACATAGAGATATCATTGGGTTTCTCAGGTGGTTCAGCAGTAGGTTCACTAGAAGTTTGCAAAGTCCTATCATTTTTCTTTTTCTTCCTTTTAGAAGAACTAGGTACATCAATATTATTTCTCTGAGAATCTTGCTCAATTCTCTTAGGGTGGCCTTCAGGATACAAAGGTTCCTGAGTCATTCTACCAGTTCTAGTAGCCACTCTAACAGCATAATCATTTTTCTTACTATTCATTTCATTGAGTAAATCATTTTGAGCTTTAAGTACTTGCTCTACTTGAGTGGTAACCATAGAATCATGTTTGCTAACAAGTTTAAGTTCACCTCTAAAATTAGCCATATAATCACCCAAGTGTTTAATCATATAAGCATTTTTTTTTAATTGTCTACCAAAATAAGCATTGAAATCTTCTTGCTTAACCATAAAGTTATCAAACTCATCCAAGCATTGGCTAGCAATTTTAGTAGGAGGGATTTCAGCTCTATCATACCTATAGAGAGAATTTATCTTTACTACCTGTGTCGGGTTATCAAGACCAGGAGGTTCTTCAGTAGGTAATGGATTAAGATCATATGTTTCTTCAACAGGAGGTAAACTAAGACCATGTATTTCTTCAATAGGAGGTAATTTCTTAACATCTTCAACTTTAATACATTTTTCTTTCATAGATTTCTTTGCCTCTTGCATATCTTCAGGACTGAGAAATAGAACACCTCTCTTCTTCGGAGATGGTTTAGGAATAGGCTCAGTAATTGGAGTAGGAGCTGGCTCAGGAAGTGCCCAATTATTTTCATTTGTCAACATATTATTCAATAGAATTTCAGCTTCATCCGGTGTACTTTCCCTGAAAACAGAACCTGCACAACTATCCAGGTAATCTCTGGAAGCATCGGTTAGTCCGCTATAAAAGATATCAAGTATTTCATTTTTCTTAAGAGGATGATCAGGCAAAGCATTATGTAACTTGAGAAGCCTCCCCCAAGCTTGTGGGAGACTCTCTTCTTCAATTTGCACGAAGTTGTATATTTCCCTTAAAGCAGCTTGTTTCTTATGAGCAGGGAAATATTTAGCAGAGAAGTAATAAATCATATCCTGGGGACTACGCACACAACCAGGATCAAGAGAATTAAACCATATCTTAGCATCACCCTTTAATGAGAATGGAAATATTTTAAGGATATAAAAGTAGCGAGATCTCTCATCCTTAGTGAACAGGGTGGCTATATCATTTAGTTTAGTAAGATGTGCCACAATAGTTTCAGATTCATAGCCATGAAAAGGATTAGATTCAACCAAAGTAATTATATCAGGATCAACAGAGAATTCATAATCCTTATCGGCAACACAGATAGGTGAAGTAGCGAAAGCAGGGTCAGGTTTCATTCTATCTTTAAGGGATTGCTTATTCCATTCAACTAATAACCTCTTGAGCTCATATCTATCTTTGCAAGCTAAAATAGCTTCAGAAGCTTCCATATCAAAAACATAACCCTCAGGAATAACAGGCCTATCTTCATCATCACTTTCATCATTATAATCAGTTTCAATAATTTCTTTCTCTCTAGCCCTAGCAATTTGTTCAACAAGAAATTCACTAAGGGGCACAGTAGTATCAAGCATATAAGTAGTTTCATCATAAATATCATTCATAGAAGAAGTGGCATCATCAATAACATGCGACATATCAGAACGAATAGCAGAAGCAGATTTAGGTGTCGCAAGCTTACTCAAAACAGAAGGTGAATCAAGTGCAGAGCTAGATGGCAGTTCCTTACCTCCCCTCGTAGTTGAGGGATAAATTGTTGTCTTAGCGTCTTTCAAGTTCTTCATAATGTCCAGCAGATATAAATCCCAAGTGACTCAAAGAATAGAGCTATGCTCCCCGGCAACGGTGCCAGAAATTAGTCTCGATAACCCACAAGTGTAGGGGATCGCAACAACTTTCGAGGGTAGAGTATTCAACCCAAATTTATTGATTCGACACAAGGGGAGCCAAAGAATATTCTCAAGTATTAGCAACTGAGTTGTCAATTCAGCCACACCTGGATAACTTAATATCTGCAGCAAGGTATTTAGTAGCAAAGTAATATGATAGCAGTGGTAACGGTAACAAAAGAGTAATGAAAGAAAAGGTAATATTTTTGGTGTTTTGTAGTGATTGTAACAATAGCAACGGAAAAGTAAATAAGTGGAAACCAGTATATGGAAAGCTCGTAGGCATTGGATCGGTGATGGATAATTATGCCGGATGCGGTTCATCATGTAACAGTCATAACATAGGGTGACATAGAACTAGCTCCAATTCATTAATGTAGTGTAGGCATGTATTCAGAATATAGTCATGCGTGCTTATGGAAAAGAACTTGCATGACATCTTTTGTCCTACCCTCCCGTGGCAGCGGGGTCCTAATGGAAACTAAGGGATATTTACCCGCAAAAAAAAGGAAACTAAGGGATATTAAGGCCTCCCTTTAATAGAGAACCGGAACAAAGCATTAGCACATAGTGAATACATGAACTCCTCAAACTATGGTCGTCACCGGGAGTGGTCCCGATTATTGTCACTTCGGGGTTGCCGGATCATAACACATAGTAGGTGACTATAGACTTGTAAGATAGGATCAAGAACACACATATATTCATGAAAACATAATAGGTTCAGATCTGAAATCATGGCACTCGGGCCCTAGTGACAAGCATTAAGCATAGCAAAGTCATAGCAACATCAATATCAGAACATAGTGGATACTAGGGATCAAACCCTAACAAAACTAACTCAATGACATGATAGATCTCATCCAACCCATCACCGTCACTACTAGAAAAACCACTACTAATGGCGCACCTAATTTGGCCATTAATGGCGCATCACTGGTGCGCCATTAATAGCACGCCATTAGTAATTTTACTAATGGCGCACCTCCGGTGCGCCATTAGTATCTCTGATACTAATGGCGCACCACCTGGTGCGCCATTAGTATATGCCGAAAGGCGCCATTAGCATGCCTCCCGAGGCATGTATACCAGTGCTTTGGCATACTAATGGCGCACCACCTCCGGATGCGCCATTAGTAACGCGGCATACTAATGGCGCACTACCCGATGATGCGCCATTAGTATGCATTTGTCATACTAATGGCGCCTTTGTCATGTGATGCGCCATTAGTATGAATATTAGGTTTTTTTATTTTTTATTTTCTGTTTTTTGCACAGGTTACAAAATGTATAATTTGACAAAATATAGACAGCACACATCAACAATAGATTCATCAAATACAATAGAAGATTAGTCTTTGAATACAATTCATCATATTAGTCTCCGAATATAATTCATCATATTAGTCTCCGAATTGAAAAGACCGAACAAAGATAGAACATTATATTACAAGTCTCGAGACCGCGAGTAGCGAGTTTGTCTTCACATTACAAGTCGATATCAATCATCTAAACTACCATCACATAGAAGAGAGCTGCGGTCATCACGATGAGCATCATCACGATGAAACTCGTCTTCATCCGGTTCCTCAACGCCCTCCCTCTCCCGCTAGATAGCGGGCGTATCTAGATTCGGCCTCGGCCCTAGTGGTGTACCCTTTGTAACTGTTACCGCTGAATCGGTGAACCTGTCTCCGACACTCCTCCCAGTCATCGTAGACTCGGGAACCTTACCCTTGTACACGACATACGACGGCATCGCTATGCACTAGCCAAGCGAAACGTTAGTACAAATTCATAGACAATACATAAGCAATATATAAGTATGCAGCAGAGCGATCGGAAGAGAAAAGCAAGACATTAATAGCATCGATTACATCTAAGTTGAGCGACTCTCGAAACCAAAGAGACATACTACAAGTTCATTAAAGTTTAATTACAACATGAGCCAATCGATGTTTGAGAACTAGACAACTCGACTCAAGGGACGGGGCGTGGATGAAGCCACCGTCTATCGTGGGAGTCATGAAAGAGCAGGCGTTGTCATCCTGCATTTGTAGCATTGTGTCGATGTCTTTGTTGGACGGTTGATTTCGAGGTAGAACTGCCCGAGTGCGAAGGACATCTTGATGGATGATTTCCGCAAACTCCATTTGGATGCGAAAGAATTCTTGTCTGAGGTCCGCGTCTGGATTGCCGACTGCTTTCGCGGCCCAATCTTGGAGTTTACTCGGTAGCGAAGTTGATGATGGTCCCGCACGATCGCCCGCATGTGATGGATGGCGTAGTAGGCACCCTTCGACCGTCGGCGGCTGCTTGACGCAGCGAGCGTCGTATTGTGGGAGAACACGTGCTTGCCGTACTTACGAATAGGCCTGGTGAAGGTGCCTCCAGATTTGGCGTGGCAGGGAGAACATCATCAAGAACCTTCTTGACATTTGTGTAGTCTACGTTCGATGAAGGTCCGGGTCGAAAATCGTGGCCATGGAATATTTGGGGCTTAGGAGGATGGCGTGCAGCGTGTGTCACTGCAGAAAACACGGAATGTTAAAAGAAACACGATCGAAATGTAAGAATTCATATGTTACGGGCGGTTGAGGGAGGACTTACTCGGGAAAGTAAGGCACGAGGAAGTTATCCTTATCTTGGTTTGCGAATAGCGCCTTCAAGGTAAGAACTTCGCGACTTGCGGTCCCAGCGCTGCCCAAGATCTTGGCACGCATGTAGAAGGGGTCAACTATCATGATGTCCGGGGTCTTGTCGCGAATGATCCGCATCTCCATACTCAGCGAAAATAACCGAGCGAAGGTGTAGTGCAGCGGATGAAGGTTCAACATAGCGTGGATGTCATCAAAGCGCAGGACGATCGACGCCCGATGGAGTTATCCACAAAGCCCTTGCCCTCGGCACCTTGGCGCGAAAACCGGGTATGCCACATCCTTCTCCACGAGGCGCCGCTTCTCCAAAGAAAGAACACATGTCATGCAGACTCCGCATAGCACCGGTTGCAGCATTGAGCATATTTGTCGGTAGCATCGCCCTACCCGCCACATGCACCCTCCTCGAGATATCCTGCGGTGAAGGTGGCCCGCCCCGAGCACGGATCGTACTCGGTGCGGTTGGCTCGCACCCTTCTTAGTCTTTCTTTTGTGTGCCTTCTTCTTCTCCTGTAATGGGACCGAGTTTTGCTCACAGACCGCCTTCTTGAGTGTGTTGGGGCTGATAATATTTTGCACCTCGCCTATCTCGAGGCTCGGTGAAGTCGGCAGGTGAGGCGTCTCTGAGAGCTGAGCGCCGACGGCGCTGTTGCAACTTGGCTTCTCCAGCAGTACGAGCTAGATCGCACGTCTTTTGTTGGGTTTGGTTCTTGAGAAGGAGGCCCCATGAAGTCGCCATCGTACCCATGCTCGGCAAAGTACTGATCGGCGTTGCCAAATGTATCATAGTCGTCGTCCGCCGTCGTTACGATCTGTGCCATATGCATGTTTGGATCGATGGCATAGGGATGTCCGCACCGTTCTGGCGGTCTTGCCATGGGGCCGACTTGGCGCCGCACGGTGGCGGTGTTGTCTTTGGGGTGGTGTCCCCGCCCCCAAACGAATCTGGCTCTTCGCCAAAGCGAGGGCCAGCTCGCAAAGCGCCGAGGGTCATCACATCATCATCGTCGGCCCGATGGGTCGATTCGGAGGTAACAAGTCGTCGCAGCCTGGCAGCACCGAACCAGTTGAACCCTAAACAAGTTGGGTGGCATCCGGGTACCGTGGAACAAGGGTTGCCCGGTTGAGCGATTTTGCCCTTGGCGACATCGACCAACTCGTTGTTCACGAAGTGGAGGAGAGTGCACGAAGGCGTCGGCGGCGCCCTGCAAAAACATGTAGGGCGTCGAGGATGCCCGATCAAAAGGCAAGGAGATGAAGTCCTCGGCGAGAGAGGCTTAATTAGTTACCGTGATGATGGCGTCGAGCTCGGCTAATGTAGAGGCACCGCCAATGGCGGCGTGCGATTGACGGAGGGGCGCTTGTTGCAGAGGTGCCGCGGCGTACACCCGGTGCATTAAGCTCCGTGCGGCGTCGGAGACACCAATGCCGCCCCGCCGAGGCACCAATGGCCCCGCCATCGCATTATGCGAGTTGCTGGCCGTGAAGCTAGGAATCGGGCGGCCCTGTTGGCGCCCGCAATCCACGACTCAACCCGAGATCAAGGTAGGCACAAGGGCGGTGATAAATCGCTCCAGTCGTTGTTCCACTTGCTCTTGGACAATCTCCGAATCCGCGCCACTGTGCCTTGAGTTCTTGAACCTCTCGCGCTGGCTTTCCGAGCTGGTCTTTTCTCCTTCCGCACACCAGCGGTATAGTATGACCCCATTTTGTCGACAAGCCTTTGCCGCCACACGACCAGGTGACGTCGGCTTATTGAGCTTATCCTTGTTCTTCATTACATTCAACCCCTATTTAGAGTGGTGTCCCAAGGGTTGCTCTGAGTCGACCCAGCGCCACTGCTTTCGATCGCTGCGGAAGGAATGTGAACCATTTAGAAATTCGGCTTCATTAATTAGAATGCAACCATATGGAGCTAATTACGCGGGGGTGTATTCCTTACCAGAACAAGCTCAAGCTGCCTGGTCTTCGGATCCGTGGTAAGCTCCTCACCGTGGTGCGCCATTAGCATGTCCATACTAATGGCGCACCTCACCGTCAATCGCCATTAGTATTTTTTATTTCAACTCGAGCCAACAGGTTATGTACTACGAGAACTTATCCACGTCAAGCCCACTCTACTAGCTCGGTGGTCGACAGCCAGTTCTCACACCGGAGGTCCTGGGTTCGACTCCTGTGCTCCACAAATTTTTTAGCATTTAAAAAGCTGTTTGATACTTATTTATGTTTAAATATGTTCAAACTTGTTTAAATAATAACAGTAATATTTTTTATAAGACAGTAGCATTTAAAAGCTGTTTGATACTTATCTTTTTATAAGGCGGTCTTGCTGGGTGCGGGGGTCGACGGCGGTTGAGTAGGGGAATCGAGGTGCGGGGGTCGGCGGTGGCGGCCGGTGGACTAGGGGTGCTCGGCGAGGGGACGGATCTGGCGAGTGGGATAGCGATCGAGATGGAGGGGATCGAGGTGGGCTCCACAAAATTTTTTAGCATTTAAAAGCTGTTTGATACTTATTTGTGTTTAAATATGTTCAAACTTGTTTAAATAATAACAGTAATATTTTTTATAAGACAGTAGCATTTAAAAAGCTGTTTGATACTAATTTTTTATAAGGCGGTCTTGTGGGTGCGGGGGGTCGGTGGCGGTTGAGTCGTGGGGAATCGAGGTGCGGGGGGTGTTGCGGCGTGGTGGACTGGGGGTGCTCGGCGAGGGGACCGGATCTGGCAAGGTGGGATAGCGATCGAGATGGAGGGATCGAGATCGAGTGTCCATGAAATTTAAAATATTCATGATAGTTCAAAAGTACCCATGAAATACAATCGAGAAATGAAGGCTACGATTTAAATACAATCGATCTTAGCTAGCTATCTGTTCACAATCTTCTTGCCCTTCTTTTTCGCAAATGGAGTTCTTACGTGGAGCGGACGTCCTTTAGGTAGGGTGGTCCTGCTTCTTCTTGTGGTGTATGCTGCTACTTCATCATCGTCGTCATGTTCGATCCTCGGTCGCCCGTGCTTGTCGAGTCTTGCTCATTGGCTACTCCATCCATTCCGATGATCTTCCTTTTGCCTCTCCTCACGACAACACGACTGGGCTTTGGCGGGTCGGTAATGAAGAAGCATTGGTCCACTTGGGAAGCCAGTACCCATGGCTCATTTTTTGCGGTGACGTTTTGCCCATGATCTTGGATTTGGCCGGGTATAACCATGGTGGTGAAATACAGGTCTTCATTTATAGCGTTCTTGGCCCATCGACACGGAACATCGGGACCTTCTCTCCAGCGTAGCTCAGCTCCCAGATCTCCTCGATCCTTCCGTAGTATCTGTCCTTGTCGTTACGGTGTAGGATTCCGTCGTTACCCGGAGTTCGATAACCATCGCTCTTCATGTCCTTGGCCTCGGTGTAGAATGTGTAGCCGTTGATATCGTGCGCCTCATAGGTCATCGAGGTTGTGCTCGGCGCCCGTGAGAAGGCGAATATGAGTTGTTCTTCCGCGGAAGAATCCTCATGTAAAGGGTGCGACGAAGCTTATGCTTGAACCAACGCGTGAAACATGAGTTGTGCTCTTTGAGTGTATCTCCGTCCGTCCTCTGTTGGCCTCGGTCATTGTACGTCTTTTAATAAAGGTTTTGTGCTCTACCACCCAAGGATCGACCACGTCTATGTGTTGTAGCGCGACTAGGTTTGCTCTTTCAAAGTCGGCGAGTCGACCCTCGAAGTCGACATGCATTTCGTGGCGACCCTCACGGTGACCCCATCCAGCGAGCCTGCCGAGGTGCTGTTGACGGGCAGACCAGCGGGTTCTCGATGCCTAGATAATTCGTGCAGTAGGAGATGCACTCTTGATCGAAAGCCCCGGCTATGCTTCCTTACGGGCGTGACATGTTGCGAACGTATCCTTTGATGACACCATTCATCCTTTCGAGCGGCATCATCTTTGTGCAGGAGCGTCGGCCCGAGTTGGATGATATCCTCCACTATATGGACCAGCAGATGCACCATAACGTCGAAGAATGCGGGCGGAAGTACATCTCAAGCTCGCATAGTATCACCACGATCTCTTCCTGTAGCCTTCGAGTTGCCTCACACCAATCGACTTTCGAGATGGCGTCGAAGAAGTTGCATAGGCCAAATAGCGTTTCCGCGAGCGTGCGCGTCCATGATCCCACGGTTGCAACCGGAAGTATCTGCGTCATCGACGTGGCGGTCGTGAGACTTCATCCCGCTGAACTTCGCTTCGCTGGGTCTAGGTATCTTCTTATCTTCCCAGCGTAACCAGAAGGAAGTTTTACTCCTAGGAGGCAGGTGAAAAACTGCTCGATCTCCTCGACTTAGAGTGAAGCACGGGAGGGTAGTCATTTCCGGTCTTCTTGGCCTTTTGCCTTTGCGACGACTTTACGTGTCCTGCTTCGCCTCATCACCATCATCATCATCATCATCATCATCATCATATATAGCGTGAAGCTCCCGCACGATGCCCATTGATTTCAAGTCTGCCCTTGCTTTCGGCCCATCTTTGGTCCTCTCGGCATGTTGAGCAGGGTACCAAGCAGACTCTCGCACACGTTCTTCGTGATATGCATGACATCAAGGCTGTGAGGCACACGGTGGATCTTCGAAGACGGCAAGTCGTAAAACAGACCTCGTTTTCCATACCTTCAGCAGCGGCTCTGGCGCCTTCGCTTCTTTCCGGCTCTGGCGCCTTTTGCTTCTTTCGGCGGTGGGCAGTCTTTCCAATTTTTCAACAGCTTGTCTATTTCCTCGCCGCTCCTCGTACAGGCGTTTTGAGTTCGGTTTCACCATCGAACAGATCCTTGCGTTTCCTCCACGGGTCATCGTCGCGAAGCCACCTTCGATGTCCCATGAACACGGTTTTCAAGACCGGGATCTTTATCTAGCTGGCGATCGTTGTGTCATCCATGCACCTTGCGCATCCGGAAAATCCGTGGACTACCTGCCCGCGAAATATCCGTAATCGAGATAGTCGTGCACCGTCGTGAGCGGTGCGGCTCTCATAGGGAAATATTCTTTCTGCGGCCCCACGTATTGGCTGGCGTTTTCCACAGCGTGTCAAGCTCCTCTTTCAGCAGCCCGGATACTGATTGATGTCGTTCCTGGTTGTTTGGCCCTTCAATTAGCATACTCATGTGAATGTACTTCCTCTTCATGCACAACCAGGGGAAGGTTGTACATCCACACAAACACAGGCCAGGTGCTATGTGTGCTTCTCGGCTGCCAAGCGGATTGACTCCATCGGTGCTCGCGCCAAAGACGATGTTCCTTGGATCGTTCCCAAATTCGAGTCTTGAAGTTCAACGCTTGCCACCGCTCGCATCCTTAGGGTGACTCAGCATCTTGTCTTTTTATCTATCTCCGGATCATTTGCGTCATCTTCCGCTTCTTCTCCTCCCTATCCGCGTGCCAACGCAGGAGCTTTGCTACCTTAGGGTCCATGAAATAGCGCTGCAGACGAGGTGATCGGAAAGTACCACACCACTTTTCGAGGAGCTTTCTTCCTCTTCTTGTATCGAGTGACACCGCACACCGGACATATGGTAGACTCCGCGTGCTCGTCCCAATAAATGATGCAATTGTTCATGCACACATGGTATTTCATGTGCGGTAAATCGAGAGGACACACGATTTTCTTCGCCTCCTCCAAACTGGTCGGGCACTTGTTCCCCTTGGGAAGACGTTCGTGCCAGAATGACATGTTCTCGTCGAAGCATGCGTCAGTCATTTTGTGTTTTACCTTCATCTCCAGAGCCATGAGCGTTACTTTCAGGCGGGTATCCTCGGGCCTGCATCCTTCATACAATGGAGTAACCGCGTCTAACTCAAGTTGATCCATCTTGGCTTTCTCTCGGGCGGCAGCTCTTGCGTTATCCGTCTGCTTGAGAAGCAGCTCTTGAATATGAGGGTCCTGCACCCAGCCCATCGATGGTCCAGCGTCGTCGCTCCGCCGCATCATCATCTTCATGATCATGCCCATCGCCTGCTCCGGCATCTTCCTCATCATCATGTCCTGCATCTTCTACATGATGATGTGTACAACATCACGTCGTGATCATCTCCTCGGGATTCTTCGTCTTCTCGCCCGCCCGAACCGCGGTGGTTGTCTTGCTGCCCTTCCTCATTTCTTGCCGGCCCGCATGGGCGACTTCGTAGTCATCTTCATCACCTTGCCACCGATAGCCATCCATGAAACCACGCAATAGCGGTGGTCCCGCACCTGCCGGAATCCGGGTCCGCAATAAGGCTCTTCACTTGCATCTTCGACACGGACATCTTATCTCCGTCTCGTTCTTTTGAAGCATCTTGGCCTTCGCGGACCTCAAAAACCTATTCACGATGCCTTCGGTCATCGTGCGGACCATGGTCGCTCATGGGTAGAGCAAAACGACATTTTAGAACCAAACAAAAATTTGGCATGACTTTCCTAAAATAGGACCAAAAGAATGCTTAATGCCAAAATTCTCGCCGAAACGGAAATGAATCAACATTCCGGCAAAATATTGGCAACTATCGCATTTCAAATACCGGTACACCTCCAAACACAAACACATATGCAACACCACAAACATATGCAACACCACGAACATACATAGATCTAGCTAGGCCGTAAAAAGTGCATGTGCACATTGTTGTAGGGAGAACAACCTAAATATAGCTTCCCCCCTTACTTACCTATTAAAACAAGGTAATTTAACCACTTAATTTGAATGAATCTATGGTGGAAATGAGGTGAAAAAGAGGAGGCACCCGAGACAAGGAGGAGGTGGAGAGAATGAAGTGGGGAGAAAGTGAGTGTGTGGGTAGGAGAGGATGTCCCAAATATCTTGTTGCTACCCACTTACTAATGGCGCACCTCTTGCATGGTGCGCCATTAGTAGTTACAACTACTAATGGCGCACTTAAGCAGGATGCGCCATTAGTATGTTTGGATAGGCGTACTAGTTCAAAAAAAAATTCTATACTAATGGCGCACCTTGCACAGTGCGCCATTAGTAGTTACAACTACTAATGGCGCACTTGGGCAGGATGCGCCATTAGTATGTTTGGATAAGCGCACTAGTTCAAAAAAACTCTATACTAATGGCGCACCGCTGCAGTGCGCCATTAGTAGTTACAACTACTAATGGCGACTTGGGCGGGATCGCCATTAGTATGTTTGGACAAAGCGCACTAGTTAAAAAATTGATACTAATGGCGCACCCATTGCAAGGTGCGCCATTAGTAGTTTAAACTCTAATGGCGCATCAGATGGTGGTGCGCCATTAGTATATACTAATGGCGCACCATCTTTCTGGTGCGCCATTAGTGTCAATCCCATCTATAGCCCTTTTTCTAGTAGTGCGTCCAGCAAGCCTACGATGGAATTACTCACGCACGGCAGTGAGCATCATGAAATTGGTGATGGAGTATGGTTGATGATGATGACGGCGATGAATCCCCCTCTCCGGAGCCCCGAACGGACTCCAGATCAGCCCTCCTGAGAGGTTTTAGGGCTTGGCGGCGGCTCCGTGTCGTAAAACGCGATGATTTCTTCTCCTTGATTTTTTTCTCTCTGAAAGCAAATATATAGAGTTAGAGTTGGCGTCGGAGGAGCGAGGGGCCCACGAGGTGAGGCGCGCCCTAGAAGCGCGCCCCCCCTCGTGGACAGGGTGTGGGCCCCTTGGTCTTCATCTTTGGTGAGGATTTTTTATTATTTTTAACTAGACGCTCCGTGGAGTTTCAGGTCATTCCGAGAAGTTTTGTTTCTGCACATAAATAACACCATGGAAAGTCTGCTGAAAACAACGTCAGTCCGGGGTTAGTTCCATTCAAATCATGCAAATTAGAGTCCAAAACAAGGGCAAAAGTGTTTGGAAAAGTAGATACGACGGAGACGTATCAGCTTGGCATAGAACAAATCAACTCTTATTACAAAGGATAATGGTACAAGGGTCTGATGTTACAAAGGATCACATCAGCATGGCGACACTACGCCTGCGATACTACACTTGCTCTATGCTAGCAGCGGAACAACTCGTAGCAGCGGAATACTTCTAGCAGCGGAACAGCGACGAAGGTGGTGAACTCCATTCCGCAGGGACTCTGGCTGGGACACGATCTAGCTCGCATGAATAGAAACCTCGACAAACAAGCAATCAGTCACGGCATCACCTGCAATCTGGCATGACACGCTAGGTCAGTACATTGAATGTACTTCTAAGCTCACAATAACCAAAAGCATCAAGGCAAGACAACAACATAGCATTAAACAGGTTAATTAATTAACAACTACTATGATGTGAAAGCAACTACTAAGCATGATATACAACTACTACCATACTGATGAACCATCATCTCGAATCTCAAGAACCATCTCACTCTTGGCTATCCCGCCAAGCAATATACCATCTCGATCACCTCGTGATCAAAACATCCACATGATCACCTTGTGATCAAAACATCCACATGATCACCTCATGACCAAAACATCCACATGATCACCACGTGACCACATCACCAACTGAATGATCATCCTCGAGATCATATCAACATCATCATCGGCATCCTGCCAAACTGTACTACTCACAATATATCAACATAGTAATCACCTATAAGTCATTCTGTCATGTGAGTGTTGATCGAATGGTGTGACCTACTACGAACTTGTGCCCATAACGGAGGCACGGATATCGACAGATTAAACACACACACACACACACACACACACACACACACACACACACACACATGTTGTAGAGCTTAGCACACTGTACCCACACCACGGAACCCATGGCCTCACACTCCCATTCGGGTGGACCAACGGCGTTCCGACAAAACTGATCTACTGCATGACACTCTCCCGGCCACTCTGACCAACTCCCCTTTTGGGCTAAGCCATGGGTGGCCTCGATGTCAACCAATGACATCCAACGGCCACCGTTGTGGCAAAACATAAACGGTCCCAAACAGGGACAAAAACGCGCAAACAACTCGGGCACACAAGGCTTATGCCATCCTACATAGCCAAGATAGCGCCCGCACATCAGCTTCCCTTGTTGGAGGCACCGGCGAGAGGCATGCCAATATACCGCATTAGGGCCTTCCCATAAAGGCAAATGTGGTTTCACTGGAAAAATCCGGTTCGGTGGCACCTGACCAACTTAATGACGGAATTTAACCCCAAAATATAACAGTGATAACTGATACTCCGTGTCAGGACCCCGATTCCAAGTCACATCGATCTAGCCGTATCACTTTGCAGCCTCACGCGCGGTATTCCCACGGGTGTCGCCTTACCATGGCCCGGGACCGTTTGCGCCTTTTGGCTCACGTATATGATAGTGTCGCTAGCATCTATATGATGAGAGAACCGGGCCGACATGACTAGTCGTGAACCCAAAGTGGCACTAACTTACGGGACAGGCATACATGAATCAACATCGAGCATGTCGGTCAGCAGCGTGCGAATCCGGGCTGTAGCACTGGGCTAATAGGACTCTGATGAACCGGGCTGTAGCAAGCTAGGCAGGACTCCGGATGTCACCCGTGACATTTCCCCGAAGGGACTGACAGAGGAACAAGTGAATCACATGCCGGCCGATCAAGTGTTCCGGAGCAGTAGTCTTTGGGCTAGCAGGACTACAGTGAACCGGGCTGTAGCGGACTACTATGGCTCATGGAAGCACCAGACTACATTTCCCCATAAGAGAGGCTACCAAGGATAAACAACTAGGTTGTCGGATCCCACACATACCAAGCATTTCAATCATACACACAATATGCTCGATATGTGTAAATACAACATGGCATCACAACAAGACTCTACGACTCAGAGTATTTATTCATTAGGCTCCGAGGAGCCAAGTATTACAAACATGGGTCTCATAACCCAACATACAGAGCATACAAGCAACAAGCACATGCGGAAGCTTAACTTGTCTGAGTACAGACAACTACGAATGAACAAGGCTGAGAAGCCTGACTATCTACAAGACCCTCCCAAGGGTACAAGATCATAGCTGAGGTAACAAGCTAAACGTCGAAGTCCACGCGGTACTACTAGCGAGACTGAAGTCTCTCTGCAAAACATAAAATAAGCAAACGTGAGTACAAATGTACCCAGCAAGACTTACATCAGAACTATCTACATATGCATTGGTAACAACAAAGGGATGGTGGAGTTTAACTGCAGCAAGCCAGCTTTGACTCGGTGGCTATCCTGAACTACGACTGCAAGTAACTCTTTTGAGGTGGTGCACATGAGTCCACATATTCACCATACCAATACACCACTATGGATCCGCTCCCGTCTCCCTACGAGAATGCCATCCATAGCACTCACGCTTATCTTGCGCACTTTAGAGTATCCTCTTTCACTTGTCTATGAACTGTACAGGCAACCCAGAAGTCCTTTACCACGGACACGGCTATTCGATAGATGATGTTAACCCTGCAGGGGTGTACTTCTTCACACACGCTCTCGCCACTTACCACCATGTACACGTCGTGTATCTCGGCAACCTTCAAGCGGAAGCCTGGCGAGGGAGTCGGCCACGACCAGACTAACCACACAAGTCTCTAGTCCAGGTTTATCGCCTATTCGGGTTCCATCCGCAAGGAGATCCGGCCGGGGTGTCGCTGATACGTCTCCAACGTATCTATAATTTTTTGATTGCTCCATGCTATATTATCTACTGTTTCGGACCATATTGGGCTTTATTTTCCACTTTTATATTACTTTTGGGACTAACCTATTAACCGGAGGCCCAGCCCCAAATTGCTGTTTTTTGCCTATTTCAGAGTTTCGAAGAAACGGAATATCAAACGGAGTCCAAACGGAATGAAACCTTCGGGAACATGATTTTCTCACCGAACATGATCCGGAGACTTGGACCCTCGTCAAGCAATCAACAGGAAGGCACGAGGTAGGGGCGCGCCCCCCCTAGGCGTGCCCTCCACCCTCGTGGGCCCCTGTTGCTCCATCGACGTACTTCTTCCTCCTATATATACCTCATTGCCCCGAGCGATCGACACGGAGCCAAAAACCTAATTCCACCGCCGCAACTTTCTGTATCCACAAGATCCCATCTTGGGGCCTGTTCCGGAGCTCCGCCAGAAGGGGAATCCACCATGGAGGGCTTCTACATCATCATAGCCTCTCCGATGAAGTGTGAGTAGTTTACCTCAGACCTTCGGGTCCATAGTTAGTAGCTAGATGGCTTCTTCTCTCTTTTTGGATCTCAATACAATGTTCTCCCACTCTCACGTGGAGATCTACTCGATGTAATCTTCTTGTTGCGATGTGTTTGTTGAGATCGATGAATTGTGCGTTTATGATCAAGATTATCTATGAGCAATATTTGAATCTTCTCAGAATTCTTGTATGTATGATTGGTTATCTTTGCAAGTCTCTTCGAATTATCCGTTTGGTTTGGCCAACTAGATTAGTAGTTCTTGCAATAGGAGAAGTGCTTAGCTTTGGGTTCAATCTTGCGGTGTCCTTTCCTAGTGACAATAGGGGCAGCAAGGCATGTATTGTATTGTTGCCATCGAGGATAACAAGATGGGTTTTTTATCATATTGCATGAATTTATCCCTCTACATCATGTCATCTTGCTTAAGGTGTTACTCTGTTTTCATTAACTTAATACTCTTGATGCATGCTGGATAGCGGTTGATGAGTGGAGTAATAGTAGTAGATGCAGGCAGGAGTCGGTCTACTTGTCTCGGACGTGATGCCTATATACATGATCATACCTAGATACTCTCATAACTATGCTCAATTCTGTCAATTGCTCAACAGTAATTTGTTCACCCACCGTAGAATATTTATGCTCATGAGAGAAGCCACTAGTGAAACCTATGGCCCCCGGGTCTATATTCATCATATTAATCTTCCATCACTTTATTATTGCTATGCTTTTTACTTTGCTTTTTATTTTACTTTGCATCTTTATACCAAAAATACCAAAAATATTATCTATCATCTCTATCAGATCTCACTCTCGTAAGTGACCGTGAAGGGATTGACAACCCCTAATCGCATTGGTTGCGTTGAGCTATTTGTTTTGTGTAGGTACGAGGGACTTGCGCGTGGCCTCCTACTGGATTGATACCTTGGTTCTCAAAAACTGAGGGAAATACTAACGCTACTCTGCTGCATTATCCTCTCCTCTTCGGGGAAATCCAACGCAAGCTCAAGAGGTAGCAAGAAGGATTTCTGGCGCCATTGTCGGGGAGTCTACCCAAAAGTCAACATACCGAGTACCCATCACAATCCCTTATCTCTCGCATTACATTATTTTCCATTTGCCTCTCGTTTTCCTCTCCCCCACTTCACACTTGCCGTTTTATTCGCCCTCTCTTTTCCGTTTGCCTTTTTCTTGCTTGTTTGTCGCGATGGCTCAAGATAATACCAAATTGTGTGACTTTACCAATACCAACAATAATGATTTCCTTAGCACTCCAATTGCTCCTCTTGCCAATACTGAATCTTGTGAAATCAATACTGCTTTATTAAATCTTGTTATGAAAGATCAATTCGCCGGCCTTCCTAGTGAAGATGCCACTACTCATCTAAATAGCTTCGTTGATTTATGTGATATGCAAAAGAAGAGGGATGTTGACAATGATGTTGTTAAATTGAATCTATTTCCTTTTTCACTTAGAGATCATGCTAAAGCTTGGTTTTTGTCTTTGCCTAAAAATAGTATTGATTCTTGGAACAAATGCAAAGATGCTTTTATCTCTAAGTATTTTCCTCCCGCTAAGATCATCTCTCTTAGAAACGATATTATGAACTTTAAGCAACTTGATCATGAACACGTTGCACAAGCTTGGGAGAGGATGAAATTAATGATACGTAATTGCCCTACTCATGGTTTGAATTTGTGGATGATTATACAAAAAATTTATGCCGGATTGAATTTTGCTTCTAGAAACCTTTTAGATTCGGCCGCGGGAGGCACTTTTATGGAAATCACTTTAGGAGACGCTACTAAACTCCTAGACAATATTATGGTTAATTATTCTCAATTGCACACTGAAAGATCCATTAATAAAAAAGTGCATGCGATAGATGAAATTAATGTTTTGAGTGGAAAGATGGATGAACTTATGAAATTATTTGCTACTAAGAGTGTTTCTTCTGATCCTAATGATATGCCTTTGTCTACTTTGATTGAGAATAATAATGAATTTATGGATGTGGATTTTGTTGGTAGGAATAATTTTGGTAACAACGCGTATAGAGGGAATTTTAATCCTAGGCCTTATCCTAGTAATCCTTCTAATAATTATGGAAATTCCTACAACAACTCTTATGGAAATTTTAATAAGATGCGCTCTGAATTTGAGACTAGTGTTAAAGAGTTTATGAATTCGCAAAAGAATTTTAATGCTTTGCTTGAGGAAAAATTGCTTAAATTTGATGAATTGGCTAGGAACGTTGATAGAATTTCTCTTGATGTTGATTCTTTAAAGCTTAGATCTATCCCTCCTAAGCATGATATCAATGAGTCTCTAAAAGCCATGAGAATTTCCATTGACGAGTGCAAGGAAAGAACCGCTAGGATGCGTGCTATGAAAGATCCCGTTATTAAAGCGTGTTCTTCCAATTTCTATGAAAATAAAGATGAAGATCTAAAAGTTATTGATGTGTCTCCTATCAAATCTTTGTTTTGCAACATGAATCTTGATAGTGACGGGACTGATTATGATCCACCTTTACCTAGAAGGCGTTTTAAAAATTCAGAGTTTTTAGATCTTGATGCTAAAATTGATAAAAGTGGGATTGAAGAAAGTAAAACCCTAGATGTTGCTAAACCCACTATTTTGGATTTCAAGGAATTTAATTATGAAAGTTGCTCTTTAATTGATTGTATTTCCTTGTTGCAATCCATGCTAAATTCTCCTCATGCTTATAGTCAAAATAAAGCGTTTACCAAACATATTGTTGATGCCTTGATGCAATCTTATGGGGAAAAACTTGAGTTGGAAGTCTCTATCCCTAGAAAACTTTATGATGAGTGGGAACCAACTATTAAAATTAAGATTAAGGATCATGAATTTTATTCTTTATGTGATTTGGGTGCTAGTGTTTCCACTATTCCTAAAACTTTGTGTGATTTGCTAGATTTCCGTGATTTTGACGATTGCTCTCTAAACTTGCACCTTGCGGATTCCACTATTAAGAAACCTATGGGAAGAATTAATGATGTTCTTATTGTTTCAAATAGGAATTATGTGCCCGTAGATTTTATCGTTCTTGATATAGATTGCAATCCTTCATGTCCTATTATTCTTGGTAGACCTTTCCTTAGAACGATTGGTGCAATCATTGATATGAAGGAAGGGAACATTAGATTCCAATTTCCGTTAAG
This sequence comes from Aegilops longissima, assembly GCA_021605205.1. Lineage (NCBI taxonomy): Eukaryota > Viridiplantae > Streptophyta > Magnoliopsida > Poales > Poaceae > Aegilops > Aegilops longissima. The sequence goes on from CM038682.1 coordinate 155,901,040, forward strand.
GAAAGGCATGGAACACTTCCCTAGAAAGAAAATAAAATTACCTTATGAATCTATTATGAGAGCCACTTATGGATTGCCTACCAAAGATGGCAATACCTAGATCTATCCTTGCTTTTATGCATAGCTAGGGGCGTTAAACGATAGCGCTTGTTGGGAGGCAACCCAATTTTATTTTTAGTTTTTTGTTTTTGTTTCTGTTTAGGAATAAATAATACATCTACCTTCTGTTTATATGTGGTTTTATGTTTTAATTAGTGTTTGTGCCAAGTTAAACCTACAGGATCTTCTTGGATGATAGTTATTTGATCTTGCTGTAATTTCCAGAAACTTTCGGTTCATGAAAACAATTGTTAAGACTCACCAGAACGTGATAAAATAGTGATTCCAATTGCTTCTGATCAATAAACAAATTGCCTAGGTCTTCCTATTTTTGATGAAGTTTTGGAGTTCTAGAAGTTTGCGTTAGTTACAGATTACTACAGACTGTTCTGTTTTTGACAGATTCTGTCTTTCGTGTGTTGTTTGCTTATTTTGATGAATCTATGGCTAGTAAAATAGTTTATAATCCATAGAGAAGTTGGAATATAGTATATTTAACACCAATATAAATAAATAATGAGTTCATTACAGTACCTTGGAGTGGTCTTTTGTTTTCTTTCACTAACGGAGCTCACGAGATTTCTGTTGAGTTTGGTGTTGTGAAGTTTTCAAGTTTTGGGTGAATTTTTTTTGATGGATTATGGAACAAGGAGTGGCAAGAGCCTAAGATTGGGGATGCCCATGGCACCCCCAAGATAATCCAAGGACACCAAAAATTCAAAGCTTGGGGATGCCCCCGGAAGGCATCCCCTCTTTCTCCACTTCCATCGGTAACTTTACTTGGAGATATATTTTTATTCACCACATGATATGTGTTTTGCTTGGAGCGTCTTGTATGATTTGAGTCTTTTATTTTTAGTTTACCACAATAATTCTTGCTGTACACACCTTTTTAGAGAGCCATACATGAAATGGAATTTGATAGAATACTCTATATGCTTCACTTATATCTTTTGAGCTATATAGTTTTGCTCTAGTGCTTCACTTATATCTTTTAGAGCACGGTGGTGGATTTGTTTTATAGAAACCATTGATCTCTCATACTTCACTTAGATTATTTTGAGAGTCTTAAATAGCATGGTAATTTGCTTAATAATAATAATATTCTTGGTATTCAAGATTTGTAAAACTTTCTTTTGAGTGCATTGAATACTAAGAAAAGTTTGATGCTTGATAATTGTTTTGAGATATGGAGGTAGTAATATTAGAGTCATGCTAGTTGAGTAGTTGTGAATTTGTGTTAAAGTTTGTGATTCCTGTAGCATGCACGTATGGTGAACCGTTATGTGATGAAGTCGGAGCATGATTTATTTATTGATTGTCTTCCTTATGAGTGGCGGTCGGGGACGAGCGATGGTATTTTCCTACCAATCTATCCCCCTAGGAGCATGCGCGTAATACTTTGCTTTGATAACTTGTAGATTTTTGCAATAATTATATGAGTTCTTTATGACTAATGTTGAGTCCATGGATTATACGCACTTTTCTCACCCTTCCACCATTGCTAGCCTTTCTATTACCGCGCACTTTTCGCCGGTATCATATACCCACCATATACCTTCCTCAAAACAGCCACCATACCTACCTATTATGGCATTTCCATAGCCATTCCGAGATATATTGCCATGCAACTTTCCACCGTTCCGTTTATTATGACACGCTCCATCATTGTCATATTGCTTAGCACGATCATGTAGTTGACATCGTATTTGTGGCAAAGCCACCATTCATAATTCTTTCATACATGTCACTCATGAATCATTGCATATCCTGGTACACCGCCGGAGGCATATACATAGAGTCATATTTTGTTCTAAGTATCGAGTTGTAATTGTTGAGTTGTAAGTAAATAAAAGTGTGATGATCATCATTTTTAGAGCATTGTCCCAAGTGAGGAAAGGATGATGGAGACTATCATTCCCCCACAAGTCGGGATGAGACTCCGGAGGAAAAATAAATAAATAAAAAGAGGCCCAAAAAAAGGAGAAAAGACCCAAATAAAAAAATGAGAGAAAAAGAGAGAAGGGACAATGTTACTATCATTTTACCACACTTGTGCTTCAAAGTAGCACCGTGATCTTCATAATAGAGAGTCTCTCATTTTGTCACCTTCATATACTAGTGGGAATTTTTCATTATAGAACTTGGCTTGTATATTCCAATAATGGGCTTCCTCAAATTGCCCTAGGTCTTCGTGAGCAAGCGAGTTGGATGCACACCCACTTAGTTTCTTTTGTTGAGCTTTCATATATATATATATATATATATATATATATATATATATATATATATATATATATATATATATATATATATATATATATATATATATATATATAGCTCTAGTGCATCCGTTGCATGGCAATCCCTACTCACTCACATTGATATCTATTGATGGGCATCTCCATAGCCCGTTGATCGCCTAGTTGATGTGAGACTATCTTCTCCTTTTGTCTTCTCCACAACCACCATCCTATTCCACATATAGTGCTATATCCATGGCTCACGCTCATGCATTGCGTGAAGATTGAAAAAGTTTTGAGAATGTCAAAAGTATGAAACAATTTCTTGGCTTGTCATCGGGGTTGTGCATGATTTAAATAATTTGTGTGGTGAAGATAGAGCATAGCCAGACTATATGATTTTGTAGGGATAACTTTCTTTGGCCATGTTATTTTGAGAAGACATGATTGCTTTGTTAGTATGCTTGAAGTATTATTATTTTTATGCCAATATTAAACTTTTGTCTTGAATCTTTCGAATCTGAATATTCATACCACAATTAAGAAGAATTACATTGAAATTATGCCAAGTACCACTCCGCATCAAAAATTATCTTTTTACCATTTACCTACTCGAGGACGAGTAGGAATTAAGCTTGGGGATGCTGATACATCTCCAACGTATCTATAATTTTTTATTGCTCCATGCTATATTATCTACTGTTTTGGACCATATTGGGTTTATTTTCCACTTTTATATTACTTTTGGGACTAACCTATTAACCGGAGGCCCAGCCCAGAATTGTTGTTTTTTGCCTATTTCAGAGTTTCGAAGAAACAGAATATCAAACGGAGTCCAAAAAGAATGAAACCTTCGGGAACGTGATTTTATCACTGAACATGATCCAGGAGACTTGGACCCTACGTCAAGCAATCAACAAGGAAGGCACGAGGTAGGGGGCACGCCCTCCCCCCCCCAGGCGCACTCTCCACCCTCGTGGGCCCCCTGTTGCTCCATCGACGTAGTTCTTCCTCCTATATATACCTACGTACCCCCGAACGATTAGATACGGAGCCAAAAACCTAATTCCACCGCCTCAACTTTCTGTATCCACGAGATCCCATCTTGGGGCCTGTTCCGGAGCTCCGCCGAAAGGGGAATCCACCACGGAGGGCTTCTACATCATCATAGCCTCTCCGATGAAGTGTGAGTAGTTTACCTCAAACCTTCGGGTCCAGAGTTAGTAGCTAGATGGCTTCTTCTCTCTTTTTGGATCTCAATACAATGTTCTCCCCCTCTCTCGTGGAGATCTATTTGATGTAATCTTCTTTTTCCGGTGTGCTTGTTGAGATCGATGAATTGTGGGTTTATGATCAAGATTATCTATGAGCAATATTTGAATCTTCTCTGAATTCTTTTATGTATTATTGGTTATCTTTGCAAGTCTCTTCGAATTATCCGTTTGGTTTGGCCAACTAGATTGGTAGTTCTTGCAATGGGAGAAGTGCTTAGCTTTGGGTTCAATCTTGCGGTGTCCTTTCCCAGTGACGGTAGGGGCAGCAAGGCACGTATTGTATTGTTGCCATCGAGGATAACAAGATGGGGTTTTTATCATATTGCATGAATTTATCCCTCTACATCATGTCATCTTGCTTAAGGCGTTACTCTGTTTTCATTAACTTAATACTCTAGATGCATGCTGGATAGCGGTCGATGAGTGGAGTAATAGTAGTGCAGACAGGAGTAGGTCTACTTGTCTCGGACGTGATGCCTATATACATGATCATACCTACTCTCATAACTATGCTCAATTCTGTCAATTGCTCAACAATAATTTGTTCACCCACCGTAGAATATTTATGCTCATGAGAGAAGCCACTAGTGAAACCTATGGCCCCCGGGTCTATCTTCATCATATTAATCTTCCATCACTTTATTATTGCTATGCTTTTTACTTTGCTTTTATTTTACTTTGCATCTTTATACCAAAAATACCAAAAATATTATCTATCATCTTTATCAGAGATCACTCTCGTAAGTGACCGTGAAGGGATTGACAACCCCTAATCGCGTTGGTTGCGTTGAGCTATTTGTTTTGTGTAGGTACGAGGGTCTTGCGCGTGGCCTCCTACTGGATTGATACCTTGGTTCTCAAAAACTGAGGGAAATACTTACGCTACTCTACTGCATTATCCTCTCCTCTTCGGGGAAATCCAACGCAAGTTCAAGAGGTAGCAGTCGCTCACGGCCCCAAACGATGTGAGCAGGGTTCCTAAGCGCACCATCCGGGTGCCACTTGGTACATGGTGCCACTCTGCCTAGTCTGTCCCAAGCCCACCTATACCAGGTGCCACTTGGTAGACTACTAACACTACCTACAAACACCAGAAACTAGTTGCAACTCCTAGACAGAGATCAGGTTGATTAATAAGTCGAGAGGGCCCGAGTTACCGGAACCCAATGTGTGGTAGTAGCTGTTCATGGATCACAAACACAGAACTCAGGTCCTGAGGAAGGCTGCAATGAGACAACCCACCATGTACTCCTACATGGCCTCTCACCGCTACCTTTACCAAATCGTGTTCACACACTTAGCTCTCAACAGTAGGACATGTTCACGCACCTCCGATTCATCCACGATGAATCGGACCTGACTCAACTCTGAGCAGTAGCAGGCACGACAAACAAGCATGAATGAGTAGGCGCATCAAGGCTCAAACAACTCCTACTCATGCTAGTGGGTTTCATCTATTTCCTGTGGCAATGACAGGTCATGCAGAGGAAAGGGGTTCAACTACCGCAGCATGTAACAGTTGAATTGTTGTTGTCCTAATGCAATAAAAGAGAGCAGGAGCAAGAGAGTGGGATTGTATCAGAATGAACAAGGGGGTTTTGCTTGCCTGGCACTTCTGAAGATAGTATAGTTCTTCATCGGTGTCGTCGATCTCATTGCTGGAACAACATCTAGAAGGGGGACAATTACCGGTAACAGAGACGAAACACAAGCAATGTAATGCAACAATATGATGCATGAATGTGACATGGCAATATGCTGTGATTTGAGCTAATGCAGCTAACAGCGATTTAAATGAAGTTGGTTTGAATACAAGATTCAAATTCAAACTCCATATGTGATTATTCAAATGCCGTTTAATTGATTTGACCTGATCAGCAGGCATAAGTTGCTCGCACATGCATGAAAATGGTACATATGGATAAATTGGATTTTTCTGATCATTTTTCATATATATATATATATATATATATATAAATTATTTCATTTGGAGTTACGGTTGATTTTCTATGAATTTTAGAAGTTTTGGCTATTTTCTGAAATAAATAAATTATTGACTTATTTAAAATCCAGAAACGATTAATTGCGTCAGCATGACGTCACCACTGCGTCAGCGAGTCAACGGGCCAGCCAGGGTCAAATTTGACCAGCGGGGCCCGCTGGTCAGTGATACAGAGGTTAATCCCGTGTTGACTTGTACTTTGACCCGCTGTGGGGCCCGCAATCAGTGTCTAGAGGTGGTCCAGCTGGCGCGGATTAGTGCTAATGACCTCGCCACGTCGGCTGTTGCCGGAGTTCGGCCGGCGACGACCAATACCGCGGCGGCAACTCGCCGGACCTGCGCTACGAGCGGCGGCTGGACGCGCGGAGACCACAGGGGCATAGCCAGGGCTCGCCCGCATCCAGGGGAGCAGGTGGAAGGCGGCGGGGACGCCGGAGCAGAGCTTGCGACGGCGGCTGGAGTTCAGGTGAGCTCGGAATCGACGCGGCAGGGCACAGAAAGAGCCAAAAGTGGGTGCGTTCGACTCCTGGGGGTGCACTGAATGTAGTGGTGAGCTCGTACGTGTGCTTGCACGGCCGTAACCACGACGGTGACCTGGCCGGCAGTGAGGTTCTCTCGGCTCCGGTGAAACGGCGGCTACACGGAGCAATCGATGCGGGGGGCAGGGGGGTTCGGTCCGTGAACTCGCAGAGAAGACAATGGGATGGTCAGCGTGCTCGGGGGAGGCCTGGAGGTGACGGGAGGGGGCGGCGATCTCGGCCGGCCGTGGTTGAAGATGATGTTGAGGGCGTCGCTTCGGGTCTCTCCTGGTCGCGTGACTCGGCGAGGAAGGCGAGGTTGCTATGGAGCTCACGGTCATGTCGGCGGGGTGAGGAGACTACGGTGGGCGCGTCAAACAGCGTCGGTGGCGATGGTGGCTCTCGGGCAGCAGCGGGGAAGAGAGCAGAGGAGGAGAGGGGCGACCAGAGGGGAGGGGATTGGACGAGGGGGGTCGGGGGGTGCGTGGCAACGCCTAGGCGCGTCGGGGCAGCGGCGGGAAGCAGGAGGTGGCGGGGCGCGTGCTTGCGTGGGGCGGCCACGCGCGCGCTGTCCTCCTGGCGGGAGGTAGGTGGTGACTGGCAGAGGCGAGTGAGCTGGGCCTCTGCTGGGCCGCCAGGTAAGCCCAGGTGAGGTTCCTCCCTCTCTTTCATTTCTTGTCTGTTTTCTATTTTGATTTGAATCTTGCCACTGTTTGAAATTCCAACAGTTTCAAACTAGTGCCAAAAATCCTCTGAACAATTTTATGTTGCTAGATGGACTTTTCCAAAAGCACATAAAACATTTCAAAGTTATTTTAAAATATGTTCTATATATTATGAATATAATTCCAAATTCAAATACAATAATGATTTAAATTCAGTGCCCAAAATATTCCTACAAATGTTCATTATTTTTGGTTTGGTGCAAAAGCCTTGCCAAAAATATCAAACAGTTAATAAGAACATTTTGAGAAACATTGAATGCAATTTTCCAGGGTTCTTTGCCCTTCTTGAATTAAAATTTGAGGCTTCCAAATTTCCTCAATTCAAGTTTCAAAATTTTAAACATGATGCAAGCAACATGCAAACACTAGGCAGCACCAGAAGCTAGGGATGTGACACTCCGATATCATCTAACAACCTGTAATCCAAGTCATAGTAATATCCAACAACTAATCCAAAGTATACTATCGTCATACCAAAATACTCCGAGGGCAACATATCACTTCTATCATGATGAATCCAAGTACCAACATACTACTAATCCAATAACAACAAGATCAACATATTAACCTAAAATCCACATGATAGCATCAAATCCAATATAATACTCAGATATCAACATGAAAATAATCATAATATAAGCCACTAATAATCCAATGGCCACATGTCATCCTCATAAACTGCAAAATATTAGTCCTAGAACTCCAAACAGCATCATGGCTATAACAAGATCAAAATAATACTCCGAGAAATGCCATGAACAAAATCATACATAGCTAATTCAATATTTTAAATAAGTTCAAATAAATAAAACCATGTCACTGCATTGCAATCATGCAAATGGAGGGTGTGGCTTGCCTGGGAGGGATGGATACACTGGGAGGAATTGCGAGAAGCTCGTGGAAAGAATCGTCGGAAATCTTTCTCTCTCAGAGGGGGCTGAATAAGGGCAAGGGCATAATGGTCATTTTCAAAATGTGACAACATCATGAAAATGGTACCAACAGAACGGGCTTGACGAGACGAAGAAGTGGGCTTTGGAATCACCTCATTTGGAGTTAGGATAAAAAGATACGAAGTGTTTTGTGCCAGGGACCTATCTATAATGAAAATATTTTCAAACAGGGCGTGGACAGAAAAACTGAAAGCGCATTAGAAGGGAATACGCTTTCTAGAAGTGAAGACGCATTTTCGTCTAAAGGAACATGAAAATACACTTTCGGGAAACCGAAGACGTAATGGAGGATTACGCCTCCATTTATCCACGTGGGCAATGGTGGGGCCGGGCTTCTGGGACGCTGACTCGTGGAGCCCGCGCCTTGTCCTCTCTCCTCCTCGTTCCTTCTTCTTCCTCCCGTTGGTGTACAGAGGTAGAGGCGAGGTAGAGAGCTCCGGCGATGGCCCGGGTGACTCCGACCATCTCCGACCGAGGCGCTGGCACCTGCGGCCTCAACGCGGAGCACCGCGTCCATCGAGGCCCTATGAGGCGCCGGGGAAGGCTAGGGCTGCAGCATCGAGCGGCAACAGAAAGTAGGGGAGGCGGAGGCCGATCTTGGGGACGGAGACCACAGGGGCTCTGGCAACTAGATGAGGGGATGGGGAGGGGCGACGGACTCCAGGGAAGCTCGTGGAAAGGTAGGGGTGGAATGGAGGCTCGGCTCACTCGGATTCGAGCAGAGGCCATCGGCGGCCGAGGCGGCCATTGGAGGGCTCGGGAGCTCTTGGAGCTCAGGGAAGAGGTCGGGGAGGCGTGGGGAAGTGGGTTGAGGCCGCTGGCGAGGTGAGACGGGGGCGGGGTGGCCTTAAATAGCCAGGGGAGGAGGGGTCGAGCTAGCGTTGCCGCGAATGCGTGGCCTGAGCCACAGACGCGTGTGCATGCGCTCGAGCTTGAAGGTAGACATGGGGAGGCACAGGGAGGAGCTCACGGGGGCAGAGGAGGCCAAAGGAGCACGTGAACGAAGAAGCCGAGGTGAATGGAGCCGAACGGCCACTGTGCTCCCGTGGGCACGCGGCAGCGAGCGCTAACGAGGAAGCTGCCCTAGGGGGAACGGGATCAGGGCGCGTCGTGAGGTAGCAGGGAGTCAGGTCGGCAACCATGGGCACGCAAACTTCTCCGGGAAGTGACTGGCCGACGCGTCCCAACGCGCAGAGCGCGCTCTCTGCAGCATGAGCACGTGACCAGTCGCGCCAGCGTCGTAGTCACCACATGAAGTGGGGCATTAATTACTCTCTCGCACCTAAAATGTTGTCTAGCTGATAGTCCTTCAAATACAGATCATTAATGAGGCTATGGCTTTGATCTGGAGTACTGTGGTTAAATGGTAGTGATTGTCTGAAGTTTGCTGTTGCAAACTAGGCTGTGCATTGGTGATCAACGGGGAAGAGCTAAGGACCAAAATTGATGTTTGGGGTGTTTATCTTAGGGAGGACTATAATCCTGAAGGTTTTGGGGAGAAATGGACCAAGGCTTAATATAGTTGCTTTGCAGCTGACCAAAATGGTCCAGAAAAGAGATCAAGATGATGCACTCAAATGAAGAAGCCACTTGAGCTGAAGTTTGGCAAGGCAGGGTTATCTGGCCATATGAAAATGCTGTAAAATTTTCATACCAAATGGACTTGCCAAAATGGTACTTGCTTCACAAACATCGTCACTGTCCAGAAACTTGGAATAATTTTGGTGATAAGATGGCTTGATGAAATGACCCCAAATTTGGTGGATAGAAGTGATTTAGGTAGCAGCATGATCTGGTAATATTTCAGAATTAATGAAGCAATATAAAATATACTTGCTTCACAACCTGAAAATATTGCCAGAATCAAAGATTTGATCCTGTGCTCACATAGATGATTGAATGAAGTTGAAAATTGGAGGAGAGTAATGATATGAGAACATGAAGAGGTTTGCAAAATTATAACTCATTTGGATACTCCTAGCTAGTACTTCCTTCACAATGCCTTCTGTTTGATAGAAACTTTGAAAAATAACTGAGGGAAGTTGGCTAGGCAAATGTAGTTGAATTTTTGCATGAGGCAATGATTTGGATGTAAAAGAATGCCCAAAGAGTTTGGGAGCAAACAAGGAAAGATAGGTGGCACTTCCTTCACAGAAAGCCACACTAGACAAAAATGAAGAAATAATATTGGGGAATTATTTTTGGGCTAAGAAAGGAAAGTTTGGGCATACTTGAGCAACATATGACCCAAATAAATTATAAGAATTATTTGGGAATTTTGGGAGTGACAGAAATATAGGTTGCTTCACAACCTAGGGAAACCAGGGTTATTCCTTTAATAGAAAAAGGAATATTCCTTAGAAAAGAATTTATGGTTTGGCTAGAATGAAAATGACATGATCTTGGGAAAGTTTTTAGAAGGACGAGCCACTTGGGAGAAGAAATGATAATGATCTCCCAGGCTGCAGGCCACAGAACCACTCCAAAAAGAAAATCAGAGCAAAAACCAGTAAATCAAAAAGAGAAAGAAAAGGGCCAAAAACCAGGGTGTTACAACTGTGGTGATTGGAAGATTGTTTGGATGGGGAATTGATTGACTACCTTGGAAGAGGTATGGGATCGTGAAGCAATGGCTTGAGATATGCTATTGAGGGGTTCATATATTACAACTAGCTATTGCAGTGGAGTGGATGGTGAATGCGAGGCAACTAAAGTAATGGGGAAATTAGAATTTTGCCTCCTTGTTTGACGATACGGCCGGAAAGTCGCCCATTCAAAAGGCGGGTAAGAAAAATTTCCTCCTAAATAGTTGTGGTGCGACAATGAGCCTTCCAAACACTCTTTGAGGTACGTACATGTGCAATCTATCAACAAGAATAATGGATATATCGGTGCACATGCACGCAACTCAAATAAAGTACAGAAGGCTCGCTACTGCATCACAATGATTTAGGTGGCAATTTATTGCCCGCCTTTTGAACGGTCAAGTTTGCAGCTGTATCGTGAAATAAAGAGGTGAAATTTGTTTTTTTTCTCACTACTTTTACTCACCCCGCGTTCTCCATCTGCTCCACTACAACGGCTAGTAGCAATCAATCAACCCCCATCAAGTAGTAGATTCGTATGACTTTTTGTCCATCGAGTACATCTTCCAAGGTTCCAGTCAACCAATTCGCCCCATAAACCCTCTCCAGTCTCCATAGTTGGAAGCAACCGATTCTCCTTCCAAACCCCTAACCTAGAGCCGGAAGGGACGATGACTTCAAACTCCAAGAGAAGTAGGACCACGATGTCGCCGCTGTAGACGAGTCAAGTTGGCACCCGGACAATGAAGTTCGCACCCATGTCAGTTTGTCCTTTCCGATAAATATGTTAATATTTATTTCCTATAAAACCAAATACAACACATAGATTTACAGTGTATCACACACATCTACTCGGTTTGGTTTTTAGCGTAGTACTTAGGCAACAACCTCCGTTAACTATCTAAGTTATGCTTGACTCTCAAATATGTTCTTTCATGTTACTCCCAAACTGATATGTTTTTGTCCATGTGACATAAGAATATTATGCATCCTGGTTATCTTGCACCAAGATAGTTGGTGCATTGTACCGTAAAGCACTTCAACTCATTACCCGGATACATTTATACTTAATTAATTTAGGTACATTAGGAGCATATGACCACATAGGCTTCGGGTATACCCTCCTTTTCGAAGGAAGAAGTTAGAGCAATGCTAGCCCATCTAGCATTTTATTACAACCTACATCAGCATGCCATCAATGTGCTAGAGAAACGATAAATTTTCTTAGCACATAGCACATGTTATTCATTTATTCATTGCTCTCATCATTTGTCACCAACGAAATTCTATTTTATTTTTGTCAGGGGAACCGCTTCATTCCCACATTAGTTTAGCCTTTTCGATAAAATTGTTAACATTCAGTTTTCTAGAAACATCAAACACAACACATAGATTTATGGCGCATCACGACACTTGCATCACACAGCTTCTACTTGGTTTGGTATTTAGGGCCCGTTCTTTTGTTGGCTTCAAGAATAAGCTGGAATAAGTTGCCCCCTACCCAGCTTATTCTAGAAGCCCAACCAAAATTATTTTTTAGAAGCCTACTACTCAAGTCTTAAGTAGTAGTCTTCTAAAAATTAATTTTGGTTGGGCTTCTAGAGCTTATTCTAGAAGCCAAAAAAACACCAAAAGAATCAACTATCTAAGCGATACTTGACTCTCAAACATGTTCTTGCATGTTACAATCATAATAAGTTCCTAGCATCATGATACGATGTTTGTTTTCAGAAACATCGCATAAACACATAGATTTACACACACATCATGTCGCAGATGCACTCACATGAACTTGGCTTGGGTTTTAGCGGATTGCATGTTTAACCACCTCCATTAAGTGTTTAAGGAAATAGTTTTCTCTGACACATGTTATTGCATATTGTAGTCATAACTTCATGTCATTATGACATGTTGATGTTTGTATAGAAACATCAAATGCAACACGTAAATTTACATGTGCATCAAGACATAAACACATTCATACAACATCTACTCGGTTCAGTTTTTAGTGGAGAGGAGTACAAATTCAACCACCTCCCGTAACTATATACAAGCAATACTTGACTTTCAAACATATTACCATCATAACTTCATGGCATCACGGCATATTAGTGTTTGTTTTCATCAACATCAGATACACCACATAGATTGACAATTGACACGTGCAACATGATGCAGACGCACTCACACAATGTCTACTTGGTTTGGTTTTTAGTGGAGTGCAGGTTCAACCACCTTACTTAATATCTAAGCCACAATTGACTCTCAAACACGTTCTTCATGTTACAACCATAACTTCATGGCATCACGACATGTTAATGTTAGTTTTCGAAAACATCAAATACAACATGTTGATTTACACGCACATAACGACACATACCCTCACACGACGTCTACTATGTTTGGCTTTTAGTGGAGTACATGTTTGACCACCTTCGTTAAATATCTAAGCAATACCCGACTTCCAAATTCCTTTGTATTACAAGTTTACAACATAACTTCCTAAAATTGGAGATAAATTATACCGAGTACTTTTATGGGCAATGGAGTTGAGTGACAAGAAGGAAGTAATATGTTCATCTAATATAGACGGCCCTGATCGTGATCTACCAGATCGGACGGACGGGCGGGGAGGCGTGGAAAGGCTGGAAAGCAGCGTCCAGCGTGCCAGCCAAACCTGCCTTCCAACTTACAAACCCGGGCCCACGCGTCATCCGAACAAAAGCCGAGCGACCAAACCCCCACTCTCCCCCGACGCCTGCTGCAAAGGCCAGCACAAGAACCACGCGACACCGGCCGGCGCACGGGGCCCCGGCTTCCGCACGCCGCCACCCTCCCCTCTCCTGACCGCGGGGAACTGCTCGCCGTAGACGCGAGCGGGGAGAGCAATGCCGATCGCGCTGGAGAGCGGCGCCCTGTTCGGCCGCGGTGTGCCGGCGGCGTGCGCCGGCTCCTCTTCGGCTGGGCGGGGCAGCAGCAGCCAGGCGGGGGCGGTGCACCTCGAGGAGTCGGAGGAGAGCGAGGGGGAGGTACAGAGCTCGCTCAGAGGCCCCTTCGACACCATGGACGCGCTCCAGGAAGCCCTGCCCCGCAGGTCAGCCCCCCAATCCGCCCGCAAAGGTTGCGCCTTCATCGGCCTTCGTTGGCTAGTTGCGCCGTAATCTTGGTTCGACAGGCTTATTTTGGGGATTGGTGTATGCATGAATCTTTTGGAAATTATTGCGTTGGTTTATTTTACGGTTCGTTTGATGCTATGGAGCAGTGCAGGGTGCCTTCATTCAGGTGGAATTTCGGGTGATTCAGTAATGAAGTGGTTTTTTTGGTTGTACTAAAAGTAGTTGTGTCAGGTCGGAGCGAATAAGTTCATACCAGGGACCGTGATTTATGGGGATTTCTTGGGTGATCAGAGCCTTCTGAGGCCGTGAGGTGGGGTATGGGTAAAATACTCTAATGTGCAGTGTGTGAAATATCGACGTTACAGAAGAACTAAGCTTAATAGTTTGTTTTAGGAAGTTCAGTTCTTCATCGATTTCGTCAGCGCAGAGGTTGTGCAGTGTGATCATCCGTGGCCTACGGGACGTGTTTGGCATTGGAGGATCTTCAAGAAAAATTCTATAATTGGTAGTTAGTACTTTCTACTTATCTGGTGCCAAACAGACAATGCAGTTGGGAAGCTTGACTTTTTTGTCGGTGCTAGTCATGCTAGAAACTTGTAGCTGTAAAAGCAGTTTGTTAGTAGCTTTGATCCATGATGAATTGCCTCTCGCGGAGTCGTGCTTTATCTTGGGGATTTTTGGTTGGTTGCCAGCTGTTTCACAGGCTTGTAGCATCAGGAAGCATGCTTTTAGTCAAGATTTCTGGTTTGGTTGTTAGTTTTGTTCCCTGCTCTTTTATAAGCATGCTATGGTTTTCTTTGCATTGACCCAGAGAACGCCTCATATGCCAGGCATAATAACTAAGCATGATATGTTGCTATATACGCCCATGAGTCCAAAACTTCTGTTGGCTGTGGTTTGGCTGGATTAAAATGGTAACCAGCAATAAGCAATCATTAAAGCACTGCAGTGCTCTTATAAGCATCAATCTAGGAGGTGATCATGTGAAAAAATATATAAGTACGTTGTAGATACATAAATCGAAACCTTTCTGAACTATCTGTCAGAAATTTCCTCATGTCTTAATCTACATATGTATAATGTCAAATTTGTTTCCAAACAGAATGCAAATGTTTGTTGCTGCAGTGGCACATGATCGTGCTAGCTTGAGCAATTCGTTGCTGTCCTATGTTTGTTTTCTGTGAAGCTATTTGTTCATGAACCTTACTTGAGTTTTTTTTTCTTTAATGTGTAAACCTGCAATGCTAGCTGTCCTTTTTCAGTATGTTTTTCCATGATATATTCGGTGCTAATGTATAAGGAAATATGTAGCCTTTTCTAGTTCAATCAACCTTAAGAGAACATGAAGAATCAAGTTTTCTAGGAACTTCTGTATCCACAACCACAACTGAAATGCTCATGGTATACATTTTAATTCACTAGGCATTGTTCAATATCATTGCCACTTGTGCCAAGAGGTCCTGGTTCGAACCATCCTCTCTACATTGCACTTCGCAGGGGTAAGACTAGGTTCCTATAATCCCTCCCCAGACCCCACCTTGTGTGGGAGCTTCTATGTACTGGGTTTGTCCTTTTAGGCATTGTTCCATATCATTGGTATTATCCAGATTAAGCTAAGTTGTTACTTATTTCCGTCATAATGAACTTACTAATAGATTTCAAGGATATATGCATTTATTTATTTTTGGCAGGAGCTACTCCTTTTTTTCCCTGCTAGAGTGCCTTCTTTGTTGTTTATAGCTGTCTGTATGTTCTCGTGTTAAGATTGACCTGAGTTCTTTCTTCTTAAATTATAAAAATTCAAGTTTATCCGCTTTTCCTAGAGAAAGACGGTAGGAGTGTCCTACTGCGTCTATTAAACTTAAAAAATTATGTACAAGAGAAGGGAATAAAAGATTATCAAGATGGTGTAGCCAATTAACTAGATGAGAAGATTCTCATTTTCTTTACCTGGTGGATAACCATGGCATGGTTTCATGCTTGAACTTTTTGTTCCAGCCAAAATGTACTATCTGCATCGGGTAATATTTTCTCCTCTTGTAGTCCATATGCACCCATAAAGAATGGCACCTTAAGAGATTGTTCCCTATGAATCTGAAAGACTATCCATATTCTATACCATGGTGTCTAAGCAGTGGTATGTTTTGGCAACTATTGATACTTGTGTGCCTGGTAACCTCAAGTTTTTCCCTATTTCTTACAACTGCTTGGAACTTGTTATTTCTTCTCGGTATTTTCTACTTGCTAGTAGCAGATCCTAAGGATATTTACTTGTCTTGCACAGAGAATTCAACTTATATATTATCGGGTGACCTATTTTAATTTCATTTAATTTTATAGGAGAGAGACGTCCAAAATCGACAATACCAAGTCCAGTTCTTTGGCAAGTGCTGGGGATGTTGTTCTCTTATCTCAATCTTCAAAAGGCCTTGCTAATCCTGAAAACCCATCTCCTAAGAAGCGCAAGGGTCCTCTTCCATTCGGCATCGACCAGAATGAGTCGCAGAGCAAAGAGCTGAGCTTTATTGGGGATATGAACAACAGCCCAACGAACTGCAGGATGCCATCGTCTCCAGCTGCTACAAGCAGTTCTCCATGCAAGAGCAGGAGCGAAGATGAGCATGAGTGCTGTAACGACATGCCTTGCCATAACCTGCAGAGAGAATTCAGTGACATGATTGTCTTTTCTTCTCCACCTCTTGGCCTTCAAACTCAACTCATCTCAGTTTCAACGGTTGGTCAGCAAGACGTGGGGGCGTCGACTGATGTGGTTTCTCCCAGGGAAAAGCGCAGGAAGAATTAGCAACAGGGTGTGTCGGTATTTCGTCGGTCAACCACCGGTGTCCATTTTAGACTGCGGAATCTAGTGGCTAGTCGGTACCCATATTCAGTACAATGCTTTGACTATGTTCAGTGGTGGTTTTGTATAGTGCTAGCCTGCTGGTATTCTTACTTTTGATACATATAATTATAGAAATTATTATGGAATTGAGAAAGTGACGCTTTATCTTATAGGCCATATGCACTCTGACCATTGATCAATTATTTTTCATGTGTTGCGCATTTACCTGTTCTGTTTCATTCACGGACGGCCATGGGCATATCCCCTTTTTGTTTTGCGCAGTTTGATTTTTTTAAAAAACAAAGGGAAATAAGTTTTTTTTTTGCGGGAATAAAAGGAAATAAGTTTATGACACGGATGACCAAAGACCAAAGGAATTCAGGTTCACCTATAGCTCAACTGAAGATGCTGTAGATTTCATCAGGGACAGTTGAAGATGAGATATTGGAGGAAACCAAATCTTGTGCCACTATAGCTGAAGATTTGGTTCCATCCAAATCTCACATTCAGCTTGCGAGGTTAGGTTCTTGAGACAGGCCCAGGTGTCCGTCCAACTATCACTTGTTGTAGGCTTGTAGCTAACACCCAGCGTCTGACATATGAACATAAGATATTGGAGGAAACCAAATCTTGCCACACCCGGCAGTAAGATTTGGTCCCATCCAACACTCAAATTCATCTGCCAAAATTCTCCAAGTTGCGACGGCCAGACAGCGCTGAAGATAAGATGTTGGAGAAAACTGAACTCGTGAAGAAATGAGTGTCTGGGGACATGGGAGAAGAGTTCAGTTTCCCACAACTCTTACTTGCAGAGCTAGCTACTACTAAAATCATATGCTTTGAGTTTGACCTGAACATTTGAGACTCACAGCTGGCCCTTTTATAGGCATTTCAGATCAACATCGGGTTCCTGCTCTGATCCATTCTTTCATTCTCCAGCACGAGCTGTGCATGCTCTGGAAACGGTTCCTGAAAGTGGTTCTGCTTTCCAACAAACTCTGACCAGGATTATCGATCCTTTGCTATGCTCTTGCATTTCAGATGCTTTTACGCCCTGCAAAACAGGAATACATGTTGAATATTGTGAGGCAAAATCTACAGTTGTATGTTTCGTCCCACATTATACATGCCATTCGAAAGAAACTGAACTTTTCAGATACTTTCGAATAAGTTTTTACGAGACCTTGTGCAAAGTTAAGAGTCTTGCAGAACCGAGTGCTCTTTTCCCTCACGTGTAATTCAAACGCTAATAGTTAAGAGCAGTAATTAGTATTGTCATCAGAATAATAATAGTTAACATTTGATTAGCACTAATAATGATTAATACTCAAACTTCTCTGCATTTTTTTATGTTAGCAGTTAGAGTAGTAAAAATTAGGCTAATTCACTAAAACTAGTTGAGCTTGCATTTTGGCGTTGCCGTTCGCCTAACAAGCTTTTGCCTATATACTGTTTGGCTAATTAACTTTTTTCTGTTTTTACGACTATTCTCTGCTGTAAATTGTAAGTGGGTTCAGTACAACACAGTTTAGTGACATAACCCGAGACTGAGAAATTAAATAAAGCAGAAATCCGCTACTCCAAAAGTTGGAGTGTTGGGCATTATCATACAAAGCTTGTGGTGTATATTTTTCCCGAATTTGGACAATCCTAGGTGTCACAATGCTCCAAAATTTAGAACTTTCCTGCTATTCAAGTTTTGAAACTTAGATTCAACTACTTGTGTATTGGGTGTTCGTTAAGGAGTATCTGTCAATTGACAATTGAGAGAAGCAAGAGCGTAGTTTTAGTTGTGGGAATCAACAGTTTAGTGATACTAATGTTTCCACTTTGTATCTATATACTGTAAATGCTTTGGGAGATGTTAATTTGTTCTGTTGTGTTATTTCAGTTATCTTGTTTTAGATCTTTTTAGGCTATAAGTGCTTTCTTAGTCTGTGCACATTATAGTGGATCTAGTAGGCTTTTTTTCAGTTGGGATCTAGTAGGCTTTTAACATTACTAGCATTACATGTTCTATCTGCACTTGTACAACACCTCCACCGGTCATGCACTGATTAAGGGTGGGCTAGTTTTTTGAGATGAAGAATGTAATTGGCTAGTTGGCGGAAAGTGCCTATCTGTGCTCGAGCACATATGTGTTCTTTATCCCCATCGATAGTTCTCCTCTAGATTCGCAACTACCGCTGTATAGCGCAATGTATGCGGTCGCGTATATATCATTTCAGCGCTGCTATACACACGACGCATGCACGGCCGATGCATGCACGATTCAGACGTGGCAGCACCAACAGCTAGCGTGCATGCAGGAGCACTGTTGGGGAAGGAGAATCGTGCAGGCGTCGTTCGTTGACTGTCGTGTGTGAAGCAATTCCCATATCATTTTCCCCCGCACACAGGCCCACCAGTGTCAGCAATTTAATGTCACGGCTCCCGTTAAACCACTGCCCGCACAGACGGCGATTGACGACATGGGCCACGGCTCGGCTCCTGTTCTGTACCAACTCTGCACGACTCATCTTCATCTTCCGCTGGCGGAAAAATCGCCGCCGTCCTAATCTATTCCCCTTCCCGGATTCAACCACACCAGTTGCTTCACCTCATAGCTGCTTTCATCTCATTCATCTGCTGCCACCGATGCCCTCCCTCTGATCCCCTGCTCCGATTGCGGCGGCAGGGTTGTCAACTGGATCTTTTCCGGTGGTTCTTAGCCCCGGCTCCAGGTTCTACACGTGTGTTGAAAGATGTAAGATTCCAACACTCCGTAAGTCGTTTCACTTAAATCTTGTTTCAAAATCTCACCTCGCACCAGACTCAGCACCACCCCTTTGCCTGTGCATAGTCAGCATCTTGCTCGTGTTGCTCCTTGCGGGCACCAATCTTCTGCTTGGCCTCGCTGTGCTCGGCAGGACAATTAGGTATCAAATCCTCCTCTTAGGAACCCAGTTCAGCAGAAGTACTCAGATGGAGATGCATCAGCTAACATGACACCTCCGCACTCTCATGCCAATGCATCCGTGCATCATACGGTTGATGCACCAACCCCCATAACCTTACACCTCCTAGGGCCAGCTGATTCCGCGAATCACCTAGAGAGACAGTATCCAAATCTTGTATGTAACATCAACCTTCTCGCCTTTCAACCATTACCAACACTATTATTTTTCACAGTTCCATACTTAAAGGAAATATTCATTGTAATTACGTACAGAATTAAGTCCCAGGCACAATGTCTGATTTTGCTACAGACTAATGACTAGTACATCAAGGTCCATACACAATGACACTCGGAATACCCAAACTAATTCATCTCTTGCCGACAACACAAAAACATGCTGCCATTATGCACTAGGGGAAGTACATGCACCTTGCAAAACCAAAACGAATGCAATAGTGAACAGCAGTCTGCATGCAAGGACAGAGCATGATCTGCAGATTTTTTGCAAACTCATCACAGTTCACATACCAATATCCAGCATACAAATGTGCAGCGTAGAGCTAACACGGAATGACATACTTTGAATCTTCTGTCTCGCACGTACCGATATGTACAGAGCTACGTCATCACACACGCCACCACACCGCTGTGTGGCAAAATGGAAGCCAGCTCTTCCATTGCACTGGGTCAGAGCCACCTCCACACCAGCATGGGATGGATGGAAGCTAAATCAGTTGAACCCATGCATCAATATAACGTAAGTTGATATTGTATAGAGGTTGTGTCATTTAATTCGGATCGCAGGGAGTACTAAGTTGCCATCGTAGTCTGGATTACATCACCATAGAAACACATCCCTTAGAGCCAACCAAAATGATGCCATCTACACGTGAGCAGACCGCCAACATCTCAGAACAGAACCTCCTGGATCATGAACCTTGGGAGCTTTCCCTTTCTCCATTTCATCGAGATCACCTCATAGGCTATCGACTTGCGAATGTATGCAAGCCGGTGCTGTAGTATATGGAAACAAAAATTGTCAGAATCTTTTTTCGTGATAATACTGAACATTTCATGGAACAGCTAGGCCGAGCTACAATGAATAATCTTACCCCTCTATCTGACTTTCCAGGTACAAACCGTTGCACTCACGTGTGTAGTGAACAACGTAAACCCAAGTACCCAATTGTCCTCGCTGCCATTAAAATGATATGCAAACAGAACAAAATCAGAGCACTATATATTAAACATGTTAGTAACATACAGAAACAGGATGGGTGGTATGCACTTACATCTCACAATCGTCATGCATGTCATAGTTATACATGAATTTCCACCCTAGTGCAGGCACATGCCATCCAGCAATGTTAGCATGAATAGTTTCACATAGACCTTCCAAGATCAGATTTGCATTCTCCTCATGCTTCAGGTGCATCTCGTCATTTTAGGCAGATATCTCATAGGGAGCAATCACGAACAATGTCCACTCCTCAATGTCAACCACATAGAGGGAAAACCCTCCAAGCATTGGGGCGGGGAGCATCGACTGCAAACAGCAAATTTCACAGTGATCACGAATAATCCATCAAGAAATGTTTGTGTCAAACTGAACATTCCAGTGTTTATTCTCACCTTCTGCATTCGTTATACGAACATCCAAGCTCACACAAGTAACATCACATAAAACAACAGTAGTCTGTTCATTAGTTAGTCTTTTTCTGACAATATTTACCTCAAGAAAAAAATCTTAGCAGTTTAATCTATAGTTCAGTTTTCTGCTGAACATTTGTCATGCAATGTTTATTTTTATTTCGTAAGTACCAACTAAAAACTTATGTCTGCATTGTTATTCAGCAGTTGCACTAACTGAACAAATTCACCACAATTTCGGACTCAAAAAATATCCCTAAGTACTTTAACTCATTGTGCACTTTTCTGCAAACATTTACCATACAATGTTTTCCCTGATTTCCTACTTACTCACTAGGACATATCTTCTGCATTGCGTTACAGCAGCTGGACTAACTGAATTAATTCACCACATTTTTTGTTTCCAGTTTTTGCTTGCTTAACTACCACCTTTAACCCCAAGTCTTACGGCAGAAAGCATGATCACAAGCTTCATGCAGACTCTACGCATCTCTAAGCATGATCACTGGCCGCAATGACCGATTTTGTTCAGATACGCACACAAGCAGCCAACAACTGGATATATCTCCTGGAACAAATAAAAGACATAAATTTTGCTGCACACGAAGGACGCACCTCTTAGCCCAGGTGCTTGAGGGTTATCTTTCCGGTCGACATTGCTGATGCCTGCGGCACGCTCTCATGTCTCTGATTAGCCACCACATCTTCATCACATATTTCGCCCGTCCGCGCTCATGGCGGGCCTCACCGCTTCGTCAGCGGCCACGGCTTCGCTCGTCGCCCCGTTTCCAGGCAGATCCTTGCGCACTCCCCCACCCGATCCTCCTCAAGAAAGGGGAATCTTGTTCAGATTCAGCGCATATCAAATCCGAGAATCATCAATGAAACCCCATGTTATCCTCATCGAATCTAGACTGAAATCAGGGATTAACTTTTTTGAGACACAAATCAGGGATTAACTAGGCACTTACGCTCGGATCGGCTGCAATAGGTCGCCTTCTTCTCTCAGAGCGAACTTTCTGGTCTACGGATCAGATGGGTTCCTGCGATTCTGATCCACAGCCCACATCGTCCGCCCCCAAACGGGCGTCCACTTCCCCGTTAACCTCGGCCCACCAGGCGACAGTGGTGCCGCTCAAATATTTCTCTACAGTGCTCATTTTCTAACGCCTCATCGGCCCCCGCATAAAGAAATGGCTCAAATCCCTATGCGCTATCGAACGTCCTGGATAACGAGCTTATTTGAGCTCGCGCCCAGTTACTCCATGTCCTCTAGTTGGCCCACTATATTCACTTCCATATTCTTCTTGTATTCACCCTGTATTTCTTTTGTATTCCCTCCGTCCCATAATGAGACAGAGGGAGTAATAATTACTGGCTTACATGATTGTCTATCACTAGTTGTTGTCGAAATACTTGGTTTCCAAATCAGGTCATGAATCCTTATTTCTCATACGTGACTGGTTTGGACGGTTGCAGGGTTGCCATGTTGTTGCTAGTTCAGGGCTTTGGTCACACAGTTCAGCCAAGCTACATGTAGTTATTGTGATGCGCGTGTGATGGTGGCAAACAAGCAGTATTCGCAAGCAGGAGAAGAAGATATGATATGCAGAAAAATCACATGCCCACACCCTATATATTCTAGACTTTTCTATTTAGTTATACCATTACCTATAAAATAATAGTTACACCTAAGCTACCTGTCAAAATAGTTACAATTGTTAGGATATTTTAAAATTTGTACGGTGAAATGTTGTATAAAGGTTTCACAGACATTACAACAAACGCAAACACACTAAAGCACAAATTACTCTGTAGAATAATATGTAAACAACATCCATTCACAATAGATAGCTTCTTTGAAAACACGCAATAGACAAAAATAATCTAACTCGAACCTCTAATATTTAGAAAATGCATTACGATTGGCATGGTGAAAATAGTATAATTGGATAATTATTTTCACATGTAGTCATAACATAAGTTTTGGTAATTTTCTACTGACATATACATACAAAACATAATGATCAAAGATGCATATTAGAGATCATATGAATATCTAAAACGCCATCTATTTATGATTGGTAAAGTAAATGTTGACATTTATACTAAATGCAATATAAATCATGTTAGCTCCAAGTAAAAAAGTTTAATATAAATAGATAAGCATCATTTATTCTAAATAACCCCCAACCCATCTCGAACATGCGCCCCTTAGAATAAACAATTTGTAACTTCCATTGGTTGAAGAACCCTTTGGTCAAACCTAAAGGAGTTCTTCCGATTTCAGGTTGTAGCCATATTGGGAGAGAGTCTCAAGTTTGGTTTCTTCAAGAAGGGTGTGATATGTGGCAAAACAGACATCTAGGTGTGCACCCAGTAGATCTTTCCATTTTTGAGAATGCCACAATCAATTATTTGAGGTAGGTAGTGCACCAAACATCCTGTTGTGACTCATAGTCAATTAATCATATTTAGGGTATGTATAGAGATAAAGATAGCAATGAGTAATGAAGAATCAATGGACCATATTCAAATTCCAGCTGCTCACTCAACACTTCGCACACTTAGAGCATTTACAGTCCGACTTGGCAAATCCGCCCCCTATACGCCCGGGCGATGGACAGCCGCTCATTTGGCCTGCCGGACAGTCAAATATCTCAAATGTGTATACTCAAATCCATACACATGTATCATATTCGACCGATCAACGATGTGACAAAGCAAAATAAATCATAGTTTAACAATCCGGAGCTGCCAAAATGAAATTTAAGTCCGAGCATGACGAATCACTCGCTGGCTAGATCACTCGCCGGAGGCCGTCCATGTCGTCTGATCTGCGTCCATCCTTGCGTCCTGCTCTGCCTACACCTTGTCGCCTCCTCTGCCTGTATCCTTGCCTCTGCTTACGCTGCTTCCATCACCGCTCTCGCCACCTCGTACCCCCTATGTTCATTGATCTCATTTTTTTATTCCCACAAGCCACTTCTTTGCATGCTCATCCGAGAGGTTTTCGTCCGCCAACATGATCTTCGCATCCTCCAGTCTCAAGCAAGTTGCAACCTCTCCTTATCAAGCTACATTTCTTCACAGGAGGCCCTCGCCTTCACAGGAGTTTCTTGCTCGCCCAGTCCCGGTACCAATCCTTCCTCTCCTTTTGCGCGTCCAACATGAGCTTGTACCTCTCCTCTTTCTTGTTCTCTCTTATGGAAAAAATGCCCATCCATGTGGAGGACATTTTTGTCGCTCTGGCGTCACAGGAGGCCCTCGCCTTCTCCCACTTGTTTTCCATCACTTGCCGGTTATTCTTTGGCACGGTGGCTCTTCCATTCTCCCCTACAACATCGTCATCATCGCCGTCCAACCCAATTAATTGGTGGGAGCTTGACCCATCATTCTTCCTTCACTACTAGAAAAAGGGCTATAGCTAATATAGACATTAGTGGCGCACCACACATGGGTGTGCTACTAATGTTTATATTACTAATGGCGCACCTTGTGTGTGGTGCGCCACCGCTAAGTTTCTCCTGGGCACACCCCCCTCCCTAGGCTTACCAGTGGCGCACCACACCCACGGTGCGCCACTACTAACAAATTTTTTTCAATTTTTTTTTCAAAACTAGTAATGGCGCACCACACACCAGGTGCGCCATTAGTAACCCTGGTTACCAATGGCGCATTTTTAGGAGGTGCGCCATTGGTAACCTGAGAGCAGCTAGATATTTTTGACAGCACCTACCACACTCACTTTCCCCACTTCATTCTCTCCACCTCTAGCAAGCATGGTATCGACTGCCTCCTCCTCCTCACCTCATTTTCACCATATTTTCACCCAAATTAAGTGGTTAACTTTCCTTTTTTGATAGGTAAGTAAGGGGAAAGCTTTCTTTTACGTTATAGATCTACTTTTTTCTCCCTCCAACAACGTACACACTTTTTATGGCCTAGATCTACGTATGTTTGTGGTGTTGCATATGTTTGTGTTTGCAGGTACCGGTATTTGAAATGCGATAGTTGCCAATATTTTGCCGGAATGTTGATTCATTTCCGTTTCGGCGAGAACTTGGGACTATGCATTCTTTTTGGTCCTATTTTTAGGAAAAGTCATGCCAAATTTTTTGTTGGTTCTAAAATATCATTTTGCTCTACCCCGCAGGCGACCATGGTCCGCACGATGACCGAAGGCATCGTGAATAGGTTTTTGAGCTCCGCGAAGGCCGAGATGCTTCGAAAGAACGAGATGGAGATAAGATGTCCATGTCGAAGATGCAAGCTAAAGAGCCTTATGGACCCGGATTCCAGACAGGTGTGGGACCACCTGCTCTTGCGTGGTTTCATGGATGGCTATCGGTGGCAAGGTGATGAAGATGATTATGAAGTCGTCCATGGGGGTCGGGCAAGAAATAAGGAAGGGCAGCAAGACAATAGCAGCGAGGGCGGGCGAGAAGACGAAGAATCTCCAGGACATGATCACGAAGTAGATGCAGGACACAGTCATCATGTAGAAGATGTCGAACATGATGATGAGGAAGATCAAGACGAAGGGCATGATCATGAAGATGAAGATGCCGGAGCAGACAACGATGGACCATCGATGGGCTGGGTGTAGGACCCTCATATTCAAGAGCTGCAGCCAAGATGGATCAACTGGAGATAGACGCGTTTACTCCATTGTATGAAGGATGCAGGCCCGAGGATACCCGCCTGAAAGTAACGCTCATGGCTCTGGAGATGAAGGTAAAACACAAAATGACCGACGCATGCTTCGACGAGAACATGTCATTCTGGCACGAACGTCTTCCCAAGGGGAACAAGTGCCCGACCAGTTTTGAGGAGGCGAAGAAAATTGTGTGTCCTCTGGATTTACCGCACGTGAAATACCATGTGTGCATGAACGATTGCATCATTTATCGGGACGAGCATGCGAAGTCTACCATATGTCCGGTGTGCAGCGTCACTCGATACAAGAAGAGGAAGAAAGCTCCTCGAAAAGTGGTGTGGTACTTTCCGATCACTCCTCGTCTGCAGCGGTATTTCGCGGACCCTAAGCTAGCAAAGCTCCTGCGTTGGCACGCGGATAGGGAGGAGAAGAAGCGAGAAGATGACGAAAATGATCCGGAGATAAATAAAAAAGACAAGATGCTGAGTCACCCTAAGGATGCGAGCCAGTGGCAAGCGTTGAACTTTGAACACCCGAATTTGGGGACGATCCAAGGAACATCATCTTTGGGCGCGAGCACCGATGGAGTCAATCCGTTTGGCAGCCGGAGAAGCACACAGAGCACTGGCCGTGTTTGTGCCTTCGCCCGGATGTGCATGAAGAGGAAGTACATTCACATGAGTATGCTAAGCGAAGGGCGAAACAACCAGGGAACGACATCAATCAGATCGGGGCTGCTGAAGAGGAGCTAGACACGCTGTGGAAAACGCCAGCCAATACGTGGGACACCGCAGCGAAAGAATATTCCCTATGAGAGCCGCACTGCTCACGACGGTGCACGACTATCTCGGTTACGGATATGTCGCGGGGCAGGTGGTCCACGGATTTTGTGCATGCGTCAGGTGCATGGATGACACAACGTATCGCCAGCTAGATAGAGATCCCGAGTCTTTGAAAACCGTGTTCATGGGACATCGAAGGTGGCTTCGCGACGATGACGCATGGAGAAAACGCAAGGATCTGTTTGAAAGATCAATCTAGTAGGCCAAACTAAACTGATAATTCGAAGAGACTTGCAAAGATAACTTAATCATACATAAAAGAATTCAGAGAAGATTCAAATATTATTCACAGATAAACTTGATCATAAACCCACAATTCATCGGATCTCAACAAGCACACCGCAAAAAGAGATTACATCGAATAGATCTCCACAAGAGAGGGGGAGAACATTGTATTGAGATCCAAAAAGAGAGAAGAAGCCATCTAGCTAATAACTATGGACCCGTGAGGTCTGTGGTAAACTACTCACAACTCATCGAAGGGCAAGGATGTTGATGTAGAGGCCCTCCGTGCTTGATTCCCCCCTCCGAGAGTCTTGTGAAGGCTCAAGATGGGATCTCGCGGATCTGAAGGTTACGGTGGTGGAAATTGTGTTTCGTGGTGCCCCTGGATGTTTTCGGGGTACGTAGGTATATATAGGAAGAAGAAGTACGTCGGTGGCCGCCCGAGGGACCCACGAGACAGGGGCGCGCCCTATAGGGGGGGTGCCCTCCTATCTCGTGGAGGCTCCGGTTGCTTCTTGACTTGCACTCCAAGTTCTCTGGATCACGTTCATCGAGAAAATCACGTTCCCGAAGGTTTCATTCCGTTTGGACTCCGTTTGATATTCCTTTTCTTCGAAATACTGAAATAGGCAAAAAAACAGCAATATGGGCTGGGCCTCTGGTTAGTAGGTTAGTCCCAAAAATGATATAAAAGTGGAAAATAAAGCCCAATAAAGCCTAAAACAGTAGATAAAGTAGCATGGAGCAATCAAAAATTATAGATACGTTGGAGACGTATCAGGCATCCCCAAGCTTAATTCCTGCTCGTCCTCGAGTAGGTAAATGATAAAAAGAGAATTTTTGATGCAGAGTGATACTTTGGCATAATTTCAATGTAAATCTTCTTAATTGTGGTATGAATATTCAGATCCGAAAGATTCAAGACAAAAGTTCACATTGACATAAAAATAACAATACTTCAAGTATACTAACTAAGCAATTATGTCTTCTCAAAATAACATGGCCAAAGAAAGTTATCCCTACAAAAGCATATAGTCTGGCTATGCTCCATCTTCCCCACACAAAATATTTAAATCATGCACAACCCCGATGACAAGCCAAGCAATTGTTTCATACTTTAACATTTTCAAAATTTTTCAATCTTCACGCAATACATGAGCGTGAGCCATGGAGATAGCACTATATGTGGAATAGAATGGTGGTTGTGGAGAAGACAAAAAGGGAGAAGATAGTCTCACATCAACTAGGCATATCAACGGGCTATGGAGATGCCCATTAATAGATATCAATGTGGGTGAGTAGGGATTGCCATGCAACGGATGCACTAGAGCTATAAGTATATGCAAGCTCAACAAAAGAAACTAAGTGGGTGTGCATCCAACTCGCTTGCTCAAGAAGACCTAGGGCATTTAAGGAAGCCCATCATTGGAATATACAAGCCAAGTTCTATAATGAAAAATTCCCACTAGTATATGAAAGTGACAAAATGAGAGACTCTCTATCATGAAGAACATGGTGCTACTTTGAAGCACAATTGTGGTAAAAGGATAGTAACATTGCCCCTTCTCTCTTATTCTCTCTTTTTTTCTCTTTTTTTTTCTTTGGGCCTTTTCTCTTCTTTTTATGGCCTCTTTTTTTAATTTTTTAATTTTTCGTCTGGAGTCTCATCCCAACTTGTGAGGGAATCATAGTATCCATCATCCTTTCCTCACTGGGACAATGCTCTAATAATGATGATCATCACACTTTTATTTACTTACAACTCAAGAATTACAACTCGATACTTAGAACAAAATATGACTCTATATGAATGCCTCCGGCGGTGTACCGGGATATGCAATGAATCAAGACTGACATGTATGAAAGAATTATGAACGGTGGCTTTGCCACAAATACGATGTCAACTACATGATCATGCTAGCAATATGACAATGATGGAGCGTGTCATAATAAATGGAACGGTGGAAAGTTGCATGGCAATATATCTCGGAATGGCTATGGAAATGCCATAATAGGTAGGTACGGTGGCTGTTTTGAGGAAGATATATGGTGGGTGTATGATACCGGCGAAAAGTGCGCGGTATTAGAGAGGCTAGCAATGGTGGAAGGATGGGAAAAAGTGCGTATAATTCATGGACTCAACATTAGTCATAAAGAACTCATATACTTATTGCAAAAATCTAGAAGTTATCAAAGCAAAGTATTACGCGTATGCTCCTAGGGGGATAGATTGGTAGGAAAAGACCATCGCTTGTCCCCGACCGCCACTCATAAGGAAGACAATCAATAAATAAATCATGCTCCGAGTTCATCACATAACGGTTCACCATACGTGCATGTTACGGGAATCACAAACTTCAACACAAGTATTCTTTAAATTCACAACTATTCAACTAGCATGACTCTAATATCATCATCTTCATATCTCAAAACAATTATCAAGCATCAAACTTTTCTTAGTATTCAACGCACTCAAAAGAAAGTTTCACATATCTTGAATACCAAGTATATTGATATTTAAGCAAATTACCATGCTATTAACGACTCTCAAAATAATCTAAGTGAAGCATGAGAGATAAATTGTTTCTTTAAAACAAATATACCACCATGCTCTAAAAGATCTGCGTGAAGCACTAGAGCAAAAATTATCACGCTCAAAAGATATAAGTGAAGCACTATGAGCAAAACTATCAAGCTCAAAAGATATAAGTGAAGCACATAGAGTATTCTATCAAATTACAATTTATGTATGGTTCTCTCAAAACGTGTGTACAGCAAGGATGATTGTTGTAAACTAAAAAGCAAAAACTAATATAACACACGACGCTCCAAGCAAAACACTTATCATGTGGTGAATAAAAATATAGCCCCAAGTAAAGTTACCAATGAACGAAGGCGAAAGAGGGGATGCCTTCCCGGGGCATCCCCAAGCTTAGGCTTTTGGCTATTCTTGAATATCTTGGGGTGCCATGGGCATCCCCAAGCTTAGGATCTTGCCACCCTTTATTCCATAGTCCATAAAAGCTTTACCCAAAACTTGAAAACTTCACAACACAAAACTCAATAGAAATCTCGTGAGCTCCGTTAGAGAAAGAAAACAAAAGACTACTTTAAGGTACTGTAATGAACTCATTCTTTATTTATATTGGTGTTAAACCTACTGTATTCCAACCTCTCTATGGATTATAAACTATTTTACTAGCCATAGATTCATCAAAATAAGCAAACATCAGACGAAAAACAGAATCTGTCAAAAACAGAACAGTCTGTATTAATCTGTAACTAACGCAAACTTCTGGAACTCCAAAATTTCTACCAAAATTATACGACCTAGACAATTTGTTTATTTATCAGCTGCAATTGGAATCACTATTTTATCACCTTCTGGTGATTTTTAAAAATTCGGGCACTGAGCGCAAAGTTTCTGGAAATTATGGCAAGATCAAATAACTATCATCCAAGAAGATCCAATAGGTTTAACTTGGCAAAAACACTAAATAAAATATAAAACCACATCTAAACAGAAGGTAGATGGATTATTTATTCCTAAGCAGAAACAAAAACAAAAAACATAAAATACAATTGGGTTGCCTCCCAACTAGCGCTATCGTTTAACGCCCCTAGCTAGGCATAAAAGCGAGGATAGATCTAAGTAGTGCCATCTTTGGCACTAGGAGAGGAGGTTCTCCTTTCTATGGCATTCATTCTTATATTTAAGTTAAGCACATGGCCATTAATGGAAGAAGTAAGATTAAGCATGTTATGGAAGTTTGCCTCTAAACTAGACTTCATCTCTTTAATAATTTCATTTTGATAAAAGCACAAAAGAGTAGTTGATTCAACCTTATCATTCATAGGGTGCCCAAATATGGTTTTCATTTTTTCATAGGTATCTATGGCATCCCCTTTAAGAAAACCTTCTTCAAAGATATCGTCTAAAACTTGTTTGAAGGAAGCGGGCAAGCTAACATAAAAACTTTTTAAGTAAATTTCAATTTGATATTGTGGCACATAGCTAGCCCGAATCCTAAGTAACCTATCCCAAGCATCCTTTAAAGACTCATCAAGTAAATAGCAAAAAATTCCAGAGTCATCCTCATCAAAATTATTCAAGCTCTCATTGGAGACCCCGGTGGGTCTTTCCGTAGCATCATTGTTTATGAGCTTGGAGAGGATAGAGGAATTATCCAAGGCACTAGAGCTAGGGAGAAAACCCGTAGTTCTTTTTGATTCGGCCATGGCAATGGGAAGGCAAACGGAAAAGAGAGAGGAGGAGAAGATTGCGAAAGAGAGGGCGAATAAAACGGAAAGGGTGAAGTGGGGGAGAGGAAAACGAGAGGCAAATGGCAAGTAATGTAAATGCGAGGGAGATGGGTTTGTGATGGGTACTTGGTATGTCTTGACTTGAGCGAAGACCTCCCCGACAACGGCGCTGATACGTCTCCGTCATATCTACTTTTCCAAACACTTTTGCCCTTGTTTTGGACTCTAACTTGTATGATTTGAATGGAACTAACCCAAGACCGACTTTGTTTTCAAGAGAATTACCATGATGTTGTTTTATGTGCAGAAAACAAAAGTTCTCGGAATGACCTGAAACTCCACGGGATGTCTTATAAAAAATAATAAAAAATCCTCACCAAAGATGAAGACCAGGGGGCCCACACCCTGTCCACGAGGGTGGGGGGCGCCCCCCCCCTCCTGGGCGCGCCCCCTACCTCGTGGGCCCCCTGGAGACCTTCCGACGCCAACTCCAACTCTATTTATTGGCTTTCGGGGAGAAAAAAATCAGAGAGAAAAAATCATCGCGTTTTAAGATACGGAGCCGCCGCCAAGCCCTAATCTCTCTCGGGAGGGCTGATCTGGAGTCCGTTCGGGGCTCCGGAGAGGGGGATTCATCGTCGTCGTCATCATCAACCATCCTCCATCACCAATTTCATGATGCTCACCGCCGTGCGTGAGTAATTCCATCGTAGGCTTGCTGGACGGTGATGGGTTGGATGAGATTTATCATGTAATCGAGTTAGTTTTGTTAGGGTTTGATCCCTAGTATCCACTATGTTCTGAGATTGATGTTGCTATGACTTTGCTATGCTTAATGCTTGTCACTAGGGACCGAGTGCCATGATTTCATATCTGAACCTATTATGTTTTCATGAATATATGTGTGTTCTTGATCCTATCTTGCAAGTCTATAGTCACCTAATATGTGTTATGATCCGGCAACCCCGAAGTGAAAATAATCGGGACCACTCCCGGTGATGACCGTAGTTTGAGGAGTTCATGTATTCACTATGTGCTAATGCTTTGTTCCGGTTCTCTATTAAAAGGAGGCCTTAATATCCCTTAGTTTCCAATAGGACCCCGCTGCCACGGGAGGGTAGGACAAAAGATGTCATGCAAGTTCTTTTCCATAAGCACGCATGACTATATTAGGAATACATGCCTACATTACATTGATGAATTGGAGCTAGTTCTGTGTCACCCTATGTTGTAACTGTTACATAACGAACCGCATCCGCATAATTATCCATCACGATCCGGTGCCTCACGAGCTTTCCATATACTGGTTTACGCTTATTTACTTTCCGCTGCTCTTGTTACAATCACTACAAAATACCAAAACATTACTTTTGTTGTCTTTACTTTTGTTACCGTTACCACCACTATCATATTACTTTGATACTAAACACTTTGCTGTAGATATTAAGTTTCCGGTGTGGTTGAATTGACAACTCAGCTGCTAATACTTGAGAATATTCTTTGGCTCCCTTGTGTCGAATCAATAAATTTGGGTTGAATACTCCACCCTCGAAAACTGTTGCGATCCCTATACTTGTGGGTTATCAAGACCTTTTTCCGGCGCCGTTGCTTGAGCATAGCTCTATTCTTTGAGTCACTTGGGATTTATATCTGTTGGACACTATGAAGAACTTGAAAGACACTAAGACAACAATTTATCTCTCAACTACGAGGGGAGGTAAGGAACTGCCATCTAGCTCTGCACTTGATTCACCTTCTGTTATGAGTAAGCTAGCAACACCTAAACCTGCTTCTGCTATTCATTCCGATATGTCGCATGTTATTGATGATGCCACTTCTACTATGCATGATACTTATGATGAAACTACTTCTATGCTTGATACTACTGTGTCCCTTGGTGAATTCCTGGATGAACAAATTGCTAGGGCTGGAGAGAAAGAAATTATTGAACCTGAATACGATGATGAAAGTGATGATGAAAATATGCCTGTTATTCATGAGGGTTATCTTTTTGATAGGGAATCTTCTGCAGCTATTTTTGCTTGTAAGGATAGATATGAACTTAAAAGGCTGCTAGTTAAATGGAGTAAAGAATCTCTTCGAGACTGAATGAAACCCGACCCTGCTTTTGCTACTTCACCTATTTGTGTTCCCGATAAGGATTATGAATTTTCTGTTGATCCAGATATAATTTCCTTGGTAGAATCTGATCCTTTTTATGGCTATGAATCTGAAACTGTTGTGGCACATCTTACTAAGTTAAATGATATAGCTGCCCTGTTTACTAATGATGAGAGATCGCGCTACTTTTATATACTCAAAATATTTTCGTTCTCATTAAAGAGTGATGCTAAGATATGGTTTAATTCTCTTGATCCTGGTTGTGTGCATAGTCCCCAGGATATGATTTATTGCTTCTCTGCTAAATATTTCCCTGCTCATAAGAAACAAGCTGCTCTGAGGGAAATATACAACTTCGTGCAAATTAAAGAAGAGAGTCTCCCACAAGCTTGGGGGAGGCTTCTCAAGTTACTTAATGCTTTGCCTGATCATCCTCTTAAGAAACCTGAAATACTTGATATCTTTTATAATGGACTAACCGCTGCTTCCAGAGATTACCTGGATAGTTCTGCTGGTTCTCTTTTCAAGGAAAGAACACCAGATGAAGCTGAAATTCTATTGAATAATATGTTGACAAATGAAAATAATTGGGCAGCTCCTGAGCCAGCTCCTGCTCCAATTACTGAGCCTATCCCAAAACCAACTCCGAAGAAGAGAGGTGTTCTATTTCTCAATCCCGAAGATATGTAAGAGGCAAAGAAATCTATGAAAGAAAAAGGTATTAAAGCTGAAGATGTTAAGAATTTACCTCCTATTGAAGAAATACATGGTCTTAATTTACTGCCTGTTGAAGAAGTATATGATCTCAATTCTTTATTCACTGAAGAACCTCCTGATCCCGATATCCCGACACAGGTACTAAAGGTAAATTCTCTCTATAGATATGATAAAGCTGAAGTCCCTCCTACTAAAATTGCTAGTCAGTGCTTGGATGAGTTTGATAACTTTATGTTTAAGCAAGATGACTTTAATGCTTATTTTGATAGACAATTAAAACAAAATACCTTTATGATTAAACGCTTGGGTGATTATATGGCTAATATTAGAGGTGAACTTAAACTTGTTAGCAAACATGCTTCTATGGTTACCACTCAAGTAGAACAAATACTTAAAGCTCAGAAAGAAGTACTTGATGAAATGAATAGTAAGAAAAATGATTATGATGTTAGAGTGGCTACTAGAACTGGTAGAATGACTCAGGAACCTTTGTATCCTGAAGGCCACCCTAAGAGAATCGAGCAAGATTCTCAGAGAAATAATATTGATGTACCTAGTTCTTCTAAAAGGAAGAAAAAGAAAAATGATAGGACTTTGCAAACTTCTAGTGAACCTATTGCTGAACCACCGATAATCCAAATGATATATCTATTTACGATTTGAAACACAATCTGTAATGAACATGAACCTAGTGAAAATGTTAATGATGATGTTCATGATGATGCTCAACCTAGTAATGATAATGAAGTAGACGTTGAACCTGTTGTTGATCTTGATAACCCACAATCAAAGAATCGTTATGATAAAAGAGACTTCGTTGCTAGGAAACATGGTAAAGAAAGGGAACCATGGGTTCATAAACCCATGCCTTTTCCTCCGAAACCATCCAAGAAAAAGGATGATGAGGATTTTGAGCGCTTTGCTGAAATGATTAGACCCATCTTTTTGCGTATGCGATTGAGTGATATGCTCAAAATGAATCCTTATGCTAAATATATGAAAGATATTGTTACAAATAAAAGAAAGATACCTGAAGCTGAAATTTCCACCATGCTTGCTAATTATACTTTTAAGGGTGGAATACCAAAGAAACTTGGAGATCCAGGAGTACCTACTATACCATGCTCCATTAAGAGAAATTATGTTAAAACTGCTTTATGTGATCTTTGAGCCGGTGTTAGTGTTATGCCTCTCTCTTTATATCGTAGACTTGACTTGAATAAGTTGACGCCTACTGAAATATCTTTGCAAATGGCTGATAAAATCAACTGCTATACCTGTTGGTATTTGTGAGGACGTGCCTGTTGTAGTTGCAAACGTTACTATTTTAACGGACTTTGTTATTCTTGATATTCCCGAGGATGATAGTATGTCTATTATTCTTGGAAGACCTTTCCTTAATACTGCAGGGGCTGTTATTGATTGCAACAAAGGCAATGTCACTTTTCATGTTAATGGTAATGAGCACACTGTACACTTTCCAAGGAAACAACCACAAGTTCATAGTATCAACTCTATTGGAAAAATTCCATCGATTATATTTGGAGGTTTTGAATTTCCTCTCCCTACTGTCAAGAAGAAATATGATATTCTTATTATTAGGGATGTCCATATCCCCGTTGAGGTAACCTAGTGTTATTCGAAATTTCTCCGGTTCCATGTTAATCGGAATGAGTTTGTTAACAAGACTTGATCAACCTTGTTAGTGGATTCCTTTTGATGAGCATGAGATGGATGAAACTAGAACCACAACCTTCTGTACCCTCTTTATATTTTCTGTTATTTAGTAGAAATAAAGTAAAATAGTATTTTTCTGTCTGTCTCCTGACTTATCCGTGCAATATAAAAATATCGCGAAAATAAAAGTCCTCAGAATGCCATGCCAATTTAATATGATTTTTTCGGGAATATTTGAGGATTTATTGTGCAAAAATTACATGGAGGGAGCTGCCACTGCCACGAGGGTGGAGGGCGCGCCCTACCCCCCTAGGCGCGCCCCCTGCCTCGTGGGCCCACGGTGGCCCTCCTCCACTTATCCCTGCACCCATCTTCTTCCTCTGCCTCACACAAACCCGAAAAACCAACTCAAGCATGAGTTCCAGGCACTTTTGCTGTGATTTTAGATCTCCTTGCTCAAAGCACCTCTCGCAAAACTGCCTGGGGAGATTGTTCCTTGGTATGTTACTCCTCCATTGGTCCAATTAGTTTTTGTTCTAGTGCTTTATTCATTGCAAATTTGTGCTGCATAGGTGACCATGTTCTTGAGCTTGCATGTCAAATTTATATGGTTCCAAGTAGTTCTAATACTTGATATAGGCTCTAGGCACTTGTAGGAGTAGTTGCTATCAATTTTATTGAAGTTGGTTCACTTTTGTTTGAAGTTACTAAAAATTTCAGATTATTTCAGAAATAATGAAGAAAATTTTGAGGAGCTCGTCGAACCGAAGCTCGAAGGAAAAACAAAAGGAAGAAGAGCAGAAGCCCAAATTTAATTTGCCTCGTACCGCGGAGGTCCGGCCGTGTGAATGGCCTTCTGATGACTTCTTGAGGAGAGCCGGGATTTATGAGGTTTTTCTATTTATTGATTGAGAATGCTGGCCTCACCGACTTCCTCCGCGACCAACGTCATCAGTATCTCTTACTCACAAATACTTTTGTGCATAACTTCTACTTTTTCCCTAAGAAATCACCTCCAACAGTGGAGTTTCATTTATATGACGTTGTTAAGGAGATGCCATTAGCTGAATTTTGCGAGGTTTGCAAAATACCCTTTGAGGGTACCTTGGATGAACCACGCCGTAACGAGGTAGAAGCTTTTATTAACACTATCACTGTGGGAGAAACCAGGAAGGTTTCTGATGCAAGAATTACTAGCATACATTTTCCTGTTTTACGCTACTTTGCCTTATTTGCTAGTCGTTGCTTGATTGGTCACGGGAACTGTGGAAACCTTAGTGTTCCTGATATTATCATTTTGTTCCATGGTTTATACCACAATAACTCGGTTAGTACGGGTGGAATTGTTGCTAGACGGTTAAGTCTGAACCGTACTAAGGGCCCCATCTTTGGAGGCATTTATGCTTCACGCCTGGCTGAATATTTTGAGATACCTATTAGGCATTTGGATAAAGAAGAAACATCGTTGCCTCGTGTTTATTTAGATTATAAGAGTATGCTAGCGCATGACTTTCTTGTTAAGGGCAAGGAAGGGGAGCTTAAATATAAATTGTACTTTGATAAACATCACCTTGAGACTATTACTTTGCCTGCTCCCTCTTTGTTTAACTTGTCTGCAGGTCCTCACATCGTTCCGTGGGCGGCCGTTCAAGCCTATCGGAATCCTGCACCAGCCCCGGAACCGGAGCCACAAGATGAGCCTCCACGACAGTCTGTTTATTCTT
Organism: Aegilops longissima; assembly: GCA_021605205.1. NCBI lineage: Eukaryota > Viridiplantae > Streptophyta > Magnoliopsida > Poales > Poaceae > Aegilops > Aegilops longissima. The sequence continues at coordinate 155,938,214 of CM038682.1, forward strand.
GGGACCCGGAGGTGGTTGCCAGCCAGTGGCAGTCAGAGTCCTCTTCATCACAGTATGATCCCAACTATTCTTCATCGCAGTATGACCCCAGCTACACCTACGGGTATCCGCCAGGCTATCCCTGGCAATAGACCAACTTAGGCCAAAAGCCTAAGCTTGGGGGAGTACGTATTTCCCACCGACATTGCATTTAGGTTCACACACACTCATTGCTAGATGTCGGTGCTCATACTCTTTCACTGTAATATCCATGCTAGTTTATTTCCTTTTTCCTGCTTTCTTCTTGTGTGTTTGATAAACCTTTAGAAAAACAAAAAAAATTAGTAGTAGTTTATTTTTCCTGCTGTAGTAGTAATAATTAAAAAGAAAACCCAAAAATATTTCCCGTTCTTCTTTTGCTTGTTGGGAGCTTTCCCGTGTAAATAGTTTTTATTTCTTTTCCTTTTCTTTGGGGGTCAGTAGGAGAAGAGCATGATTAAATTGTTAAAGTGGCTCTTATATGCATCATTGTTAATTTAACCAAGAGCCCATATTGCCTTGTCTTCTTCTGTTTATTGAATGCTCGCAGATTCCAGCTTAGTCCAATGCACGTGCACTCTTATTATTATTCACACCGTTCGGTCGTGCAAGTGAAAGGCAATTATGATGACATATATGATGGACTGACTGAGATGGGAAAAGCTGGTATGAACTCGACCTCTTTTGTGTTTATAAATATGATGAGTCCATCGTTTTTTATTCAGCTTATTATGAATAAACATGTTTGCAATAACAATTAGAGATCATAGTTGCTCGTGCCATGCTTGATTAGCTATGAGTTATAATGGTTTACCTTGCGTGCCAACATGCTACTAAAATGATTGTGATGTGGTATGATGGGGTGGTATCCTCCTTTGAATGATTTAAGTGACTTGACTTGGCACATGTTCACGCATGTAGTTGAAACAAATCAACATAGCCTTCATGATATTTATGTTCATGGTGGATTATATCCTACTCATGCTTGTATTCAATGTTTATTAATTTTAATGCATGTTCATGACTGTTGTCGCTCTCTAGTTGGTCGCTTCCCAGTCTTTGTCTAGCCTTCACTTGTACTAAGCGGGAATACTGCTTGTGCATCCAATTCCTTAAACCCCAAAGTTATTCCAGATGAGTCCACCATACCTTCCTATATGTGGTATCTGTCTGCCGTTCCAAGTAAATTTGTATGTGCCAAACTCTAAATCTACAAATAAACATTCTGTTTTGCATGCTCGAATAGCTCATATATCAACTAGGGCTGCCCTTATCTTCCGTGTTAGGTGGGTTATTCTCAAGAGGAGTGGACTCCGCTCCTCACTCACGAGAAAAATGGCTGGTCACCGGGATGCCCAGTCCCATTCTTTATGCAAACTAAATCAAAATAATTGCAAACAAAACTCCCCTGGGACCTGTTGAATGTTGGAGGCACTCGTTGTTTCGAGCAAGCCATGGATTGATGCTTGTGGAGGAGGGGGAGTATAAACTTTACCATTCTATTTGGGAACCGCCTATAATTTGTTTAGCATGGAAGATATCGTCATCTCTTAGTTGTTATGTTGACAATGAAAGTATGCCGCTCAAAATATAATTTATCTCTATTCCAAAACCGAGCTCTGGCACCTCTACAAATTCTTGCTTCCCTCTGCGAAGGGCCTATCTATTTACTTTTATGTTGAGTCATCACCTTCTTATTAAAAGCACTAGCTGTCATTTGCATTCATTACTGTTAATTTATATCGGGTATGACTATGATTGGATCTCTTTTACCATGAATTACCATGTCTAGTCAGTCCTTGATCTTTGAAGGTGCTCTGCATTTATGTTTTGCGGTCTCAGAAAGGGCTAGCGAGATACCATTTTGTTATATCATATTATGATTATTTTGAGGAATGTTGTCATCCGAGATTTATTATTATGGCTTGCTAGCTGATTATGTTATTGATATGAGTAAACATGAGACCTAGGAGTTATTGAAAATGTGGTTAGTTATGATCTTTGCTGAAAACCTGAATGCTGGCTTGACATAGGTACAACAACAAGAGCAAACAGAGTTTGTAAAAGTTTTTCTTTTTCTCTTTCAGTTTGTCAACTGAATTGCTTGAGGACAAGCAAGGGTTTAAGCTTGGGGGAGTTGATACGTCTCCGTCGTATCTACTTATGCAAACACTTTTGCCCTTGTTTTGGACTCTAACTTGTATAATTTGAACGGAACTAACCCGGACTGACGCTGTTTTCAGCAGAATTGCCATGATGTTGTTTTATGTGCAGAAAACAACAGTTCTCGGAATGACCTGAAACTCCACGATATGTCTTATATAAAAAAAACCTCGCCAAAGATGAAGACCAGGGGGCCCACACCCTGTCCACGAGGGTGGGGGGCGCCCCCCCTCCTGGGCGCGCCCCCTACCTCGTGGGCCCCCTGGAGACCTTCCGACGCCAACTCCAACTCTATTTATTGGATTTCGGGGAGAAAAAAATCAGAGAGAAAAAATCATCGCGTTTTACAATACGGAGCCGCCGCCAAGCCCTAATCTCTCTCGTGAGGGCTGATCTGGAGTCCGTTCGGGGCTCTGGAGAGGGGGATCCGTCGCCGTCGTCACCATCAACCATCCTCCATCACCAACTTCATGATGCTCACCGCCATGCGTGAGTAATTCCATCGTAGGCTTGCTGGACGGTGATGGGTTGGATGAGATTTATCATGTAATCGAGTTAGTTTTGTTAGGGTTTGATCCCTAGTATCCACTATGTTCTGAGATTGATGTTGCTATGACTTTGCTATGCTTAATGCTTGTCAGTAGGGCCCGAGTGCCATGATTTCATATCTGAACCTATTATGTTTTCATGAATATATGTGTGTTCTTGATCCTATCTTGCAAGTCTATAGTCACCTACTATGTGTTATGATCCGGCAACCCCGAAGTGACAATAATCGGGACCACTCCCAGTGATGACCGTTGTTTGAGGAGTTCATGTATTCACTATGTGCTAATGCTTTGTTCCGGTTCTCTATTAAAAGGAGGCCTTAATATCCCTTAGTTTCCAATAGGACCCCGCTGCCACGGGAGGGTAGGACAAAAGATGCCATGCAAGTTCTTTTCCATAAGCACGTATGACTATATTCGGAATACATGCCTACATTACATTGATGAATTGGAGCTAGTTCTGTGTCACCCTATGTTGTAATCTGTTACATGACGAACCGCATCCGCATAATTATCCATCACGATCCGGTGCCTACGAGCTTTCCATATCTTGGTTTACGCTTATTTACTTCCCCTGCTCTTTGTTACAATCACTACAAAATACCAAAACATTACTTTTGCTGTCTTTACTTTTGTTACCGTTACCACCACTATCATATTACTTTGCTACTAAACACTTTGCTGTATATATTAAGTTTCCAGGTGTGGTTGAATTGACAACTCAGCTGCTAATACTTGAGAATATTCTTTGGCTCCCCTTGTGTCGAATCAATAAATTTGGGATGAATACTCTACCCTCGAAAACTGTTGTGATCCCCTATACTTGTGGGTTATCAAGAGGCGCCAGAAGTCCTTCTTGCTACGTCTTGAGCTTGCGTTGGTTTTCCTCGAAGAGGAGAGGGTGATGTAGCAAAGTGTAGCGTAAGTATTTCCCTCAGTTTTGAGAACCAAGGTTTCAATCCAATAGGAGGCTCCTCAAAAGTCCCACGCACCTACACAAACAAACTGAGAACTCGCAACCAACGCAATAAAGGGGTTGTCAATCCCTTCGCGGCCACTTGTGAAAGTGAAATCTAATAAAGATAGTATGATAAGATAAATATATTTTTGGTATTTTGTAATATAGATGCAAAAAGTAAAGATGCAAATAAAAGTAGATTGGAAGTAAATATGATAAGAGATAGACCCGGGGGCCATAGGTTTCACTAGTGGCTTCTCTCAAGATAGCATAAGTATTACGGTGGGTGAAAAAATTACTGTCGAGCAATTGATAGAAAAGCACATAGTTATGAGATTATCTAGGTATGATCATGTATATAGGCATCACGTCCATAACAAGTAGACCGACTCCTGCCTGCATCTACTACTATTACTCCACACATCGACCGCTATCCAGCATGCATCTAGAGTATTAAGTTCATAAGAACAGAGTAACGCATTAAGCAAGATGACATGATGTAGAGGGATAAACTCATGCAATATGATATAAACCCCATCTTGTTATCCTCGATGGCAACAATACAATACGTGCCTTGCAACCCTTTACATCCTTTGGTAAGGACAACGCAAGATTGAACCCAAAGCTAAGCACTTCTCCCATGGCAAGAAAGATCAATCTAGTAGGCCAAACTAAACTGATAATTCAAAGAGACTTGCAAAGATAACTTAATCATACATAAAAGAATTCAGAGAAGATTCAAATATTATTCATAGATAAACTTGATCATAAACACACAATTAATCGGATCTCAACAAGCACACCACAAAAAGAGATTACATCGAATAGATCTCCACAAGAGAGGGGGAGAACATTGTATTGAGATCCAAAAAGAGAGAAGAAGCCATCTAGCTAATAACTATGGACCCATAGGTCTGTGGTAAACTACTCACAACTCATCGGAGGGGCAAGGATGTTGATGTAGAGGCCCTTCGTGCTTGATTCCCCCTCCGGCAGAGTGCCGGCGAAGGCTCCAAGATGGGATCTCGCGGATACAGAAGATACGGTGGTGGAAATTGTGTTTCGTGGTGCCCCTGGATGTTTTCGGGTTATGTAGGTATATATAGGAAGAAGAAGTACGTCGGTGGCCGCCCGAGGGGCCCACGAGACAGGGGGGCACGCCCTATAGGGGGGGGGGGCTCCTATCTCGTGGAGGCTCCGGTTGCTTCTTGACTTGCACTCCAAGTTCTCTGGATCACGTTCGGCGAGAAAATCATGTTCCCGAAGGTTTCATTCCATTTGGACTCCGTTTGATATTCCTTTTCTTTGAAATACTGAAATAGGCAAAAAAACAGCAATATGGGCTGGGCCTTCGGTTAGTAGGTTAGTCCCAAAAAGATATAAAAGTGGAAAATAAAGCCCAATAAAGCCTAACACAGTAGATAAAGTAGCATGGAGCAATAAAAAATTATAGATACGTTGGATACGTATCAATACGTTCGCAACACGGCACGTCCAGATGGAAGCATATCCAAGGGCATCGAGAACCCCGTGGGTCTGCCCGTCAACAGGAACCTCGGTAGGCTCCCTGGATGGGGTCACCGCGAGGGTCGCCGCGAAATGCATGTCGACTTCAAGGGTCGACTCGCCGACTTTGAAAGAGCAAACCTAGTCGCGCTCAACACATAGACGTGGTCGATCCTTGGGTGGTAGAGCACAAAACCTTTATTGAGAAGACGTACAATGACCGAGGCCAACAGAGGACAGACGAAGATATAATCAAAGAGCACAACTCATGTTTCACGTGTTGGTTCAAGGACAAGCTTCTGTCGTACCCTTTACATGAGGATTCTTCCGCGGAAGAAAAACTCATATTCGCCTTGTCACAGGGCGCCAAGCACAACCTGATGACCTATGAGGCGTACGATATCAACGGCTACACATTCTACACCGAGGAAAAGGACATGCAGAGTGATTATCAGAACTCCGGGGCAATGATGGAATCCTACACCGGTAACGACAAGGGCAGATACTACAGAAGGATCGAGGAGATCTGGGAGCTGAGCTACACTGGAGAGAAGGTCCCGATGTTCCGTGTCAGATGGGACAAGAGCGTCCTAAAAGAAGACCAGTATTTCACCACCATGGTTATACCCGAAGCCAAATCCAAGACCGCGGGCACAAACGTCACCGCGAAAAATGAGCCATGGGTACTGGCTTCCCAAGTGGACCAATGCTTCTTCATTACCGACTCGTCAAAGCACAGTTGTGTTGTCGTGAGGAGAGGCAAAAGGAACATCATCGGAATGGATGGAGTCGCCAATGAGCAAGACTTCGACAAGTACGGCGACCCGAAGATGGAAGATGATGACGACGATGAAGTACCATACACCACAAGAAGAAGCAGGACCACCCTACCTAAAGGACGTCCGTTCAAGAGAAGATCAATTCAAGGGGTTTCGGGGCTAAATTATTCAACCGCGAGAAAGAAGGGCAAGAAGATTGTGAAAAGATAGCTAAGATCGAATCACGACGTGTCGGCCGCGTGTGTGTGTCAGTGGCAAGCTCAATTATTACATGCAACTAAATTATTACATGTATCACTTGATTTCAACCATGTCATCTAATTCTAAATCTACGCACAATGGTTTTATCACTCCATTTGCATTTTCCTTTTCTTTTATCTCAAATCTTAAATTATTACATGCAACTAAAAATCCAAAAAAATAAAAAAAAAGTTAGTAATGGCACACCAGGAGAAGGTGCGCCATTGCTATCACGGTGCTTATGGCGCACCCCTAAATGGTGCGGCATTGATATACCAATTTTTATGGCGCACCCCTAAAAGGTGCGCCATTGCTAACCCTCCCCCCATAGCAGAAAAAAAGGCAAAGATAAAAAAACCTTCGATCCCAAATCCCCAATCCCCAATCTCACACCTCTCTCAGCCCTTGACCTGCTGCCCCCGACATGCGCCGCCGCCTAGACCCACTGCGCCGTCCCGACCCACTGCGCCGCCGCCCCTACCTACGCCGCCGCCCCGACCCACTGTGCCGCCGCCCGTCCGCTGGCCCTCCGTTGCGCCACATCCCTCTAGCCCGCTGCGCACCACCCTTGCAGGAGCTGCAGCTCCGTCCACTGCGTGAGGAGCAGCAAAGCCATCAACACCCACCGACAGGGAGAAGCAGCAGCGCGTCCACCTCGCCGAGGAGCAGCAACGGATCAACCCCAAGGTGCCCAAGGAGGAGGCCGTGGCCATCTTCGGCCGCCTCCTCCAGATCCTCGCCGACCACGGGCCCCTCACCATCGCCAACACCTGGAACGCGTCAACCCACTCAGCTGCCCGTGCGTGTCGTGTGTCAACGACCTCTACCCATTGAGCTCCATGTATTGCTACGATTTTGTTCGTCCATGGCCAGCCAGTAGATGCAGTGGTAGTAAGAGCTGATGGAACTGATGCCCGGAAGCAAGTAGTAGAGCTTGCCCTCTGCCTAGACTACCTTTTTTATCAGATGATGTTTAGACCAGGAAGATTGTAGTTTCTGCCCTCTTTTTAGTGCCTTGGCTTCTTGCATTTTGGGGAGCAAATAAAGTAGTAGATAGTTTTACTCTTTTCGCGCTTAGCCGTACTCTTGTATATCAATACCATATAGCCATTACACACTAGTGTCTTATAATTAGATGCAATAATATGGTGTATGTTCAACTCAGTGATTTTACCATGAGTATTTGGGTGCTAGTAGCAAATTTCTGCCATTATTAGGTTTGTAATCAGGCATCTTTTGGTCTGTTGTCACCGAATAAGCTGAATTTGTATTGCTATGATAGACACCCGGTGAGGTAAAAAATTGATTCTCTGTCCATGCCACTTCTGTTTTTAGATGCTCAATGTTGTTACTGCATGAGGTTGTTATGTTTAGTCAAAGTGTATTGAAATGCTTGGGAATGGCCCATCCTTTTGGACATGCATTTATTCTGAATCTGTCTTAGGAGCTAACATGCCTCAGCATTCTGACTGACTGCTTGCTCACTTGATGATGCTTGAAATATCATTGGCAATCTGTTATCCATTCACACATTCTGGCTTTCTCAGTAGTTCTTGTGCAATCTCCCAATGAGATATGAAGTACAAAAAAATGATGTTGTTATTTCCTGCTGAATATTCTCCTGTCTTCCCTTTGGGGGATTGTATGGCATAGGTTGTAGCTACGTGCCAACTACAACTGAACTGAGGCTCCTTCAGTTCAATATTTTGTGCAGGGACAAATAGTTACCCCTTTCTCCTGAAATGTTGATTAATTTCCGTTTCGGTTGAGAATGGGGCACTCCTAGGTCAAGAAAAATAGCAAAGGTCATGCCCAATTTTCTTGACCTAGAAGGTGCCCGATTCTCAACCGAAACGGAAATATTTCTCTAAATCTGAGAAGAATAGATACTACCCTGATCTCATCCAATAACTCTAGTAGCCTTTTTTCCTATTTAGAGCGAACATGGCCGACAACGATGAGGCCGGCGGTTCGGGCAAGCCATTCTGGGAGCTGTCCCAGGAGATGGAGGAAGAACCTCACTACTATGAGGACGCCGCGGAAGACACTGATCCCGACTACACAACCCCTAGTGGCATCGGGGATGACACCACTGATGGTGCCGCCGGGGATGCCATCACTGACGATGGCAGCGAACGCACAGATGGCAGCCAACCGAAGAGGCAACGGAAGGACCGGCGCCCGAACGTGCTCGGCACCGTCAAGGAGGAATTTACTGAAGTGTCCTCCAGTGGGCATCCAATGGTGCCCAAAGAATTAGTCAGTGGGTACGCGGGACAACTCGGGTGCATTCTCCGGAGCACCGTCTCGATCAACACCGAGAACCTAAGGCATCGTGACCGAGGGAATTTGCGCAACCTCCTCTTCACGAAGCTGCACGAACGATACAAGTTCCCCGGTGACTTCACAAACACACGCCTCTCAGGGAATAAAGTGAACAATGCCTCCCTCACGAAGATGAGCGTGGCCCTGGCTACTTGGAGAGCCGCGGTGAAGAGAAGGATTCTAAGTGGTGATAATTATGAGAAGATCAAGGAGACAAATCCTTCGATCAGCGAAGCTGACTACATGGAGTTCAAGATCAAGTGCGAGAGCAACGCATCCGCGGAATCAAGTCAGTGAGGGAAAGATATGTGGGACTTGAACTTAGGGGTCCACAAACTCGGTCCCGGCGGTTACAGAGTGGCGGAACATATATGGTACAAGGAGGACACGGAGCGTGCCGAGCAAGGCCTACCGCCCCTCTTCGATAAATACCATGAAAAGCATACCAGGAACTATGTCAAGGCCCGGTACAAGGTGGACCCGGTAACAAAGGAGCATACCACGGATCCGAAGGTGAAGGCGCTTGAGCTTGTTCTGGTAAGGAATACACCCCCGCGTAATTAGCTCCATATGGTTGCATTCTAATTAATGAAGCCAAATTTCTAAATGGTTCACGTTCCTTCCGCAGGAAACTGAAAGCAGTAGCGCGGGGTCTCAGAGCTCCCGGTCTGCCCCTTGGGACACCACTTTAAATAGGGCGTTGAACGTAATGAAGCACAAGGATAAGTTCAGTAAGCCGTCGTCAGCTGGTCGTGTGGCCGACAAAGGCTTGTCCACGAAATGGTCAGAATACTATAAGGCTGGGCGAAAGGAGAGAAAGACCAGCTCGGAAAGCCAGGAGCGCGAGGTTAAAGAACTCAAGGCACACGTGGCGCGGATTCCGGAGATAGTCCAAGAGCAAGTGTGCGACCAAGTGGGAGCGACGATCACCGCCATTATGCCTACCTTGCTTGAGGGGCTGCGGGGGTGGATTGTGGGCGGCCAACAGGGGCCGCCCCCGATTTCCAGCTTCACGGGCAGCAACTCGCACAACGCGCCGACATTGGTGTCTCCGGCGGAGGTGGCATTGGTGTCTCCGGCGTCGGTGCCGGCGTTGGAGCTTAATGCACCCGGGTGTGGGAAGAATACGGCGGCCAGCACCTCAGCAGCAAGCGGCCCCTTCGTCACTTGCACGCCTGCCGTTGGCGGTGCCTCAACATTAGCCGAGCTCGACGCCATGATGGTAACTAAGCCTCGGCCGATGACTTCATCTCCTTGCCTTTGACTGGGCATCCCTGACGCCCTACATGTTTTCACAGGGCGCCGCCAACGTTCCATGCACTCTCCTGCACTTCGTGGACGGCGAGTTGATCGTTGTCGCCAAGGCCAAAATCGTTGAACTGGGCAACCACGTGTTCCACAGTAATCCGATGCCACCCACCGTGTATAGGGTTCAACTGGTTCGGGTGCTGCAGGGCTGTGACGACTTGTTACCTCTGTATCGACCCTCTGGGGCCGAGAAGATGATGTGATGACCCTCAGCGCCTGCTTAGGCTGGTCGATGCTTTGGCCCAAGAGCCAGATTTGTTTGGGGGCGGGGACACCACCCCACAGACAACACCGCCAGTCGTGCCGGCGCCAAGCCATGGCAAGACCGCCGCAACGCTACCGCTGTCAGCTGATCCGAACATGCATACGGCACAGGATCCGGACAGCGACGACGGTACATTTTCCAACATTGATAATTACTTCAACGAACATGGGTACGGTGACAAATTCTTGGGGCCTCCTTCTCAAGAACCGAACCCTGCAAAAGATGATCGCGATCTAGCTGGTACTGCGGAGAAACCCAATTGCAACAGGCGTCGTCTGGCGTTTAGTTCTCAGGAGACGCCTCTAGCTACCGCCTTCACCGAGACTCAATAGCCGAGGTGCGAAATATTATCAGCCCCAACACACTCAAGAAGGTGGTCTCTGAGCAGAACTCGATCCTATTACAGCAGAAGAAGCAGAAGGGACGGAAAAGAAAAAATAACAAGGGTGCGAGCCAGCCGGCATCGAGTACAATCCATGCTTAGGACGGGCCACCAATACCTAAGGATATCTCGAGGAGGGTGCATGTGGCGGATAGGCCGATGCTACCGACTAATCTGCTCAATGCTGCAACCGGTGCTATGCGGAGTCTACATGACAGTGTTCTTTCTATGGAGAAGCGGCGTCTCTCCGAGAATGATGTGGCATATCCGGTTTTCGTGGCCAAGGTGCCAAAGGGCAAGGGCTTTGTTGATAACACCATCGGGCGTATGATCGTCATGCGGTTTGATGACATCTTCGCTATGTTTAACCTTCATCCGCTGCACTACACCTTCATTCGACTATTTTTGCTCAGTATGGAGATGTGAATCATTAGAGACAAGACCCCGGACATCGTGATAGTCGACCCCTTCTACATGCGTGCCAAGATCTTGGGCAGCACTGGGGACCGGCAAGTTGCGAATTCATACCTCGAAGGCGTCATTCTGGCGAACCCAGATAAGGATAACTTCCTCGTGCCTTACTTTTCCGAGTAAGTCATCCCCTCACTGCCCTGTAACATATGATTTCTTAAATTTCGATCGTTCTTTTATTCTAACATCTCGTGTTTTGTGCAGTGACACAGTGCACACTGATAGATCTCCAACGTATCTATAATTTTTTTATTGCTCCATGCTATATTATCTACTGTTTTGGGCAATATTGGGCTTTATTATACACTTTTGTATTACTTTTGGGACTAACCTATTAACCGGAGGCCCAGCCCATATTGCTGTTTTATTGCCTGTTTCAGTATTTCGAGGAAAAGGAATATCAAACGGAGTCCAAACGGAATGAAACCTTCGGCAATGTGATTTTTTGGAAGATTATCATCCTGGAGACTTGGAGTTTACGTCAGAAGATACTCGAGGAGCCTAGGAGATAGGCGGCACCCCCCCTACTGGGCACGCCCCCTGTCTCGTGGACCCCTCGAGCACCCCCCGACCGACTTCTTTCGCTTATATATTCCCTCGTACCCTAAAAACGTCGAATATCAAGATAGATCAGTAGTTCCGCCGGCGCAAGCCTCTGTAGCCACCAAAAACCTCTCTGGAGCCTGTTCCGGCACCCTGCCGGAGGGGGAGTCCATCACCGGTGGCCATCTTCATCATCCCGGCGCTCTCCATGACGAGGAGGGAGTAGTTCACCCTCGGGGCTGAGGGTATGTACCAGTAGCTATGTGTTTGATCTCTCTCTCGTGTTCTCTCTCGTGTTCCCTCTATGGCACGATCTTGATGTATCCCGAGCTTTGCTATTGTAGTTGGATCTTATGATGTTTCTCCCCCTCTACTCTCTTGTGATGAATTGAGTTTCCCCTTTGAAGTTATCTTATCGGATTGAGTCTTTTATGAGAACACTTGATGTATGTCTTGTCGTGCTTATCTGTGGTGACAATGGGATATCATGTGCCTCTTGATGTATGTTTTGGTGACCAACTTGCGGGTTCCGCCCATGAACCTATGCATAGGGGTTGGCACACGTTCTTGACTCTCCGGTAGAAACTTTGGGGCACTCTTTGAAGTACTTTGTGTTGGTTGGATGAATTTGAGATTGTGTGATGCATATCGTATAATCATGCCCACAGATACTTGAGGTGACAATGGAGTATCTAGGTGACATTAGGGGTTTTGGTTGATTTGTGTCTTAAGGTGTTATTCTAGTACGAACTCTTTTATAGATTGATTCGAAAGAATAGCTTTGAGGTGGTTTCGTACCCTACCATAATCTCTACGTTTGTTCTCCGCTATTAGTGGCTTTGGAGTGACTCTTTGTTGCATGTTGAGGGATTGTTATATGATCTATCTATGTTATTATTGTTGAGAGAACTTGCACTAGTGAAAGTATGAACCTTAGGCCTTGTTTCCTATCATTGCAATACCGTTTACGCTCACTTTTATCATTAGTTACCTTGCTGTTTTTATATTTTCAGATTACAAAAACCTATATCTACCATCCATATTGCACTTGTACCACCATCTCTTCGCCGAACTAGTGCACCTATACAATTTACCATTGTATTGGGTGTGTTGGGGACACAAGAGACTCTTTGTTATTTGGTTGCAGGGTTGTTTGAGAGAGACCATCTTCATCCTATGCCTCCCACGGATTGATAAACCTTAGGTCATCCACTTGAGAGAAATTTGCTAATGTCCTACAAACCTGTGCACTTGCAGGACCAACAACGTCTACAAGAAGAAGGTTGTGTAGTTGACATCAAGCAGTTTCTGGCGCCGTTGCCGGGGAGGTTAGTGGTTGAAGGTATATCTTTAGATCTTGCAATCGAATCTTTTTGTTTCTTGTTTTATCACTAGTTTAGTTTATAAAAGAAAACTACCAAAAAAATGGAATTGAGTTTGTCTCATACGCTTCGTCTTTTTAATATCTTTCGTGAGTTTGATGGAAAGGAAAATTGTGCTCAAGTGCTAGAAGAAGAATGCTTTAAAATGCTTGGTACTAAATCTTTGAATGATGAGCATGATTGCAATATTGTTAGTATAAACTCCTTGAATATCCATAGTATTAATGATGATTGCTCTAGTCATGATGCAAATATCTTTTATGAGCATGTCAACTTTTGTGGAGTGCATGTTTGCATGACCACACCAAATAGAGAAGATATATATTGCAAGAGGCATAAGTATTTAGAAACTAAGAAGTTGCAAGAAAGGCTAGATAAGAGTGCGGAGAATTTAAGATATCTTTCCCGTTGTGAATTTTGCAATAAACAAGATCGTTTACATCTCCAATGCAAATTGTTTCATGATCGCATCGTGTCCAAAAATTGTGATGATTTGATCTCCCTTTCTCATTACAATGAACTTAGATTGCCTTTGGGTTGTGAAGAGTTGAAACGTTTAACTAAGCCTATTCCAGAATTTAATCTTAAGCATTTTCTTGATATGATCTAGAAAATATTTATATGTTTTGTGCGGAGAATTGCATTGAAAATCCTTATATTGCCAATTACCTAAAGAAAAGAAAGCAAATAGAAGATGATGATAATACTAATGAAAGGGAAGAGACTTCCCAATCTCCTCCTATTATTTCTTATGATGAATCAGGTAACAAGGAGGAGCTTTCTATTCAACCAATCTCATCAATAAGGAGCTCAAAGAGGAAGGTTGAACCTACACATAATGTGAATAAGAAAAAGAAAAGAAGGAGCAACAAAGGTAGAAAGGTATCCCTCCCGAATTATGTTGCTCCTACTACTCATTGTGATAATGATAATTGCTATACTATTGGTGCTATCCATCTTTTTAATGATGAGAGTGATTATGCTTATGATATGAAAGAGCCCAAGCTTGGGGAAGCTATGTTTGATGAGGATGAAATATTTGAGAATATATTTGCTGAAATTAATGTTTGTCCCAAGCTTGGGGATGCTATGTTTAATGAATATGATACTTTTAGCATCCCAAGTTTTGATATGCAAAGTTGTTATGATAGCATGCCTCCTACCTATGATGATTATATTGATGAAAGTGGGTTTGGAAGAGTGTCAACTTTAGGAAGTAGTGATCCCACTATTTTGGAGGATGTTGAATTCTATTGTGATGAATACGAAAGTGGATTTAGAAGAGTGTCAACTTTATTTAGTGATTCCACTATCTTGGGAGAGGTTTCAATCGATTATGATGAGAACGAAGTTGCTACTTATGATGATTATTGTGAGGAAACTTATGCTATAAAAAGTAGTGATGATTATATTTACAAATATTGTCATGATTATGATTACCCTTTTTCTGAACATTACTCTTTTAATGTGGAAACAATTTTTAGTGTTCAAGTCTCTTATGATACCCCCACTATTATTCATGAGAAGAATTTTGCTTATGTGGAGAGTGGTAAATTTTCTATGCTTGTAGATCATGAAAAAAATGCTTTAGGTGCTGGTTATATTGTTGAATTCATTCATGATGCTACTGAAAATTATTATGAGGGAGGAACATATGCTTGTAGGAATTGCAATAATATCAAGTTCCCTCTCTATGTGCTTAAATTTTTGAAGTTATGCTTGTTTTGTCTTCCTATGCTTGTTGATTATTGTTCCCATAAGTTGTTTGATCAAAAAATCCCTACGCATAGGAAGTGGGTTAGACTTAAATGTGCTATTCCTTCATGATGCTCTCTTTATGTTTCAATTCTTATCTCTTATGTGAGCATCATTGAAATCATCATGCCTAGCTAGGGGCGTTAAACGATAGCGCTTGTTAGGAGGCAACCCAATTTTATTTTACTTTCTTTCTTTTTGGTTCTGTTTAGTATTAAATAATCCATCTATCTTCTGGTTAGATGTGTTTTCATGTCTTAATTAGTGTTTGTGCCAAGTAGAACCTTTGGGAAGACTTGGGTGAAGTCTTTATGATTATGCTGTAAAAAACATAAACTTTAGCGCTCACGAGATTAGCTAGAACTTTTTACTGAAGAGTTCTATTTAGTTGATTCTTTTTGAAGATGATTACTAGAAAAATTCCTCAGGTCCACCAATTTATTTTAGAATTTTTGGAGTTCAAGAAGTTTGCGTTAGTTACAGATTACTACAGACTGTTCTGTTTTTGACAGATTCTGTTTTCATTGTGTTGTTTGCTTATTTTGATGAATCTATGGCTAATAAAATAGTTTATAAACCATAGAGAAGTTGGAATACAGTAGGTATAACACCAATATAAATAAATAATGAGTTCATTACAGTATCTTGAAGTGGTGTTTTGTTTTCTTTTGCTAACGGAGCTCACGAGTTTTCTGTTAAGTTTTGTGTTGTGAAGTTTTCAAGTTTTGGGTAAAGATTCGATGGACTATGGAATAAGGAGTGGCAAGAGCCTAAGCTTGGGGATGCCCAAGGCACCCCCAAGGTAATATTCAAGCATAACCAAGCGTCTAAGCTTGGGGATGCCCCGGAAGGCATCCCCTCTTTCGTCTTCGTTCATCGGTAACTTTACTTGGAGCTATATTTTTATTCACCACATGATATGTGTTTTGCTTGGAGCGTCATGCCATTTTCTTTTGTTTTTCTTGCTGTTTGAATACAATACTAAGATCTGAATTTATTAATTGGGAGAGTCTTCATGTAGTTGTATAATTATCCGACTACTCATTGATCTTCACTTATATCTTTCGGAGTAGTTTGTTATTTCTCTAGTGCTTCACTTATATCTTTTAGAGCACGGTGGTGGATTTGTTTTATAGAAACTTTTAATCTATCATGCTTCACTTAGATTATTTTGAGAGTCTTAAATAGCATGGTAATTTTCTTAAATAATCTTAATATGCTAGGTATCCAAAAATAGTAAAAACTTTCTATGAGTGTGTTGAATACTAAGAGAAGTTTGATGCTTGATGATTGTTTTGAAATATGGAAGTAGTGATATTAGAGTCATGCTAGTTGAGTAGTTGTGAATTTGAGAGATACTTGTGTTAAAGTTTGTGATTCCCGTAGCATGCACGTATGGTGAACCGTTATGTGATGAAGTCGGAGCATGATTTATTTATTGATTGTCTTCCTTATGAGTGGCGGTCGGGGACGAGCGACGGTATTTTCCGACCAATCTATCCCCCTAGGAGCATGTGAATAATACTTTGCTTTGATAACTTGTAGATTTTTGCAATAAGTATATGAGTTCTATATGACTAATGTTGAGTCCATGGATTATACGCACTCCCATCCTTCCACCATTGCTAGCCTCTCTAATACCGCGCACCTTTTTGCCGGTATCATACACCCACCATATACCTTCCTCAAAACAGCCACCATACCTACCTATCATGGCATTTCCATAGCCATTCCGAGATATATTGCCATGCAACTTTCCACCGTTCCGTTTATTATGACACGCTCCATCATTGTCATATTGCTTTGCATGATCATGTAGTTGGCATCGTATTTGTGGCAAATCCACCGTCTATAATTCTTTCATACATGTCACTCATGAGTGATTGCATCTCCCGGTACACCACCGGAGGCATTCATATAGAGTCATATTTTGTTCTAAGAATCGATTTGTAATTTTTGAGTTGTAAGAAAATAAAAGTGTGATGATCATCATTTTTAGAGCATTGTCCTAGTGAGGAAAGGATGATGGAGACTATGATTCCCCCACAAGTCGGGATGAGACTCCGGACGAAAAAAGGCCATAAAAAAGAGAAAAGGCCCAAATAAAAAAAATAAAAAAATGAAAGAAAAAGAGAGAAGGGGCAATGCTACTATCCTCTTACCACACTTGTGCTTCAAAGTAGCACCATGATCTTCATGATCTTCATGATCTTCATGTTGTCACTTTCATATACTAGTGGGAATTTTCATTATAGAACTTGGCTTTTATATTCCAATGATGGGTTTCCTCAAAATGCCCTAGGTCTTCATGAGCAAGCAAGTTGGATGCACACCCACTTAGTTTCTTTTGTTGAGCTTTCATATATTTATAGCTCTAGTGCATCCGTTGCATGGCAATCCCTACTCACTCACATTGATATCTATTAATGGGCATCTCCATAGCCCGTTGATACGCCTAGTTGATGTGAGACTATCTTCTCCCTTTTTTTCTTCTCCACAACCACCCTTCTATTCCACCCATAGTGCTATATCCATGGCTCACGCTCATGTATTGCGTAAAGATTGAAAAAGTTTTGAGAATTTCAAAAGTATGAAACAATTGCTTGGCTTGTCATCGGGGTTGTTCATGATTTAAATACTTTGTGTGGTGAAGATAGAGCATAGCCAGACTATATGATTTTGTAGGGATAACTTTCTTTGGCCATGTTATTTTGAGAAGACATGATTGCTTTGTTGGTATGCTTGAAGTATTATTATTTTTATGTCAATATTAAACTTTTGTCTTGAATCTTTCGGATATGAATATTCATATCACAACTGAGAAGAATTACAATGAAATTATGCCAACTAGCATTCCACATCAAAAATTATCTTTTTATCATTTACCTACTCGAGGACGAGCAGGAATTAAGCTTGGGGATGCTTGATACGCCTCCAACGTATCTATAATTTTTTATTTCTCCATGCTATATTATCTACTGTTTTGGGCAATATTGGGCTTTATTATACACTTTTATATTACTTTTGGGACTAACCTATTAACCGGAGGCCCAGCCCATATTGATGTTTTATTGCCTGTTTCAGTATTTAGAGGAAAAGGAATATCAAACGGAGTCCAAACGGAATGAAACCTTTGGCAACGTGATTTTTTGGAAGATTATCATCCTGGAGACTTGGAGTTTACGTCAGAAGATACTCGAGGAGCCCAGGAGATAGGCCCCCCCTACTGGGCACGCCCCCTGTCTCGTGGACCCCTCGAGCACCCCCCCGACCGACTTCTTTCGCTTATATATTCCTCGCACCCTAAAAACGTCGAATATCAAGATAGATCAGGAGTTCCGCCGCCGCAAGCCTCTCAGAGCCACCAAAACCTCTCGGGAGCCCGTTAGGCACCGGAGGGGGAGTCCATCACCGTGGCCATCTTCATCATCCCGCCCTCTCCATGACGAGGAGGAGTAGTTCACCCTCGGGCTGAGGGTATGTACCAAGAGCTATGTGTTTGATCTCTCTCTCTCGTGTTCTCTCTCGTGTTCCTCTATGGCACGATCTTGATGTATCCCGAGCTTTGCTATTGTAGTTGGATCTTATGATGTTTCTCCCCCTCTACTCTCTTGTGAAGAATTGAGTTTCTCCTTTGAAGTTATCTTATCGGATTGAGTCTTTTATGAGAACACTTGATGTATGTCTCGTCGTGCTTATCTGTGGTGACAATGGGATATCATGTGCCTCTTGATGTATGTTTTGGTGACCAACTTGCGGGTTCCGCCCATGAACCTATGCATAGGGGTTGGCACACGTTCTTGACTCTCCGGTAGAAACTTTGGGGCACTCTTTGAAGTACTTTGTGTTGGTTGGATGAATCTGAGATTGTGTGATGCATATCGTATAATCATGCCCACGGATACTTGAGGTCACAATGGAGTATCTAGGTGAAATTAGGGTTTTGGTTGATTTGTGTCTTAAGGTGTTATTCTAGTACGAACTCTTTTATAGGTTGATCCAAAAGAATAGATTTGAGGTGGTTTCGTACCCTACCATAATCTCTACGTTTGTTCTCCGCTATTAGTGGCTTTGGAGTGACTCTTTGTTGCATGTTGAGGGATTGTTATATGATCTATCTATGTTATTATTGTTGAGAGAACTTGCACTAGTGAAAGTATGAACCTTAGGCCTTGTTTCCTATCATTGCAATACCGTTTACGCTCACTTTTATCATTAGTTACCTTGCTGTTTTTATATTTTCAGATTACAAAAACCTATATCTACCATCCATATTGCACTTGTATCACCATCTCTTCGCCGAACTAGTGCACCTATACAATTTACCATTGTATTGGTTGTGTTGGGGACACAAGAGACTCTTTGTTATTT
Organism: Aegilops longissima; assembly: GCA_021605205.1. NCBI lineage: Eukaryota > Viridiplantae > Streptophyta > Magnoliopsida > Poales > Poaceae > Aegilops > Aegilops longissima. Next base: position 155,957,228 of record CM038682.1, read on the forward strand.
GGTTGCAGGGTTATTTGAGAGAGACCATCTTCATCCTACGCCTCCCACGGATTGATAAACCTTAGGTCATCCACTTGAGGGAAATTTGCTACTGTCCTACAAACCTGTGCACTTGCAGGACCAACAACGTCTACAAGAAGAAGGTTGTGTAGTAGACATCACACACTCATCCTCTTAAGCCCGAAATATTCCATAGCCACGTATTTCGACTCGGACCGTCAGTCGAATAAAGACTACACAAATATCAAGAAAGTTCTTGATGATGCTCTCCCCGGCTACGCCAAATCTGGAGGCACCTTCAGGAGGCCAATTTGTAGGTACAACAAGCACTTGTTCACACACGTAACGACGTTCCCCTGCGTCAAGCAGCCGCCTGGCAGTCAGAAGGATGCCTACTATGCTCTCCATCACATGCGGGCGATCGTACGGGACCATAATCACCTTATGCTACCAAATAATCTCAAAGAATGGGCCGCACGCTTGTCGGCAATCCAGGACGAGGACATCAAACAAGAATTCTTTCGCATCCAGTCGGAGTTTGCGGAAATCATCTATCAAGATGTCCTTCGTACCTCGGGGCCGTTCTACCTCAAATATCAACCGTCCAACAGTGAAATAGAAACAACGCTACAAATGCAGGCTGACAACGACCGCACATTCATGACCATCACGAAAGACAGCGGCTTCATCCATGCTCCGGTCCCTGAGTCGAGTCGAAAGTATTGATGCTATGTAGTTCTGAAATATCGATTAGCTCATGTTGTAATTAAACTTTAATGAACTTGTATGTCTCTTTAGTTTGGACAGTCGTTCAACTTATATGTAATCGTTACTATTTATTAGTAGGACCATGAATCGTGTTATTAATGTGTTGCTTTTATCTTCCGGTCCTTTTGTTGCATATTTATATATTGCTTATATATTATTTGCGAATTGCTACTAATGTTTTGTTTGTCTAGTGCATAGAGATGTCGTCGTATGTCGTGTACAAGGGTAAGGTTCCCGGAGTCTACGACGACTGGGAGGAGTGTCGGAGACAGGTTCACGGTTTCAGTGATAACAGTTACAAATGGTACACCACTAGGGCGGAGGCGGAAGCTAGATACGTGCTCTATCTAGCGGGAGAGAGGAGGGAGCGGAGGAGGAACCGGATGAAGACCAGTTTCATCGCGATGATGCTCGTCGTGACCGCAGCTCTCTTCTATGTGATGGTAGTTTAGATGATCGATATCGACTTTGTAATGTGACGACAAACTCGCCTAATATGATGAACTTTGCTAATGTCTCGAGACCTAAACTTGGCTAATGTTTGAACTTTGTTCGCTATTTTGAATTTGGAGGCTAATATGATGAATTCTATTGTGTGATGTTTATCTGTGTTGTAACGTATTTTGTAACCTGTGCAAATACCAGAAAAGAAAAAAAAATCCTAATATTCATAGTAGTGGCGCACTATATTGAGAATTAGTGGCACATCAAGATAAATACCAGTGGTGCTTTATCGGGCATAGTAATGGCGCACTTGGGGCATAGGTGAAGGAAAATATGGCCCCCAGTAGTGGCGCACCATATTGAGCATTAGTGGCGCACCAAGGCTAAATACCAGTGGCGCATTATGGGGCATAGTAATGGCGCACTTGGGGGCATACGTGAAGGTAAATATGGCCCCTTAGGAGGCATAGTAATGGCGCACTATGTGGTGTGCCACTATTATCTGGGATACTAATGGCGCACCAGAGGTGCGCCATTACTATTTATTACTAGTGGCATGTTAATAGTGGCACACCTATAGTGCGCCATTAATAGCAAAAACTGGTGCGTCACTAACAGCCTTTTTTCTAGTAGTGCTTTTCCCGGCCTTGAGATCTTCCACAAGTTGTGTCCACTTTGCCTTTCTATTCAATAGCACCCAACAATGGCTAAAACCAAATGCCTTCTTCACGTTTTCTTGATACATAGTGGCCACCACCACCGTCTAGCAAACAATGTATGTATAGCAATTAAAATGAAACAAGAAAACAAGTAATTGAAATGATGACAAAAAAACATACTTATGTTGCACTCCCATCCGACTTTGAGGGCGACCAAGCACTTGTGCATAGTACCCGATGTACTTGTTCACTTCCCTTTTAATGATCCCCTATCAATGTTGGAGAAATGCCACATCGCGGGTGGTCACGATAGGATACAACTCCACATAGTGTTTGCGTTCATGATAGTGCTTGTGTATCTTCTCCCGATACCTATTGCCCTTTTGCTCCATGTCACATATGGGTCTAAAGTTGTGGCCAACCAAGGTTTAACCAACAATATATCCTCAAAAGTTGTGAATGCCCAACCTCTTCCTTTGGTCACCTTTCCCTTCTTTTTGTTGTTGGAATTGGGGTTTGATGTTGCGCCAATTTCAAATGCCAGACAGTATTGGATCACCAACTCATAGTCCACTTGGGTTGGATCTTCATTATCACTGATCATGTTCGACATTATATTCTCTGAAAATTATTACGATTTCAAATAAACGGGGTGCACAACTAAATGTAATGTCGTACAATTACAATGATCGAAAGTGAGAAAAAACATACTGAGTCCTGCTATGTCATTTCATCATACAGGCCGTGGGCAGACCGGGCGCCGCCGGTGTCGTGCTTGTCCACGCCCATTGGAGCTGCGGTGAGTGAACGGCATCATCCACCTTCCTCTGCATTGGTGGAAAGCACTCCAGAATGCCCTCCCAACCAGTCGCCAGATCGTCCTCTGACCCAACCGGGTCGGACGACGTGATCCTTGTCGGCGGCCGGTGCGGCGGGGGGAACGCTGCTCCTCGAGGTCCACATCTGCTCCCTGTGATGCCGCTTCCCTTTCCCTCTGCCTCTTTCGTCGGTTCCTACAGACAAAGTTCCGTCTTGCACACCGGTGCCAAGGACGGGACACCAACGGACGACGCCGAAGTAGCCTCCGTGGCGGCGGTGTGGGACAGGCTGGTCAACATTTAGGGCGGCGGATGAGGCCCGACGACGAGGATGGGGGAGCAAGGGTGAACGACGGCGACTCGGGCACGGGAAATGGTGGACGGATGCGGAAGGAGGGCGGTGGGTTTGGTGGACTTGAAGAGATTGGGTGTAATTTATGGTGGGCTAGGGTTGTTGGATCCGATGTGACGAACGCACCCGGACTTCCCAAATCCATGTTGGATATGAAGGGGTACCAGGGTAGGGTTTTTGGAGGCCGAGTCATGTTTTTTTTATCAGTCAGTGGGTGGCGGTGGCCTGTCTGCCCATATGTTTGAGGCCAGTATGAAACGCTCGATGCTCTGACCCACCCGTGTTGCGAAACCCTGGGCACCGCCTCACCGGGCCAGCCCCCGAGCCTGATCAGATGCGCCGACCACATATACACCCTGCCCTACCATCACCATCTCCACAGCGTTGGCCCTCCCCCACGGCCCAAGGCAAAATTTCGTGTTTTGACCCTTTTGTCAAACAAAATCGAGATCTGACCCCAGTTTGAAAGTTTTTCGAGATCTGACCCTTTTGCTACCGCTAGGCCTTCAGGCGGTAGGGTTGCACAGTCTACCACCATAGGTTCTGGCGGTAGGTGTGGCTGACGACCGTTAAGCCGTTAACGGCTGCTTACGGACCTACCGCCATAGGCCACGGCGATAGCCAGCACAAACCTACCGCCGAGAGCCCTGGCGGTAGGTTATCATAGTGGCATGAAGTTAACTGCTTTGATTTTGTCTTCAATTTTTTTGCCATAGACATAAGAAACAATAAGCACAATTTCATAGACATAAGAAGTTTGATCACATCCAAATAGTTTTGCCATTACGGACTAAGAAACAAGTACCAAATAACATAGTTTGATCACATCCAAATAGTTTCACGAAGCCAACATAAGAAGTTTAACAAGTTCAACGGTCATCGACCACATAAAAGGTTTCATCCATAGGTACCAATCAAACATGACGATCATCAGCAGCCGCACGCATATATAGTTCTAGATGATATCGATGACGTTCATCATCTTCAAGCCTTGACGGTGGGTGTTCCTGATAGTAATTAGGATGGCCTGTCCAACATGAAGATTCTTGTCAACGAGGAAGCTCTTCCACCCAACCGAGCTTAAGTGTGTGCGACCGTCCGTGTCCACGTCGTACGCACAGGTAGTGACGGAGCCCCTTGCGGTAAGGCGTATTCCAGCATAGCCTTCTTCATCAGCCTCGATGCCACAACTCTCAGATAGGCTCTTTGGCAGTTTCTAAATAAGAAAAACATATCAATTAATAAGTAGCCTCGCACATACTCTTGCAAATATATTTCTACTAAGTATAGATTTCTACACTATGAAAAGACACAGTACTACACATTTCTACTAAGCATGAATTCTATTAATAAGTATGGATTATCTAAACTATTAACAGTTCCTTGGATTCTACATTAATAACATACCATGACATGTCGATCGATCATGGTACTTGTCAGACGGGTCACGAATGGCACCCCGACCAAGTCAGCACGTGGTAGAAAGTTGTCCCATAGGTTGCACACGTCCTGATCGCTCAGCCTCACTCTTTGAGCACAGATGGCTTCCTCAAGTGGGTCTTCATAGTCATCATCCTCATCAAGTGGTGGTGGTGGCGCCATTTTCCTTATATAAGCATTGATTGGATAAAGTTAATTAAACATCAATATTTGTTTCTAATGCAAGCATTCATCAGATATAGGTAGATTCTACCTAAATCAATGGAGACATATAGCAAAACAAATATCTACAAAATTCACACAAGAAATCATCTCATCATCCTCATCTTCAGGGTTCCTCATATGGCTATAAGAAGACTAAACCTAGGGTTCATCTAGGTTCTAGGGTTCATCATATCAACTAGAGAGGGTTCCCCATATGGCTATAAGAAAGACTAAACCTAGGGTTCATCAACTAGGTTCATCACATTGCAATCATCTAGGTTCTAGGGTTCATCATATCAACTAGAGAGGGTTCCTCATACGGCTATAAGAAAGCGGATTGATTTGACTGAAACTAATTAGGGGATTGGAGGAGCTTACCTTCGTCTTTCCATAGCCATCTCGATCCGCAAAATCCGTGAATCAACGAAGAAGATCAGAGTGGGGAAGTGGAGGAGATGAGAAAATGGGCGAGAGGAAGAAGAAGGTGGCTGGGTGGGTGGGGATTAGGGGTTGGGGTGGGGTGGACGGGGCGGTTGGGTTTATAAATGCCCAAACCCTACCGCCATAGGGTGCGGCGGTAGGAGACCACATCCTACCGCCATCACACCCGGCGGTAGGGTGCCTCCCCCCACCACCCCCTTCCGTGACAAAAAAAATCGAGCGGCCAGCCAGTGGGGTTGCACACCCTACCGCCAGGCCCTGGCGGTAGGATACTAACGCCTAGGGGGGCCTCGGCAGTAGGTGTGCAACCCTACCGCTGTGGTGCTCGATTTTTGGTCACGTAGAAGCGTGGGAGGCACCCACCGCCGGGTGTGATGGCGGTAGGATGTCAGACTCACCGACACGTCTCCGTCGTATCTACTTTTCCAAACACTTTTGCCCTTGTTTTGGACTCTAACTTGCATGATTTGAATGGAACTAACCCCGGACTGACGCTGTTTTCAGCAGAATCGCCATAGTGTTATTTATGTGCAGAAATAGAACTTCTCGGAATGACCTGAAACTTCACGGAACATCTTTTCGGAAATAATAAAAAATCATTGAAAAATATGAAGGCCATGGGGCCCACCACCTGTCCACGAGGGTGGGGGCGCCCCCTACCTCGTGGGCCCCTTGAGGCTCCTCCGACGCCAACTCCAACTCTATATATTTGCTTTCGGGGAGAAAAAAATCAGGAGAAGAAATCATCGCGTTTTACGATACGGAGCCGCCGCCAAGCCCTAAAACCTCTCGGGAGGGCTGATCTGGAGTCCGTTCGGGGCTCCGGAGAGGGGGATTCGTCGCCGTCGTCATCACCAACCATCCTCCATCACCAATTTCATGATGCTCACCGCCGTGCGTGAGTAATTCCATCGTAGGCTTGCTGGACGGTGATGGGTTGGATGAGATCTATCATGTAATCGAGGTAGTTTTGTTAGGGTTTGATCCCTAGTATCCACTATGTTCTGAGATTGATGTTGCTATGACTTTGCTATGCTTAATGCTTGTCACTAGGGCCCGAGTGCCATGATTTCAGATCTGAACCTATTATGTTTTCATGAATATATGTGTGTTCTTGATCCTATCTTGCAAGTCTACAATCACCTACTATGTGTTATGATCCGGCAACCCCGAAGTGACAATAATCGGGACCACTCCCGGTGATGACCATAGTTTGAGGAGTTCATGTATTCACTATGTGCTAATGATTTGTTCCGGTTCTCTATTAAAAGGAGGCCTTAATATCCCTTAGTTTCCATTAGGACCCCGCTGCCACGGGAGGGTAGGAGAAAAGATGTCATGCAAGTTCTTTTCCATAAGCACGTATGACTATATTCGGAATACATGCCTACATTACATTGATGAATTGGAGCTAGTTCTATGTCACCCTATGTTATGACTATTACATGATGAACCGCATCCGGCATAATTATCCATCACCGATCCAATGCCTACGAGCTTTCCATACACTGGTTTCCGCTTATATACTTTCCTGTTGCTATTGTTACAATCACTACAAAACACCAAAAATATTACTTTTGCTTCTGCTACTTTTGTTACCGTAACCACTACTATCATATTACTTTGCTACTAAATACTTTGCTGCAGATATTAAGTTATCCAGGTGTGGTTGAATTGACAACTCAACTGCTAATACTTGATAATATTCTTTGGCTCCCCATGTGTCGAATCAATAAGTTTGGGTTGAATACTCTACCCTCGAAAGCTGTTGCGATCCCATACACTTTTGGGTTATCACCTACCGCCTTAGTGTGTGGCGGTAGGGTGGCCCAGTGTGCATTTTTTGCACCTTCTAACTTCTTTTGTCTTCAATTTTTGGCAGACAACATTTAAACAACATATGTATGACATATGAAGCACACAATGTATGATATATGAAGCACACACCACAAATCTATAAATAAGGTAGGTTCGATACATAGCAAATAGACATCCATAAAGGTTTTCACCAAGTTATACATAGCAAATTAACAAAACAGTTTCATGAGCAAATCCATATGGTTCACGAAGCAAATATGCAAGTTTTTAGTTCAACGACACGGCAGCAACTTCAGTCCTTCCTTCCCCTCTTCGACTTTCGGTCCTCGTTATCCTTGGATCGCTTCTCGGCCGCCGTCTTCTTGCGGGCCGTAGGACGTGCTTTCTGAAACGGGGATGGACTCTTCCAATCCTTCTTCGGCACATTCTGAAGGAAATATGCCCTAGAGGCAATAATAAAGTTATTATTTATTTCCTTATTTCATGATAAATGTTTATTATTCATGCTAGAATTGTATTAACCGGAAACATGATACATGTGTGAATACATAGAATAACATATAGTCACTAGTATGCCTCTACTTGACTAGCTCATTAATCAAAGATGGTTATGTTTCCTAACCATAGACATGTGTTGTTATTTGATTAATGGGATCACGTCATTAGGAGAATGATGTGATTGACATGACCCATTCCGTTAGCCTAGCACTTGATCGTTTAGTATATTGCTATTGCTTTCTTCATGACTTATACATGTTCCTGTAACTATGAGATTATGCAACTCTGTTTACCGCAGGAACACTTTGGGTGCTACCAAACATCACAACGTAATCGGGTGATTATAAAGGAGTACTACAGGTGTCTCCAAAGGTACATGTTGGGTTGGCGATTTCGAGATTAGGTTTTGTCACTCCGATTGTCGGAGAGGTGTCTCGGCCCTCTCGGTAATGCACATCACTATAAGCCTTGCAAGCAATGTAGCTAATGAGTTAGTTACGGAATGATGCATTACGTAACGAGTAAAGAGACTTGCCAAGAACGAGATTGAACTAGGTATTGGATACCGACGATCAAATCTCGGGCAAGTAACATACCGATGACAAAGGGAACAACGATGTTGTTATGCGGTTTGACCGATAAAGATCTTCGAGAATATGTAGGAGCCAATATGAGCATCCAGGTTCCGCTATTGGTTATTGACCAAGAATAGTTCTAGGTCATGTCTACATAGTTCTCGAACCCGTAGGGTCCGCACGCTTAAGGTTTCGATGATGCTTATATTATGAGTTTATGAGTTTTGATGTACCGAAGGAATTGAGTCCCAGATGAGATCGGGGACATGACGAGGAGTCTCAAATGGTCGATACGTAAAGATCGATATATTGGACGACTATATTCGGAGTTCGGAAAGGTTTGAGTGATTCGGGTATTTTTCGGAGTACCGGAGAGTTACGGGAATTCGCCGGGGAGTATATGGGCCTTATTGGGCCATACGGGAATAGAGGAGAGAGGCCAAAAGGAAGGAGGCCCGCGCCCCCCTCTGGTCCGAATTGGACAAGGGGCGCAGCCCCCTTTTCCTTATTCCTCTCCCCCTCTTTCCCCTTCTCCTACTCCAACAAGGGAGGTGGAATCCTACTAGGACTAGGGAGTCCTAGTAGGACTCCACACTTGGCGCGCCCCCTCCTAGGGCTGGCCTCCTCCCCCCTTGCTCCTTTATATACCGGGGCAGGGGGGCACCCCATGACACACAAGTTGATCTACGGATCGTTTCTTAGCCGTGTGCGGTGGCCCCCTCCACCATTTTTCACCTCAGTCATATCGTCATGAGTTTAGGCGAAGCCTGCGCGCGTAGAGCATCATCATCGTCACCACGCCGTCAGGTCGACGGAACTCATCCCGACACTTTGCTGGATCGAGTCCGGGATCGCCATCGAGCTGAATGTGTGCTGAACTCGGAGGTGCCGTACGTTCAGTACTTGGATCGGTCGGATCGTGAAGACGTATGACTACATCAACCGCGTTGTCATAACGCTTCCGCTTATGGTCTACGAGGGTACGTGGACAATACTCTCCCCTCTCGTTGCTATGCATCACCATGATCCTTGCGTGTGCGTAGGAAATTTTTGAAATTACTACGTTCTCCAACAATGGTATCAGAGCCTGGTTTTATGCGTAGATGTCATATGCACGAGTAGAACACAAGTGAGTTGTGGGCGATACAAGTCATACTTGCTTACCAGCATGTCATACTTTGGTTCGGCGGTATTGTGAGATGAAGCGGCCGGACCGACATTACGCCAGACGCTTACGCGAGACTGGTTTCACCGTTGCGAGCACTCGTGCTTAAAGGTGGTGGCGGGTGTCTGCTCTCTCAATTTAGTTGAACTGAGTGTGGCTACGCCCGGTCCTTGTGAAGGTTAAAACAGCACCAACTTGACAAACTATCGTTGTGGTTTTGATGCGAGGTAAGAACGGTTCTTGCTCAGCCCGTAGCAGCCACGTAAAACTTGCAACAACAAAGTAGAGGACGCCTAACTTATTTTTGCAGGGCATGTTGTGATGTGATATGGTCAAGACGTGATGCTATATTTTATTGTATGAGATGATCATGTTTTGTAACCGGTTATCGGCAATCGGCAGGAGCCATATGGTTGTCGCTTATTGTATGAAATGCAAACGCCCTGTAATTGCTTTACTTTACCACTAAGCGGTAGCGATAGTCGAGAAGCAATAAATGGCGAACGACAACGATGCTACGATGGAGATCAAGGTGTCGCTACCGGTGATGATGGTGATCACGACGGTGCTTCGGAGATGAAGATCACAAGCACAAGATGATGATGGCCATATCATATCACTTATATTGATTGCATGTGATGTTTATCCTTTATGCATCTTATCTTGCTTTGATTGACGGTAGCATTTTAAGATGATCTCTCACTAAAATTATCAAGAAGTGTTCTCCCTGAGTATGCACCGTTGCAAAAGTTCTTCGTGCTGAGACACCACGTGATGATCGGGTGTGATAGGCTCTACGTTCAAATACAACGGGTGCAAATCAGTTGCACATGCGGAATACTCAGGTTAAACTTGACGAGCCTAGCATATAAAGATATGGCCTCGAAACACGGAGACCGAAAGGTCGAGCATGAATCATATAGTAGATATGATCAACATAGTGATGTTCACCATTGAAACTACTCCATCTCACGTGATGATCGGACATGGTTTAGTTGATATGGATCACGTGATCACTTAGAAGATTAGAGGGATGTCTATCTAAGTGAGAGTTCTTAAGTAATATGATTAATTGAACTTAAATTTATCATGAACTTAGTCCTGGTAGTATTTTGCAAATTATGTTGTAGATCAATAGCTCGCGTTGTTGCTTCCCTATGTTTGTTGCTTTCATATATTTATTTTAATATGTTCCTAGAGAAAACTGTGTTGAAAGATGTTAGTAGCAATGATGCGGATTGGATCCGTGATCTGAGGTTTATCCTCATTGCTTCACAGAAGAATTATGTCCTTGATGCACCGCTAGGTGACAGACCATGCAGGAGCAGATGCAAACGTTATGAACGTTTGGCTAGCTCAATATGATGACTACTTGATAGTTTAGTGCGCCATGCTTAACGGCTTAGAATCGGGACTTCAAAGACGTTTTGAACGTCACGGACCATATGAGATGTTCCAGAATTGAAGTTAATATTTCAAGAAAATACCGAGTTGAGAGATATGAAGTCTCCAACAAGTTCTATAGCTAAAAGATGGAGGAGAATCGCTCAACTAGTGAGCATGTGCTCAGATTGTCCGGTACTTCAATCGCTTGAATCAAGTGGGAGTTAATCTTCCGGATAAGATAGTGATTGACAGAATTCTTCTAGTCACCATCACCAAGTTAGTAGAACTTTGTGATGAACTATAATATGCAAGGATGACAAAAGTAATTCCCAAGCTCTTCGTCATGCTGAAATCGACGAAGGTAGAAATCAAGAAAAGAGCATCAAGTGTTGATGATTGACAAGATCACTAGTTTCAAGAAACGGGCAAAGGAAAGAAAGGGAACTTCAAGTAGAATGACAAGCAAGTTGTCGCTCCCTTGAAGAAGCCCAAAGCTGGACCAAAGCCTGAAACCGAAAGTGCTTCTACCGCAAAGGAAATGATTTGGGAGCAGAAATGACCTGAATATTGGTAGATAAGAAGGGTGGCAAAGTGAACAAGGGTATATTTGATATACTGGTGTTTGATGTGTGCCTTACTAGTATTTATAGTAGCCCCGAGTATTTGATACTTGTTAGGTTGCTAAGATTAGTAATTCAAACAGGAGTTACATAATAAGCAGAGACTAGTTGAGGGAAGTGACGATGAGTGTTGGAAATAGTTCCAAGATTGATATGATCATCATCACACACTCCCTATATTTTCGAGATAAGTGTTAAAAGCCAAATAAATGTTATTTAGCGCTTATGCGTTGAGCATGAATATGATTTGATCATGTTTATTGCAAAACGGTTATTCATTTAAAGTTAAAGAATAATTTTATTTTGTTTACATGAATAAAACCTTGATGGTTATACACCCAATGAAAATAGTTTGTTGGATCTCGATCATAGTGATACACATATTCATAATATTGATGCCAAAAGATGCAAAGTTAACAATGATAGTGCAACTTATTTGTGGCATCGCCGTTTGGGTCATATCGGTGTAAACGCATGAAGAAACTCCATAAAGATGGATTTTCGAATTACTTGGTTATGAATCATTTGATGCTTGTGAGCCGTGCTTTTTGGGCAAGATGACTAAAACTCCGTTCTCGGAACAATGGAACGAAGCTCTCGACTAGTTGGAAATAATACATACCAATGTATGCGATCCAATGAGTGTTGATGCCCGTGGCAAGTATCATTATTTTCTAACCTTCACAGATGATTTGAGCAGATATGCGTATATCTTCTTGATGAAACATAAGTCTGAAATAGTTGAAAAGTTCAAAGAATTTCAGAGTGAAGTGGAAAATCATCGTAACAAGAAAATAAAGTTTCTGCGATCTGATCATGGAGATGAATATTTGAGTTGCGAGTTTGGTCTTCAATTAAAACAAAGTGGAATAGTTTCGCAGCTCACGCCACATGGAACACTACAACATAATGGTGTGTCCGAACATCGTAACCGCACTTTATTGGATATGGTGCGATCTATGATGTATCTTACCGATTTACCACTATCATTTTGGGGTTATGCATTAGAGACAGCTGCATTCACGTTTAATAGGGCACCATCTAAATCTGTTGAGATGACACCGTATGAACTATGGTTTAGCAGTAAACCTAAGCTGTCGTTTCTTAAAGCTTGGAGTTGCGATGCTTATACGAAAAGGTTTCAACCTGATAAACTCGAACCCAAATCGGAAAAGTGCGTCTTCATAGAATACCCAAAGGTAACTATTGGGTACACCTTCTATCACAGATCCGAAGGCAAGTTATTCGTTGCTAAGATGGATCCTTTCTAGAGAAGAAGTTTCTCTCGAAATAAGTGAGTGGGAGGAAAGTAGAGCTTGATAAGGTAATTGTACCTTCTCCTGAATTGGAAAGTAGTTCATCACAGAAATCATTTCCTGTGATTCCTACACCAATCAGTGAGGAAGCTAATGATGATGATCATGAAGCTTCAGATCAAGTTACTACCGAACCTCGTAGGTCTTCCAGAATAAGATCCGCACCAAAGTAGTACGGTAATCCTATTCTAGAAGTCATGTTACTAGACCATGATGAACCTACGAACTATGAGGAAGCGATGATGAGCCCAGATTCCGCGAAATGGCTTGAGGCCATGAAATCTGAGATAGGATCCATGTATGAGAACAAAGTATGGACTTTGATTGACTTGCGATGATCAGCAAGCCATGTTAAATAAATGGATCTTCAAGAGGAAGACGGACACTGATAGTATTGTTACTATCTACAAAGCTCGACTTGTCACAAAAAGGTTTTCGACAAGTTCAAGGTGTTGACTACAATGAGGTTTTCTCAACTCTAGCGTTGCTTAAGTCTGTCCGAATCATGTTAGCAATTGCCACATTTTATGAAATCTGGCAAGTGGATGTCAAAACAACATTCTTTAATGGATATATTAAACAAGAGTTGTATATGATGCAACCAGAAGGTTTTGTCAATCCTAAAGGAGCTAACAAAATGTGCAAGCTCCAGCGATCCATCTATGGACTGGTGCAAGCATCTCAGAGTTGGAATACACGCTTTGATAAGTTGATCAAAGCATATAGTTTTATACAAACTTGTGGTGAAGCCTGTATTTATAATAAAGTGAGTGGGAGCACTACCGCCTTTCTGATAAATATATGTGAGTAACATATTGTTGATCAGAAATGATGTAGAATTTTTCTGGAAAGCATAAAGGAGTATTTGAAAGGAGTTCTTTAAAAGAAAGACCTCAGTAAAGCTACTTACATAATGAGCATCAAGATCTATTGAGATAGATCAAGATGCTTGATAAGTTTTTTTTAATAAGTACATACCTTGTCAAGATTTTGAAGTAGCTCAAAATGGAACAGTCAAAGAAAAGTTCTTGCCTGTGTTGCAAAGGTGTGAAATTGAGTAAGACTTAAATCCCGACCACGACGTAAAATAGAAAAGAGAATGATAGTCATTCCTATGCCTCGGTCATAGGTTCTATAAAGTATGCTATGCTATGTACAGCACCTATTGTATACCTTGCTCTGAATTTGGCAAGGCGTACAATAGTGATCTAGGAGTAGATCATGGACATTGGTCAAGAACATCCTTAGTGAGGACTAAGGAAATATTTCTCGATTATGGAGGTGATAAAAGAGCCCGTCAGTAAACAGTTACATCGATGCAAGCTTTTACATCGATCCGGATGACTCTAAGTCTCAATCTGGATACATATTGAAAGTGGGAGCAATTAGCTAGAGTAGCTCCGTGCGAGCATTGTAAACATAGAATATTTGCAAAATACATACGGCTCTGAATGTAACAGACCCGTTGACTAAGCTTCTCTCACGAGCAAAACATGATCATGCCTTAGTACTCTTTGGGTGTTAATCACATAGCGATGTGAACTAGATTATTGACTCTAGTAAACCCTTTGGGTGTTGGTCACATGATGATGTGAACTATGGGTGTTAATCACATACATATGTGAATATTAGTGTTGAATCACATGATGATGTGAACTAGATTATTGACTTGTAGCGACTGACCCAAAATCGGTCAAATCTACGTATGCATACCATCCCAAGATCATTTGGTACTCACAAAGACATCGATAAAGTAATCAAAGTTCAATCACACCTGAATATCATTAATCGATTCTCATATAGAGTCTTTATTACAAGGGAATAAATTCGCTCAAGGCCAACTCATGAGAAATAAACTAAAACACTGCGGAAGCGTCGAAGATAAGCGAGTCCATCCGACTCAAAGGGCAATCGCCAAGCGCGAGCGTAGCCTCACCCCGATCGGAATATATCTCGCAACATAATACGTTGCAGCCATGTAGGTCAGCTTTTGGAATAAGCTGGCAAGTCATGAAGAATAACAATAATAAAGTTACTAACTCTATATGCAATTTGGCTGTGGAGCTCTAAGTTTCATCATTTTGCGAAAAGCAAATTTTATCCTACTACAGTGGACTTGCTTGCAAAATACTACAATTATTGGTAGTTATTGAGATGGTTCCGCCAACCAATATCTCGTTCCCAAATTATTATTAAGTCATAAACCCTCAAATTAATCCATTAATTTTAGTGTTGAGATATCCGAATACTTCCAAGTTCCAGAGGCTCAAATGTCCGTAACCGGGGACACGGCTAATCGATTAGATCTTTAACTCTGCAGAGGGTTGCGACTTTCCCGCAAGAATCATTCCTCCTTTAAAGTCTTCGCACTTCATGGTGTTTGAAGACGGACGAATGAAACAGGTCTTCCAAAGAGTTCTTCCGCCACCGCCGTACCCATCCAATCCTACCGTTCGTCTACTTCTCGTAGTACCGCCCGGCCAGCGTCACTACTAGGGTCAACCCAGCCAGAGCCCATAATGGCTTGCGGCTGCATGTAAGCTTCGGTCATGGGGCATCCATCCTTCTCTTCGTGGCTGGGTGAAGCTTTCCGCAGGATGTCATGGCGCTTCTCCATGCATCCCGCCACCACTGGTGCTCCAGGTGCCCACAACCGCCCTCCACCCAAGAGTGATTTTCCAAGTCCATCTTGATCATTGTAGTTCATGGGGTCATCATCATCATTGACTCTCACATCTTGCTTATGAATTTCACTCATCCCAAATCCCGTCTACGAGCATAGCAAAGTAACTACTACGTCCCGGGGTCATGGTAACAAGGGGATTGGTTCATCCTACCACATGATACTACTCAAGTTTAATGACCTCAAGATTTCACTACTGCATGCATGGTGGGGTGGTGACAACTACTAATGCACAAAAACATAGGTATTGAAATAACATGATCAAAACTTGCCTTGCTGATGATCCTCGTAAGCTAAAGAGTCGTAGTAGCAAGCTTCGCACTCCGGAAACTCTACCGAGACAAACAATAACACAATAAGCATAAAGCAAGAGGATCACACAAGGTAACAATATTAACATAGCACAACAAAACAATCAAAATCAAATCCAAAAGAAAAACTCAAAGAAACCCATTCAAAGTTTTTCCCTACTCCAAACAATAACTAAAATAGTTTTTATAAAGCAAAAATTCCTTAATATGACCTAATCATGGTTTTAGGTTAACTTAACAGAAAAGGTTTCACTAAGCAACTAGGAGCAAAAAGAATTAATTAAAAAGCTATTATAAAACTCATTTTAGGCCTAATCCAATTTCTATTAAGAAAATAATTTAAAACTTTTATTAATTATAAATAAAAGTTCATCTACTAGAATGACAGAAACTATCCTAGAATAACTAATCACAAGTTAAAAATAAATTAATTTACTAATTAATTAATTAGGAAAACAGAAACTAGTCAATTAATTAGGATTAATAGGATTCTGTCTAAAATTAATTATTTATTAATCCTAAAATACCCAAATTAATTTCTAGGGTTTGGCAATGTCAAAATAAAGTGGTGACAAAAAGAATCATGCAAAAATAATTTTTCTAACTAAAGTTATAGCAGATTTACTATTCTGACTAAAACAATATTAAAGCATTTTTAATTATTTTAACATAGCTAAATATATATTTTTCAGAAACTAAATAAAATTTGCAATCCAACAAAAAAAATAATCACTTAAAAATATTAAACAGAATAAAAGATATACATTTTTGAAAACTGAAACTATTCGGCTAAAACAGAAAATCAAATAAAAAGAAAAAAGCCTAATGGGCCTATACTATGCACTAGGCGTAGTTTAGTCTAAACGGGCCCTAGGTTTAAACTAAACGAACCAGCCTAAAAATAAAAACCTAAACTAAAAACTAAACCGATCGGACCGGCCGGTTTTATAAAATAAAACCTAACCCTTCGGGTTCTAATCTCAGCCATCGATCTAAGATCAGACGGAGGGTGCTTTCGCGACTTACGGACTCGGCGGATTTACGGGCGGCGGCGGCATACAGGCGTTAGGCGTCCGGCGTCAGCGACTCGGCGACTCGTCGAGGAGGTGCGCCACGAGCACGAGGTGGTTCGATGGTGTTGGGGGTCGGGGTGCACCAGGCGTCGGCGGCAACAATGGCGGGAGGGCTCGGGACTCAGCGCTAAACGGGAGGACGAGGGTGCGGCGAGCTCTCGGGGAATGGGGTGCGGGGCTCGGCTCTTTATAGCAGGCCTCGGCTCCTCTTGGAAGGGCATCGGGTCGTGGGATCCGGATCCTTCGGATCCAGTCGATCTCCAGCGAGGTCGATGGCGTGGGAGGGGAAGGAGGCAGGCGGGCCCACGGTCACGTGAGAGAGAGAGGCGAGGGGTCGGGTGGCCGAGGCCAACGGGGTTTCGGAGGGGGTGCGAGGGGTGAGAGCTGGCTGGCTGGCTCTGGCTGGCTGGTTAGGCAGCTCATGGGGGGCTGGGCGCTGGGCTGAGGGGTGAGGCTGGCTGGGCTGGGGCTCGGGTGGTTGGCGGCCGGGGGTTTTTTTTATTTTTAATTAAAACTAAAACAAAAATAAAACCAAATCTAGAAATAATTTATATAGGGTATATATATACCAAAATGATCGGGAATATTCCTTTCATTTGAACATTTTTCCAAAGGCAAAATCCAAACTTCATAAAAATCTATTTTTTCAAATTCAAATAAAATTCAGATTTGAATTCCAAATCTTTTGGCATTGTTTCCTCCGATATTTTTGGAGTGTCATGTTTGCTCCTCTCATACTTTTGATCAAGTATTTATCAGGCTTGGTTTTTGAAATGTTTCCCACATGCCAAAGTTTGAAATTCAAATTCAAAACTCAAATTGCTCTGAAACTTCAAATGGCATTCAAATTCAAACAGGATGCATAGGATGCTTATCTATAATTGTAAAACATTCCAAATAGGAAATTTGGGATGTTACAAACCTACCACCTTAAGATGAATCTAGCCCTCGAGATTCGGGTTGGCTAGCAAATAGGTGCGGATGGTCTCGAAGAAGATCTTCTTCGCGTCCTGTGTGGCTTCTTCCTCGGTGTGGTGACTCCACAAAGACCTTGCAAAACTTGATGACCTTGCTGCGGGTGACTCGCTTGCAGCCTCGAGAATTTTGACGGGTTTCTCCTTGTAAGTCGATCACCGCTGCTGTATGGCCTCTAGGGCACCTTGTGTCTCTCAACGGAACATCGGCCATGTCGGCATGACATTTCTTCAAGCGAGAAACGTGGAAGACATCATGAACTCCGGACAATCCTTCCGCAATTCCAACTTGTATGCAACTTCTCCACGACGCTCGAGGATTTTGTAGGGGCCAATGAATCGGGTGCTAACTTTCCTTGACTCCAAACCTCTTGATTCCACGAAGTGAGACACACGAAGATATGCTCGGTCTCCCACTTCGTAAGTCACTTCCTTGCGCTTCTTGTCGGCATAACTCTTCCGTCTTGACTGTGCTATCTTGAGCCTGTCTCGAATCAGCTTGACTTTCTTCGAATCCTTGATAAGATCGGAACCGAAAAGTGATCGATCTCCAACACTATCCCACAAAGAATGGTGTTCGCACCTCCTTCCGTATAGAGCTTGAAGGGCCATCTTCAAACTGGATTGATAACTGTTGTTGTATGAGAACTCTGCGTCGGCAAATTATCATCCCAACTAGACCCATAGTCTAGTACACAAGCTCTCAACATGTCCTCCGAATCTGATTGACTCTCTCGGTCTGTCCATCATCTGCGGATGAAAAGTCTGATCAATTCCAGCCTCGCACCCAAAGTTTCATGCAGCTGCTTCCAAAACTTTGAGATAAACTGCATTCCTCTATCGACACGATTTTCCTCGGAACTCCATGCGGACATACGATCCTGGTCATGTATATCTTGGCCAACTTGGCACTGGTATAGGTAGTCTTCACGGAATGAAGTGAGCTACCTTAGTCAAACGATCAACCACTACCAGATAGAATCATAACCTGAACGGGTCCCGGTAATCTGTGATGAAATCCATACCAAGTTTCTCCCATTTCCAATCGGGAATCGGCAAAGGTTGAAGTAACCTGCTGGCTTCGATGTTCTGCCTTTACACGTTGGCAAACATCGCATCATCGCTACGCACTCGGCAATGTCCTTCTTCATACCGCCCACCGTAAACTTTGCTTCAAATCCGGTACATCTTGGTGTTGCGGGATGAATCGAGTCTGGTGAATCATGAGCCTCTGAAGAATTAGCTTCTGAGCTCGGAATCATTGGGCACATAAATACGATCCTCAAACCATATAGTTCCGTGTTCATCCTTACGGAATCCTTTAGCTTTTCCTTCCTCCATCTTTTGCTTTATCTCATCGATTTCCTTGTCCGACTTACGGGCTTCACGAATCCTTTCGGTCAAGGTGGACTGAACTTCGTGGTTGCAACAAATCCTTTCGAACTATCTCCGATCGGAGATCTACGAGGTCATCGACCAACTCTGGGTAATCCTCCTGCGGTAAGAGTATTCACATAACTCTTACGGCTCAAAGCATCTGCTACAACATTGGCCTTACCGGGTGGTAATGCAATCTCATGTCGTAGTCCTTTATCAACTCTAGCCATCTCCTCTCGCATGAGGTTCAATTCCTTCTGCGTGAAAATATATTTCAAGCTCTTGTGATCCATGTAGACATCACAACGATTTCCGATGAGGAAATGTCTCCTGTGTCTTGAGTGCATGCACTCATTGCTAACTCCAAATCATGCGTGGCATAATTCATCTCATGAGGCCGTAGCTGTCCGGAGGCATAAGCTACAACCTTACCTTCCTGCATCAATACTCCTCCGAGTCCTTGACGAGAAGCGTCACAATAAACCTGGTATTCCTTATGTATGTCCGCAAAATCAACACTGGGCTGTGACCAACCGTTTCTTCAATTCTCGAAAGCGGCTTCACATTCCTCGGTCCAAACATACTTAGCTTCCTTCTTCAACAGCTCGGTCATGGGCTTGGCAATCTTCGAGAAGTTCTCAATGAACCTCCGATAATATCCTGCGAGTCCGAGAAAACTGCGGATCTCCTTGATCGAGGTGGGTGACGCCAATCGGTGATCGATTCGACCTTGGCTGGGTCAACTGCTATTCCTTCTCCTGAAATAACATGTCCGAGGAATCCAACTTCCTTCAACCAAAATTCACATTTGCTGAATTTGGCATACAACTGATGTTCTCGAAGTTTCTCCAGAACTAGACGCAAATGTTCCTTGTGCTCTTCCTCGCTCTTGGAGAAAATCAATATATCATTGATGAACACCACGACAAACTTGTCCAAATACTCCATGAACACCTTGTTCATCAAATTCATGAAGTATGCAGGAGCATTAGTCATTCCAAATGACATGACGGTATACTCGTATAAACCATACCTGGTAGTGAATGTTGTTTTGGGTATATCCTTTTCACGAATTTTCAACTGGTGATACCCTGATCAAAGATCGATCTTAGAGAATACCTTGGCTCCAACAAGCTGATCAAACAAGTCATTGATCATTGGCAGGGGGTACTTGTTCTTGATGGTTACTTCGTTCAATGCACGATAATCCACAACCATCCTCAAGCTTCCATCCTTCTTCTCTACCAAAAGAACTGGGGCTCCCCAAGGTGATGAGCTTGGACGAATATATCCTTTCTCCAATAACTCATTTATTAGATCCTTGATCTCTTTCAACTCATTCGGTGGCATCCGATAAGGTCTCTTGGATATTGGGGCTGTGCGGGCAATAACTCAATCGAAACTCAATGTCTCGTCCGGTGGCATTCTGGTAATTCCTCCGGAATACATCGGAAATTCTTGCACCATCGGCACTTCCTCTGAACTACTCCCGTGAGAGAATGTACCGATTCTTCATCCGGCTGTGCTGGCTACATACTTGATCCTCTTCGCTCGGGGTGGTGAGCAGAATAGACTTCTTGAACACGATCAATGTTCCTTCATACTTTGACAACCAATCCATGCCTAGGATTACATCCAAGGTCTGAGTTTCCAACACTATGAGTTCCACGGAAATTTTTGGTTCCCGATGTTGAGGGTTGCAGGACAGCTTAAACCTGCCATCATTTCTCCTCCTGCGGAACTGACGCGAAGGGGGCTTCTAAGGGTTCTAGTGCGTAATCCGTACTTATCCACAACTACCCTTGATATGAATGAGTGCGTTGCACCAGAATCAAAGAGAACCAAAACTGAACGTGAATTCAATAAAAACTTACCAACCACAGTATGTGGCTGATCATAGACGTCCTCCACGTCGATGTGGTTCACCTGAGCATGGGGAAACGGATTTGGCTTCTTCGCTGAGCCTCCATTGCCATTTCCATTCTTCTGCTTGGCCTCCGGGCAGTCGGTGGCATAGTGCCCTGTCTTCTGGCACTTGAAGCAGGTGATGTGGCTCAGATCCTTCGGAGCCGGGCGAACGGTGCTGATTACCATTACCATTTCCATTGCCATTGCCATGGCCTGACTTGTTGTCCTGGCTGCGGTTATTCCCATTTCCTCCATGGTTATGAACTCCATGGTTATGATGGGTGTGCCCTCCTGAGTACTGAACATAGCGGGGCTTCTGCTGTGCTCCCGAGTTGTGCTTCCCTCGGCTGTACTTCCGCTATGCTTTCTATCTGCTGCTGCTTGCCTTCCGGGATGGTGGCCTTGTCTACCAGCTCCGGTAGTTGTTGAAAGTAGCCACAATAAGCTGCATGCTCAGTTCATCGTTGAGTCCTCAAGGAACTTCTCCCCTTGGCGGCATCTGTGGCCACATCATCGGGGGCATAGCGAGCGAGCTTGCTGAATTCATCCACGATCGTGCCACAAGACGGTTCCCTGGCGTAAGTTGCGGAACTCACGCTTCTTCGCACTCATGGCTCCGGCTGAGACATGAGCAAAGCGAAACTGCTGGAATTGATCCCAAGTGATGCCACCCATGGGAAAAGTGGCGGTGTAATTCTCCCACCAAGAAGCTGCAGGTCCATCCAGTTGATGCGCGCAAAGCGCACCTTCAAAGATCGGTGCATCCAACGGTGACTAGCTCTCTTCCGATCTTATGGAGCCAATCATCAGCCACAATTGGCTCGGTGCTACTAGTGAACACTGGCGGATTCAACCTCAGAAATCGAGTCAAGTTGTCCACAGTGGGTGGTGGTGGTGGCGGTGTTGTTCTGATTCTGAATCAGGAGCTGCATCAGTGCATTCTGCTGCTGGAGCAGCTGGGTGAGCTCCGCGGAAACCAAAGGTCACGTCTCGGAGGCATCTGGTGTTTTGGAGTGGGTGAGAAAATTAGAATAGAACAATGGTCTATGAGAAATACACTACCCATATGAATGCACAATCATAACACACCAATCATTTATTTATTCCACTCAAACATGGTTCAAACTCGATTACAAAAGCTCATGACTAATCAAGGAAAACATCGCCTAACTGATCGATTTAAAAGTAAAAGATAACATGGTGGTCGACTAAAAGTCTTCATCGCTGGCGCCTCCTCTTGGGGTTTCCTTCGTGGTACTCCTTCAAATCCTGATCATTGCTCACGAGGGTGCTTCATCTCCACTCGGTAAAGGTCCTCTCCCAAGTCCATCTTTTCCTCAATCGCGCAAGCTTCATCTTGGTCGTCGACTATCTCCATGAAGTCCGTGATTTCTTCCTCATGGCCAAGGAAGTCTGCGCGTGCCTTCTCCTCCAGCTCGATTCGCGGAACAAAAGCTTAGGTGTGTCTTCGAGTTACGGCGAGTCCGAATCTCCCGCTTCGAGAAGACACTCCAAGTCCCTGGATGTACGAGAGAGTGGAATCGTCCTCAATGGTACGGATGATATCTCCATTCCTTGCCCGCGAGAAACCATGGCGAGGTCTCGAGTGATCGAGCTCGCCCAGACTCTCTCGGAGATGTCCAAGTGCTCGGTAGATCGCCACGCCCCTTCCGATGATCCAGCTTGAACTCGGTGAACTCAAAGTTGATAGGCTCCGTGTGTCCTCCAAAGGTTCTCCACAGGATATGCACCTCAATCTCAGAGCGGGTGTCCGTCGGAAGTGCATTAGTGGGTTTCGGTGATCGAGGGTAGAGCTATCTTCAGCTGCTTCACCATCTGGACCAGCTTTCTTCCAAAGGGCATCGCCTCATCGGGCTGGCAGTAACTCCGTAGCAAACCGGGTTGAACTCGCGCCATCTAGAATGTTGCAAAGGAGGAGAAGAGTCGAATTGAACAGGAAGAATTATAGAATGAAAAGGGTTCAAAGTAAATGGTCTCGCTATGGCTTTCCGATCCTAGGGTTACGATCCCACGGTCAGCGTGTGCTCGATACCATCTCAGAGCGACTGACCCAAAATCGGTCAAATCTACGTATGTATTCATCCCAAGATCATGCTAGTACTCACAAGACATCGATAAAGTAATCAAAGTTCAATCACACCTGAATATCATTAATCGATTCTCATATAGAGTCTTTATTACAAGGAATAAATTCGCTCAAGGCCAACTCATGAGAAATAAACTAAAACACTGCGGAAGGCCGATGATAAGCGAGTCCATCCGACTCAAAGGGCAATCGCTAAGCGCGAGCGTAGCCTCACCCCGATCGAATATATCTACGCAACATAATACGTTGCAGCCATGTAGGTCAGCTTTTGGAATAAGTCGGCAAGTCATGAAGAATAACAATAATAAAGTTACTAACTCTATATGCAATTTGGCTGTGGAGCTCTAAGTTTCATCATTTTGCTAAAAGCAAATTTTATCCTACTACAAAGGACTTGCTTGCAAAATACTACAATTATTGGTAGTTATTGAGATGGTTCCGCCAACCAATATCTCGCTCCCAAATTATTATTAAGTCATAAACCCTCAAATTAATCCATTAATTTTAGTGTTGAGATATCCGAATACTTCCAAGTTCCAGAGGCTCAAATGTCCGTGAATCGGGACACGGCTAATCGATTAGATCTTTAACTCGCAGAGGGTTGCGACTTTCCCGCAAGAATCATTCCTCCTTTAAAGTCTTCGCACTTCATGGTGTTTGAAGACGGACGAATGAAACAGGGTCTTCCAAAGAGTTCTTCCGCCACCGCGGTACCCATCCAATCCTACCGTTCGTCTACTTCTCGTAGTACCGCCCAGCCAGCGTCACTACTAGGGTCAACCCAGCCAGAGCCCATAATGGCTTGCGGCTGCACAGTAAGCTTCGGTCATGGGGCATCCATCCTTCTCTTCGTGGCTGGGTGAAGCTTTCGCAGGATGTCATGGCGCTTCTCCATGCATCCCGCCACCACTGGTGCTCCAGGTGCCCACAACCGCCCTCCACCCAAGAGTGATTTTCCAAGTCCATCTTGATCATTGTAGTTCATGGGGTCATCATCATCATTGACTCTCACATCTTGCTTATGAATTTCACTCATCCCAAATCCCGTCCACGAGCATAGCAAAGTAACTACTACGCCCCGGGTCATGGTAACAAGGGATTGGTTCATCCTACCACATGATACTACTCAAGTTTAATGACCTCAAGATTTCACTACTGCATGCATGGTGGGGTGGTGACAACTACTAATGC
Source organism: Aegilops longissima (assembly GCA_021605205.1). NCBI lineage: Eukaryota > Viridiplantae > Streptophyta > Magnoliopsida > Poales > Poaceae > Aegilops > Aegilops longissima. Next base: position 155,981,356 of record CM038682.1, read on the forward strand.
ACAAAAACATAGGTATTGAAATAACATGATCAAAACTTGCCTTGCTGATGATCCTCGTAAGCTAAAGAGTCGAGTAGCAAGCTTCAGACTGAAACTCTACCGAGACAAACAATAACACAATAAGCATAAAGCAAGAGGATCACACAAGGTAACAATATTAACATAGCACAACAAAACAATCAAAATCAAATCCAAAAGAAAAACTCAAAGAAACCCATTCAAAGTTTTTCCCTACTCCAAACAATAACTAAAATAGTTTTATAAAGCAAAAATTCCTTAATATGACCTAATCATGGTTTTAGGTTAACTTAACAGAAAAGGTTTCACTAAGCAACTAGGAGCAAAAAGAATTAATTAAAAAGCTATTATAAAACTCATTTTAGGCCTAATCCAATTTCTATTAAGAAAATAATTTAAAACTTTTATTAATTATAAATAAAAGTTCATCTACTAGAATGACAGAAACTATCCTAGAATAACTAATCACAATTTAAAAATAAATTAATTTACTAATTAATTAATTAGGAAAACAGAAACTAGTCAATTAATTAGGATTAATAGGATTCTGTCTAAAATTAATTATTTATTAATCCTAAAATACCCAAATTAATTTCTAGGGTTTGGCAATGTCAAAATAAAGTGGTGACAGAAAGAATCATGCAAAAATAATTTTTCTAACTAAAGTTATAGCAGATTTACTATTCTGACTAAAACAATATTAAAGCATTTTTAATTATTTTTAACATAGCTAAATATATATTTTTCAGAAACTAAATAAAATTTGCAATCCAACAAAAAAAAGAATCACTTAAAAATATTAAACAGAATAAAAGATATACATTTTTGAAAACTGAAACTATTCGGCTAAAACAGAAAATCAAATAAAAAGAAAAAAGCCTAATGGGCCTATACTATGCACTAGGCGTAGTTTAGTCTAAACGGGCCCTAGGTTTAAACTAAACGAACCAGCCTAAAAATAAAAACCTAAACTAAAAACTAAACCGATCGGACCGGCCGGTTTTATAAAATAAAACCTAACCCTTCGGGGTTCTAATCCTGGCCATCGATCTAAGATCGGACGGAGGGGGTGCTTTCCGGCGACTTACCGGACTCCGGCGACGACGGCGGCGCAATGACAATGCGTTAGGCGTCGGCGTCGGCGAGCTCAGCGACTCGTCGGGAGGTGCGCACGAGCACGGGGTGGTTCGAGTGGTGTTGGGGGGGGTCGGGTGCACCAGGCGTCGACGGCGGCAACAATGGCGGCGGGAGGGCTCGGGACTCAGCGAGCATAAACGGGAGGACGAGGGTGCGGCGAGCTCGGGGAATGGGGTGGGGCTCGGCTCTTTATAGCTGTGGCCTCGGCTCCTCTTCGGAAGGGCATCGGGGTGTCGGGATCCGGATCCTTGGGATCCGGTCGATCTCCAGCGAGGTCGATGGCGTGGGCGAGGGGAAGGAGACGGGCGGGCCCACGGGTCAGCCGGAGAGAGAGAGAGGCGAGGGTCGGGTGGCCGAGGCCAACGGGTTTCAGTGCGAGGGGGTGGTGGTGGTGAGCTGGGCTGGGCTGGCTGGCTGGGTCGGCTTGGGTTTGGGTCGGCTCACTGGCTGGGCTGAGGGGTGAGGCGGCTGGCTGGGCTCTGGGGGTGGCATTTGGCGCCTGGGGTTTTCTTTTATTTTTTAATTAAAACTAAAACAAAAATAAAACCAAATCTAGAAATAATTTATATAGGGTATATATATACCAAAATGATCAGGGGAATATTCCCTTTCATTTGAACATTTTTCCAAAGGCAAAATCCAAACTTCATAAAAATCTATTTTTTTCAAATTCAAATAAAATTCAGATTTGAATTCCAAATCTTTTGGCATTGTTTTCTCTGATATTTTTGGAGTGTCATGTTTGCTCCTCTCATACTTTTGATCAAGTATTTATCAGGCTTGGTTTTTGAAATGTTTCCCACATGCCAAAGTTTGAAATTCAAATTCAAAACTCAAATTGCTCTGAAACTTCAAATGGCATTCAAATTCAAACAGGATGCATAGGATGCTTATCTATAATTGTAAAACATTCCAAATAGGAAATTTGGGATGTTACATGACTCTAGTGCAAGTGGGAGACTGAAGGAAATATGCCCTAGGCAATAATAAAGTTATTATTTATTTCCTTATTTCATGATAAATGTTTATTATTCATGCTAGAATTGTATTAACCGGAAACATGATACATGTGTGAATACATAAACAAACATATAGTCACTACTATGCCTCTACTTGACTAGCTCATTAATCAAAGATGGTTATGTTTCCTAACCATAGACATGTGTTGTTATTTGATTAATGGGATCACATCATTAGGAGAATGATGTGATTGACATGACCCATTCCGTTAGCCTAGCACTTGATCGCTTAGTATATTGCTATTGCTTTCTTCATGACTTATACATGTTCCCGTAACTATGAGATTATGCAACTCCGTTACACGGAGGAACACTTTGGGTGCTACCAAACATCACAACGAATCGGGTGATTATAAAGGAGTACTACAGGTGTCTCCAAAGGTACATGTTGGGTTGGCGATTTGAGATTAGGTTTTGTCACTCCGATTGTCGGAGAGGTATCTCTGGGCCCTCTCGGTAATGCACATCACTATAAGCCTTGCAAGCAATGTAGCTAATGAGTTAGTTACGGAATGATGCATTACGTAACGAGTAAAGAGACTTGCCAAGAACTGAGATTGAACTAGGTATTGGATACCGACGATCAAATCTCGGGCAAGTAACATACCGATGACAAAGGAACAACGATGTTGTTATGCGGTTTGACCGATAAAGATCTTCGTAGAATATGTAGGAGCCAATATGAGCATCCAGGTTCCGCTATTGGTTATTGACCAAGAATAGTTCTAGGTCATGTCTACATAGTTCTCGAACCCGTAGGGTCCGCACGCTTAAGGTTTCAATGATAGTTATATTATGAGTTTATGAGTTTTGATGTACGGAAGGAGTTCGGAGTCCCAGATGAGATCGGGGACATGACGAGGAGTCTCGAAATGGTCGAGACGTAAAGATCGATATATTGGACGACTATATTCGGAGTTCGGAAAGGTTCCGAGTGATTCGGGTATTTTTCGGAGTAACGAAGAGTTACGGGAATTCGCCGGAGAGTATATGGGCCTTATTGGGCCCTACGGGAATAGAGGAGAGAGGCCAAAAGGAAGGAGGCCTGCGCCCCCCCTCTGGTCCGAATTGGACAAGGGGCGCAGCCCCTTTCCTTATTCCTCTCCCCTCTTCCCCTTCTCCTACTCCAACAAGGGAGGTGGAATCCTACTAGGACTAGGGAGTCCTAGTAGGACTCCACACTTGGCGCCGCCTCCTAGGGCCGGCCTCCTCCCCTTGCTCGTTTATATATCAAAGGCGGGGGCACCCCATGACACACAAGTTGATCTCATGGATCGTTCCTTAGCGTGCAGCGGTGCCCTCCACCATATTCCACCTCGGTCATATCGTCGAGGAGTTTAGGCGAAGCCCTGCGCGCCGTAGAGCATCATCATCGTCATCACGCCGTCGGTCGACGGAACTCAGCCCCGACACTTTCCTGGATCAGAGTCCGGGGATCGTCATCGAGCTGAACGTGTGCTGAACTCGGAGGTGCCGTACGTTCGGTACTTGGATCGGTCGGATCGTGAAGACATACGACTACATCAATCGCGTTGTCATAACGCTTCCGCATACGGTCTACGAGGGTACGTGGACAATACTCTCCCCTCTCGTTGCTATGCATCAGCATGATCCTTGCGTGTGCGTAGGAAATTTTTGAAATTACTCCGTTCTCCAACACATTCCTCTTCTCACGCTGGGTTGGCTGAGTTGCTGGAGGTCGGTCGTCATCATCGTACTCCTCCTCCTCATCGTCCTCTTCCTCTTCCTCACCATGTTCTTCTTTTGTGCCCTCTTCTTCATCTTCCTCTGCATCATCATCGTCGTCGCTCTCCTCCTCGTCATCTTGAACCGCCCTAGACGACGAGGCTGCATGGCTCGATGAAGCGAGGCTACGCATCGGTGCAGGAGGAAAAACATTCGCAGTGTTTGTAGCGCACCCAAGCAGGCCCACAAGCTGGCGTGCTTTGTTGACGTATTTCTGCAATGATAACAAAACAATATGAACTTCTCGAATGTCCAATGATAACGGAAATCAACTCCATATTACCTTCACCTGTTTCCTCAACTTGTTCTCACTAGCTCGAGTCCCAGGGATAGCACTAAGAGCATCAGAGGCATGAAAATGCTTTTCTTCAGCTCCGAAGACTGCAAAGTAATAAAATGAGTCAATAGCACTAAAAGCTGATTTCATCCAACCGTCGGTTCAAAAGAGGTAAAAACAACATGCCACTCTGTTCATGAGGGGTCCGTACTCCCTAAACCCGCCTTGAAGCTATCTGATGCTCTCGCTGTAGGCTTCATTCTCTGAGGCGTCATCGAACAAGTCTTCAGCATCTGCTGCTGTCCACTGGGGCCTCAGACGCAGACGATGCTTGATGCCATCATCGTACCACAACATGTGATCCTCGTACTCGTCCCAGTCAATCACTCTCCTCTCCGTGTCTTTGCATCCTTTCCACTCGTTCCATTCCTTCACGTATCTCGCATGTTCAGCTTCCTAGTCCGTGATTGATTGATTCTTCTGCCTGCTCATCTTGCAATGCATAAGAAAGAATGTAAAACACCCTTCTTTTATGAATGTAAAGCATCAAAACAAGAACTTAGAATTTATGAGGACGGCTTGTGGTACTCACAGGTGTAGGTCGTAGCCACCAGTATCGTGGCCGGCTGGTGGTGTGTGTTGCGCCTTACCAAATTGTGCGGCAACGCGCTGTGGCAAGTGGTACTCCACGACATAGACACAAATCATGGGCACGATGCACTGGAAGAGAAGTCGGTCCTGCTTGCACATGCTGTTCAGCTCGAACCCCCACTCTCGATCATCACTATACGGCCGCCAAGTAACCTATAACCAAACAATGTTAAGCTCAAGTGAAAGTGTTATCGAAACAATGGTAAGCTCAAGTGAAAATGTAGTTCTTATACCTGGAAAGGCGTGAGAGCATCAAACTCATTGTTGAAGACCTTGTACAAGGCCTCCGATTCGCCCGTGTAGACATGCACCACGTCCCAAGCGTATGCGACGGTCGGGTTCCGATCATCTTCATCATCTTGGCCATAGTCCGTCCATGCACGCGAGCGCAGCTTCTCCGGACGGCCCACCGGGATTCGCTCCCACATCCAAATGGAGAGGCCCCATACACATCCACACATACCGGACGTGACTTCCGCTCTCTGGGTCGCGTCGTCAAGCTACAAACCAAGTATAGATGATAAGATGTCAAAATGTAAAGCAGCACACGTCTGATATTTGAAAGAAAGTGATATTCACTTACTGAACGGTATAGGTAGGCGAGTCCGGCGGCCCCCCAGTTGTACCCCGCATCCCTGTCCTTTAGGAAGTCGAGATACATCCATAGGGCAGAGTTCCCGGAGCAGTCCGGAAACACTACCTCCGTGAGAATGTACCATGTAGGCCCTGCTCATCGCTCCACCACCGGGCTCGGCATCTTCCGGCACTTGCTCCGTGCTCAAGGAGCCATGACAGCGGTATGCCGGAAGTCCGGTTGCTCTTTGCGGGCGGGGGGGCGGGGGGCAGTCACCGATGAGGCTGACAACCCTCTCGTGCCAGTTCGCCCTCTCCACTCTTCCTGTGAGAGCACGACCTTCGAACGGTAGTGCCGTAATGATTGCCCAATCCTCGAGGGTCACAGTCATCTCCACACATGGAAGATGAAAGTTGTGCGTCTCTGGCCGCCACCGGTCGATCAAAGCCGTGAGAGCTGAGTGAACAAGCGTCGATGGCTTACGCTTGAACTGCAGGACGAAACCCAATAGTCGGGCTCTCCTGAAGAACAATGCGTACCGCTCGTCGTACTCCATCTTAACCGTCGTCTTATGAGCCCTCATCCGCAGTGGCGGCAACATCCGTGAAAATCAGTAACCAAAGCATAATTAGCATGGACATAATAGTTAGCAACTTGTTTTCATCAATTCAAAAGATTTGATTTAAAATGGTAATTACCACTCCATTCTCAATGAAACGGGCACGGTGACGCTTGTCGAACCTAATGTCAAGCATTGTGTACTTCGTGTCGATGTCTCCCGCAAGAGGTGGCCTCCTAAAAGAATTGCATAAGCATATCAAAAGATTTTTCAACATGAACTGGGGTTCAACATTAACTACGAAACATATCGATGCATAACAAAAATTAATCACATCCAACAGAACCTATGAGTTTAATCTTTGAATAATCATATATCAAGATTATCATGAACATTGTGACGCTCGGATAATTAGGTTACAGTAATCCCACGTTAATGATGCCACGTCACCACGGTTACTGATGTTAATCTCGTGTTAGTACAAAATCAATTCGAAATTCAAACTTAAAATAAAGTCAAACGGTAAAGATTTTCAAAGGTTAAAACTAAAATGTTGGGGTGTTGCCAAATAATGCATATGTAATTATTGTGGAGAAACCACCCTTTTATAAGATGTTTAAAGGCTCTAAAGTAATTAAAACAGGAGCTATGACAATTAATTAAATGCCTTTTAAAAATAATAATAATGCAAACTATTTTAATTAGGTGTCAAACTTTTGGGGCGAGAGGTTAAATTATGACATTAATTTAGGAGATGTATTTATATTTATAAAACAGAAATTAAAAGATTAAAATAGAAAAGAAAAGAGATAAAGAAAAGAAAACAGAAAAAGAAAATACATAAAACAAAACTGTGAGGGAAAATAACTCCCCCGACCGGGCCTTGGCCGATTGGCCGTAGGGCTGAGCGGCTGTCGGCCCACACCGCGCCCCGCCCATGGACTCCTCTCCCAGGAAACCCTAACCCGTAACCCACTCCCCCACGCCTCGCTCCTCCTCTCCCCACCCCATCTGGATCGACACCGGGGCAACCGAGCCCCCGAACCCGTCGACGCCGCCGCCGCCCGGAGGGCTACCTCGCCAGACCTCCCCCCTGCTGGATCTGGATCGGCACCCGAGCCGATCCCAGTGCAAGGCCGCCGCCATTCACCGTCACCACGCCGGCCCCCGTCGCCGCCCGTCGAGGGAACCTCCCCGCCGGTCTGCCTCCTCCTCATCGACGGTCTGCTTCCCCTCCGGCGCCGTCGTCCCCGCCGCCCTCCTCACGCCCCGTTGCCTCGACCCCTTCTCCGCGCTGTGAGACCCTCGACTTCTCCTTCTCCCTCGCCTGCCCAGCCGCAGCAACAGCAGACAGATGACGGCGCTGGGCGCCTGCACCTCACCTCGATCGCGTCGCCTCCGTCGAGCGCACCGAGACTCCACCGCCCGTCCGCAGTCGCTTCCCCACACTGCCTCTGCGATGCTGCATACGGTGCTGTTGTCGGCGCCTTTCCTTGCGCCCGTCGGACTCGGCTCCTTCGCCATCGACCACATCGCTGCCGTGCCGGCGACCGACGCCGCCGCTCGCCTCGCCATGCCCCCTCGCCGGCGCGGCGGCGCGCCCTGTTGTAGCCATTGCCACGGCCCAGGCGTGCGCGCTTATGATCAGGGCTCGCGGCGCCCTAGGCCAACCAAGAACCCGCTTGATCACAAGACCATAGGCCCTCAGGCGGTGACCGATGGGACCCGCCCTAAAACGATCACAAAATAAATAAATAAATAAAATAAAATAAAATAATTAATTAATTAATTTAATTAAGCTGCTTAATTAACTTAACTTTAGTTAACACGATAGTTAACTAATTAAAATATAATTAGGTAAGTCGAGAATGACAGAGGGTTTCACCTGCTGACCACCAAACTTTGACCGGTCAACTGGGACCCCCTTTGGCCCACATGTCAGCCTCTGGTACACTTCTGTATATGCAGAGCTGGGTACCCATAGCTTTTTAATAATTAATTTCGAATTAATATTAATTCCAGAAAATGTTTTAATCTTTGAAAATTCATATAAATTAAATCGTAGCTCGGATGAAAAAGTTTTCTAAATGAAAGTTACTCAGAACGACGAGACGAATCCGGGTACGCAGTCCGTTCGTCCGCCACACATCCCTAGCATAGCAAACACGCAACTTTCCCCCTCCGGGTCATCTGTCCTAAAACGCGAAACACCGGGGATACTTTCCCGGATGTTTCCCCCCTTCACCGGTATCACCTCATACCGCGTTAGGGCACCCCTAGCACCGATACTTGTCATGTCATGTATCGCTATGCATCTGTTTGCTTAAGTATTTATTGTTTCTTTCCCCTCTTCTCTCGCTAGACATTGAGACCGACGCCGCTGCTACCCAGTTACTACGGAGTTGACGACCCCTCCTTCTTGTCTGAGCAACCATGCAAGCCCCCCCTTTGATCACCAGATATCGCCTACTCTTCTCTATACTGCTTGCATTAGAGTAGTGTAGCATGCTACCGCTTTCGATTAATCCTATCTTGTTGTATAGCTTTGTCCTTGCTACTCTTTGTTGTTACCTTTACCGCTATCCTCTCGCTTAGTATAGGATGCTAGTGTTCCATCGGTGGCCCTACATTCTTGTCCGTCCGCCATGCTATACTCTTGGCTGTGATTACTTCGGAGGTGATCACGGCATATGCTATATACTTTACATTGTTACATTACCGTGATATTGTTCGGAGATGGGGCTGAAAGGACGGTGGCTCCATCCCGTAGAGGTGGGCCTGGGTTCCCACGGCCCCGATCGTTACTTGTGGCGGAGCGGCAGGCAGGTTGAGACTACCGGGTGAGAGGTGGGCCTGGCCCTGGTCGGCGTCATGGATACTTAACACACTTAACGAGTTCTTGGTATTTGATCCGAGTCCGCCATTTGGTCTATACGCACTAACCATCTACGTGGGAGTAGTTATGGGTATCCCGCGTCGTGGTATCACCGAAGCCTTCGTGACGCCAATGACCGAGTGGCGCGCGCGATTGGAACGTAAGCTCGCTCTTGTATTAAGGGGCTAGTTCGCTTTCACAGCGACGCAAGCGTGTGTGTGCTATGGGCGATGGGCCCGCACCCGTGGCGCTTAGGTTTAGACCGGCGTGCTGGCCTCTCTGTTGTGCCTAGGTGGGGCTGCGACGTGTTGATCTTCCGCGGCGGGCATGACCCGTAAAAGTGTGTCCGCCAAATGGGATCAAGCGTGTTGGGTTTGTGGTGCACCCTGCAGGAAGTTAATCTATTGAATAGCCGTGATCTTGAAGAACAGGACGACTTGGAGTTGTACCTTGACCTTATGACAACTAGAATCGGATACTTAATAAAACACACCCTTCCAAGTGCCAGATACAACCGGTGGTCGCTCTCTCTCAGGGCAATGAGGAGGGGATCGCCGGGTAGGATTATGCTATACGATGCTACTTGGAGGACTTCAACATACCCTCTTCTACCTGTTGCAAGACGGAGGTGACCAGAAGCGTAGTCTTCGATAAGACTAGCTATCCCCCTCTTTTTCTGGCTTTCTGCAGTTTAGTCCACCGATATGGCCCTTTACACATATATCCATGCATATGTAGTGTAGCTCCTTGCTTAAGTAGTACTTTGGATGAGTACTCACGGTTGCCTTGTTCCCCTTTTCCCCTATCTCTACTCGATTGCTGCGACTGCACGATGGAGCCCAGAGCGACGCCACCGTCGATGGCGACTTCTACACCGGAGGTGCCCTACTACGTGCAGCCCACGACAACGACTGTGAGTAGTTAGGAGGATCCTGCAGGAGGCATGCGCCTCTTTCGATTTGTATCCCAGTTTGTGCTAGCCTTCTTAAGGCAAACTTGTTTAACTTATGTCCGTACTCAGATATTGTTGCTTCCACTGACTCGCCTATGATCGAGCACTTGTATTCGAGCCCTCGAGGCCCCCGGCTTGTATTATGATGCTTGTATGACTTATTTATGTTTTAGAGTTGTGTTCGATATCTTCCGTGAGTCCTCGATCTTGATTGTACACATTTGCGTGCATGATTAGTGTACGATTGAATCGAAGCGTCACAAGTTGGTATCGAGCCGATCGCCATAGGAATCCCCTTCCACACTCCTTGGCCGAAGTCGAGTCTAGACTTTACAAAACTTTTACTAACTTGGCTGTGTGGCCCATGGGCCCACGTCGCCATTGGGTGGTATTAGGATCTTTTACTCCTCGACCTTTACTTTGGGACCCTGAACTCTCTTCTATTCGGGTTAAATGAATTTTGCTAAATCTAACATTAGGATCTCGTTATCACTTTCACCCGGAGAGCCCCTTATTGTCGATGATAAATGCTGCTGACGTGAAGACCCCGGAGATACTCTCCGTTGTTAAGCCGAGAACTTGTGTTCATCGCGTTTGCAATTCCCTTCCACCGTCAACCCTTATGGATAACTACTTGCGTTGTTATTCTTACATTAAATCCCGATTGGTCTTGTTACAAGATACCCCAAACACTCGCCGTTGTTTCGATAATCCTTTGATCTTCTTGCCTTTGCTGTTCTTTGTCACTGAATACCCCTATGGATAATTCTCGCACTTATCGAGTATCCGCCATCCCCGCTTGTTCATGTGTTTCACAGTGGTCTTCGAAATACTATTCGATCCTCCAAAAATCCTTAGTAGATTATTGCTCTGCCATACTTGTCTACTTGCATGATGGATGCTTTCCATATGTCTGGCAATATTCGTTAGTATCCTTAGGCATCGTCATTTTGATCCTTTTGATTCAACATGAGTGCGAATGCACGCAATCATCAGTTGATCCTTTTAAATTATCTTTCTAGCTCAAACGTCATTTTAAACATGAGCTGGTTCTCAACCTATCCAAATGCCGTCGATAGTACCCCTAAGGCTATTCAGCTTATCCATCCTTGATCAGAGCATTTGCTCCTGATCCCTTGATTTGAAATTCATAATTACTTTGCTAATTAAATGTTGGATTATTATCCGACAGTGTCCTTCATAATTAATCACCTTGTGAGCCTTTCCTCGGATACATAATGCCTTTGGTAAATTGCATCCTCTGCTCTCTCAACCATGCTCTGCCTTCGAGTTTGAGTTAATTACTCCTAAAGATTGTGGTATATGTTTCTAAGATGCCCCGATGGGTTGAACATATACCTTCCTTAATTTTGTGAACCCAAAAGTCTTCATGGGTCATAACCTTCGGTATTCCGCATGATTAAACTTTCAAACTCTAAACATTCTTAATCGAGAGCGATAAATGAAAAATTGTGTATACGAGAAGTGGAGTCGACCTTGAGCCTTGCGTTCATGCCCATGGACACGATGTAGATCTTATCATTAAAGCTTCTCTTAAATTAATTATTCCTTTGGTATAAGTTCATCTTATATCTGGGATCTGGCCTTTTGCAATCGTGGTTCCGACCATGTTCTCCTTTAAATACCATTTTCGATGCAAGTGTAAGCACTTGTCTTCTGTGGATCAATACCCCGGTACAACCTCTACTTTGATCTGTCGTCGAGTAATACCCCCGGTATCCCGGGATTATCTTGGAATTGCATAATTTCTTATGAGTTCTTCATCAAGTACTACATACTCACCGATTACAATTTTTCATGGGCTCGGAGTTATTAAACACTCAAAGACACCGATAACTGAACCGAGTCCGCACTACGGTTCAGCAACTCTTCAGTAAGCTTCTATAAGTATGAGTTTGTACCCGATCACGCCATTCCTAGCCTGTTTGGCTATATCATTGTCGTGATGATTCTAACTGTGCTACCTGGTCCTTATTCTCGGAGCACCAATTTGCGACGATAGCTAAGCTTACGTCGATTTTCCTCGTCATACCCTTTCACCTTAAACAACAAGCTCGAGTTCGAGTTTGTGTCGTAACTGTGGTTCCAATAGCCCTTCGCTTCATCATTTCTTTGACTTGATGTCATCGCCAATCGATTACATCTTCACGAAATCTCTGGACAACTGTGTCGTGGTCATCATCAACATTCTGAGCTCTTCCAAGATATCTATCGAATTCTTGATGAGAAATACCACCCTTGCCCTCGATGATCTGCGTTATCATCGACCACTTTATTGCCTTCCCACCAACACAATCTTGTTCGTGTTTGGTGATATACCTTGAGTTCCCTGCTATCCAACAATTGTTCTCCTTTACCTTGGAACATTAACATCTCTTATGTCATCAATGTTGTGAGAATTTCGCCACCTCTTGAGAATTCTTGATATAAGTGATACTTCACCATCACCATTCTTTTCTTGGTCCCCGTGTTGTTCCTAACAGGAATACCGACAGATGGACTAGTAATTAAAAAAAACTTCTAGCAACCTTATTGCTTTGAAGTTAATGGTCAACATTTCATTCTTAGACTATTGGTTATCGAATCGCCATTCTAACATTGTTTGTGCTACCTAAGTCCATATTCGGGTGCACCGTCAACCAATGTTTAATCGTTTATGTCTTTCCTCGGGCATACAACATTATATCATTTGAATTGACAAGTGTCATCTTCTTGTTCACCTTATTGTGGAAAGCCATCCGTTTGGAATTCTCGATGAGTTTTCGCTGAGTTCATCAGTCCACCTCCTCATTCTCTCCTTGGTTTAATGATGAATTCATGATTCGGAACTTGCTTCCATAGTTTATTCCCGGAAAGCTTGCAACTCCATCACGTCAAATTGAGTTGCACCCTTCCTTCTCAGGCATCATGAGTCTGGGGTATCCTGACACCAATCAGATCTAAATCTCGGGTCAGATATGATGGTTTGAACATATTTTCAGGAGTTATAACATTGGTCTTTATATGGCCCGGTAAGGTGATGTCATGCCTAGCACACCTGGCTGGGGAACCCAATGTTATAATAGCCCCTCTTTTCAGCAAGGTTAGTCATTCTTCCATAAGGAAATTGTAAGACTTATTCTATAAGATGTTCCTGATGGATCCTTTGTGAATACAAAGTCTGACCTTTGCTTGAAGACCATGTCAATGCTATCTCGAAGCATGTCTATGGTACCCCGATTTTCAACAAGATCATTTGAAGCCCAATGCTAAGTGTTTCCTGCTCAACTATCCAAACACCATTGTATGGGTAATGTCATGAAAAATTCTTTCCCCTACCTAAAGAGTTTTCTACATTATATCCTGACATGGATATCATGCTCTGCTTGTCCTTGGGAAGGATATACCCTTGAAATATGTGTTTAAACATATTTTCCTTTCCATTGTTCTGTTTAATCTGATGATCATATTTTCCTTCCATTGTTGGTTTAACCTTTCTTGTGATCTATATGATCTCATCAGTAATATTCTCCTGCTTATGTAAACACCTCGTTGTACAATTCTGTCAGTAAGACCTTGTTTCTACTGTTGATGACATTTCGGTAGCCACCGACGGACGGGAACTTTGCCTAGTGGTCCGCCTCGTTCAACGAGCAGGAAAATGGTTCTCTTCGTCCCTCGCCCTCGGTATCGACGTTGTTGCCGACTTAATCGACAGGCTACCCTCTGACATGCCTTGCTTGCATGATCACGCAAGACGTCTCCACCCTTCCTACTTTAACCCACATGTTGGGGCCCATAACCCACAGTTCCACCAGGATCGAAATCTGACTCTCCTGTACACCCTCATGTTACCAAAGTTATTCCTCGCGCGTGGACTCGTATGAAATTCATGAGCCACCTACCGATGAGATCATCAATTCTGGTATCAGACGCAATACTTATTCTCGTTGCCCTGACACCCTTTCACCTTCTGATTAGGCATCAAACGATTGCCTATCCGTTTGAAACTTCTCATGGTACCCTCTTACTTTGCTCTCGATATCTTCTTAAGTTTCAATCCGGAGATACTTATGCTTCTTCCCTGAGTTAACCGACTAAGGCTCGATCTTGTTAGAATCCTTCCATATAGAGTTTTCCTTTCTTACCCTTTCGTAAGTACGGTGAAGATCCTGAAGGAAGGACGACAAACTTCATCATGATGACCTGAAGCAGAAAAATGAAGACATCAATGTAATGGATCGACCACTTCGAGAAGAGCAACCAAGAACGAGAAGATTCGTTAGAAATCCGTAACCAGATCTTTCCCCCTTACTCCCCCTCTTAAATCTCGGGACGAGATTTCTTGTAGTGGAGGAGAATTACGACGCCCGGATAATTAGGCTACAGTAATCCCACGTTAATGATGCCACGTCACCACGGTTACTGATGTTAATCTCGTGTTAGTACAAAATCAATTCGAAATTCAAACTTAAAATAAAGTCAAACGGTAAAGATTTTCAAAGGTTAAAACTAAAATGTTGGGGTGTTGCCAAATAATGCATATGTAATTATTGTGGAGAAACCACCCTTTTATAAGATGTTTAAAGGCTCTAAAGTAATTAAAATAGCAGCTATGACAATTAATTAAATGCCATTTAAAAATAATAATAATGCAAACTATTTTAATTAGGTGTCAAACTTTTTGGGGCGAGAGGTTAAATTATGACATTAATTTAGGAGATGTATTTATATTTTATTAAACAGAAATTAAAAGATTAAAATAGAAAAGAAAAGAGATAAAGAAAAGAAAACAGGAAAAGAAAATACACATAAACAAAAACTGTGAGGGAAAAATAACTCCCCCGATTGGGCCTTGGCCGATTGGCCGTGTGGCTGAAAGCGGCTGTCGGCCCACCCAGCGCTACCGCCTACTAGACTCCTCTCCCAGGAAACCCTAACCCGTAACCCACTCCCCCACGCCTCGCTCCTCCTCTCCCCACCCCATCTGGATCGACACCGGGGCAACCGAGCCCCCGAACCCGTCGACGCCGCCGCCGCCCGGAGGGCTACCTCGCCAGACCTCCCCCCTGCTGGATCTGGATCGGCACCCGAGCCGATCCCCGGTGCCCGCGCTCGCCGCCATTCACCGTCACCACGCCGGCCCCCGTCGCGGCCCGTCGCGGGAACCTCCCCGCCGGTCTGCCTCCTCCTCATCGACGGTCTGCTTCCCCTCCGGCGCCGTCGTCCCCGCCGCCCTCCTCACGCCCCGTTGCCACGACCCCTTCTCCGCGCTGTGAGAACCCCGGCTTCTCCTTCCCCCCTGCTCCAGCCGCGCGCCACTGGCCAGATCGCATAATGCGCGGGCGCCCGCACCTCACCTCGACCGCGCCAAGGCGCGCCGTGAGCGCACCGAGACCCACCGCCCCGTCCGCAGTCGCTTCCCCCACTTGCCTCTTCTATGTTGTTGATACGGTCATTGCTTTCGGCGCTTTTCTCACTTGCGCCGTCGAACTCCGGCTCCTTCACCCATCGACCACACGATGTCGTCGTGCGGCGACCGACCGTCGCCGTTCCTCGCCATGCCCCCACGCTGGCCCGGCGCCGCGCCCCCTGTTGTGCCCATTGTCGCGGCCTGGCGTGCGCCCTTATGTTCAGGCGCTCATAGCGCCCAGCGCCAAGAACCCGCTTGATCACAAGGCCCGTTAGGCCCTACAGGCGGTGACGATGGGACCCGCCCGAAAACGATCACAAAATAAATAAATAAAATAATTAATTAATTAATTAACTTAATTAAGCTGCTTAATTAACTTAACTTTAGTTAACCTGATAGTTAACTAATTAAAATATAATTAGGTAAGTCAGAGAATGACAGGAGGGCCCACCCCTGTTGACTCGTCAAACTTTGACCGGTCAACTGGGACCCCCTTTGGCCCACATGTCAGCCTCTGGTACACTTCTGTGTATGCAGAGCTGGGTACCCATAGCTTTTTAATAATTAATATTAATTTCAGAAAATGTTTTAATCTTTGAGAATTCATATAAATTAAACCGTAGCTCGGATGAAAAAGTTTTCTACATGAAAGTTACTCAGAACGACGAGACGAATCCGGATACGAAGTCTGTTCGTCCGCCACACATCCCTAGCATAGCAAACACGCAACTTTCCCCCTCCGGATCATGAAAACGCGAAACACCGGGGATACTTTCCCGGATGTTTCCCCCCTTCACCGGTATCACCTCATACCGCGTTAGGGCACCCCTAGCACCGATACTTGTCATGTCATGTATCGCTATGCATCTGTTTGCTTAAGTATTTATTGTTTATTCCCCCTCTTCTCTCGCTAGACATCGAGACCGACGCCGCTGCTACCCAGTACGACTACGGAGTTGACGACCCCTCCTTCTTGTCTGAGCAACCAGGCAAGCCCCCCATTTGATCACCAGATATCGCCTACTCTTCTCTATACTGCTTGCATTAGAGTAGTGTAGCATGTTCTCGCTTCGATTAATCCTATCTTGTTGCATAGCTCGTCCTTGCTACTATCGTTGTTACCTTTACCGCTATCCTATCGCTTAGTATAGGATGCTAGTGTTCCATCGGTGGCCCTACATTCTTGTCCGTCTGCTATGCTATACTCTCGGGCTGTGATCACTTGGAGGTGATCACGGGCATATGCTATATACTTTACTTCGTTACATTACCGTGATCTTGTTAGGAGATGGGGGTGAAAGGACGGTGGCTCCATCCCAGTAGAGGTGGGCCTGGGTTCCCAACGGCCCCGATCGTTACTTGTGGCGGAGCGGCAGGCAGGTTGAGACTACTGGGTGAGAGGTGGGCCTGCCCGGTCGGCTTTGCGGATACTTAACACGCTTAACGAAGTTCTTGGTATTTGATCCGAGTCTGTCCATTTGGTCTATACGCACTAACCATCTACGTGGGAGTAGCTATGGGTATCCCGTCGTGGTATCACCAAGCCTTCGTGACGCCTTGGCCGATCGAGTGGCGCGCCGGATTGGAACGTAAGCTCGCTCTTGTATTAAGGGGCTAGTTACGCTTTCGACGCGACGCAACATGCAAGTGTGCTATGGGCGATGGGCCCAGACCCCTGTGCGCTTAGGTTTAGACCGGCGTGCTGGCCTCTCTGTTGTGCCTAGGTGGGGCTGCGACGTGTTGATCGCCGGGCTTGACCCAGAAAAGTGTGTCCGGCCAAATGGGATCAAGCGTGTTGGGTTATGTGGTGCACCCCTGTAGGGAAGTTAATCTATTCGAATAGCCGTGATCTTGATAATGTGACGACTTGGAGTTGTACCTTGACCTTATGACAACTAGAATCGGATACTTAATAAAACACACCCTTCCAAGTGCGGATAAAACCGGTGGTCGCTCTCTCTCAGGGCAATGAGGAGGGGATCACCGGGTAGGATTATGCTATACGATGCTACTTGGAGGACTTCAACCTACCCTCTTCTACTGTTGCAAGACGGAGGTGACGAAGCGTCGTCTTCGATAAGACTAGCTATCCCCTCTTTTACGGCTTTGCGCATTCGGTCCACCGATATGGCCCTTTACACATATATCCATGCATATGTAGTGTAGCTCCTTGCTTGCAGTACTTTGGATGAGTACTCACGGTTGCCTTGTTCCCCTTTTCCCCTATCTCTACTCGATTCTGCGACTGCACGATGGAGCCCAGAGCGACGCCACCGTCGATGGCGACTTCTACACCGGAGGTGCCCTACTACGTGCAGCCCGGCGGCGACCAGGAGTAGTTAGGAGGATCGAGGCGGGAGGCTGCGCCTCTTCGATCTCAGATCCCGGTTTGTGCTAGCCTTCTTAAGGCAAACTTGTTTAACTTATGTCGTACTCAGATATTGTTGCTTCACCGACTCGTCTATGATCGAGCACTTGTATTCGAGCCACGAGGCCCCTGGCTTGTATTATGATGCTTGTATGACTTATTTATGTTTTAGAGTTGTGTTGTGATATCTTCCCGTGAGTCCCTGATCTTGATCGTACACATTTGCGTGCATGATTAGTGTACGATTGAATCGGGGGCGTCACAAACATGAACTAAATACAATACATATATCAAGAACTAAATAAAATAATTTTATGGAAATGCAATCACCATGGTTCAAATGCATCATAACACATATTTCTCCAACAACATCCAACATGCATCATCTCATATTTTGTTAAAAAACAAAAAAATGAACTAGGGTTCATCTTGAGGATTCATACACTACATATAACAAATATATCAAATATTTATCTCCAATATTCATCATACACTACATCCAATACTTGCATCATAGCATAGGAACGTGCATCATCTGTCATAACAAATACCTCCAACATCCATCATATCAAAAAAAAACCATACAAATCAAATATGAACTAGGGTTCATCTTAACACAACCATACCAACTATTCAATATAGTTCATATCTAACACAATATAACATCTAGAATCAACCTAAATCAATCCTAGGGTTAAAAAAATTCAATCTAGTTCAAATAGGAGTGATTTGAATCGAATAACGCGACGAATCGAAAGGTGTTTGATTAAAACTTATTAGAGGGATTGAAAGAGCTTACTTTTCTTTCTTCGGGGCCATCTCGATCCGCAAAATCCGTCAAGAAACGAAGAAGATCGGAGGGGGGGAGTGGAGGGGATGAGAGAGGGCAAGTTGGAGCAACTGCTCTGTTCTTCGTGGTGGGGGCGGTTGGGGGGGGGGGGGGGGCCGCCCGCAGTTTATATATGTCCACACCCTACCACCAGAGACTTCAGCGGTAGGTTCAGACATCCTACCGCCGGGCGGAGCGGCGGGTAGGGTGTGACGGAGGGGGCACGGAGGCCGTTATCGTTGCCGACGTGGACAAGTTTGCTACCGCCGCAGGTCTCGGCGGTAGGCTATAGGATCCTACCGCCGTGCCTCATGGCGGTAGGGGAAATGGTCAAATTACGAAAAACTTTCAAAACACGAAATTTTGCCACGGCCCGATCCCCACGTACCCAGGCCCCAGCCGAGCTCAGTTCCAGTAGTACCGGCGCTCACGAGACCCGCGCCGCATTGCCGTCCCACCGGCAACGACGGCACCGCCCTGCCCCCACGCCCGTACCCCCCATTTGGCCCGCCCACTCCATCAATCATCAAAGATTCATTCACAGGGCAAGTCCGACCCATCTCATCCATCACCCCCTACCATCCGGCCCCAGCCCCGCTGCACCTTCACACCATTAACGCCTCAGCTGACATGTTCCGGACAAAGCAAAGACCAGCATGAGCTCCGCGACACCTGCACGGCACAGGCACGCATCAATGCCGGGAGCGGGAGAAAATGCAAGAGAACCCAGGTAACTGAATTGGTTCTCCCACCAGGTTCATCAGGTTCTCGACCACCGACTCGGGTAACTGAATTAGTTCTACAGTCAGCGGGAGCAGACACACAGAGGAGGCATTGCAACAGACGTCCTTACAAGATCAGCCAATTCACATCATTCCAGTCCAAGAACGGTCGCAGAGAAGAAGCGAGATCCATCGAAACCTCCTACTAGGTTAGAGATAAGAGGGGGAGGAAGAGAAAGAAAATACATGGCCTTTTTACAGGGTGATAACGCCACCGTTTCAGAGTCCCATTTTTGTTAACCTCCGGGCACCGACGCATATTTAGACAAAATGTGGGCTAGCTAAGTTCCTGCTACTCGACTGGCTAACTGCCACCTGCAGCGCCCACCGCCGCCCGTATCCCCAGACCGGCGAAGGCCCGCTGCCGCTTCGAAGCCGCTCCGTCCTACTCCGAGTTGTGGGAGATGGCCTGGCCGAACTTGAGGAACAGCTCCGCGTCCGAGGTGCTCGACGAGTTGGCGCAGGACGACGACAGAGTGCCGGCGCCCCGCAGGCTCACGTACTCGTTGGCGTAGCTCGGCCCGGTGGGCGGCTGCGGCTGGGCGGCCTTCGGCGGCGGGTCGGGGTGCACCAGGCAGTCCAGCACGCGCACCACCTCGTGCATCGTCGGCCGGTCCGACGGCTGCTTCTTGGTGCAGAGCAGCGCCAGCTGGAACACCTTCTTCACCTCGCCGAGGTCCTGGCACGTGTCCGCGATGTCAGGGTCGACCGTCTCCATCACCGCGTTGCTCACCGTCTTCGATAGGATCTGCATTTCAACATAACGAAAGAAATTTATGAATTTATGTCATAGGTAAAAGGACTCCCCTTCCTAAGCAGCAGCACTGTATCTGATAACTACAGGGTGAAAACTTATCCTGATATCCTGTCATAAGAATCTGGTCTGAATCAGCGGCAAGCTCAAACGCTAAAATGGCAGGGGAGCAAACGAAAAGTTGACAATATTTGGTGAGTGTGACAGTGCGATTTGTAGCTTTCCATCTGCATGATTGACAACTGGGGAGACAAAAATGGCAGGCTTTAGGGGACGGAACACTGCAACCTACTATAATGGAGCTTTCAATGGCCATATGCGATGGATCAGTGCACACCACAGGTCCACAGTGCAGATAGATCTACTCACATGATAGGGTTCATGTTGCTGGTCCCCTTGGACGAACATAAAAGCCTAATGGGGATCATCCAGCAATTATTGGCACTACCAGAATCCAAGGCTAAATAGGCTGAAGAAAATGACACATCAACCTGAAGAACTACGAGTGGAAAAGTAGGTAGTTACCGAGTGATGGAGATTGCACTCGTTGTCCACGGGCTTTTTGCCGGTCAGCAGCTCGAGCAGAACGATGCCATAGCTGTAGACATCAGACTTCTCGTTGAGGCGGGAGGTGCGCGCGTACTCGGGATCAATGTAGCCAATAGTGCCCATGACATAGGTCGACGTGTGAGTCTTTGAAACACACAAACTCTTCGCAATGCCAAAGTCCGTGAGGTGTGGCTCGTAATCTTTGTCGAGGAGGATATTCTTCGATTTTACATCCCTGTGGATTATTCTTGGACTGCAATCATGGTGAAGGTAGGCAAGGCCTTGAGCAGCACCGAGAGCAATCCGAAGGCGAGTCTCCCAATCAAGCTTTTTCTTCTTGGATTGACCTTCTACAATTAAAAAGAACATAGTGTTATGATATGGTAATAGTTCTCCAACTATTAGCAATCAATAAATAAGCAGGACTACAAATGTGTAAACTATCAAGTATTTTGAGAGTGACCAGTCGGTGTTCACAGCTTTGTGACATATCAGCGAACAAAGACTATCAAAAATGAAACAACATCAGTGCTAGCTATTGATCACTTGTACTAAACAGTTCTCGGCATTTGGAACGAGTTTAGAGTGCGCGCTTACCATGTAAAACATCCCAGAGGCTGCCATTTTCCATGTACTCGTAGAAGAGAAGATTCCCAACAGGTGAAAGGGAGTATCCTTGAAGACTCACTAAATTCCGGTGTTTGATACTGCCGACAGTCTCAAGCTCAGTTTGAAATTCCTTCAGGCTTTGCGGGTACTGGGCATACAGCTTCTTGATTGCCACCGGTCTGCAGTTCTTCAGAACACATTTATAAACTGTGCTTGATGCCCCATACCCAATGATGTATTTCTCACTCAAGTTCTCAGTCATCCTCATTATGTCTTCATAGACATGGAGGGCCATGTTCATATTAAGTATCACTAGCTTGGGGGGGACATTGCTCACTGCAACAACATGAAGATTTATTAGAACAGACTGATACTGTTCCAGGAATCAACTATGGTCTACGAGTGGGCAGTCAAGGTAAGCCCACAAGATATTATAGTTTGGTGAGAAACATTAATGATCTCAACATGACTTGTACGGCAACATAAATCTTGCCAATAAGGTAAGTAACAGATATACTGAAATGGAAGGTTTAAAATTCCTATAGATGCATTACCTGGTTTGCTAACAGAGACATCTTTGAAAGCAGGAGGACTGTGCGGCCTGCAAACAGCCACCAAAATCATCAGGAGGATAACAAGCCCACCCAGAGCAATGCCGAGTATCGCAGCCTTCGAGATTTGTGCTGCATAGAAAATCCAGGGCAGAGATGACAGTATATTAGAAACAAAGAAAGTATATATACTTGAAAGGAAATGATAATGAAACAGTGTCTTTACGTTTCTCCTGGTGGGTGGAGGAACGGCACGACGCAAGCCAATATCCACAAAGTCCAGGATTACCCAGAAAGCTGAAGGCAGGGTCAGATCGTTAAACAACTATTTCCAAATCTGATAGTAAGCATGAAACAGTAATTGAATTGATGGAGCACTATACCTGTCAGGCGAAAACCGTGAGAAGTTGTTGTCAGTAGGGACAACGCCAGCCAAATTATTGAATGATATATTTCTGTTCCAGGAGCAGCCAGATCATGTCAGCGAAGCCAAACATCCAAACATGCCTAAAACTTCTTTGATAACTTACAAGGTATTTAGGCTGAAGCAGTTCATCAGTGAAGAAACATCCCCAGTAATATTGTTACTTTCCAGTTTTCTGCAAGAGCAAATGAAGACGAATCAATGATCAATTGAAAACTACACGCGGAACCTTCTACTGAAGATATGGATTTAGGAAAACTATGACATGAAAAGCTAAAACTCACAGCAACATCAGATTTTGCAGCATTCCAAGTTCTTGAGGAATCAGACCACCAAGATGGTTGTTGGACAGATCACTGAAATAAGACCCAAGTTATTCAATAGAGCATTCAAGGAACTAATCATTGACAGAATTCACCATTAGATCACCAGGTACTTACATCTCCATGATACTCCTCAAGTTCCCAAACTCGGCAGGGATGAATCCAACAAGAGCATTCTTGCTCAGGTTACTAGAGAAAAGAGTTCCAAACATTAACATATGATGATGGAAACTAACTAATAACCATAATGGCAAAGACTTACAGTTTCAATAGATGCTCCAAGCTGCCGATGGCTGATGGAATTGGACCAGTAATCATGTTGCAGGATAAATCCCTGATACATGTATCTTCATTATATAGGTCACAGAATAAAAAACAATGTTCTCAAGAACTTATGAGATAATTGGTCTTACAAGATGTCCAAATTGTTGATTCTTGAAAGCTCAATAGGAATAGGACCACTCAAATGATTTGACGACAGATTCCTGAATAAACAGATGAACACAGGTCAACAATGAACAAGCGAATAATTTTGCAGATCATTATGCACTACGTACAAACAATTTAAAGTAGAATAAGTACAATTCAGTCAACTTTATCATAGCACAATTTAAGGATGAAATCCATTATAACTTGTTCTAAAAAAAAGTGAGAACTTACAAAGAGGTCATGCTCTCAAGTTTACACAAAGAACGAGGAATGGTCCCATTTAACTTGTTGCCATAAGCATTGCTGTAAAGGAAAAAACAACTTATTACATATATATTTCTGAAACTGTGTGTGCTGTACAAGTAAGTTGCAATGCTTACAAGCTATTGAGATTCACACAGGAACTTATATTGTTGGGAATTGGTCCTTCTAGGCTGTTGTTTGCAAGGTTCCTGCGAAGCACAAGTAAAAAGCATAAGCTGCTAGTTTGTCTACCACACCCAGAAAATCATCAAAGTTTTCAAGAATGACTTAAAAGGACTTACAAGTCATACAAGCCTGTAAGCTTTCCTAGCTCTGACGGAATGGACCCCGTAAGTTGATTATCATTTAGTTCTCTGAATTTAGATATTTGTCAACAAAAACAGAATGCCAGATAACCTGAATTTGATTACATATAAAAACAAGAAAAATGATGCCACTCACAGGTAATGAAGTGTTGACATATTCCCAAGTTCAGGTGGTATTGTCCCAGTTAACCTATTGCCTTGCATGTAACTACAAGCCCAATATATATCATATTACTGACAAGGAAATATTCTTGCAGACAACTTTCACAGAGGAAGCAGACAACGGAAGCTTACAGTTTCTCAGTATATGTCAAGTTTCCCAGTATCGACGGTATAGGGCCAGATAATTGGTTGTAACTCAGATCTCTAGAATGGTTAAAGGTCATATCAGTTATATATATTGCACCAACAAGGAAGAATGTAGAACATAGAGCTCATCGCACGACTTACAGTACAGCAAGTGCCTGCATGAGGCCAATAACAGATGGGATAGGACCAGTGAACCTGTTCCCTTGCAAGGACCTGATATAAATGATATGCAATTTTGCAGATTAGTGCTAACTCTGTAAGGCATACGACTTAAGAGGAATGGTTTAAATAACCACATACAGTGTAGCAACTTGAAGGAAGCCAATGTTGAATGGGATTGATCCAGTCAAATGATTGTAAGATAAATCCCTACCATTGCAAAATGTTAGAAAAACTTCACAAATTGAAGAAATTGACATAATTTCAAAGGGGCAAGAGCGTAAATACGTACAAGACCTGAAAGCTCGTACAGTTCCCAATGGTGTCTGGTATCTCCCCAGTCAGGCTATTATTCTTCACGTCACTGGTCAAGCGAGTGTAGTGTTAGCGCCAGACACAGGATACACAATGCAATGTGGTTCAAGATGGGTAAGCAGCCTACTTACAAGTACCAAAGGCCGGTCAACTGGCACATATCCGGGGAGAGGGTTCCTTCCAACTGGTTGCCGCGCAGACCCCTAAGTACGATCAACTCAATTTAGCCAAATGGAAAGGTAAAAAACAGCATTGGATAGTAGTACTGCAGTATTATCACTAGAACCAATCTTTGTATGGCACAGAAATTCAAGACTTACAAGTATTGAAGAACCTCATTCCAATAGATTAGCCTTGGTATCTCCCCACTCAGTTTGTTTTGTGCCAAGTCCCTAGGGTGCACATAAAATTAGAGATTCTGAAAACACTCGGCAGATCCACAACATATGAACCAAGCTGCAACTTACAGAATCTTCAAATTTGGGAGCTGCGACAGCGTCGACGGGATCGCGCCGACCAGCTGGTTGTTCTTCAGTATCCTAGGAAATCACGTGCACCACACAACATAATCACTCACAACATTCGAAGGACTTGCTTACTAGTAGCAGTACGAGATGTATTCATTTCAGCAAAAACAGGCCTTACAAGGTTTCGAGGTGCTTGAGCTTGGACACCGAGAATGGTATGTCGCCATCCAAGTTGTTGAAGGACAAATCCCTAGTAGATCAAGAACAAACGTCAAATCATGAACAGTTTCCCAAACCCAAACATTAAACATGAATTTTTTTAAGAGACCACTCACAGCGTCTTAATCGACGAGCAATCCCCAATCTCATCCGGGATCTGGCCGGTCAGCCCATTCGACTTCAGATCACTACAGGTGTACGCCCAAATCCACCAAGTTATTAGTACTAACACAGGCCAAGCAAGAAAAACAAAAGCTGAACGACGGCGAGCAGGAGCAGCGTTCCGTACATGGAGACGAGGCTCTTGAGGGCGCCGACGGCCGGCGAGATTTCGCCCTCGAGGTTGAGCCCGGAGAGGTTGCTGCAAGGCATTGGACCAAAAAGCGGCGTCAGCGACCGGAAGACACCGCGGTGGCGCGGCGGGGGAGGAAAACGGGCAGAGAGTTTAAATGGGGCGGCGGCGATCTTACAGCGCGGCGACGGCGAAGGTGACGTTGTCGCAGAGGACGCCGCGCCAGGAGCAGTGGTCGTCGCCGGACCAGTCGTAGAGCACGTTGCCGACGTTGCGGAACGACTTCTTCACCTCCAGCAGCGCCGCACCTGGATGACGAGATAGTGTAAAACCATTAACCATGGCCACATTAGCAGAAGAAAATGGGCGCAAAAACAGATTAAGTAAAGATCACAACAAAAGGCGGAGCTGCCCCGAAAAACAAGATCACCGTATTTGGTTACAAAGGAAAAAACAGCCAAAAAAGAGAAGTTGCCCAAGATGGTAGCAATGATCTTTCTTCGTCTTCACGGCAAGAAAAGAAAGAAAAGCTTATCGGCTCGGCACAAGAACATCGGATTTGGAAAGGGGAAACAGGGCCGCGCTGAGGAATAAAGCGAGGGGTACTAGGATTATTCCTGGTGGTTAGCAATGCGCTCGTTGTCAGTTCGGCCAAGAACATTGTGCCGCAAAACAAACACATACATAAAGGCCAAAGAAAAGCAAGCTCGTACTAGTGCAAGATTAGTGTGAGTTCAAACTTCAAACCATCCGTTTTGAAGCAGAAAAAGGCAGCTTGAAACAGGATAGAGCAGAGCGGGAAGAAGATCCATGTCGTTTCGAAACACCTGGTGAACTATGCTGCTGGTCAGTGGCTACCGCTCCAAAATAGTAGCAGCAGCATCAAAAAAGGGAAGGGATGGTGGGAGGAGGAGGGGGCGCCACTCGCCGGGATTAGTAAAGGACTATTAGGCCTGGGTTACGGCAATAAAAAATGCGGCCGAAGCACCGGAGGATCCCCGGATGCCCCCCAAAAGCTCGTAGAAGTAGTTGCAGCGCTAATAAAATACTGGTCCTAACCAAACCAAATCCCCCCTGATGGAGCCTCTGCTCCCCGGCGCCAAACCCCAAGTAATAAAGAAGATGCGGACGGGAAAGGAACCTACCGTCGTCCGCGGCGGCGCCGGCCAAGAGGAGGAAGGCAATGAGGGCGCCGTACGCCGCCGTCGTCGTCGCCATGGCCGTGCTCTGGATCACCGTCCGGGCAGTTGCATTTACGGGGGATACGCCGGGAGGGGGGCGGCGAGCGAGTACGGCGTGCGAAGCTCGCGTGGCGCTGTTGCAACTGGTGGGCAGCGGAGTGAAGTGCGCCTTAATGGGGACTGGGGAGTGAGTTCCTGGTTGGTTTCTCGGGCTCCGCTTTGGCTCTCGCGGATGGCCGCTCGCTGCTCGCTGCGGCTGCCGGCTCAGTGACAGCGAGTGGCCGTATGGCTGGGGGGTGGAGTGGCAGGGCTAGCTAGTTATGCGCGCGTAGGAGCGCTAGCTCGGAGCTCTAGGGAGGTTCCTTGTGGAGTTGTGGCTTGCGGGGGTGGTGGAGAGAGAAGAGGGACGGGGGATGGACACTGAGAGGTCACGTCGCTGTCGCCGTCGTCGTTTTTTCTCTCTCTGTCTGGTTGGTCTAGCTAGAGGAGGAGGAGTAGGACTCGAGTCGCACAGTGCGGGAGCTCCTCCATGACATGTGGGGCCCGGAGGATCAATGCTCGCTGGGGCAGCGGCATCCCCTTGGTGGAAGTAGAAGTAATAATTTCAGCAATGGTAAATATAGAGAGGATATGGGAAAACGCATGATTGAAATGCCATGTCCATTTGAAATTCTAGAGGATTTTGATTCGCTTAGTTGTGTCCTCGGATAAACCAAATGTTCCTTTCAAGAGTTTGGAGTGAATGACAAATTTTATATGAAATGTATTGCAAAATAAAATCGTACGAAGACCATACTACTTAGGATCCCAGCCCCCTTGTATTGTTGTGAAAATCCTAATCAATATTAAAGGTTTATACAGAACATATAAAGGCACAAAACAGTACTCCCACCGCCCCAAATGTAAGATCACATGACATGCCAGCCAAACAGCAATCACATTGAGCAAGCGAGCAGCCAAATAATATCTTCGGCTCGAGCTCCTCTTGGACATATGAATCAAGATGAATATTGTATATTTTCCTCCTTTCCGTGAAAAGGAAAAAAATCGAGATCCCCTACACCGGTAGCACTTATACAAATCTCCGACTATATGCCTTACCATAATCAATCTCTCGACAGCCCATTCTCTCAAACCGAGCGAGTAATCCACCCATATACCTCTGCTCACAAACATTACGCTAGCAAATATACTCTTTAACCCGGTTCTCCAAAAGTCAAAATGATCGCCCCCAACGTGACCCTTAACCTTGGATCTCTAAACTCACCTCGCGGTCTCCGGTGCCACCTCCAGACTACATTGCCTCTGCCATCAACGGAGTGAAATCGCTACATGTATAAGAGTTTCATCAACGGCGACAAACAAAATCACTGGAGTTGAAAGGGTAAGGCAAATAGACACTATGTCCAATAATTAAGTGTCATTTTAGTCGCTCACATGGTTCTTTCATCAGATACACTGTGGTATATGTACAAAATCTAATAATGCACCAAAAACAATAATTTGTGATAAGTACATAAATATGATATTGCCCAAATTTAAATGTAAGTATGATAGCGCAAGAAAACATTAGAAAACTTAAAACCAAGAAATCCCGTCAAGAGTTTTGAGTGAATTGAAATTTTCCTCCAGAATATGGTAGAAAAGACTGTCAAAAAAATCAAATAGATCCCAGCTTTTTTTCTTTTTCTTTTTGAAATTCAGTGGATGAGGTTCAAATCCTCCAAAATCTTTTGTGACTCCTGTGAATCGAAGGAGCCCTAGGCGGGCGCGAGCACGTGGCTCCAATCGTAGATTTTCTAGCCAAAACGAACGAAGCGCGGGCCCCACGTTCCAAGACGGTGCCCTACATGTCAGCCCTCCATGATTGACCCAACACGAAACGTGATGGTGAGCAGGCCGCTGCAGCATATTGTCAGGGCCGCTTTCCCTCCTTTTATCTCCCTCCACCTTTTTTTTCTCTCCTTTGATTTATCCCTCCCTCGCCCGTTTATTCTCCTCTTTGGTTCTTTTGGGGATTAGCTTCAGAAGAAACTTTTCATGTAAATACGAAATCCACGGTAAAAAGATCGCTGCGACAAAATGCCAGCAATCCGTTGTAGTTGTAGCTGTGCGAGAGCTCGCACAGTGATGGTGTGCTACTGTTGTGCAGTCGAGGCGATCTGTACGTAGTGTCGTGGCGATGTTTAGGAGCAGTGGGTAGGGGATGGTGTGTGCGTTCATGGCTAAACATGGCGGTGTGGGATGGCAGCGGCGTGCATGCCATGTGACGGTGTCACCTGTGGGGTTTCAGTGTAGTTGTACGCTGCGTTTGCGTGGTTATACAGTGTGCGTGCACTGTAGGGTGTAGGGTGTAGGCGGAGCGAGTATCGGAGATCCATAGTCGCCGTCTTGCTCTAGCCGACTCACGAGTTTCTTCCAAATATTTTACAGGATCCCATATTTTGGCAGATGGATATTATTATTTTTTTGACATGCATAGGCGCCTATGGCGCCAGTTCATTCATTCATACTGCAGATGGTTTACATTGAGCATTACAATTCCTTGTAATTGCATGTCTAAACACAACAGTTTTAAAGGGCAACTGTCCTCGAGAACTGCATTATTACAAGAGAAATTAGCTTGCTGATCTGTTATGTGGGCGAGTGCTAGCTGGGCTAAATCATGTGCCTCCATGTCATGGAGTCTTGAGATGTGAAAAACCTGAACTGAAGATGCATAAAATTCTGCAAGTAAGCCTCTAGCCTCCCAATGTCCTGGATCTGTTCTAGGCGATCTTGCGGCAGCTGCTTTCGCTAGCGATAAATGGTCTGTGAAGAAGGTCGCCTGTTTTATTTGCGACCTGGCAAGTATGTTGGCTGCAAGTACTAGAGCTTGTGCTTCTGCTTGGATGGCTAATTCTGCATGATTGCCTATAGCATAGATTTAGACCTTGAGTCTTCTGCCTCCTTGATTTATGTGCATATAAACTCCGGGTCCGGTGTTGCTGGCATGTTGAACCTGATTCTTCCATGCCGCATCTGTGAAAATCCTATTTGTTGTTGTCAGCTTTAATAAATCTACCGTTGTCCCTTGTGCATATGTACCTGTTATTTGCAATTCCTGGTTCTCCTCCTTCTTATGTGATTGTTCCTGTACTCCCACTTCCTGGGAAATGCAACTAGCTATGGCCTGAGTTGCATAAAACATTTGTAGAGGAGAGCTTTCTTTTCTTTAAAACAATTTGTCGTCCCTTGATTTCCACATACATCACATGAAGGTAAATATGTTGTTCAAAGTGGCATGTAGATGATTTGAGTTAAGAATGCCTAAATTCATACTTGTCATGGAATTGCTAACCCGTTGGAAATCTTCTATTCTAGTGTACCAGGGATGGACAAACCAGGCAACCTTAGCAAATGGGCAAAGAAAAAGAATGTGTTTTTCATCTTCTTCCCCTTCACACTTAGAGCAAAATTTACTTATATGGGGTGTGTATTTACGTGCTCTTATACATATTCTCGTAAGTCACCATGCAAATGTTTGTATCCTTGGAGCTATATCTTTTGCTTTCCAAGTTTGTTTTAACAGCTCTCTTGAGTTGGCTATAATGATTGTAGGTCGCGGTTCTCCTTCTTCCTGCAAAATACGCAAACAGAGTTTGTATGCACTTTTAGTTGTAAATTTCCCAGACGGGGTTAGCTTCCAACAAAGAAGATCTTTCCCGCCATCCTGAATTATTGGAACTTGTTTCATGACAGTGGTTGTATCCGGATGAAAGCCACTATCACTGAGTTTTTTCCTGATTTGGGAGCCAAAGATCTTTAACAAGAGTTGGGTATTTATATTCTCTAGGCTGGATAATCAGATGGTCATAGATTTTATCCCAAGTATTATACCAGGGATTGCTAAAGAGAAATGTTTCCTTCTATGAGTTGATAGAAGGAATTTCTTATTAGCATGGGTCTAACTTTCAGAATTCTAGTCCAGAAAGCAGAGTTGGGAACATTATGGTTGGCCTTCCAGAAGGACGTATCAGGGTAGTACTTGGATTTGAGGATTTTCGAAAGATGGTTATTTGGATATTTAGCTATCCTCCAAGCGGTTGAAAGAATCAAACCTCTGTTAGTGGGCTTGCATATTTCGGATCCAAGACCTCCTTCATTCTTTGGGGAACAAATATCTTTCCAATCGCGCAAATAGAGAGATTTAGAGTATCATTCCTCTCTCACCCCTGTCCACCAAAAGTTTCTAATGGTTGAAGTGATGTTGGATAAGAACTTTTTGGGGAATATAATATTAGACATGTAATAAACAGGACTTGAAGCAAAGACAGAATATTAGATACTTTGATTCACCAATCCGTTGTGCACTCTCTCCTCGATTGGGCTGAAAATTTTGTCTCCTTATAAAGAACATAAGTGACATCACAGGCTTTATAAATATAATCATCACTACTTTTTAAAACATAAGTGACATCATAATAATCATCATAAGTAGCAACTTTGTTCTCATCATAATAGATTGGAACCTCTTCCAAGATAGTGGAATCATTACTAATTAAAGTCATGACATCTTCAAATCCACTTTATCATTAAAATAAGATTCAACACCCTCCAAAATAGTGGGATCACTACTTCCTAAAGTTGACACTCTTCCAAACCCACTTTCATAAATATTGCAATCATCATAAACAGGAGGCATGTTGTCATCATAATAAATTTGCTCAACAAAAGTTGGAGGACTAAAAATACCATCTCCATTAAACATAGCATCCCCAAGCTTGGGACAAACATTAATTGCAGCAAATAAATTCTCAAACATGTCATTTTCATCAAACATAGCATCCCCAAGCTTGGGCCTTTGCATATCACAAGCATAATCATTCTCATTATTAATAATATGGATAGCACCAATAGTATAGCAATTATTATCACAACTTTCTAAGTTGGTGCCAAAAAGATTTCAAGATTATAACAAGTATCATTACTTTCCCAATCATAATCATCATAATGAGTCATAGGCATAACAATAATAGGAGTAACATCATTTGGGAGGGATACCTTTTTACCCTTGATTCTCCGTCTTTTCTTTTTCTTCCTCACATCATGTGTGGGTTTTATCACCCTTTTGGAGCTCCTTGTTGATGACATTGGTTGAATAGAAAGCTCCTTCTTGTTATGTGATTCATCATAAGAGAAAATAGGAGGATATTGGGAAACCTCTTCCCCTTCATTAGTATTATCTTCATCTTCTATTTGTTTACTTGTCTTTAAGTAATTGGCAATATAAGGATTCTCAATGCAATTTACCGCACAATACATAAAAATTTCCTCTAGATCAAAATCAAGAAATCTCTCAAGGCTATATTCTGTAATATATTTAGTTATACATTTCATTTCTTCATATCCCAGAATCAAACTAAGTTCATTATGACGCGCAAGGGAAATCAAGTCATCACAATTTTTGGACACGATTCGATCACGAAACATATGCATTGGATATTTAAATGACCATGTTCATTGCAAAGTTCACAAGGATGGCTAAAAATATTAAATTTTTCAGCACAAACATCTAGCCTCTCTTGCAACCATTTAGTTTCTAAATACTTATGCCTCTTACAAAATCTATCTTCCCTTCTTGGTATATATTTGCAAATTCTATGCACTCCACAAAAGTTGACATGCTTATAATAAATATTTTTATCATGACTAGTGCAATCATCATTAGTACTATGGATATTCAAAGAGTTCATATAATAACATTGCAATCATGCTCATCATTCAAAGATTGTACGCCAAACATTTTATTGCATTCTTCTTCTAACACTTTGGTACAATTATCGAAATCCTTATTTTCATGAAAGATATTAAAAAGATGAAGCATATGAGGCAACCTCAATTCCATTTTTTTGTAGTTTTCTTATATGGACTAAACAAGTGATAAAACAAGAAACTAAAAGATTCAATTGCAAGATCTAAAGATATACCTTCAAGCACTAACTTCCCCGGCAACGGCGCCAGAAAAGAGTTTGATGTCTACTACGCAACCTTCTTCTTGTAGACGTTGTTGGGCCTCTAAGTGAAGAGGTTTGTAGGACAGTAGCAAATTTCCCTCAAGTGGATGACCTAAGGTTTATCAATACCTGCGAGGCGTAGGATGAACATGGTCTCTCTCAAACAACCCTGCAACCAAATAACAAAGAGTCTCTTGTTTCCCCAACACACCTAATACAATGGTAAATTGTATAGGTGCACTAGTTCGGCGAAGAGATGGTGATACAAGTGCAATATGGATGGTAGATATTGGTTTTTACAATATGGATGGTGAAAATATAAAAATAGCGAGGTAACGAGTGGTAAAAGTGAGCGAAAATGGTATTGCAATGCTTAAAAACAAGGCCTAGGGTTCATACTTTCACAAGTGCAAGTTCTCTCAACAATGATAACATAATTAAATCATATAACAATCCCTCAGCATGCAACAAAGAGTCACTCCAAAGTCACTAATAGCAGAGAACAAATGAAGAGATTATTGTAGGGTACGAAACAACCTCAAAGTTATTCTTTCTGATCGGTCTATTGGGCTATTCCTATAAGTGTGACAAACAGCCCTACAGTTCGTACTAAAATAACACCTTAAAACACACATCAACCAAAACCCTAATGTCACCTAGATACTCCAATGTCACCACAGGTATCCGCGGGTTTGATTATACGACATGCATCACACAATCTCAGTTTCATCTATTCAAACCAACACAAAGAACTTCAAAGAGTGCCCCAAAGTTTCTACCAGAGAGTCAAGACGAAAATGTGTGCCAACCCCTATGCATAAGTTCACAAGGTCACAGAACCCGCAAGTTGATCACCAAAACATACATCAAGTAGATCACGTGAATATCCCATTGTCACCACAGATAATCACATGCACGACATACATCAAGTTTTCTCAAATCCTTAAAGACTCAATCCGATAAGATAACTTCAAAGGGAAAACTCAGTCCATTACAAGAAAGTAGAGGGGGAGACACATCATAAGATCCAACTATAATAGCAAAGCTCGCGGTACATCAAGATCGTGCCAAATCATGAACACGAGAGAGAGAGAGAGAGAGAGAGAGAGAGAGAGAGAGATCAAACACATAGCTCTTGGTACATACCCTCAGCCCGAGGGTGAACTACTCGCTCCTCGTCATGGAGAGCGCGGGATGATGAAGATGGCCACGGTGATGATTTCCCCCCCGCAGGTGTCTTTGGAACAGGGTCCCGATTGGTTTTTGGTGGCTACACAGGCTTGCGGCGGCGGAACTCCCGATTTAGGTTCTATTCTGGAGGTTTTGGGATATATAAGAGGTGTTGGCTTCGAGAAGAAGTCAGGGGAGTCCACGAGGGGCCTACAAGGTCGGAGGGCGCGCTCGGTGTCGTGGTGGGCGCACGGCAGATGCCAAGGGATGGCTAAAGATAGGAGGAGGCTCGAGGGCACTGGTGGGCTCCAGAGGCGAGGTCGGCACGAGCGAGCGCGGGACGCAAGACATACCCAGGTTTGGGCTCTCCGGAGAGATAACACCCCTAGTCCTGCCGAGTGTAGTTGATGTGTATCAGTACAGGGTTGCTCCTAGAGCTGTCTGGAGGAGGAAGGAAGGCTGACCAAGTCTTAGGCTTCTCCCTCTCCTTGGGTGTTGCTTGCTATGTGTGTGTGGGTGAGTGAGTGAGTGAGTGATCGATCGCCCGCATGCATGAGGGCTCCTGGGGGGTTTTATAGGTCAAGCCCCCAGGGGTACAATGGTAATGTTACAAGGTCGTGGGGTCGGGTTGTCATCGTCCGGGAAGCCGGCGCTGGGATCCGTCGGGGGCTAGGGCTCGGCGGGTTCTCTAGGTGCGGGGCCTGCGGGGTACGGGGGCACTGTTGGCCGTCTTGTCGATCATCAGGGAGTGGTCGGGTTGAGTCGGCTACAGTGGCGCTCCGTCAGGTCGCCGCTTGCTGGCGTCATTGGTGATGATGGTTGCACTGTTGCTATGCCGGCCCTGGTCAGCAGGTAGGTGGAGCACTATTGCCACACCCCGGCTGAACTGAGGCATGGGCGGGGTACTGTTGCATCTGTCATCGGTAGGTGGAGACTCGTCCCATCGTACGACTGGGATGGGACGGGAGCTGACCTGTTGTCGGGTTGGAGAGCACGCCAGGGGTTGAGCTGGCTTGTTGGGGAAGTCTTGGCGCGTCGGGCTCGGCTGTCTTGAGCTGGTTGTTGGGGCCGAGTCGAGGAGTCCGGCTGGGTTGGAGGATTTGGCCGGGTCGAGCGACCCGACCAAGCATGGGCCGGCTTGAGGGGCATTGCTGGCCCCCTTGTTTTGAAAAGGATCCGGGTTCCGTTGCCTGCCTCGGGTTCTTCCCCCCGACACCCAGGGGGGGTAGGGCGCGCCCTCCACCCTTGTGGAGGCCTCATGGCTCTTCTCGCCCAACTCTTTTGCTTCGGGGTCTTCTTTTAGTCCAAAAATCATCGTCGTAAAGTTTCAGGTCAATTGGACTCCGTTTGATATTCCTTTCCTGCGAAGCTCAAAAACAAGGAAAAAACAGAAACTCGCACTGGGCTCTAGGTTAATAGGTTAGTCCCAAAAATCATATAAAATAGCATATAAATGCATATAAAACATCCAAGATTGATAATATAATAGCATGGAACAATAAAAAATTATAGATACATTGGAGACGTATCAGAGGCCACCCCCAGGCGCGCCCAGGTGGGTTGTGCCCCCTCGGGGCACCCCCGGGTGCTCCTCTGGCCCATTGGATGTCTTCTGGTCCATAAAAAATATACAAAAAATTTCGCGGTGTTTAGACTCCGTTTGATATTGATTTCCTGCGATGTAATAAACAAGCAAAAATCAGCAACTGGCACTGGGCACTGCGTCAATAGGTTAGTCCCAAAAAATGATATAAAGTTGCTATAAAATGATTGTAAAACATCCAAAAATGATAATATAACAACATGAATACTTCATAAATTATAAGCATCCCCAAGCTTAATTCCTACTCGTCCTCGAGAAGGTAAATGATAAAAGAAATAATGTATGAAGTGTGAATGCTAGCAAAGTGCACAAGTTTGATCAATGAAAATTACAATCACTTTTCCTAGCATCATAACAGCAATTCTTTCTTATAAAACTTCTCATGTTAAAGTAGCAACCAACTCACATGTTAAGGTTCAAACAATGAATTCTCTTGAAACTCAACAACCTATGTTCTCGATCACCAAGCAATTGCAATTCGACTTATTCAACAAAGTTTAAGTAAGAGCTCCACATACTCAATCATTGTATAGTCTTCCATGATTGCTACTACTCAAAGCATATTCTTAGAACAAATGCATCCATCAAACACAGAGAAAGATAGGGGCTTAATATTTCGCCTCCCAACTCATTTATCATAGAGATAATTGTCAACAATAATAAATCATGATCAAATATATTTGACTGGTCATATGTGCCTAGATCTTTCCCCACCACATTAATACATGATGCTTGCCAACTAGAAAATAATTCAGATTGAAATGAGAATTTAAACTATTGACTCTTTGCATAAAAGTAAATACTGAAAAGTAAAGGATAGGCCCTTCGAAGAGGGAAGCAGAGGTTGTCATGCACTTATTATTTGGATGCCCAAGCTCTTAATGCAAAGGAACGTCACGTTATATTGGCCCTTATGATAGCAACCTTTATTATGATGTCCGTCACTTTTATTACTTTGCTATCACAAGTTCGTACAACGCTCAATTTTCCCTTACATTAAAATATCAAACATATTTAGGAGCAATTTTTATTGCTTTATGCACCGATGACAACTTACTTGAAGAATCTTATTCAATCCATAGGTAGGTATGGTAGACACTCATGGCAAGAAATTGGGTTTAAGGGGTTTTTGGATGCACAAGTAGTATCTCTACTTAGTACAAATTTTTGGCTAGCAAAAGATCCTAGGCAAACACCACATGTTGGAGGATCCATGACAATATAATTTCTATGCAAATATACCCAAACATAACTCATTACGTTGTCTTCCTTGTCCAACTTCAACTAATTTGCTCAAGTTTGAAAATAATTAATGGGTATTCAGAATCATAGAAGATGTCCAAGATAATATATTTGCATGTGAAAGTTCTCTTCCTTATAGTAATCATTCATGAATTGCTTGTATGACCAATATTGTGATTGCCAAGTTTCAAAAGATTTCACTTTCTAAACCCAATGTGAAGCTACTACTAGGCATGATATGAACATATAATTTCAACTTCATGATATTCAATTCATTCAACAATTTACTCACAGGATATAAGTGAAGCACAAGAGTAAATGACAAGCTACTCCAAAAAGATATAAGTGAAGATCAAGCGAGTAGTTATGTAAACGGGTAGCTAATTGAGGACTCTATCTTATTTAAAAGTTTCAGATCTAAGTATTTTATTAAAACATCAAGCAAAACAAAATAAAATGGCATTCCAAGAATAGCACACTCGTGTGAAGAAGCAAAAAATTAGGCACAACCGATACTAACCAATATTTGTTGAAGAAGAAAGGTGGGATGCCTACCGGGGCATCCCCAAGCTTATATGTTTGAGACTTCTTGAAATATTATATTGGGATGCCTTGGGAATCCCCAAGCTTGAGCTTTTGTGTCTCCTTAATTCCTTTTATATCACGGTTGCCCTAAATCTTAAAAACTTCATCCACACAAAACTCAACAAGAACTCGTGAGATAAGTTAGTATAAATCAATGCAAAAACCATATCATTCTCTACTATAGAAAAACACTAAAATTATTATTTAACATTGCATACTAAACGCCTCGGCATATTTAATACTCCTATCCTCAAATAGAATCATTAAACAAACAAACATATGCAAACATAACAGCAATCAGTCAAAATAGTACAATATGTAAAGAATGCAATATTCATCATACTTCCCTAACTCCAAAAATTCTGAAAAATTACCACACTGTAGAAAATTTTATTATATCTTACTATGCAAGAAGTTTCAACAATTTATCACATTTTGACTTTTCTAGAGAATTTTTGCAACAGCAATAAACTTTCTATTTTGAAACAGCAACATGTAAACTTGCAAAATAAGCATGGTAAAGGCTATACTGGACATTTTTATTGAAGTAAAAGATGCAAAAAATTATTCTAAATAACAGAAAACAAATCCTAACAAAATAAAATGACGCTCCAAGCAAAACACATATCATGTGACGAATGAAAATATAGCTCCAAGTAAGGTTACCGATAATGTTGGAGACGAAAGAGGGGATGCCTTCCGGGGCATACCCAAGCTTAGTTGCTTGGACCTTCCTTGAATATTACCTTGGGGTGCCTTGGGCATCCCCAAGCTTAGGATCTTGTCACTCCATATTCTCCTCATATCGATATCTCACCCAAAACTTGAAAACTTCAATCACACAAAACTTAACGGAACTTCGTGAGATGGGTTAGTATGATAAAGACAAATCATTCACTTTGGTACTGTCAAGATAAGATTCATAATTGTTCTCACACGATGCCTACTGCACCTTATCATTTCCACAATTTATATTGAGCAATATAAGTCACAGAAACTAGAAAACAAACAAACTATGCATTGAAAACAGAATCTGTCAAAAACAGAACAGTGTGTAAAGATCTGAATTAAGGTCATACTTCTGTAACTCCAAAAGATCTAAAAAATTAGGACAACGTAGAAAATTTGTATACCCATCAACTGTAAAAATTCAGAATTTTTCCATGTTCTAGTAAAATATAGGAATTTCTGCACTGGACGCAAAAGTTTCTGATTTTGCACAAAATCAAGTCAACTATAATCCATAGTATCCCAAAGGATTTACTTGGCACTATATTGAAGCAAAAGCTATAAAAAGTGATGACGACAGTAGCCTAATCATGTGAACACACAAAACAGTAGGTAAAAGTGTTGGGTTGTCTCCCAACAAGCGCTTTTCTTTAATGCCTTTTAGCTAGGCATGATGATTTCAATGATGCTCGCATAAAAGATAAGAATTGAAACACAAAGAGAGCATCATGAAGCACATGGCAAGCACATTTAAGTCTAACCCACTTCCTATGCATAGGAATTTTGTGATCAAACAATTTATAGGAACAAGAATCAACTTGCATAGGAAGGCAAAACAAGCACAACTTCAAGATTTTCAACACACAGAGTGTAAACTTAATATTATTGCAATTCCTACAAGCATAAGTTCCTCCCTCCTAATAATTTTCAGTAGCATCAAGAAGCAATTCAACAATATAACCATGACATAAAGCATTCTTTTCATGATACAAAAGCATAGAAAACTTATTGCTCTCCACATAAGCAAATTTCTTCTCATCAATTGTAGTGGGAGCAAACTCAACAAAATAACTATCATGAGAGTGAAAATTAAAATCATGATGACAAGTTTCATGGTTATCATTGTTATTTATAGCATACATGTCGTCACCATAATCATCATAGATAGCAACTTTGTTATCATAGTCAATTGAAGCCTCATCCAAAATGGTGGATTCATCACTAAATAAAGTCATGACCTCTCCAAATCCACTTTCATCATTATAATCATCATAAATAGGAGGCATGCAATCATTATAAAATATGTGTACATCAAATCTTGGGGGACTAAAAATATCATCTTCATCAAAAACATAGCATCCCCAGGCTTATGGCTTTGCATATCATTAGCATCATGGATATTCAAAGAATTCATACTAACAACACTACAATCATGTTCATCATTTATACCAAACATTCTATTGAATTCTTATTCTATCAATTGAGCACAATTTTCCTTTCCATCATTTCCACGGAACACATTATAAAGATGAATAATATGATGCAACCTCAATTCCATTTTTTTGTAATTTTGTTTTTATAAACCAAACTAGTGATCAAACAAGAAACTAAAAGATTTGATTGCAAGATTTAAAGATATACCTTCAAGCACTCACCTCCCCGGCAACGGCGCCAGAAAAGAGCTTGATGTCTACTATGCAACTTTATTCTTGTAGACACGTGTTGGGTCTCCAAGCGCAGAGTTTTGTAGGACAGTAGCAATTTTCCCTCAAGTGGATGACCTAAGGTTTATCAATCCATGGGAGGCGTAGGACGAAGATGGTCTCTCTCAAGCAACCCTGCAACCAAATAATAAAAGTCTCTTGTGTCCCCAACACACCAACTATAATGGTGAATTGTATATGTGCACTAGTTCGGCGAAGAGATGGTGACACTAGTACACGTCGCTGCTAAACAAACGGTTTTTAACCTCTTTCCGCGACGACCTTTGGAACCATCGCCAAGTGAGTGTTAGCGATAGGGGGTCCTTCCCACACGACCCAGAAACCGCCGGGGATATGCCCTCCGGGCACACACGCTCGGCAAAATGAGGCCGTGTGTGACCGGCGAGCACTCAAATACAGAAATACGTACAGTAGTGCTAAAAAAATACAATTATACATGCGAAATCATTTCCGGTCGTAAGTACATCCCACACAGTCAGTCACCGCTAAACGTTTCTGTTCGTATATATATCACACACAGTCACTCCAAGGAAAACGTTTGCGCAAGGTGGCATAACGCAAATAGTTTTCAAGAGAATGTCATGTGTGATTGTTCATTGATCCAACACGGTTTATTCCTAGAAACTATGTGCATTGCCTGAGGTCATCGCCCATGGTGTTTTCTCAATAACCGTTTGGAATAGGAAAACCCAATATATTAAGCACATAATATAATCCATTTCCATATTAAGGAAGCATGATTTCATAATTGAAATACATCGGAGTACAACATCATATAGCTCCAGCACTCAGCTACCCCATTACACAACTGCACCAGCAGCAAGTTTCAAATGCAACATCTAGAACCTTTCGAAATTAGGATCATACACGGTACATAGAAAGATGCATCTCATCTGGAAAACTGCTGAAGCGGAAGGCGAATATTGAGCCTTCATTCATGTTGAAGGTCTTTGCAACTTTAGGCCAGTGCATGTGGATGATTGACCATCCATCCTTCGACCTCTTAAGGAACACTTCAATATTGAACCTTGGGTGTTGTATGAAAACACCACAGAGGTGGTTTGCGAGGTAATCATCAGTGAACCCTGAAAACAAGGATGTGCATCAATATCTTCTCTATATTGGAAATGGGGCAAAGGAATAAAAAAAGGCAAGGTATAATAGTTAGTACCGTCTTGTAAACCTCAGTGCTCCCCATTGTTTCCCTGCAACACATATAAGGTAGTTAGTCATCAGGTTAAGTAAGGGCTCACATGCTATCAGTAAAGTATGTTGATGATAAATAAGCACATTGCAGATTCATCAGATTAATTCAAGCCACATGGAAAACCCATTTATCCAAACCAAGCATGATTAAGAACTAGGAAATATAGCACTTTTATATGTTTCTCATGTATTAAGTGCAACCAAATTCGATTTATTCTTCACATGGTATACAATGCAATAACAGAATGCAGCCACATCAATTGAACATCACATTGCAGAATTGAACCAAGCATTTAACTAAACACCACAACAAATGAACCAAACGTTAACTGAGCACCACATTGCACAATATAACATACTCCAAATCGAATATCAGACAGTTAACCAAACCAAGCATGCTTAACAACTTGGAAATGTAGCAATTGTATTTGTTTCTCATGTATTTAGTACAACCAACTTCGATTTATTCCTCACACGGTATACAATAACAGAATGCAGCCACAACAATTGAACATCGCATTGCAGAATTCAACCAAGCAGTTAACTAAACACCACAACAAATGAACCAAACGTTAACTGAGCACCACATTGCACAATATAACATACTCCTAATAGAAGACCGGACAGTTAACCAAACCAAACATGCTTAATAACTTGGAAATATAGCAATTGTATTTGTTTCTCATGTATTTAGTACAACCAAATTTGATTTATTTCTCACATGGTATACAATAACAGAATGCAGCCACAACAATTGAACATCACAATGCAGAATTGAACCAAGCAGTTAACTAAACACCACAACAAATGAACCAAACGTTAACTGAGCACCACATTGCACAATATGACATACTCGTAGTAGAAGATCAGACAGTTAACCAAACCAATCATGCTTAACAACTTGGAAATATTGCACCCTGAAGAATTGAACATCACATTTGCAGAATTGAACCAAGCAGTTAACTGAACACCACATTGCACGACATATAGAACATATACACTATAGCACAAGATTGCATGGTAAAAGTAGATAGCACAATTCAGTAGAATTTGTTACGGAAAGGCAGGAGCTAGCAAACTGAAAATGGGTCCTTATAGTGAACTAATAAGACAAGCTACTCCTCATTGTCGGAGATATCGATGACGATTGGCTCCTTGGACATGGAAGAGGGCGAGGCCTCTACATCGTTA
This sequence comes from Aegilops longissima, assembly GCA_021605205.1. NCBI lineage: Eukaryota > Viridiplantae > Streptophyta > Magnoliopsida > Poales > Poaceae > Aegilops > Aegilops longissima. Next base: position 156,023,152 of record CM038682.1, read on the forward strand.
GTGCCCACGTTGTAATGGTGACTTGCCTGAGCCACTCCGGGCACCAACCTGCTGGCTCTCGAGATGAGGTAAGAACATGCATGCTGAGAAAACACATCGTAGTCTTTGTCGAAGGCACCGACGGTGGCCTCGAGAAAACGCCACAAACTGTTGTTTAAAGTAGCCAACCGCGTCGCGGCATCGGCGCGCGAGGCGTCAACTGTGGCCTTGACGGCGAGGTGCTCCTCCAAGATCTAGGGGTCGGCACGAATGGCAGCCAGCGCGGCCTCATCCGCTCGTGCGTGCACCATGGCTTAGGTTGGCGCTTGTTTAGTGGAGGGGTCGGTGATTTGGGTGGAAGGTGCCACGCTCGCGCCAACAGTCGGGGCATGTGGGATGTGGAAGGAGGAGGAGGATGGGGGTCGGGTGTGGATTACCTGCCTGGATAGGCGAGGCCGAGCAGCGTGAAGGAGGGTCGCCGGCGAGGAGGCGGCGCCGCAAGCAAGGAGTGAAGGTTTCAACTTGGAAAGGAAGGCGGAAGCAGGGGAAATGTGGCTTTTGGTAAGCGGGGGCGGGGAGGTAGATATTTCCGCGGAAGCCGAAAATTTGCAATCGCTTCAGCGAAAAAACTGGCGCGTAAAGTGGCATCAGACACGATCCCTTATACAAAGCGGGATGTGGACTGTAGCTGTCGCACCTTCTCGCGTAAGTTGTATGCGTACTATACTCTGACTGTGCTCCAAGATATTTTGTGCTCCATCTCACACGGTTGGTTATAATAAACTGTGTGGGATCTACTTGATTTTTTGTCTTGATTCGAATTACATAATGGGGTCACAGCGGCCATTGATGAACCACACGTATAGGGGATCAATTGTAGCTCTTTTCAATAAGTAAGAGTGTCGAACCCAACGAGGAGCAGAAGGAAATGACAAGTAGTTTTCGGTAAGGTAGTGTTTGCAAGTGCTGAAATTGTAAGTAGCGAGTAGTTTGATCACAAGGTAATTTGTAACGAGCAAGTAACTATAATTGCAACAAGTATGCAGCAAAGTAGCCCAATCCTTTTGAGGCAAAGGACAGGCCAAAATGGTCTCTTATGATAAGCAAAGCGTTCTTGAGGGTACACAGGAATTTCATCTAGTCACTTTCATCATGTTGGTTTGATTTCTGTTCGCTACTTTCATAATTTGATATGTGCGTGGACCGGTGCTTAGGTGATGTTCTTACTTGAACAAACCTCCTACTTATGATTAACCCTCTCGCAAGCATCCGCAACTATGAGAAAAGTATTAAGAATAAATTCTCACCAAAGCATTAAACTCTAGGATCCAATCGGTCCCTTACGGAATAGTGCATAAACTGGGGTTTAAGTTTCTGTCACTCTTGCAACCCACCATCTATTTACTACTCCATAATGTATTCCCTTAGGCCCAAATATGGTGAAGTGTCATATAGTCGGCGTTCACATGACACCACTAATGGAATCACAACATACATACCATCAAAATATCAAACACATATCAAATTCACATGATTACATGCAACATGATTTATCCCGCGACCTCAAGAACAAAAGTAACTACTCACAAATAATCATCATGCTCATGATCAGAGGGGTATTAATATGCATAATGGATCTGAACATATAATCTTCCACCAAATAAACCGTATAGTAATCAACTACAAGATGTAATCAACACTACTAGTCACCCACAAGCACCAATCTATAGTTCCGGTAACAAGCTTGAATACAAAAGATGAACTACGGTTTGAGATGAGATGGCGCTGGTGAAGATGTTGATGGAGATTGCCCTCCCCAAGATGGGAGAGTTGTTGGTGATGATGATGACGATGATTTCCCCCTTCGGGAGGGAAGTACCCCGGCAGAATCGCTCTTCCAGAGGGCAAGTGCTCCTTCCCAAGTTCCACCTCGAGACGGAGATGCTTCGTCCCGCAAGCCTCCTCTTTATTTTTTTCTAGGTCAAAATGACTTATATACCAAAATATGGGCACCGGAGGTGGGCCGAGGAGGCCACAACCCACCAGGGCGCGCCAGGGGGGACTGGCGCACCCAGGTGGGTTGTGCCCACCTGTGGCCCCCCTCTGGTACTTATTGGCCCCAATATTTCTTATATATTCCATAAAAAATCTCTGTGAAGTTTCAGCTTATTTGGAGTTGTGCAGAATAGGTAGCCTGACGTAGCTTTTTCAGGTCCAGATTTCCAGCTGCCGGAATTCTCCCTCTTGGCGTGTTCCTTGCAAATTATGAGAGAAAAGGCATTAGAATTACTCCAAAATGCATTATTATGGATAAAAGCATTACAAATAACAGTAAGAAAACATGACGCAAAATGGACGTATCAACTCCCCCAAGCTTAGACCTCGCTTGTCCTCAAGCGAAAACCAAAATCGAAAAACATGTCCACATGCTTTGAGAGAGGTGTCGATAAAAACAAAATACGGACATAGAAGCATCATGTTGATTATTATAACAACAAAAAATTTAAACATAGGACTTTTATCAGAGAACTTTTATCATACACTTCCTATGAATAAGTAATAGTTCATCACACAATCGAAGTATAGAGCAAAAAATCTATTAGAAATCAACAAACTATGTTCTCAGTCAACTTTGCAACTACAATTCATCATATTTTCAGGAAGGGTCACATGTTGGAGCCTTTAGGCTAGTCCACATACTCAACCATCATATAGTCTTCTATGATTGCTAGCACTCACCTTGTACACATGAGCAAAACGTTTCAACCGGACACATAGAAAGATAGGGGCTTATAGTTTTGCCTCCCAACATACTCACCTCAAGGGTGATATCAACAATAATAACTCATGATATCTATATTCAACTGGACATATGTGCCTAGATCTTTCCTCACCGCATAATGCTTGCCAAAAAAGAAAAATAAAAGGAATAGAAGGAGAACTTTGACTCTTTGCATAAATGTAAATACATAAAATTAAAAGATAGGCCCTTCACAAAGGGAAGCAGAGGTTGCCATGCGCTTATTTGTTTGCATGCTCAACCCCTTAGTGCAAAAGAATGTCACGTTACATTGCCCCTTAAGATGACAACCTTTATTATGCAGTTTGTCGCTTTTATTCTTTGTCATCCAAGTTCGTGCAACGCTCAATTTTCTCTTACACTAAAGGATCTCACATATTTAGAAGCAATTTTTATTGCCTTTTTGCACCGATGACAACTTACTTGAGGGATCTCGTTCAATCCCTAGGTAGGTATGGTGGGCACTTGAAAAATATTTGGGTTTAAGGGTTTTTGGATGCACAAGTAGTATCTCTACTTAGTGTAGAATTTTCTGGATATCAAAGATAGGGGGCAAGCATCACATGTTAACGGATCTATGACAATATGACTTCTATGTGAATATAGACATACATAAACCATTACGTTGTCTTCCTTGTCCAACGTCAACAATTTTGGCATATAATATTTTGATGAGGGCTCACAATCACAAAGATTTCTAGGATAGTATATTTATATGTGAATCTTCCCTTCCCTTATTAATTCTTTCATGAGTTACATCACTGACCAATGCTATGTTTGTCAATATCTAACAAAATTTTCTTACTTATACTTTTCCTTATGTGGTGCTATCACCTGCCAAAGGGTTAGTATATGATCTTATTGATTTATTTTCCTTTCCCTTTTCTTTCTTTCTTATTTCTTTTCTTTATTTGCAACATGAAAGTAAACAAAGCAAAACTCAAGCTAAACTTTATTATATAACTTGCACATGATAACAATGATAGATCACTAAGCAAACTCTCAAAGAAGAAAAGATCAAACTAAACTTTATTCATCTAAGCAAAAGACTGAACTAAAATAAGCAAAAAGATAGTGGGATGAAACGATACCGGGGCACCTCCCCCAAGCTTGGCGGAAGCCAAGGGGAGTGCCCATACCCAATACTCAGTTCTGCTTTGGTGGTGAAGAGATCTTGTCCTTAAGGGCAAAGAGATCCTGCAGCCGACGGATGACGCTCCAGAGATAGGCAATATGCTCTTGATGCTGAATATTTTCGTGAGTGAGATGCTTATTTTGTATGCGAACTATTTCAAAGACACGAAAAGCTTCAATCTCAGCAGGAGTAAGGTGAGTAAGATAGGGTTTAAGGATATCTTCCTCCTCCTCCTCGGCCAACAGGGCTTGTGTTGCCACCGGGGATGGATCTACGGTGATTTCCTTGCCCTTGTCTCCCTTGATAGCGTCTGTGGGCTTCTCCCTCTTCGTCTCGATCTTCATCAGCCAAGCATCTTCTTCCATGTGGTCGGAGGAGCAGGAAGACATGATGCCTAGCTCTGACCAGAAATAGCAAGAAACGAGAACAAAGGTTTTTCTCCGCGATACAGTGGTTAACAGGTTCGGGAAGTATATATAGATTTTTTATCTTGGAGGACAAGCATATGGAAGAAAAATTGAGTACGTGAGGTGTCCCAGGTGGGCCCAACCCACCTGGGCGTGCCAGGAAAGCATGGCGCGCCCTAGTGTCTTGTACCCACCAGGCGACGCTTCCTGGAAGTTTCTTTATTTCCAAAATTTTGAAATATTCCAAAACTGATAAAAAATATTTTTGCAGATTTTTCGGAGTTCGTTTACGTACCGTATCACGTACCTCCTTATTTTGACGATTCTAGAATGTTCCGGAAGGACTCTTTTATGTGTTCTTCCGTTGTCAAAGTTTGGATAATATTACTTTCAACATTAATAGGCGTACCTGAAATATAATGCATTACTCGTTGCCCCTTGACAACCTTCGGGTTAGTGCCTTCGAAATTATTTATTTTCATGGCTCCAGACCGGTAAACCTCCTTGATGACATAGGGGCCTTCCTATTTGGAGAGGAGTTTGCCTGCAAAGAATCTAAAACGAGAGTTGTACAAACGAACATATTCTCCGACTTTAAACTCACGTTTTTGAATTCTTTTGTCATGCCACCTTCTAACTTTTTCTTTGAATAACTTTTCATTTTCATAAGCTTGGGTTTTCCATTTGGCTAATGAGCTTATATCAAATAACCTCTTTTCACCAGCAAGTTTGAAATCATAGTTGATTTCTCTAACTGTCCAATATGCTATTTGTTCTAACTCAAGAGGCAAATGACAAGCTTTTCCATAAACCATTTTGTAAGGAGACATACCCATAGGATTTTTCTATGTTGTTCTATAAGCCCAAAGTGCATCATCTAATTTCTTAGACCAAGTTTTCATGGACCTATTAACAGTCTTTTGCAAAATTAATTTTATTTCTCTATTGCTTAGCTCAACTTGACCACTAGACTGAGGATGATAAGGTGATGCAATTCTATGGTTAACATAATACTTAGCAAGCATCTTACGGAAAGCACCATGAATAAAGTCTGAACCACCATCAGTCATTAAATATCCAGGGACTCCAAACCTTAGCAAAATAACTTCCTTAAGCATTTTAATAGAGGTGTTGTGATCGGCACTACTGGTTGGAATAACTTCTACCCATTTAGTAACATAATCAACAACAACCAAAATATGTGTATACCCATTAGAGGAAGGAAAAGCTCCCATGTAATCAAATCCCCAAACATCAAATGGTTCAACAGCAAGGGAATAGTTCATAGGCATTTCTTGACGCTTACCAATATTACCTATTCTTTGGCATTCATCATAAGATGAGACATACTTACGAGCATCCTTGAAGAGAGTAGGCCAATAAAATCCAGACTGCAATACCTTGTGGGCAGTTCTATCTCCAGCATGATGCCCTCCATAAGGTTCGGAGTGACATTTCCGTAGGATTTGTCCCAGCTACACAACGTCTAATAATACCATCTACTCCTTCTTTATAAAGATGTGGGTCATCCCAAAAGTAATATCTTAAATCATAGAAGAACTTTTTCTTTTGTTGGTAAGTAAAGCTAGGTGGCAAATATTTTGCAACAATGTAATTAGCATAGTCAGCATACCAATGAGTACTATTAGCAACATTTATTGCAGCTAACTGCTCATCAGGAAAACTATCATCAATAGGAAGTGGGTCATCAAGCACATTTTCAAGCCTAGACAAGTTATCAGCTACGGGGTGCTCAGCTCCTTTTCTATCAATAATATGCAAATCAAATTCTTGTAACAAGAGAACCCAACGAATAAGTCTAGGTTTAGCATCTTTCTTTTCCATAAGATAGTTAATAGCAGCATGGTCTGTGTGAACATTTACTTTGGAATCAACAATATAAGGTCTAAACTTATCACAAGCAAACACCACTGCTAAGAATTCTTTTTCAGTAGTAGCATAATTTGTTTGAGCATTGTCTAGAGTTTTACTAGAATAATGAATAACATTCAATTTCTTATAAACTTCTTGTCCTAGAACAGCACCCACATCATAATCACTAGCATCACACAAAATTTCAAAAGGCAAGTTCCAATCAGGTGGTTGGACAAGAGGTGCAGTAATTAAAGCTTTCTTGCGTGTTTCAAAGGCTTCTAAACAATCATCATCAAAAACAAAAGGAATATCCTTTGCAAAAGATTAGTGAGAGGCCTAGAAATTTTAGAGAAGTCTTTAATAAACCTCCTATAGAAACCAACATGGCCTAGGAAACTACGAATACCTTTGATGTCCTTGGGACATGGCATTTTCTCAGTAGCATCAATCTTAGCTTGGTCCACTTCAATACCTTTTTTAGAAATTTTATGACCCAAGACAATGCCTTCATTAACCATAAAGTGGCACTTCTCCCAATTCAAGACAAGATTTGTTTGTTCACATCTCTGCAAAACTCGATCAAGATTGCGTAAACAATCTAAAAGACTTCCCATAAACAGAGAAGTCATCCATGAAAACCTCAACAATCGTTTCACGAAAGTCAGAGAATATAGCCATCATGCATCTTTGAAAGGTAGCAGGTGCATTACATAAACCAAAAGGCATACGTCTATAAGCATAGGTTCCAAAAGGACAAGTAAAAGTAGTCTTTTCTTGATCAGGTTGAGAAACAGGTATTTGTGAAAAGCCAAAATATCCATCAAGGAAACTAAAGTGTGTGTGCTTAGATAATCTTTGAAGCATTTGATCAATAAAAGTCAAAGGGTAATGATCTTTCCTAGTAGCTTTATTTAATTTTATGAAATCAATTACCATTCTATAGCCTGTAACAATTCTTTGTGGAATAAGTTCATTCTTATCATTAGGAACAACAGTAATACCTCCTTTCTTAGGGACACAATGAATAGGGCTTACCCATCTACTATCAGCTATAGGATAGATTATACCTGCTTCCAGAAGTTTTAATATTTCTGTTCTTACCACTTCTTTCATCTTTGGATTTAACCGACGTTGGTGATCAACAACTGGTTTAGCATCAGGTTCCATATTAATTTTGTGCTGACATAGAGTGGGACTAATGCCCTTTAAATCATCAAGAGTATATCCAATAGCAGCTCAATGCTTCCTTAGAACTTTCAATAATCTTTCTTCTTCATGTTCTGAAAGGTTAGCACTAATAATAACAGGATATATTTTATTTTCATCTAGAAAAGCATATTTCAAAGTGTCTGGCAATTGTTTTAATTCAAACACAGGATCACCTTTATGTGGAGGAGGACCTCCTAGAGTTTCAATAGGCAAATTGTGTTTAAGTAGAGGACGTTGTTCAAGGAAAATATTATCTATTTCATTTCTTTCATGCATATGTAAATCATTTTCATGGTCTAGCAAGTATTGCTCTAAAGGATCAGTAGGTGGCATAGCAATAGAAGCAAGACCAATTAATTCATCCTTACCAGGCAATTCTTTTTCAAGATGATTTCTACTAAACTTGGAAAAATTAAACTCATGAGACTCATCACCAAAGCTAACACCCACAGTTTGTTTTTGGCAATCTATTTTAGCATTAACTGTGTTCAAGAAAGGTCTACCAAAAATAATGGGACATAAGTCATCTTGTGGGGAACCAAGAACAAGAAAATCAGTAGGGTATTTTACTTTCCCACACAAGACTTCAACATCTCTAATAATCCCACAAGGTGATATGGTGTCTCTATTTGCAAGTTTAATAGTGACATCTATGTCTTCTACTCTGTAGGTGCTATGTCTTCCCTAATTTCTTGATATAACTTGTAAGTAATAGCATTCACACTAGCACCCATGTCACATAAACCATGATAACAGTGATCTCCTATTTTAACTGAAATGACAGGCAGGCCAACAACTGGTCTATTTTTTATCCCTTTTATCGGGTTTAGCAATTCTAGCAGCTTCTGCACAGAAGTAGATAACATGCCCATCCACATCTTCTTCTAAGAGATCTTTAACCATAGCAATATTAGGTTCAACTCTAATTTTTTCATCAGTTTTAGGTGTTCTAACAGAGCTTTTGTTAACCACAGTTGAAACTTTAGCATGTTCCTTTATCCTAATAGGAAAAAGGAGGTTTCTCAATATAAGGAGTAGGAACAACTGGATCAACATTATAGAGTATAGTATCTTCTTTAACTGGTACCAGTTCTTTAATTTCTTCTTTAATAGGTGGGTGATACTTAAGCCACTTCTCTGTAGGGAGTTCAACATGAGTAGCAAATGATTCACAAAAGGAGGCTACTATCTCGGAGTCAAGTCCATATTTAGTGCTAAACTTTTGAAAGGCATCGGTATCAATAAAAGATTTACCACAATCATACTTAAGCTTTATACCTGACTCTTTACCTTCTCGAGTTCCCAATCTTCAGAGTTGTGTTTAATTCTTTCCAGAAGATCCCACCAGAATTCAATAGTTTTCTTCATAAAAGAACCAGCACAAGAAGTATCCAGCATGGTTTGATCATTACGAGAAAGCCGAGCATAATTTTTTTTAATAATAATTTATCTTGAGAGCTCATGATTGGGGCATGAATATAACATTGAATTAAGCCTCCCCCAAGCTAGAGCGATACTTTCTCCTTCACGAGGCCAAAAATTATATATATAATTCCGATCACGATGAACTAGATGCATAGGATATTTTTTTTGGTGAAACTCCAATTTTAAACGATTCCAATTCCATGATCCAATATCATCGCATAGCCTATACCATGCCAATGTTTTTCCCTTAAAATATAAAGGGAAAACCTTTTTCATAACTTCATCCCTGGGTAAACCTGCAAGCTTAGACAATCCACAAATTTGTTCTACATGTATCAAGTGCATATCAGGATGTTCGGTTCCATCTCCTGCATAAGGATTAGCTATCAGTTGTTCTATCATACCCGAAGGAATTTCATATTCAATATTATCAGTAGGTACAGTAGGTTGATGGGTAGCTAATTGTGGTTTCGGACGGGGTGAAGATACCCTGAACAAACCCCTCAAAGGATTGTTTTCCATAGTAACAAGTGACAATAAATTTCAGCACACTATATAAATGTTTCCTTACCGAATTCCGCTTACCAAAGGCGCTTCACTCCCCGGCAACAACGCCAGAAAATAGCCTTGATGACCCACAAGTATAGGGGATCAATTGTAGCTCTTTTTGATAAGTAGGAGTGTCGAACCCAATGAGGAGCAGAAGGAAATGACAAGTAGTTTTCAGTAAGGTAGTGTCTACAAGTGCTGAAATTGTAAGTAGCGAGTAGTTTGATAGGAAGGTAATTTGTACCAAGCAAGTAATGATAATTGCAACAAGTATACAGCAAGGTATCCCAATCCTTTTGAGGCAAAGGACAGGCCAAAACGGTCTCTTATGATAAGAAAATCGTTCTTGAGGGTACACAGGAATTTCATCTAGTCACTTTCATCATGTTGGTTTGATTTGTGTTCGCTACTTTGATAATTTGATATGTGGGTGGACCGGTGCTTAGGTGCTGTTCTTACTTGAACAAACCTCCTACTTATGATTAAACCTCCCGCGAGCATCCGCAACTACGAGAAAAGTATTAAGAATAAATTCTAACCATAGCATTAAACTCTAGGATCCAATCGGTCCCTTACGGAGTAGTGCATAAACTGGGGTTTAAGTTTTTGTCACTCTCGCAACCCACCATCTATTTACTACTCCACAATGCATTCACTTAGGCCCAAATATGGTGAAGTGTCATGTAGTCGACGTTCACATGACAACACTAAGGGAACCACAACATACATACCATCAAAATATTGAACACATATCAAATTCACATGATTACTTGCAACATGATTTATCCCGTGACCTCAAGAACAAAAGTAACTACTCACAAATAATCAACATGCTCATGATCAGAGGGGTATTAATACGCATAACGGATCTGAACATATAATCTTCCACCAAATAAACCATATAGTAATCAACTAGAAGATGTAATCAACACTACTAGTCACCCCCTAGCAACAATCTATAGTTCCGGTAACAAGATTGAATACAAGAGATGAACTAGGGTTTGAGATGAGATGGTGCTGGTGAAGATGTTGACGGAGATTGCCTTCCCCAAGATGGGAGAGTTGTTGGTGATGATGATGACGATGATTTCCCCCTTCTGGAGGGAAGTTTCCCCGACAGAATCGCTCCGCCGGAAGGCAAAAGTGCTCCTGCCAAAGTTCCACCTCAAGACGGCGGCGCTTCATCCCGCAAGCCTCCTCTTTATTTTTTCTAGGTCAAAATGACTTATATACCAAAAGATGGGCACCAGAGGTGGGCCGAGGTGTTGGGTAACGTAGTATTTCAAAAAAATTGCCTACGATCACGCAAGATCTATCTAGGAGAAGCATAGCAATGAGCGGGGAGAGCGTTTCCCCGTACCCTCGTAGACCGAAAGCAGAAGCGTTTAGTAACTGGTTGATGTAGTCGAACGTCTTCGCGATCCAACCGATCCAAGTACCGAACGCACGGCACCTTCGTGATCTGCACACGTTTAGCTCGGTGACGTCCCTCGAACTCTTGATCCAGTTGAGGCCGAGGGAGAGTTTCTTCACCACGACGGCGTGGTGACGGTGATGATGAAGTTACCGGCGCAGGGCTTCGCCTAAGCACTACAACGATATGACCGAGATGTGTTTCTGTGGAGGGGGCACCGCACACGACTAAAAGATCAACTTGTGTGTCCTAGGGTGCCCCCTTCCCCACGTATATAAAGGAGGGAGGGAGGAGGAGGCCGACCAAGGGTGGCGCGCCCAAGTGGGGGGGAATCCTACTCCAAGTAGGAATCGCCCCCCCCCCCTTTCCTATTCCTACAAGGAGAAGGGGGAAATAGGAGGAGGAGAGAAAGGAAAGGCGGGCCGCCCCAACCCCTAGTCCAATTCGGTTTGGGCTTGGGGCGCGCGCCTCTACATGGCTGCTGCCTCCTCTCTTCTACTAGGGCCCATGAAGGCCCATTAACCCCCCGGGGGGTTCCGGCAACCCCCCGGTACTCCAGAAAATACCCGATACACTTCGGAACTATTTCGGTGTCCGAATATAGCCTTCCAATATATCAATCTTTATGTCTCGACCATTTTGAGACTCCTAGTCATGTCTGTGATCTCATCCGGGACTCCGAACAACCTTCGGTACATCAAAACACATAAACTCATAATACGAATCGTCATCGAACGTTAAGCTTGCGGACCCTACAGGTTTGAGAACTATGTAGACATGACCGAGACACATCTCCGGTCAATAACCAATAGCGGAACCTGGATGCTCATATTGGCTCCAACATATTCTTCGAAGATCTTTATCGGTCAAACATCATAACAACATATGTTTTTCCCTTTGTCATAAGTATGTTACTTGACCGAGATTCGATCATCGGTATCATGATACCTAGTTCAATATCGTTACCGGCAAGTCTCTTTACTCATTCCGTAATGCATCATCCCGCAACTAACTCATTATTCACATTGCTTGCAAGGCTTATAGTGATGTGCATTACCGAGAGGGCACAGAGATACCTCTCCGATACTCAGAGTGACAAATCCTAATCTCGATCTATGCCAACTCAACAAACACCATCGGAGACACCTGTAGAGCATCTTTATAATCACCCAGTTATGTTGTGACGTTTGATAGCACACAAGGTGTTCCTCCGGTATTCGGGAGTCTCACAATCTCATAGTCAGAGGAACATGTATAAGCCATGATGAAAGCAATAGCAATAAACCTAAACGATCATTATGCTAAGCTAACGGATGGGTCTTGTCCATCACATCATTCTCTAATGATGTGATCCCATTTATGGTCAGGAAACAAAACCACCTTTGATTAATGAGCTAGTCAAGTAGAGGCATACTAGGGAGTAGGGACACTTTGTTTTGTTGTATTCACGCATCTAGTAAGTTTCCGGTTAATACAATTCTAGCTTGAATAATAAACATTTATCATGATATAAGGAAATATAAACAACAACTTTATTATTGCCTCTAGGGCATAATTCCTTCAGTCTCCCACTTGCACTAGAGTCAAAAATCTAGTTCACATCACCATGTGATTTAACACCAATAGGTCACATCACTATGTGATTAGTTCACATCACCATGTGACTAATACCCAAAGGGTTTTACTAGAGTCAATAATCTAGTCCACATCGCTATGTGATTAACACCCAAAGAGTACTATGCTGTGCTCATTTTTTTGCTTGTGAGAGAAGCTTAGTCAATGGGTCTGTCACATTCAGATCCGTATGTATTTTGCAAATTTTCTACGTCTACAATGCTCTGCATGGAGCTACTCTAGCTAATTGCTCCCACTTTCAATATATATCCAGATTGAGACTCAGAGTCATCCGGATCGGTATAGAAGCTTGCATCGGCGTAACTCTTTACGACGAACTCTTTTTCACCTCCATAACCGAGAAATATCTCCTTAGTCTTCTAAGGATAATTTTGACCGCTGTCAAGTGATCCACTCCTGGATCAATATCATACCCCCTTGCCAAACTCATGGCAAGGTACACAATAGGTTTGGTACACAACATAGCATACTTTATAGAACCTATGGTTGAGGCATAGGGAATGACTTTCTTTCTCTTTCTATTTTCTGGCGTGGTCGTGTTTTGAGTCTTACTCAACTTTACACCTTGCAATAATGGCAAGAATTCCTTCTTTGACTGTGTCGGATTTCGGGTTCCGGCAGACCCTTGAGGTTCGAACACTGGGGTGCGCGCGGAGATCTTTCCCCTACCAGCTCACGCGTTAATGGTTTGCAAGGGATCTAAACTAGGAACAATGAACAGCACAAGAGACACAAGGTTTATACTGGTTCGGGCCACCGTTGTGGTGTAATACCCTACTCTAGTGTGTGGTGTGGTGGATTGCCTCAGGGGCTGATGAAGAACAGTACAAGGGAAGAACAGCATCGCGAGGGGCTGTTCTTGAGCTGGTGCGACGGACTGCTTGGGTGAGTCCAGCCGCTTCTCTCTTTCTCTCTCGTAGGTTCGACCTGTGTCTTGTCGATCGATCCCCCTACCTCTGTGGTGGCTGGTCCTATTTATAGAGGGAGGCCCTGGGCCTCTTCCCCAAATAATGAGCGGGAAGGGCGCCAACAATTGGCCATTTTGAAGGGGAACATCTAGTACACTTATCCTGACTAAAGTTGGTCTTCGGCTGCCAAAGGCTCTGACGGTGACGCCGTCCTGGGCTCCACGATGACCTCCTTCCTGCCGCTCTGCTGGTCTTGGTCTTGTTGCACCAAAGCGGTAACCTTTGCCTGATGCCTTGGCCTGTGCTTGCCTCCTTTGCACCAAAGGGGAAACGAGGACACTGCGCGGGCTGGCGACCGCCTGGTCTCGATCGTCATGGCTTGCATCACGGGGCACCCTCGTGAGGTACCCTGACTTGATCTCTCTGCCTCCTCGTGAGCCTGCCTGACGAGGCTGCTTCTGAGGAAGGTTCCTGTCGTCCGCCCATGATCTCTTGGCCCTCGCGAGGTCTTGAGCTTGAGCTGATGAAGCTGGGCCGCACTGGGCCCCCACTTGAGCCACGCTGCAGGCCGCAGGCATGCAAGTCTGGGGACCCCCGTTCCCAGAACGCCGACAGACTGTTCCATTTTGAACTACTTCAAAAATCTTGTCAAGGTATGTACTCATTGAAAAATCTTATCAAGTGTCTTGATCTATATCTGTATATCTTGATACCCAATATGTAAGCAGCTTCACCGAGGTATTTCTTTGAAAAACTCCTTTCAAACACTCCTTTATGCTTTCCAGAAAATTCTACATCATTTCTGATCAACAATATATCATTCACATATACTTATCAGAAAGGTTGTAGTGCTCCCACTCACTTTCTTGTAAATACAGGCTTCACCGCAAGTCTGTATAAAACTATATGCTTTGATCAACTTATCAAAGCGTATATTCCAACTCCGAGATGCTTGCACCAGTCCATAGATGGATCGCTGGAGCTTGCACATCATATAAACTCTTCTTTAATAAATCCATTAAGGAATGCAGTTTTGATATCCATTTGTCAGATTTCACAAAATGTGGCAATTGCTAACATGATTCGGACATACTTTAAGCATCGATACGAGTGAGAAAATCTCATCGTAGTCAACATATTGAACTTGTCAAAAACCCTTTGCGACAAGTCGAGCTTTGTAGATAGTAACACTATTATCAGCATCCGTCTTCCTCTTGAAGATCCATTTATTCTCAATGGCTTGCCGATCATCGGGCAAGTCCACCAAAGTCCACACTTTGTTCTCATACATGGATTCTATCTCAGATTTCATGGCCTCAAGCCACCTGTCGGAATCTGGGCTCATCATCTCTTCCTCATAGTTTGTAGGTTCATCATGGTCTAGTAACATGACTTCCAGAAACGGATTACCGTACCACTCTGGTGTGGATCATACTCTTGTTGACCTACGAGGTTCGGTAGTAACTTGATGTGAAGTTTCATGATCATCATCATTAATCTTCCTCACTAATTGGTGTAGGCATCACCGGAACTGATTTCAGTGATGAGCTAATTTCCAATTTGAGAGAAGGTATTTTTGCCTCATCAAGTTCTACTTTCCTCCCACTCACTCCTTTCAAGAGAAACTCCTTCTCTAGAAAGAATCCACTCTTAGCAACAAAGATCTTGCCTTCGGATCTGTGATAGAAGGTGTACCCAACAGTCTCTTTTGGGTATCCTATGAAGACGCATTTATCCGATTTGGGTTTGAGCTTATCAGGATGAAACTTTTTCACATAAGCATCGCAACCCCAAACTTTAAGAAACGACAACTTAGGTTTCTTGCTAAACCACAATTCTTACGGTGTCGTCTCAACGGATTTTTAGACGGTGCCCTATTTAACGTGAATGCATCTGTCTCTAATGCATAACCGCAGAACGATAGTGGTAAATCAGTAAGAGACATCATAGATCGCACCATATCTAATAAAGTACGGTTAAGACGTTCGGACACACCATTAAGCTGTGGTGTTCCAGGTAGCATGAGTTGCGAAACTATTCCACATTGTTTCAAATGAAGGCCAAACTCGTAAGTCAAATATTTGCCTCCGCGATCAGATCGTAGAAACTTCATTTTCTTGTTAAAATGATTCTCAACTTCACTCTGAAATTCTTTGAACTTTTCAAATGTTTTAGACTTGTGTTTCATTAAGTAGATATACCCATATCTGCTCAAATCATCTGTGAAGGTCAGAAAATAACAATACCTGCCGCGAGCCTCAACACTTATCGGACCGCATACATCGGTATGTATTATTTCCAATAAGTCAGTGGCTCGTTCCATTGTTCCGGAGAACGGAGTCTTAGTCATCTTGCCCACGAGGCATGGTTCGCAAGCATCAAATGATTCATAATCAAGTGATTCCAAAAGTCCATCCGCATGGAGTTTCTACATGCGCTTTACACCAATATGACCTAAACGGCAGTGCCACTAGTATGTTGCACTATCATTATCAACTTTGCATCTTTTGGCAATCAATATCATGAATATGTGTATCACTACGATCGAGATTCAATAAACCATTCACCCTGGGTGTATGACCACAGAAAGTTTTATTCATGCAAACAGAATAACAATTATTCTTTGACTTAAATGAATAACCGTATTGCAATAAACATGATCCAATCATATTATGCTCAACGCAAAAACCAAATAACATTTATTTTAGGTTCAACACTAATCCCGAAGGTAAAGAGAGTGTGCGATGGTGATCTTATCTTGGAAACATTTCCAACACACATCGTCACCTCGCCCTCAACTAGTCTTTGTTCATTTTGTAACTCCTGTTTCATGTTACTAATCATAGCAACTGAACCAGTATCAAATACCCAGGGGCTACTATGGACACTAGTAAAGTACACATCAATAACATGTATATCATATATACTTTTGTTCACTTTGCCATCCTTCTTATCCGCCAAGTATTTGGGGCAGTTCCGCTTCTAGTGACCATTTCCTTTGCAGTAGAAGCACTCAGTTTCAGGCTTGGGTCTAGCTTTGAGCTTCTTCATGGGAGTGGCAACTTGCTTGCCATTCTTCTTGAAGTGACCTTTCTTTCCCTTGCCCTTTTACTTGAAACTAGTGGCCTTGTCAACCATCAACACTTTATGCTTTTCTTGATTTCTACCTTCACCGATTTCATCATCGCAAAGAGCTCGGGGAATCGTTTTCGTCATCCCTTGCATATTATAGTTCATCACGAAGTTCCAGTAACTTGGTGATAGTGACTAGAGAAATTTTCAATCACTATCTTATGAAGATTAACTCCCACTTGATTCAAGCGATTGTAGCACTCAGACATTCTAAGCACATGCTCACTGGTTGAGCTATTCTCCTCCATCTTGTAGGCAAAAATACTTGTCAGAGGTCTCATACCTCTCGACTCGGGCCTGAGTCTGAAATACCAATTTCAACTTTTGGAACATCTCATATGCTCCATGGCATTTCAAAACATTTTTGAATTCCCGATTCTAAGCCGTGAAGCATGGCGCACTAAACTATCAAGTACTCATCATACCTAGCTTGTCAAACGTTCTTAACGTTTGCATTTGCTCCTGCAATAGTTCTGTCACCTAGCGGTGCATCAAGGACATAATTCTTCCATGCAGCAATGAGGTTAATCCTCAGATCACGGACCTAGTCCGCATCATTGCTACTATCAACTTCCGACTTAGTTTTCTCTAGGAATATATCATAAATAAAACGGGGAAGCTATACGCGAGCAATTGATCTACAACATAGATATGCAAATACTACCAGGACTAAGTTATGATAAATTTAAGTTCAATTAATCATATTCCTTAAGAGCTCCCACTTAGAGAGACATCCCTCTAGTCATCTAAATGATCACGTGATCCATATCAACTAAACCATGTCCGATCATCACGTGAGATGGAGTAGCTTTCAATGGTGAACATCACTATGTTGATCATATCTACTATATGATTCACGTTCGACCTTTCAGTCTTAGTGTTCCGAGGCCATGTCTGCATATGCTAGGCTCGTCAAGTTTATACCGAGTATTCTGCATGTGCAAAACTATCTTGCACACGTTGTATGTGAACGTAGAGCTTATCACACCCAATCATCATGTGGTGTCTCAGCACGAAGAACTATCGCAACGGCGCATACTCAGGAAGAACACTTATACCTTGAAATTTTAGTAAGGGATCATCTCATAATGCTACCGTCGTACTAAGCAAAATAAGATGCATAAAAGATAAACATCACATGCAATCAAAATATGTGACATGATACGGCCATTCATCTTGTGCCTTTGATCTCCATCTCCAAAGTACCGTCATGATCTCCATCGTCAACGGCATGACACCATTATCTCCATCATCTTGATCTTTATCAACGTGTCGTCACATGGTCGTCTCACCAACTATTGCTTTTGCAACTATTGCTATCACATAGCGATAAAGTAAAGCAATTATATGGCGCTTGCATCTTATGCAATAAAGAGACAACCATAAGGCTCCTGCCAGTTGCCGATAACTTTAACAAAACATGATCATCTCATACAAAAATTTATATCTCATCACGTCTTGACCATATCACATCACAACATGCCCTGCAAAAACAAGGTAGACGTCCTCTACTTTGTTGTTGCAAGTTTTACGTGGCTACTATGGGCTTCTAGCAAGAACCGTCTTACCTACGCATCAAAACCACAATGATTTTTCGTCAAGTGTGTTGTTTTAACCTTCAACAAGGACCAGGCGTAGTCAAACTCGATTCAACTAAAGTTGGAGAAACAAACACCCGCCAACCACCTGTGTGCAAAGCACGTCGGTAGAACCAGTCTCATGAGCGTGGTCATGTAATGTCGGTCCGGGCCGCTTCATCCAACAATACCGCCGAATCATAGTAAGACGTTGCTGGTAAGCAGTATGACTATTATCGCCCACAACTCTTTGTGTTCTACTCGTGCATATAACATCTACGCATAGACCTGGCTGGATGCCACTGTTGGGTTACGTAGTATTTCAAAAAAATTGCCTACGATCATGCAAGATCCATCTAGAAGAAGCATAGCAACAAGCGGAGAGAGTGTGTACATGTACCCTCGTAGACCGAAAGCGGAAGCGTTTAGTAACACGGTTGATGTAGTCGAACGTCTTCGCGATCTAACCGATCCAAGTATTGAACGCACGGCACCTCCGCGATCTGCACACGTTCAGCTCGGTGACATCCCTCGAACTCTTGATCCAGAGGCCGAGGGAGAGTTTCGTCAGCACGACGGTGTGGTGACGGTGATGATGAAGTTACCAGCGCAGGGCTTCGCCTAAGCACTACGACGATATGACCGAGGTGTCTTTCTGTGGAGGGAGCACCGCACACGGCTAAAAGATCAACTTGTGTGTCCTAGGGTGCCCCCTTCCCTACGTATATAAAGGAGGGATGGAGGAGGAGGCCGGCTGAGGGTGGCGCGCCCAAGGGGGGAGTCCTACTCCAAGTAGGAATCACCCCGCTTTCCTATTCCTACAAGGAGAAGGGGGAAAGCGGGGGAGGAGAGAAAGAAAGGGGGGCCGCTCCCAACCCCTAGTCCAATTCGGTATAGGCTGGGGGGGCGCCTCCACATGGCTGCTACCTCCTCTCTTCCACTAGGGCCCATGAAGGCCCATTAACCCCCAGGGGGTTTAGGTAACCCCGAGTACTCCGGAAAATACCCGATACAATTCGGAATCATTCCGGGGTCCGAATATAACCTTCCAATATATCAATCTTTATGTCTCGACCATTTTGAGATTCCTCGTCATGTCCGTGATCTCATCCGGGACTCCAAACAACCATCGGTACATCAAAACACATAAACTCATAATACGAATCATCATCGAAATTTAAGCGTGCGGACCCTACGGGTTTGAGAACAATGTATACATGACCGAGACACATCCCCGGTCAATAACCAATAGCGGAACATGGATGCTCATATTGGCTCCTACATATTCTTCGAAGATCTTTATCGGTCAAACCGCATAACAACATACGTTGTTCCCTTTGTCATCGGTATGTTACTTGCCCGTGATTCGATCGTCGGTATCAGCATACCTAGTTCAATCTCGTTACCGGCAAGTCTCTTTACTCGTTCAGTAATGCATCATCCTGCAACTAACTCATTAGTCACATTTCTTGCAAGGCTTATAGTGATGTGCATTACCGAGAGGGCACACAGATACCTCTCCGATACTCAGAGTGACAAATCCTAATCTCGATCTATGCCAACTCAACAAACACCATCGGAGACACCTGTAGAGCATCTTTATAATCACCCAGTTACGTTGTGACGTTGGATAGAACACAAGGTGTTTCTCCGGTATTCGGGAGTTGCATAATCTCATAGTCAAAGGAAAATGTATAAGTCATGATGAAAGCAATAGCAATAAACCTAAACGATCGTTATGCTAAGATAACAGATGGGTCTTGTCCATCACATCATTCTCTAATGATGTGATCCCGTTTATCAAATGACAACACATGTCTATGGTCAGGAAACATAACCACCTTTGATTAACGAGCTAGTCAAGTAGAGGCATACTAGGGACACTCTATTTTGTCTATGTATTCACACGTGTACTAAGTTTCCGGTTAATACAATTCTAGAATGATTAATAAACATTTATCATGATATAAGGAAATATAAATAACAACTTTATTATTGCCTCTAGGGCATATTTCCTTCACAAGGAGGCCACAACCCACCAGGGCACGCCAGGGGGGGCTGGCGCCCCCAGGTGGGTTGTGCCCACCTGGTGGCCCCCCTCTGGTACTTATTGGCTCCAATATTTATTATATATTCTATAAAAAATCTCCGTGAAGTTTCAGCTTATTTGGAGTTGTGCAGAATAGGTAGCCTGACGTAGCTTTTTCAGGTCCAGATTTCCAGCTGCCGGAATTCACCCTCTTGGTGTGTTTCTTGCAAATTATGAGAGAAAAGGCATTAGAATTACTCCAAAAAGCATTATTGTGGATAAAAGCATTATAAATAACAGTAAGAAAACATGATGCAAAATGGACATATCAGCCATGGACGGTGTTTGAATTGCTAGACCTTTTATCTGCAGTGAACATGCAACTATATGTGTGTCATAAAAGAATTGGAATTATTCAGGGTTCGTTTGGACATTTTTATGAATTAAGTGAGTTTTCAATGCATGTATGTGCATAATTCAAATTTGAACTACATGCACATGCTCCTGTGCATATAAATTGGTTGAAAAATCAAATCTTTGTCCTTAGGTGCATGCTTAGGTCTCATGCAAGAAATGAGAATGAATGTCAAACACCCTGCTACGTCTTGAGCTTGCGTTGGTTTTCCCCGAAGAGGAGAGGATGATGCAGCAGAGTAGCGTAAGTATTTCCCTCAGTTTTTGAGAACCAAGGTATCAATCCAGTAGGAGGCCACGCGCAAGTCCCTCGTACCTACACAAAACAAATAGCTCAACGCAACCAACACGATTAGGGGTTGTCAATCCCTTCACGTTGACTTACGAAAGTGAGATCTGATAGAGATGATAAATAATATTTTTGGTATTTTTGGTATAAAGATGCAAAGTAAAATAAAAGGCAAAGTAAAAATCAAAGCAATAATAAAGCGTAGGAAGATTAATATGATGAGAATAGACCCGGGGGCCATAGATTTCACTAGTGGCTTCTCTCAAGAGCATAAGTATTTTACGCTAGGTGAGCAATTCTGTTGAGCAATTGATGAATTGAGCATAGTTATGAGAGTATGTAGGTATGATCATGTATATAGGCATCACGTCCGAGACAAGTAGACCGACTCCTGCATCTACTACTATTACTCCACTCATCGACCGCTATCCAACATGAATCTAGAGTATTAAGTTAATGAAAGCAGAGTAACGCCTTAAGCAAGATGACATGATGTAGAGGATAAATTCATGCAATATGATAAAACCTCATCTTGTTATCCTCGATGGCAACAATACAATCGTGCCTTGCAGCCCCTCATCCTTTGGGAAAGGACACCGCAAGATTGAACCCAAAGCTAAGCACTTCTCCCATTGCAAGAACTACCAATCTAGTTGGCCAAACCAAGCGGATAATTGAAGAGACTTGCAAAGATAACCAATCATACATAAAAGAATTCAGAGAAGATTCAAATATTGCTCATAGATAATCTTGATCATAAACCCACAATTCATCGATCTCAACAAACACACCGCAAAAAGAAGATTACATCGAATAGATCTCCACGAGAGAGGGGAGAACATTGTATTGAGATCCAAAAAGGGAGAAGAAGCCATCTAGCTACTAACTATGGACCCGAAGGTCTGAAGTAAACAACTCACACTTCATCGGAGAGGCTTTGATGATGATGTAGAAGCCCTCCGTGGTGGATGCCCCTTTCGGCGGATCTCTGGAACAGGCCCCAAGATGGGATCTCGTGGATACAGAAAGTTGCGGCGGTGGAATTAGGTTTTTGGCTCCGTATCTGATCTGTTGGGGGTACGTAGGTATATATAGGAGGAAGGAGTATGTTGGTGGAGCTTCGGGGGCCCACGAGGCAGGGGGCGCACCCTAGGGGGGCGCCCTCCACCCTCGTGGCCGCCTCCCTCCTTTCTTCACCGAGGGTCCAAGTCTCCTGGATCATATCTGATTAGAAAATCACGTTCCCGAAGGTTTCATTGCGTTTGGACTCCGTTTGATATTCCTTTTCTTCGAAACACTGAAATAGGCAAAAAAAACAGCAAATCTGGGCTGGGCCTCCGGTTAATAGGTTAGTCCCAAAAGTAATATAAAAGTGGAAAACAAAGCCCAATATGGTCCAAAACAGTAGATAATATAGCATGGAGCAATCAAAAATTATAGATACGTTGGAAACGTATCAGGCATCCCCAAGCTTAATTCCCACTTGTCCTCGAGTAGGTAAATGATAAAAAGAGAATTTTTGATGCGGAGTGCTACTTGGCATAATTTCAATGTAACTCTTCTTAATTGTGGTATGAATATTCAGATTCGAAAGATTCAAGACAAAGATTTAATATTTGCATACAAATAATAATACTTCAAGCATACTAACAAAGCAATTATGTCTTCTCAAAATAATATGGCCAAAGGAAGTTATCCCTACAAAATCATATAGTCTGGCTATGCTCTATCTTCACCACACAAAGTATTTAAATCATGCACAACCCCGATGACAAGCCAAGCAATTGTTTCATACTTTTGACATTCTCAAAACTTTTTCAATCTTCACGCAATACATGAGCGTGAGGCATGGATATAGCACTATATGTGGAATAGAATGGTGGTTGTGGAGAAGACAAAAAGGGAGAAGATAGTCTCACATCAACTAGGCGTATCAACGGGCTATGGAGATGCCCATCAATAGATATCAATGTGAGTGAGTAGGGATTGCCATGCAACGGATGCACTAGAGCTATAAGTATATGAAAGCTCAACAAAAGAAACTAAGTGGGTGTGCATCCAACTCGCTTGCTCACGAAGACCTAGGGCAATTTGAGGAAGCCCATCATTGGAATATACAAGCCAAGTTCTATAATGAAAAATTCCCACTAGTATATGAAAGTGACGAAACGAGAGACTCTCAATTATGAAAATCATGGTGCTACTTTGAAGCACAAGTGTGGTAAAAGGATAGTAACATTGTCCCTTCTCTCTTTTTCTCTCATTTTTTTATTTTGGGCCTTTTCTCTTTTTTATGGCCTCTTTTCTTTTCTCTTTTTTTTTATTTTTCATCCGGAGTCTCATCCCGACTTATGGGGGAATCATAGTCTCCATCGTCCTTTCCTCACTTGGGACAATGCTCTAAAAATGATTATCATCACACTTTTATTCACTTACAACTCAACAGTTACTTAGAACAAAATATGACTCTATGTGTATGCCTCCGGCGGTGTACCGGGATATGCAATGATTCATGAGTGACATGTATGAAATAATTATGAACGGTGGCTTTGCCACAAATACGATGTCAACTACATGATCATGCTAAGCAATATGACAATGATGGAGCGTGTCATAATAAACGGAACGGTGGAAAGTTGCATGGCAATATATCTCGGAATGGCTATGGAAATGTCATGATAGGGAGGTATGGTGGCTGTTTTGAGGAAGGTTTATGGTGGGTGTATGATACCGGCGAAAAGTGCGCGGTATTAGAGAGGCTAGCAATGGTGGAAGGGCGAGAAAAGTGCGTATAATCCATGAACTCAACATTAGTCACAAAGAACTCATATACTTATTGCAAAAATCTACAAGTTATCAAAGCAAATTATTACGCGCATGCTCCTAGGGGGATAGATTGGTAGGAAAAGACCATCGCTCGTCCCCGACCGCCACTCATAAGGAAGACAATCAATAAATAAATCATGCTCCGACTTCATCACATAACGGTTCACCATACGTGCATGCTACGGGAATCACAAAATTTAACACAAGTATTTCGCAAATTCACAACTACTCAACTAGCATGACTCTAATATTACTACCTCCATATCTCAAAACAATTATCAAGCATCAAACTTTTTTTAGTATTCAACGCACTCAAAAGAAAGTTCTACAAATCTTGAATACCAAACATATTATTATTATTAAGAAAATTACCATGCTATTTAAGACTCTCAAAATAATCTAAGTGAAGCATGAGAGATCAAAGGTTTCTATAAAACAAATCCACCACCGTGCTCTAAAAGATATAAGTGAAGCACTAGAGCAAATCTATATAGCTCAAAAGATATAAGTGAAGCACATAGAGTATTCTATCAAATTCCAAATCATGTGTGGCTCTCTCAAAAGGCGTGTACAGCAAGGATGATTGTGGTAAACTAACAAGCAAAGACGCAAATATTACAAGACACTCCAAGCAAAACACATATCATGTAGTGAACAAAAATGTAGCTCCAAGTAAAGTTACCGATGGAAGTGGACGAAAGAGGGGATGCCTTCCGGGGCATCCCCAAGCTTTGACTTTTTGGTGTCCTTATATTATCTTGGGGGTGCCATGGGCATCCCCAAGCTTAGGCTCTTGCCACTCCTTGTTCCATAATCCATCAAAAGATTTCACCCAAAACTTGAAAACTTCACAACACAAAACTCAACAGAAATCTCGTGAGCTCCGTTAGCGAAAGAAAACAAAAGACCACTTCAAGGTACTGTAATGAACTCATTATTTATTTATATTGGTATTAAACCTATTTTATTCCAACTTCTCTATGGATTATAAACTATTTCACTAGCCATAGATTCATCAAAATAAGCAAACAACACACAAAAAACAGAATCTGTCAAAAACAGAACAGTCTGTAGTAATCTGTAACTAACGCAAACTTCTGGAACTCCAAAATTTCAGCCAAAATAGGAAGACCTAGGCAATTTGTTTATTGATCGGCAGCAATTGTAATCACTATTTTTCACGTTCTGGTAATTTTTAACAATTGTTTTCGTGAACCGAAAGTTTCTTGAAATTACAGCAAGATCAAATAATATCATCCAAGAAGATCCTATAGGTTTAACTTGGCACAAACACTAATTAAAACATAAAACCATATCTAAGCAGAAGGTATATGGATTATTTATTACTAAGCAACAAGGAAAAATATTGGGTTGTCTCCCAACAAGCATTTTTCTTTAAAGCCTTTTAACTAGGCAATGATAATTTTAATGATGCTCACGTGAAAGACAAGAATTGAAGCGCAAAAAGAGCATCATAAAACACGTGACAAACACATCTAAGTCTAACATACTTCCTATGCATAGGCATTTTATAAGCAAACAAATTATCATAGCAAGCAAAAATTAGCATATGCAAGGAAGAACAAAGAGAATATAGCAATCTCAACATGACGAGAGGTAATTTAGTAAGATAAAAAATTCTACAACCATATTTTCCTCTCTCATAATAATTACATGTAGGATCATAGGCAAATTCAACAAAGTAGCTATCACAAAAAATATTCTTAACACGATCCACATGTATGCAAAGTTGACACTCTTCCAAAATAGTGGGATTGGCATTAACTAAAGTCATGACCTCTCCAAACCCACTTTTATCAAAAATTTAATAAGATTGAATATTCTCCAAATATGTGGGATCTAAAGTTGACACTCTTCCAAACCCACTTTCAATATTATTGCAAACAATATTATCAATCTCATATTCCTCATGGGGATTAAGTAAATTTTCAAGATCATAAGAAGAATCACCCCAATCATGATCATTGCAACAAGTAGTAGACATAGCAATACTAGCATCCCCAAGCTTAGGGTTTTGCATATTATTAGCACAATTGACATCAAGAGAATTTATAGTAAAACCATTGAAATCATGCTTTTCATCGAGGGAACTATCAAGCATGGGTGCAATAGCAACGATCTCATGCTTAACATACGGAACTATAGCAAATTCATCTTCATAAATATTGGCATCATGGTCACAAGAATAGCTAGCATCATGTTTATCAAGGGATATTTCAATCAAATCATACAAATCACAATTATCTATAGATTCATGCATATCATTATTTTCTTCCGAAGCAACGATCATTCTTTCAATAAATTCTTGGACATAGACATTATGAGCAAGGTTTTCATTGCAATATTTAAGTATGACGGAATTTTCAGATCTGTTGAGAGTAAAATCATACTTTTCAATCAAAGAAGCAACTTCATGAGCACCCTTAAAAATGACAAATTCTTCAGTTTGTTCGATATCATAGTAACTATAAAAACCCTTTGCATAAGAAGATAAGATTTCATTATCATTGAACTCACATAGGTAGGGAAGGTGTTTTTTAGGGTTCTTAGAGCAACAAGTAAAACCACAAATTTCACAAAGATTCCAAGCATAGCATAGCAAACTATTTATACGATACCATAAGAGTCTCCCTTTTCCAGACAAACGGTGACGCACAAAATGAGCATGCTCATCTAAAGATTTCCCATCAACTAGGCTAGTTGGGGTTTCAAAGACGCAAGCATAAGGATCGAAGATGATCCAAGTAGAACACTTTAAGTGGATCCATATCAATAGATTTTCAGCAAGCGAAGATGCAAGCATATAGAAGGCACAAGGAAACACAGACAAAGATACATATGGGAAGAAGGCGAAGGAAAAAGAGAGGGCGAACAAAACGGCAAGGGTGAAGTGGGGGAGAGGAAAACGAGAGGCAAATGGAAAATAATGTAATGCGAGAGGTAAGGGATTGTGATGGGTACTTGGTATGTTGACTTTTGCGTAGACTCCCAGGCAACGGCGCCAGAAAACCTTCTTGCTACGTCTTGAGCTTGTGTTGGTTTCCCCCGAAGAGGAGAGGATGATGCAGCACAGTAGCGTCAGTATTTCCCTCCGATTTTGAGAACCAAGGTATCAATCCAGTAGGAGGCCACGCGCAAGTCCCTCATACCTACACAAAACAAATAGCTCAACGCAACCAACGCGATTAGGGGTTGTCAATCTCTTCACGGTCACTTACGAAAATGAGATCTGATAGAGATGATAAATAATATTTTTGGTATTTTTGGTATAAAGATGCAAAGTAAAATAAAAGGCAAAGTAAAAAAAGCAAAGCAATAATAAAGCGTAGGAAGATTAATATGATGAGAATAGTCCCGGGGGCCATAGATTTCACTAGTGGCTTCTCTCAAGAGCATAAGTATTTTACGGTGGGTGAACGAATTACAGTTGAGCAATTGACAGAATTGAGCATAGTTATGAGAGTATCTAGGTATGATCATGTATATAGGTATCACGTCCGAGACAAGTAGACCGACTCACCTTTGCATATACTACTATTACTCCACTCATCGACCGCTATCCTGCATGCATCTAGAGTATTAAGTTAATGAAAACAGAGTAACGCCTTAAGCAAGATGACATGATGTAGAGGATAAATTCATGCAATATGATAAAAAACCATCTTGTTACCCTCGATGGCAACAATACAATCGTGCCTTGTTGCCCCTCATCCTTTGGGAAAGGACACGCAAGATTGAACCCAAAGCTAAGCACTTCTCCCATTGCAAGAACTACCAATCTAGTTGGCCAAACCAAACGGATAATTCGAAGAGACTTGCAAAGATAACCAATCATACATAAAAGAATTCAGAGAATATTCAAATATTGCCCATAGATAATTTTTATCATAAACCCACAATTCATCGAGCTCAACAAACACACCGCAAAAAGAAGATTACATCGAATAGATCTCCACGAGAGAGGGGGAGAACATTGTATTGAGATCGAAAAAGAGAGAAGAAGCCATCTAGCTACTAACTATGGCCCCGAAGGTCTGAAGTAAACTACTCACACTTCATCGGAGAGGCTTTGATGATGATGTAGAAGCCCTCCGTGGTGGATTCCCCTTTCGGCGGAGCTTCGGAACAGGTCCCAAGATGGGATCTTGTGGATACAGAAAGTTGCGGCGGTGGAATTAGGTTTTTGGAGTACGTCGGTGGAGCTTCGGGGGCCCACGAGGCAGGGGCGCGCCCTAGGGGGGGCGCCCTCCACCCTCGTGGTCGCCTCCCTCCTTTCTTGACCGAGGGTCCAAGTCTCTTGGATCATATCTGATTAGAAAATCATGTTCCCGAAGGTTTCATTCCGTCTGGACTCCGTTTGATATTCCGTTTCTTCGAAACACTGAAATAGGCAAAAAACAGCAAATCTGGGCTAGGCCTCCGGTTAATAGGTTAGTCCCAAAAGTATATAAAAGTGGAAAATAAAGCCCAATATGGTCCAAAACAGTAGATAATATAGCATGGAGCAATCAAAAATTATAGATACGTTGGAGACGTGTCACACCCTGCCACCGTCACTCGGCCGCAAACATTGAGATACATGGTATTTAAATTATAGTAAATCCAAAACTCATCTGAAATTCATGAAACTTGGCATGCTATCATGGAGCGGCATTAACATGCCGTGGTAAATCTTTTGTTCCATTTGGGGCAGGTTTGGGTATAAGCTTCTCATAAATCAGAGCTTCTCACAACAAGCATGATGGTTTCGATAGGGAACGTCCCGCCTTTGCGGACAAAACGATATCCATTGACTCTTATCGCTTTCAAATTTTCCTCGTGTCAACATAGAACAACAGGAGTGTTGTGTCAATTTTCGTGATTTTTCGGGGTTCGTTTGGACATTTTGATGCATTAACTGAGATTTCAAATGCATTCATGTGCATAATTCAAATTTGAACTACATGCACATGCTCAAGTGCATATAAATTGGTTGAAGAATCAAATTTGTGTCATTGGGTGCATGATTAGGTCCCATTCAAGAAATGAGAATGAATTTCAAACACCAGGGCACCGTTGTTTACTGGCAAAACGTTGAGATACCTGGTATTTAAATTCTAGTTAATACAAAACTCGTCTGAAATTCATGAAACTTGGCATGGTATCATGAAGCGGCATCAACATGTCGTGGTAAATTTTTTGTCCCATTTGGGGCAGGTTTGGGTATAAGCTTCTCACAAACGAGAGCTTCTCACAACAAGCATGATGGTTTCGATAGGGAACGTCCCACCTTTGGGGACGAAACGATATCCATTGCCTCTTATTGCTTTCAATTTTTTTCTCGTGCCAACATATAACAACAGGAGTGTTGTGTTAATTTTTGTGATTTTTCAGGGTTCGTTTGGACATTTTTATGCATTAACTGAGTTTTTAATGCATTTATGTGCATAATTCAAATTTGAACTACATGCACATGCTCCAGTGCATATAAATTGGTTAAAAAATCAAATATGTGTCCTTGGGTGTATGCTTAGGTCCCATGCAAGAAATGGGAATGAATTTCAAACACCTGGGCACCGTTGATTGCCGCAAAATGTTGAGATACCTAGTATTTAAATTCTAGTAAATCCAAAACTCATCTGAAATTCATGAAACTTGGCATGCTATCATGGAATGTCATTTGACATGATGTGGTATTCTTCGTGTCCATTTTGAGGGAAGGCGCGCTCGAATAATGACAACCAACAAAGGCATGTTGAGAAAATAGCTGCCACTTTAATATCTCAAACGTT
The DNA here is from genome assembly GCA_021605205.1 of Aegilops longissima. Classification (NCBI taxonomy): domain Eukaryota; kingdom Viridiplantae; phylum Streptophyta; class Magnoliopsida; order Poales; family Poaceae; genus Aegilops; species Aegilops longissima. The sequence goes on from CM038682.1 coordinate 156,052,547, forward strand.
TGTATAATTCAAACCATGTGTGTTCTATTTACCATTCACGTGATGCCACGTGTATTGGTTTTAATGGCTATAGAAGGTGCCGTGTGGACAGCTGCTTGACTGAACGGGAGGCGTGCGAGCGCAGTCCGATGTGTAGGCTCATGATACGTCTCCAACGTATCTATAATTTTTGATTGCTCCATGCTACTTTATCTATTGTTTTGGACTATAATGGGCTTTATTTTCCACTTTTATATTACTTTTGGGACTAACCTATTAACCGGAGGCCCAGCCTTAATTGCTGTTTTTGCCTATTTGATGTTTGAAGAAAGCAGAATATCAAACGGAGTCCAAACGGAATGAAACCTTCGGAAACGTGATTTTCTCACCGAACGTGATCCAGGAGACTTGGACCCTACTCCAAGGAACGAAAGAGGCGGTCACGAGGGTGGGGCCCCCCCTAGGGCACGCCCCCTGCCTCGTGGGTCCCCTGTTGCTCCACCGACGTACTCCTTCCTCCTATATATACCTACGTACCCCCAAACGATCGAACAGAGCCAAAACCTAATTCCACCGCCGCAACTTCCCAGTATCCACGAGATCCCATCTTGGGGCCTGTTAGGAGCTCATGGAGGGGGCATCCACCACGGAGGGCTTCTACATCAACACCATAGCCTCTCCGATGAAGTGTGAGTAGTTTACTTCAGACCTTCGGGTCCATAGCTAGTAGCTAGATGGCTTCTTCTCTCTTTTTGGATCTCAATACAATGTTCTCCCCCTCTCTTGTGGAGATCTATTCGATGTAATCTTCTTTTTGCGGTGTGTTTGTTGAGACCGATGAATTGTGGGTTTATGATCCAGCTTATCTATGAATAATATTTGAATCTTCTCTGAATTATTTTATGTATGATTGAGTTATCTTTGCAAGTCTCTTCGAATTATCCGTTTGGTTTGGCCAACTAGATTGGTAGTTCTTGCAATGGGAGAAGTGCATGGCTTTGGGTTCAATCTTGCGGTGTCCTTACCAAAGGATGTAAAGGGTTGCAAGGCACGTATTGTATTGTTGCCATCGAGGATAACAAGATGGGGTATTTATCATATTGCACTGAATTTATTCCTCTACATCATGTCATCTTGCTTAAGGCATTACTCTGTTTTTAACTTAATACTCTAGATGCATCTTTGGATAGTGGTCGATGAGTGGAGTAATAGTAGTAGATGCAGAATTATTTCGGTCTATTTGTCACGGACGTGATGCCTATATATATGATCATACCTAGATATACTCATAACTATGCTCAATTCATCAATTGCTCAACAGTAATTTGTTCACCCCTTGTAGAATACTTATGCTCTTGAGAGAAGCCACTAGTGAAACCTATGGCCCCTGGTCTATTCTCATCATATCAATCTCCATCACTTTAATACTTGCTTTGTTTTACTTTGCTTTTTACTTTTCACTTTGCATCTTTATACCAAAATACCAAAAATATTATCTCTATCGATCTCACTCTCGTAAGTGACCGTGAAGGATTGACAACCCCTAATCGCGTTGGTTGTGAGTAGCTATCGTTTTGTGCGTGTACGAGGGACTTGTGCGTGGCCTCCTCATTGGATTGATACCTTGGTTCTCAAAATTGAGGGAATACTTACGCCATTGTGCTGCATTATCCTCTCCTCTTCGGGAAACCCAACATAAGCTCAAGGCGTAGCAAGAAGGATTTCGGCGCCGTTGCCGGGAGTCTACATAAAAGTCAACATACCAAGTACCCATCACAATCCCTATCTCTCGCATTACATTATTTGCCATTTGCCTCTCGTTTTCCTCTCCCCCACTTCACCCTTGCCGTTTTATTCGCCCTCTCTTTCCCAATCTCCTCCTCTTTTTCCCGTTGCCTTTTCCTCGTCCATTGTTTGCTCGTGTGTTGGGTTGCTTGTTTGTCACGATGGCTCAAGATGCTACCAAACTGTGTGACTTCACCAATACCAATAATAATGATTTCCTTAGCACTCCGATTGCTCCTCTTGTTAATACTGAATCTTGTGAAATCAATACTGCTTTGTTGAATCTTGTTATGAAAGATTAATTCGCCGGCCTTCCTAGTGAAGATGTCGCTACTCATCTGAATAGCTTCGTTGATTTATGTGATATGCAACAGAAAAAAGATGTCGATAATGATGTCGGTAAATTGAAGCTATTTCCTTTTTTGCTTAGAGATTGTGCTAAAGCATGGTTTTCATCTTTGCCTAAAAATAGTATTGATTCTTGGAACAAGTGCAAAGATGCTTTTATCTCTAAGTATTTTCCTCCCGCTAAGATTATCTCTCTTAGGAACAATATTATGAATTTTAAGCAACTTGATCATGAACATGTTGCACAAGCTTGGGAGAGAATGAAATTAATGATACGTAATTGTCCTACTCATGGTTTGAACTTGTGGGTGATTATACAAAAAAATTATGCCGGTTGAATTTTGCTTCTAGAAATCTTTTAGATTCGGCCGCGGGAGGAACTTTTATGGAAATCACTCTAGGAGATGCTACTAAACTTCTTGACAATATTATGGTTAATTATTCTCAATGGCATACTGAAAGATCTACTAATAAAAAAGTGCATGCGATAGAAGAAATCAATGTTTTGAGTGGAAAGATGGATGAACTTATGAAGTTATTTGCTACTAAGAGTGTTTCTTCTGATCCTAATGATATGCCTTTGTCTACCTTGATTGAGAATAATATTGAATCTATGGATGTGAATTTTGTTGGTAGGAATAATTTTGGTAACAACGCGTATAGAGGGAATTTTAATCCTAGGCCTTATCCTAGTAATCCTTCTAATAATTATGGAAATTCCTACAACAACTCTTATGGAAATTTTAATAATATGCCCTCTGAATTTGAGAGTAGTGTTAAAGAGTTTATGAATTCGCAAAAGAATTTTAATGCTTTGCTTGAAGAAAAAATGCTTAAAGTTGATGATTTGGCTAGGAACGTTGATAGAATTTCTCTTGAGGTTGATACTTTAAAGCTTAGATCTATACCTCCTAAGCATGATATCAATGAGTCTCTCAAAGCTATGAGAATTTCCATTAATGAGTGCAAAGAAAGAACCGCTAGGATGCGTGCTTCCAAAGATGCCTTTATTAAAGCGTGTTCTTCTAATCCCTATGAAAATCAAGATGAAGATCTAAAAGTTATTGATGCGTCCCCTATTAAATCTTTGTTTTGCAATAAGAATCTTGATGAAACTGAATATGATCTTCCTTTACCAAGAAGGCGTTCTAAGAATTCGGAGTTTTTAGATCTTGATGATGAAATTGATAAAAGTGGGATTGAAAGAAATAAAAATCTATATGTTGCTAAACCCACTATATTGGATCTCAAGGAATTTAATTATGAAAATTTCTCTTTAATTGATTTTATTTCCTTGTTGCAATCCGTGCTAAATTCTCCTCATAGTTATAGCCAAAATAAGGCCTCTACCGAACACATTGTTGATGCCTTGATGCAATCTTATGAAGAAAAACTTGAGTTGAAAGTTTATATCCCTAGGAAACTCTATGATGAGTTGGAACCTACTATCAAAATTAAAATTAAAGATCATGAGTTTAATGCTTTGTGTGATTTGGGTGCTAGTGTCTCAACTATTCCCAAAACTTTGTGTGATTTGCTAGATTTTCGTGACTTCGATGATTGCTCTCTAAACTTGCATCTTGCGGATTCCACTATTAAAAAGCCTATGGGAAGAATTAATGATGTTCTTGTTGTTGAAAATAGGAATTATGTGTCCGTAGATTTTTTTCATTCTTGATATAGATTGCAATCCTTCATGTCCTATTATGCTTGGTAGACCTTTTCTTAGAACGATTTGTGCAATTATTGATATAAAGGAAGGAAATATTAGATTCCAATTTACATTAAATAAAGGCATGGAACACTTTCCTAGAAAGAAAATAGAATTACCATATGAATCTATTATGAGAGCCACTTATGGATTGCCTACCAAAGATGGCAATACCTAGATCTATCCTTGCTTTTATGCCTAGCTAGGGGCGTTAAACGAAAGCGCTTGTTGGGAGGCAACCCAATTTTATTTTTAGTTTTTTGTTTTGCTTCTGTTTAGGAACAAATAATCCATATAGCCTCTGCTTAGATGTGGTTTTATCTTTTAATTAGTGTTTGTGCCAAGTTAAACCTATTGGATCTTCTTGGATGATAGTTATTTGATCTTGCTGTAATTAACAGAAACTTTGCGCTCAGTGCCCGAATTGTTAAAAATCACCAGAACGTGATTAAATACTGATTCCAATTGCTGCTGATCAATAACCAAATTGTCCAGGGCGTCTAATTTTTTTAGAATTTTTTGAGTTCGAGAAGTTTGCGTTAGTCACAGAGTACTACAGACTGTTCTGTTTTTGACAGATTCTGTTTTGCGTGTGTTGTTTGCTTATTTTGATGAGTCTATGGCTAGTAAAAGAGTTTATGATCCATAGAGAAGTTGGAATACAGTAGGTTTAACACCAATATAAATAAATAATGAGCTCATTACAGTACCTTAAAGTAGTCTTTTGTTTTCTTTCTCTAACGGAGCCCACGAGATTTCTATTGAGTTTTGTGTTGTGAAGTTTTTCAAGTTTTGAGTGAATTCTTTTGATGGATTATGGAACAAGGAGTGGAAAGAGCATAAGCTTGGGGATGCCCATGGCACCCCCAAGATAATCCAAGGACACCAAAAATTAAAAGCTTGGGGATGCCCCGGAAGGCATCCCCTCTTTCGTCCACTTCCATCGGTAATTTACTTGGAGCTATATTTTTATTCACCACATGATAAGTGTTTTGCTTGGAGCGTCTTGTATTATTTGCGTCTTTGCTTGTTAATTTACCACGATCATCCTTGCTGTACACACCTTTTGAGAGAGCCATACTTGAATTGGAATTTGATAGAATACTCTATGTGCTTCACTTATATCTTTTGAGCTTGATAGTTTTCCTCATAGTGCTTCACTTATATCTTTTGAGCGTGATAATTTTTGCTCTAGTGCTTCACTTAGATCTTTTAGAGCACGGTGGTGGATTTGTTTTAAAGAAACTTGATCTCTCATGCTTCACTTAGATTATTTTGAGAGTCGTTAATAGCATGGTAATTTCCTTAATGTTAATATACTTGGTATTCAAGATATGTGAAACTTTCTTTTGAGTGCGTTGAATACTGAGACAAGTTTGATGCTTGCTAGTTGTTTTGAGATATGAAGATGGTGATATTAGAGTCATGCTAGTTGAGTAGTTGTGAATTTAAAGAATACTTGTGTTGAAGTTTGTGATTCCCGTAGCATGCACGTATGGTGAACCGTTATGTGATGAACTCGGAGCATGATTTATTTATTGATTGTCTTCCTTATGAGTGGAGGTCGGGGACGAGCGATGGTCTTTTCCTACCAATCTATCCCCCTAGGAGCCTGCACGTAATACTTTGCTTTGATAACTTCTAGATTTTTGCAATAAGTATATGAGTTCTTTATGACTAATGTTGAGTCCATGGATTATACGCACTTTTTCCCATCCTTCCACCATTGCTAGCCTCTCTAATACCGAGCACCTATCGCCGGTATCATACACCCACCATATACCTTCCTCAAAACAGCCACCATACCTACCGATCATGGCATTTCCATAGCCATTCCGAGATATATTGCCATGCAACTTTCCACCGTTCCGTTTATTATGACACGCTCCATCATTGTCATATTGCTAGCATGACCATGTAGTTGACATCGTATTTGTGGCAAAGCCACCGTTCATAATTCTTTCATACATGTCACTCATGTTTCATTGCATATCCCGGTACACCACCGGAGGCATTCATATAGAGACATATTTTGTTCTAAGTATCGAGTTTTAATTGTAGAGTTGTAAGAAAAATAAAAGTGTGATGATCATCATTATTAGAGCATTGTCCCAAGTGAGGAAAGGATGATGGAGACTATGATTCCGCCACAAGTCGGGATGAGACTCCGGACAAAAAAAAGAGGCCAAAAAAAGAAAAAAAGAGAGAAAAGGCCCAAATAAAAAAATGAGAGAAAAAGAGATAAGGGACAATGTTACTATCCTTTTACCACACTTGTGCTTCAAAGTAGCACCATGATCTCATTATAGAACTTGGCTTGTATATTCCAATGATGGGCTTCCTCAAATGCCCTAGGTCTTAGTGAGCAAGCGAGTTGGATGCACACCCACTTAGTTTCTTTTGTTGAGCTTTCATATACTTATAGCTATAGTGCATCCGTTGCATGGCAATCCCTACTCACTCACATTGATATCTATTGATGGGCATCTCTATAGCCCGCTGATACGCCTAGTTGATGTGAGACTATCTTCCCTCTTTTTGTCTTCTCCGCAACCACCATTCTATTCCACATATAGTGCTATATCCATGGCTCACGCTCATGTATTGCGTGAAGATCGAACAAGTTTTGAAAATGTTAAGGTATGAAACAATTGCTTGGCTTGTCATCGGGGTTGTGCATGATTTAAATACTTTGTGTGGGGAAGATGGAGCATAGCCAGACTATATGATTTTGTAGGGATAACTTTCTTTGGCCATGTTATTTTGAGAAGACATAATTGCTTAGTTAGTATGCTTGAAGTATTATTATTTTTATGTAAATATCAACTTTTGTCTTGAATCTTTCGGATCTGAATATTCATACCATGATTAAGAAGATTTACATTAAAATTATGCCAAAGTATCACTCCGCATCAGAAATTCTCCTTTATCATTTACCTACTCGAGGACGAGCAGGAATTAAGCTTGGGGATGCCTGATACGTCTCCAACGTATCATTAATTTTTGATTGCTCCATGCTACTTTATCTATTGTTTTGGACTATAATGGGCTTTATTTTCCACTTTTATATTACTTTTGGGACTAACCTATTAACCGGAGGCCCAGCCCTGTAATTGCTGTTTTTTGCCTATTTTAGTGTTTCAAGAAAGCAGAATATCAAACAGAGTCTAAACGGAATGAAACCTTTGAGCGTGATTTTCTCACGAGCGTGATCCGGGGACTTGGACTCTACTCCAAGGAACGAAGAGGCGGTCACGAGGGTGGGGCGCCCCTAGGGCGCCCCCGCCTCGTGGGCCCCTGTTGCTCCACCGACGTACTCCTTCCTTCTTTATATACCTCACGCCCCCAAGCGATCGAACAGGAGCCAAAACCTAATTCCACCGCCGCAACTTCCTCAGATCCACGAGATCCCATCTTGGGGCCTGTTAGGAGCTCACGGAGGGGCATCCACCATGGAGGCTTCTACATCAACACCATAGCCTCTCCGATGAAGTGTGAGTAGTTTACTTCAGACCTTCGGGTCCATAGCTAGTAGCTAGATGGCTTCTTCTCTCTTTTTGGATCTCAATACAATGTTTTCCCCCTCTCTTGTGGAGATCTATTCGATGTAATCTTCTTTTTGCGGTGTGTTGAGACCGATGAATTGTGGGTTTATGATCCAGCTTATCTATGAATAATATTTGAATCTTCTCTGAATTCTTTTATGTATGATTGAGTTATCTTTGCAAGTCTCTTCGAATTATCCGTTTGGTTTGGCCAACTAGATTGGTAGTTCTTGCAATGGGAGAAGTGCATGGCTTTGGGTTCAATCTTGCGGTGTCCTTACCCAGTGATAGAAAGGGTTGCAAGGCACGTATTGTATTGTTGCCATCGAGGATAACAAGATGGGGTATTTATCATATTGCATGAATTTATTCCTCTACATCTTGTCATCTTGCTTAAGGCGTTACTCTGTTTTTAACTTAATACTCTAGATGCATCTTTGGATAGCGGTCGATGAGTGGAGTAATAGTAGTAGATGTAGAATCGTTTGGTCTACTTGTCACGGACGTGATGCCTATATACATGATCATACCTAGATATACTCATAAATATTCTCAATTCATCAATTGCTCAACAGTAATTTGTTCACCCTTGTAGAATACTTATGCTCTTGAGAGAAGCCACTAGTGAAACCTATGGCCCCCAGGTCTATTCTCATCATATCAATCTCCATCACTTTAATACTTGCTTTGTTTTTACTTTGCTTTTTTACTTTTCACTTTGCATCTTTATACCAAAAATACCAAAAATATTATCTCTATCAGATCTCACTCTCGTAAGTGACCGTGAAGGGATTGACAACCCCTAATCGCGTTGGTTGCGAGTAGCTATCGTTTTGTGCGTCGACGAGGACTTGTGTGTGGCCTCCTACTGGATTGATACCTTGGTTCTCAAAAACTGAGGGAAATACTTACGCTACTGTGTTGCATCATCCTATCCTCTTCGGAAAACCAACGTAAGCTTAGCAGCTCACCGTGCAGCGTACAAGCTGTTCAACGCAGGATCTGTGCTTCTCTTCAATGCAAACGGTACAGATTACGGTATGCAAATTAAAGCCAGACTTTGGCGCTAAGCCAAGAGACACTGCGATTTGTCAAAATATGCAGCTAAAAATCAATAGCACTATCTATTTTTTGAACTAAAATTCAGTAATTAAGCATAGATTTCATTCATACTAGAGATTAAGCAGTCGTTCTCACCGGGAAGCGAGACAGCCTTGGACCGCCGCCCGCCTCGCTCCCACTGGTCTATATTAATTGCGGTGCCGAGCTGCCACACCCCCCATCCTCTCCACACCCACAATTTCTCTCTCTCCGCCCGCATCCTCGACGCTGCTCTGAGTCCTCAAAGCCGTCAGTGTACGAGGATGCCGCCGAAGCACCCCATCGGAGGGAGTGGCAACGTCGGGGCTGCTGAAGCACCAGAGCACTGCGTGAATATGGAGACAGAGGTTTCCGTCGCCGCCGACGAGGTGGAGAACGAGGCTGCCAATCAGCAGAAGCGGGTCAGAAAGAACCACAAGCGACTCCAGCAGGCCTAGACTTCATCAACAAGCTCCCCGATGATATGTTGGTAGTCATCATATCCCTCCTCCCAATCAAATATCGGGCAAGGACAGCCGCCCTTTCCCGGCGGTGGTGCCCCCTATGGCTCCTAACCCCTGTCGACCTCCTCGAGGCCCACAAGCTTTGCCATGGCTATCGCCAAAGCTTGGATGTGTTCTCCCAAATCCTGGCAGTCACCATGGCCCAATCAAAGGCCTTATCACGGGCAAGTTCCGTTCCAATGGCAAGGACCGAGCCAAGCTTGACGAGTGGTTCTGATCCCCCACCATAGATCAGCTCGAGAAGCTCAGTTTTAATGATGGGCATATGCGCTTGCTGCCAACATCCGCGCTCCGCTTCGCGCCCATGCTACGCCTCGCCAAGTTCATGAACTGCCATTTCCCCGCCTTAATGATGCGCCCGCTCTTTTTCTACCATGAAAGCACCTCGTGCTCGTCGGCGTCCGCATCCCAAAGGATGACATGGGCGCTTTGCTCATGACTGCATCTGCACTCGAGTTCCTTCGTCTTGAGCGATGAATTGGTCGAGTACCTTGCACACCACCTCCAAGACTCTCCGGACTATTTATGTGTGTTGCTGGTGCTGCAATGAGAGATCACAAAAAGTGGACCACAATATGGTCATCCAGGACACACCTTCACTTGAGAGATTACTTGTAGTTGATCAACAAGGTCCAACAAGAATCAATGTCATTTCTGCGCCGAAATTGAAAGTGCTGGGCTACTCATCTGTCAAATACTACAACTTTCAGGTACAAGAGTCGTCTTATACTCCTTGATATCAACGTTATTTCTAGTTTTGAAGATGTATGTTCGTCTATCATCCAGCGAAGCTTCACCCAGACTCTGGGCACAGTGAAGGTGTTGGCACTAGAATCTATCGGCCCCAACCAAGACCAAGTTGTCAGTTGCCTGAGATGCTTTCCGTGCCTGAAGAAGCTGTATATCGGGGTGATGTTCCTTTCCTGTTAAATGTTAACCATAAGGGAGTTCAATTTTTGCACCTTATTTTAGGACATACACCCCCACCCCATATTGGTTGCTTCATTCATATGGTTACAATCGTCCATAAGCATTTCTCCTTTGGATTCATCTCTACTAGTTTTCTTAGGGAATTTTTCATCCAATCCAACCTCTTGTGAAGAAGGCTACATGTTTCTAGATGGTAATCAAATACCCATGTTAATCATGCCAGATCAAAGATGGCATGTTGGTGCATTTTACAAATCCTGCAAACCAAATGGGCATGTACCAGTGTTCAAAACTGCATGTAGGCACTAACACGTTCTCTTCTTTTGCAGATAATAATAGGCTCGGAGACGACAATCACATCGAATGCCTGGATCTGCATCTCTCAAATATTACTTTGAACTCCTGCCGAGGGACCTTACCGGAGATTACACTTGCCAGGTTCTTTCTTGCCAGATCAAAGGTGCAGAGGGTACTGAGGTTGAACATACATTTAATTAGGAAAGATGAATGGTATGATTATTAGAGCCGGCAGGTACTGCGGAATGGAAGAGCCTCCAAAAATGCCAAACTTTGTATTGGAAGAGCATATGGCAAAGCAATTGGAAGTCATTGTGTCAAACCCGTACATGACTTGTCAGCGGCTGATCCCTTTTCAGAAAGGACGCAGCTTGCAATGTTTGAATTTGGGTGTTGTAATCTTTGAATTTGAACCTTGCAATATTTATGGTATTTGTTATATTGAACCGTTTCTGTTCTCTTGTCTCAACGCAAATAGTTCATCCGAGTGAACCGCATGTCGTATATCGCACACACCTTAATCTGGCTGACCGTTTCTTTTGTGTTGCCTAATCACAAATAGTTTATCCGAGTGAACTGTATGCTGTACATCGCACACACCTTGATCTGGCTGACCGTTTCATTTATGTTGCCTAATCACAAACAGTTCATCCGAGTGAACCGTATGCTATCACTACAAAAAAAGACACATCCGTGACATTTTGGGTCGAACGAAATTTTTTCTGTCATACATATGACACTTCTATGACGATAATTGTGACAAAACCCGGTATCATCATAGATGTGGTGGGCTCCTACTTCTATGACAAAAAATCATGACAGAAAATGGGCTTTTCGTCTTGGGCGGGCCGGAGACAAAGCTGCATGACAACCGTCCATGACGGAAAAAACTGTGGTAGAAGCGACGGGAGGAAAATTTCGGGGAGTTGTCGGTTACGGTGGGAGGTCGGGGGCCGAGCGATGCGCGTTTCTGTCATACGTACACGCATGTGTGCGAGGCGTTGGCTCTAATCGAACCCGAAGCGGCGTTGGGCTCTAATCGAACCCGGCGATTGCCTTTGCGAGCTACGCGTTATCGAACCCAGCGATCGATCGATGGTGTTGGCGAACCCGATGGGCGATTCGCCGCTCTGCTGCGCTAATCGAAGCCGATCGATTGGATGAATAGTGGCGTTGCGGGGGTGGATGAGCGATGGCGGTGGCGTTGCCTCTGGATGAACAGGACCCGTGGTGTGGAGGGCTGGATGAGCGATGAGCGGTGGAGGTGGCCGTGGAGGGTGGTTGAATAGGACCCGTGGTGTGGAGGGCTGGATGAGCATGAGCGGTAGAGGGTGCCCGTGGAGGGTGATTGAGCGATGGCCGGTGGAGTAAGCGCGGTGGAGGCTGGATGAGCAGGAGCTGTGGAGGTGGAGGAGGTCGGCGAGCCCGTGGAGGCCGGAGGAGGTCGACGGTGGAGATGAACAATATCCGATGGAGTCCGTTTTGCGGTATGCCACACCCTCCCGATGAACAGGACCCCGTTTGATCGTGGCGCCCAACACAAGTCCATTTCGTCCGTTTTGCGTACGCCACACCCTCCCGATCAACGGGACCCCGTTTGATCGTGGGAGGTCCGTTTCCTCCGTTTTGCGGTACGCCACACCCCTCCCGATCAACAGGACCCCCGTTTCGACCGTAGGAGGTCCGTTTCCTCTGTTTTGCGGTACGCTAGACCCCTCCCGATGAACAGGATCCTGTTTCGAACGTGGTCGGTCAAACACAAGGCCGTTTCCTCCATTGTGCGGTACGCCAAGCCTCGTTTCCATCGCCTGTTCCGTCCAACCCTCCCGATGAACACGACCACGCATTCCGTTCCGACCCAGCCGGTTTGGCTCCCCATGAACAGGACGACGATGTTGTTTCTCCGTTCCGACCCAGCCATGTACACGAGCCCTCGCCGTACGTATGCGCGAGTAGGCGTTCGAGACCCCGCCCATATGTACACATACGTGGCCGTATTTTCTTTCTTGCACCACGGCGGCTGACGACGTGTACATGCTACGTCGCGCCTCTACAACGACCGGTATGTACGTACACGTTCACGACCAGAATGACAACGCCACGACGCTTCGACCAGGTGGGTCCGGTATCGCCGTGCACTTCCTTGCGTGCGAAGATGTAGCTGGTGGGTCCCAGCGATCGGGGCGAATCGCTTTTTTTTCGGACTCACTTCCTTGCGTGCGAAGATGTAGCTGGTGGGTCCCAGCAGCATGTGGGGAAACGTTTTTCATGAAATACGGTGGCCCGTCCGGTGGGTCCCGCTGTCGAGTGGAGGAACAATTATTTTGCGCATAATAAGGAGGCACTTCCTTGCTGCGGTACGTGGACCCGGTATCGGCCTCTCCACGTCTGATCCACGTCCGATGGAAGCCATTCCTTGAGCACCTTGACCACGCTGCGCCGAGAGCACCAGGGTGGCGGACGACGGCGAGGCCTAGGAAGGGGACGACGCGGAGCCGGGGAAGATGCAGCAGTGGATGCCCACGTGTAGAGGAGTATGAGGGTTCACTCGTTCGGCTGCGGTGTGAGGCTGCCGTCGCCGCAGAATAACAGGGGGTGTGGGTGCGTAGAGGGATGGCCTGGCCAGCGGTGGGAGTGGTAGGGGGCGGTGAGGCCTCCGCGGCATCACAGCCGGCCACGGGCGGCAGGAGCAGGCGGCAAGACCGGCGCTGCTCTGGGCGGCTGGAGCAAGAAGACCAGAGGTTGAAGAAGCACTATGGCCGCTGGATGGACATCGTACGGTCACTGGAGCTAGAATCGTTCATATATTGACTAAAGTTGACAAAGGCCTCCGTCCCAGTCAACTTAGTAGGCCCACAAGTCACCCTCCCACCAAGGTTGGTCCCAGCTAGCAGGGGGTATTCATTTTTTTGTGCGTAATAAGGAGGCACTTCCGGTGGGTCCGAGCTAACAGCGGGGGGAATGTTTTTTTTCGCGAAATACGGTGGCCCGACCTATGGGTCCCAGCAGTCAGGGGGGAACGTTTTTTTCGTGAAATACTGGTGGCCCGTCCAGTGGGTCCCAGCTATCAGGTGGAGGAATAATTATTTTCCGTGTAATAAGGAGGCACTTCCTTTTGGCTGCCGTGGACCCAGCTGTCAGCCTCCCCATGTACTGTACTCTTCCGATGGAAGTCGGTCGTTGACCACATTGACCACGCCGCGTCGAGAGCACCACGGCGGTGGACGACGGTGAGGCCTAGGAAGGGGACGATGCGGAGCCGGGGAAGACGCGGTGGAAGCCCGCAGAGAGAGAATCTGAGGTTCACGGTTGGCTGCGGTGTGAGGCTGCCGTCGCCGCAGAATAACAGGGGTGTGGGTGAGTAGAGGATGCCCAGCCAGCGGTGGGAGTAGTAGGTATTTGAGGCTGTCTTGGCAAGCCAAACCGCCACGGAGGCGGAACAAGCGGTCCCGCCAAGGCTGCTTTGTCGGTGGAGCAAGAAGATCGAGATGAAGAAACACGACAGCCGTTGGATTGACATCCAACGCTTACGTCTGCTAGAATCGTTTGTTGACGTAGTACATAATAACTAAAAAAATCTTGCATACGCGTCAACTAAACAGGCCCACAAGTCAGACCGCTCCCTCTTTTTTTAATAATTTATATATAGCTCATGCCAACTTCTTATGCAATTTATTGCAGTCATTTTTTGGTTGGCCAGGGCCAATTTCGCATATTTCTGTGGGTTCCAAACTATTTTTAATACCGAAATGTCGAGCAAGATTTAAAGTACTTTGAAGATATATTTGAATTAGGTTAATGCCCCGTGAAATAGGAATCTGAAAATGTGAAAAAAAATCAGAAATTATAAAGTAATTGCCAATTTGTCATCTGTTTTTATATTTACAACCCATTTCATATTACTTTCAAGATTTGCAGCGTCTTGAAAGAGTTGCAGCCATCATCGTAGAAAAATAAGTAGGCCTGGATTGGGTATTCTTTAGAAAAATAAAGCGGGCTCATTTTCACAAAGAAAAATAGCTGGGCTGGTCACATGGTGAACATAAAATCTAAGCACGGGCTAGGCGGGTCACAGCCAGTTCAAACCCTGCTCCGTCTCAACAATACCAAACAAAAAGATATCGCTCGAGTAGCTCGTCCCTGTGTGTCGGCCGATCTTGTGGTGTTCTCTTGTCTATTGACTATATCGCTCACAATGTCGTGGGTCCCGGATGTCGTGAAAACACTAGGAGGAAGCATTTTATTTTTCCATATCTCGACGTGGTGGGCCCCTACCGTCATCCTCTCCACGTATTTCGCCGATTCCTGTTGTTTGTTGACCATGTTGACAACGCGAGAGGGCGGCGCTTGTGGCGAAGTGCACCAAAGCGCGGAGGACGTCGGTGTTAACGATTTAGGAGGCGGTGGGGGGCGGCGTCGTGCGCCGAGGCGCATCCGGCCGTGGGGGCGAAGCGAGCAGCCCCTTGGCGTTGGTTTGGTTTTGGCATCTGGAGGAAGACAAGACTGAAGAAACACGATAGACTATAAAAGTAGCATGAGTACTTAACAACCTTAACTGAAACCAGCAGGGGCACTTAACAACCATAGCTGAAAGCAGTATGAGTACTTATACAGGTTCAACCGTAAAAGCACGCCTCGAACAGTGCTACTTTGCCTACAGTTAACCAAGGGTGAGGCCGCCAAGGCCTAGGCGCCACCCCGTGCATCCACAACCTTCTAAAAGCGGCTTCATCTCGCAACGTGGTTAATAAACAGGATATCCGCTTTAGAGCCATGGAAAAGCATGAAAATAATCTTCTGTCCTATTCTCCAAGATGGACGGGCCTTCATTATCAGAGACCACCCACGAATAAGTATCTTTTCACCTCCAAGGGGAATTGAGTAGGTCGACATAAACATCATGTTGTGACCAAGCGCAAGTCTGACCCGACCATGGTCGAGCATCGTATAGGAACAATAGAACTCGGCAGTTCCTATTTCAAGAAGATCACTGGCAGTAAAAGCGTGTATAAGCAATAGTTTATGAACAACATATATCACGAGAAAACAGCTCATACCATAAGTTTCTCGACACGGTTGGACCTGTTCAACGAGTGTAGCGATGGCACACATATCCCACGTGGCCTTCCACCATTGAAACGCCCCACAAGGACCTCAAGGCGATCAATAAAGTGTAGGAACTTGTGGATGTCGATCGATCAACTTCATTGCCATTAGTAACGGCCGAGTTATTACAGAGTAACAAACGAGCAGACAGCTTAACTCTGAAAAAACCTACACGTGCCACCAATTATAAGAAAATATTAGTTAGAAGTAGCATCTTCGTGAGAGATTTGTTGCTACTTCTAAAGTTAAATTGTGATTAGTTATACAGAATAGGTGGATTAAGAAGTAATCGAGGCAACAAGCAAGAACCAGATACAAAACTAACATGGATGAACAATTGGAACGACGTCGGGGTGGAAGATCGCAGTGAAGATGAGAGCAGGTTCTGCTATTTCCATCAACATTCATGCACCAACTTTCAGTCTGTAACACTTGAGAAAGTTTATCCAAGTCCGGCCATAAAAAAAGCAGCGATCTTCTTGGTTCATGAACCCAACTCGGAAGTAATATCCATGGCTTGTCTTCACTGTGACCATTAAACTAGTGTATTCAGTTATGGAAAGGCCGAGCATCTTGAGTACATGTGTTTCGCAGAGCAAATAATACACCGCAGGAAAAATAATATGACAACACAGCATGTTCAAAAACCCCACCCTCCCGGATAGAGAAGAGGATTCTAGGAACATATCATGCGCGTTTCAAAATGCTGTGGTAGGATGAGAAGGAATAAGTGTGGCGTCACGAGGGCGCAAATCTGTAGGGTACTCGCACTTTGGGCATCGCAAATGAAACACACTAGATTCAGTACGAAGAAAAATGCATCAACGACGGCGGCAGCCAACCTAGGATTACCTGCGACCAAGGGGCTTGGATTTATCGGGGATGGATGAAGAATTCGTACCTGGTTCTCCATGAGAAAACCCTAAGCAATCGCCGAGTGGGGTTTTTCTCGAACAAGCGACGAGGAGAAGGGATTCAGGCCCGGTGAAATATTGCCGCTTCGTCCGTCCAGCTTAGTGCTAAAGCTGGAAGGGGGGGGGGTTGTGATTTGAAGACTCATTGGGCATTCTTTGCGGCGCTTCGACCGGGTGTGTCTACCGTGAAGTTGTGCACTCTAATTTTTGCATATGGCACGTGGACCCGTTGCGGTTGCCCACATATCAGCGAAAGGAAGTAGAAAGACAGAGTAACTAGTTACACATAAATATATTTTTTGGAGAGATACTCCCTCGTAAAAAATATACAAATCTTTTATATCACAGGCTCACCTTGCCGAGAAATATACTCCCTCCATAACACACGGGCATTATGGGGTTCAGCTTTTTTATGGGGGTTCAGGTGAGAATATAATACTCAGATTTTTTTACTCGAGATAGGCTCACGGTTCGGACTTTGGGCATGAGCCGACCCGCATGTTTGGGGGCCCATGTGTTCTACCTCGGCACTTTTCATATTGCAAGCAATCGGTACTGCGCTGGTTTTAGATGATGTCGCAAGGCGAATACACAAAATTGAATAAAGCACGACAACTGTTGGAATGAAATCGAACGACAGTTCCTAACCAGCAATCAGAGTTGCAATTCTATCAACGATATACCATGTGATAAATAATCTTGTCGTACTACTTATACACAGGACACTTGTTTCACCATGCCAGATTATTACATCAAAATCTCTCGGAGGATAGATCAGTTCGGCAGTTGCGTGCTGCTACTAAAGAATTTCAAAGTTGATTTGGACCAGCTCTCCATGCCGAAAAAGTTCGATTTTGACATCATCCCCTACCGCAAGATATGATTTAGATTTGAACCTTGACCATCCTTTAGCATCAATCATCATGCGACCATCCTTTGTACTTACGGTATATTGAGCAGGTTCATTCACACCAAGGTTGCGCATGGTAAGAGAAACTTGGCCGCGGTCGCCCAGATAGTTGAACGACTCCCTCGTTGCTCTAGGAATTCTCTGTTTGCAAACAAGAAGACATACCCAAACAGTTAGATCAACACAGTGAATCATGTGAAACAACATGGAAAGAAAAAAGAACGAAGCACTTGGGCGGCCAATGCTTACCAAGAAGGTGGACATGTCGGTTTGTGTAAGGACTTTGGTATATGAAGTGCGAACTGCAGCCCAGTCTGTTGCCGGTGCAACCGCACGGGCGGACCAAATGCAAGTGCAAGTGTTGGTGCAGTGCGAAGCCGCAGCTGCTGCGGAGATGGTGCTCCTTGTAGAGCTGGTGCGGTGTCGATGCCCGATCCTCCCGTAGATCGGTGATCACCGACGCGGTCGGTGCCCAATCCTCGGCTAGATCGATCGAGCTGCTGCCGTTGTCGATGCTAGAGCAACTGCCGTGCTCGATCTGTCTTGAGATAGCGGTGATCGTGTCCGGTCTCGCTATGATCAGCTTTCTAACTTGACTATGATCCGTGACCATGATCCAGTTTTTTCTTCATTTCTTTTAAGCGAGAAGGACTAATTGTGGCGTTTTGTTAAACAAAACTGCAGTTCATCATAGGGATTCAGCTTGTACTCGGACAACGATCGATCCAATTTTTCGATAATATAAGTGATGGACAAGTGCCTTCGTTCTTGACACGACATAAGAAGTGAAACCTGCAAAAATAGCCATCGTAGAGCAAACCAAACGGTTTATTCTGTGATGAATGTCACATGGCAAAACCTGCATCGTAAAATTGCAGGAAAAGCAAGAAAACATGACATTAAATCAATAAGATTTAGATAGTAAATCAATAAGATTTACTTGATGTGACACGAGTGAATCTTTACCAGGAATTCACTATGTTGAAGTACTAAACAGAAGATTGATCGTCCAACTACGCGTGGCATGCAGGGGCCCTGCCTACTCCCACAAGAAGGACAGTCCAAAGGTCATGTCAAATCGTATGGACCGAACATCCATGGGACTGGAAATCCTGGTGGGTGCGATAAACCCTGCAATGCATACAGATATTGGAGTGTAACCATAATTGATAAACCGTCCTCACAAAAATATGATCTGGATACTTTAAAATGTCTGCATGAATTGAGTGGACGAGACATTAACATAGACCGTTCTCGGGACTGACCACACACCAAAAGCGGCAGTACTAATAAACAATACATGGTTCACAAACACAAATCAAGTACTGAACAATAGTACTTACTATAGACAAGCAAAGTTGCACTAACTAAACTCTGGAGACTATTTCTTGCCACCGACCTACGGGATGAACCCCGCATAACTGACTAGGCCATGGACTTCGTGTGAGATGTCTACATGCACCATCACCATCTTGTCAACCTTGGAGAACCTAACAGAGTGGTCTTTCCACTCATAAACATGATGATGAAGATATGACGCATCAGATTTGTTGGGAAGCTTTACAAGAACCACACCCTTCGTAATCGAAGGCACATCCAGGAAATTGTTGTGGTCAAGTACAGCCTCGAGAACACGCCTGACAACAGTGCTACAGGAAAACACTAGTTCAGGACACATGGCGACAAGGACACAACAGCTGGATAGTTCAGCAGTAGAACTCATCATCAGGTCTTCCAGTTCACACGGCATGACTTTGAGAACTTCATCTCCACCGGACCTGGTTCTAATTCAAGCGAAACCATATTTCACTACTACCTCCGTTCAGAAATATAAGATGATTTTCGATATTATACTCCATATATGACTACATATCGCACGAAATGAGTGAACAAAGACACTAGAACATGTCTTCAAAGGCATGAGAGCAGAGGGATTACATGCAATATCCATAACACAAGTTCTTGAGGCAAATATACCCTCTTAAAAGGTAGCATTGATGTTCATAAAGTACTCCCTCCGTCCCAAAATTCTTGTCTTAGATTTGTCTAGATACGGATGTATCAAGTCACATTTAGTATTAGATACATCCGTATCTAGACAAATCTAAGACAAGAAATTTGGGACCAAGGAAATAGTTGAAAGTAATCTATAAGAAATCAGTCTCAACCTCTCGCATGTTTTGGTCAAAAGAGGAATTTAGAACCGTCATTTGGCACACAAAAATCACATGCAAGATCACCCGAAAGTTGTACTACCAGTACTAGTCTGCGTGTTAGATGAAAAACACAATCAAGATCGAGAAAAGATCGTCAACAAGAGACATTACGGACTTGCTTAATGAGGGATCCGGAGAGGGGGCTTGGACAGGTGATGGCTTTGAGCTTGTCTACGATAGTCTCAAGGGTGCTTGCGCTTCTTCGTACCATGAGCCTCGGCGGTTTTGGCAGAGCCATAGACATCACGTCGGCGGTGCTCGGCGTCCATCCAAGAGAGGAAGCTGAGAGAGAAGAGTGAAAGGAGGAGCGAGATGAGGGAGAAGCGAAGCGAGTGGGGGTTTTCTTCAAGAGAGGAAGCTGAGAGAGAAGAGTGAAATGATGGCTGCTTCGTCCGTCCAACTTACTGCTTGAAAGGAGGGGGTTTTGTGATTTGATGGCTCATTGGGCATTGCTGCGGCGGTTCGATCGGGGTAGTCTACCGTCACTCTACTACGGAGTAAGTTAGTGCATGGCTGGTGGACCCAGGTGCTGGCTGTCCCACACGTCGGCAAAAATGAGTAATTTAGTGCATGGCTGGAGGAGGATCCGCACGGTAGAGCGTGTCCACTGTTTTTCATTCTGAAGAAAAAAATGATTACAGCAAGCGTTTCCACTCTTACGACAGAGGAGTGCGAAACACGACAGCCACTTGAACATACACAGTGCTCCTACTACTAGGCATGTGCAGTGGTTCATATGTCAGTACTACACAATCTTGTTGCTAGTGTAGTAAGATATGACGATAACAAATGATGTTGTGCGCATGTCAACTACTCCTATATGTAACATAGTACCGCTTTTTCGATTGTCCGTCGAGAATGAGCGGTGAGATCAATGTTAATGAGAACTAGGTCCACAGTAGTACATGGAGAGTACAGTGCTCTGATACTCACGAAACATGAACCGTATGAAGCACATCCTATAGTGTTAGACCGGGTGTATGAAGGGTGCACGGGATGGGAGCAAAAGTTCCCTTCTCGACCCACTTTTGGGTGTTTGGCAGAGTGCATGAAGGGTGCATGAGTCCACACTAGTAGGTTGAAAAAAATACACGAAGAGGAAACAACTATATTGAGATGAGAATGACACCAAACACACCCACACGCTTTGTGCTATAGTGACTGATCTGCACCGTCTGAGTTTGATCCAACGGTCATGTTGCGCCGAGACATGGACATGCCCATGCAGAGGGCGCCTAAACTGTTGGGGAACGTTGCAGAAAATTAAAATTTTTTCTACGGTTTCACCAAGATCCATCTATGAGTTCTACTAAGCAACGAGTCAAGAGAGAGAGTTTGGATCTACATACCGCTTGTAGATCGAGTACGGAAGCGTTCGAGGGAGTGGTGATGATGAAGACGTTCCCAACGTGATTCCGATCACCGATGACCAAGTGCTGAACGGACAGCACCTCCGCGTTCAACACACGTACGGGACGATGGCGTCTCCTCCGTCTTGATCCAGCAAGGATGAAGGAGAGGTTGAGGAAGACAACTCCAATGGCAGCACGACGGCGTGGTGCGGTTGGTACGGCAGTTCTCGGCAGGCTTCGCCAAGCTCGCGTGGAGAAAGAGAGGTGTTGGGGAAGGAGGGCTGCGCCTTCAATGTTGTGTGCAGCCTCCCCCACCCCTCTATTTATAGGAGGAGAGGGCAGGGGGCGGCCATCTAGGGAAACCCTAGATGGGGCAGCTGCCAAAAGGGAGGAGGGAGGTGGCTTGCCCCCAAGCTAGGGGGCGCCCCTTTAGGGTTCCCTCCCCATGCCCTAGCCGCATGGGCCTAGGTGGGGGGCGCCCAGCCACAGGGGCTGGCTCCTCTCCCACTTAGCCCATGTGGCCCCAGGGGAGGGGTGGCCCCTCCGTGGACCTCGGAACTCTCCGGTGGCCCGGTACATTACAGTATACCCTCAAACTTTCCGAGTCCGTTTAACCACTTTCCATATATAAATCTTTACCTCCGGACCATTCCGAACTCCTCGTGACGTCCGGGATCTCATCCGGACTCGAACAACATTCGGTAATCACATACTTGTCTTCCTAATAACCCTAGCGCCACCGAACCTTAAGTGTGTAGACCCTACGGGTTCGGGAGACATGAGACATGACCGAGACGACCTCGGTCAATAACCAACAGCGGGATCTGGATACCCATGTTGGCTCCCACATGTCCTCGATGTTGTCATCGGATGAACCACGATGTCAAGGGTTCAAGCAACCCGTATTCTATTCCCTTTATCGACGGTATGTTACTTGCCCGAGACTCGATCGTCGGTATCCCAATACCTCGTTTAGTCTCGTTACGGCAAGTCACTTTACTCGTACCGTAATGCATGATCCGTGACCGGACACTTGATCACTTTGAGCTCATTATGATGATGCACTACCGAGTGGGCCCAAGTGATACCTCTCCGTAACACGGAGTGACAAATCCTCGTCTCGATCCGTGTCAACCCAAAAGACACTTTCGGAGATACCGTAGTGCACCTTTATAGTCACCCGATTACGTTGTGACGTTTGATACACCCAAAGCACTCCTACGGTATCCGGAGTTACACGATCTCACGGTCTAAGGAAGAGATACTTGACATTGGAAAAGCTCTAGCAAAACGAACTACACGATCTTTGTGCTATGTTTAGGATTGGGTCTTGTCCATCACGTCATTCTCCTAATGGCGTGATCCCGTTATCAATGACATCCGATGTCCATAGTCGAAACCATGACTATCTGTTGACCAACGAGCTAGTCAACTAGAGGCTTACTAGGGACGTATTGTAGTCTATGTATTCACACGTGTATTACGATTTCCGGATAATACGGTTATAGCATGAATAAAGACAATTATCATGAACAATGAAATATAATAATAATGCTTTTATTATTGCCTCTAGGGCATATTTCCAACAGTCTCCCACTTGCACTAGAGTCAATAATCTAGTTACATTGTGATGAATCGAACACCCATAGAGTTCGGTGTTGATCATGTTTTGCCCGTGGAAGAGGTTTAGTCAGCGGATCTGCGACATTCAGATCCGTGTGCACTTTAAATTTCTATGTCTCCATCCTGAACATTTTCACGGATGGAGTTGAAGCGACGCTTGATGTGCCTGGTCTTCTTGTGAAACCTAGGCTCCTTGGCAAGGGCAATAGCTCGGTGTTGTCACAGAAGAGTTTGATTGGCCCCGACGCATTGGGTATGACTCCTAGGTCGGTGATGAACTCCTTCACCCAAATTGCTTCATGCGCTGCCTCCGAGGCTGCCATGTACTCCGCTTCACATGTAGATCCCGCCACGACGCTTTGCTTGCAGCTGCACCAGCCATCGCTCCACCATTCAACATATACACGTATCCGGTTTGTGACTTTGAGTCATCAGATCTGTGTCGAAGCTAGCGTCGGCGTAACCCTTCTGACGAGCTCTTCGTCACCTCCATAAATGAGAAACATGTCCTTTGTCCTTTTCGGTACTTCAGGATATTCTTGACCGCTGTCCGGTGTTCCTTGCGGGATTACTTTGGTACCTTCCTACCAAACTTACGGCAAGGTTTACATCAGGTCCGGTACACAGCATGGCATACATAATAGATCCTATGGCTGAGGCATAGGGATGATACTCATCTCTTCTTTATCTTTTGCCGTGGTCGGGCATTGAGCTGAGCTCAATCTCACACCTTGCAATCTGAGGCAAGAACCCCTTCTTGGACTGATCCATTTTGAACTTCTTCAAAATCTTATCAAGGTATGTGCTTTGTGAAAGACCTATGAGGCGTCTCGATCTATCTCTATAGATCTTGATGCCTAATATATAAGCAGCTTCTCCAAGGTCCTTCATTGAAAAACACTTATTCAAGTAGGCCTTAATGCTGTCCAAGAATTCTATATCATTTCCCATCAAAAGTATGTCATCTACATATAATATGAGAAATGCTACAGAGCTCCCACTCACTTTCTTGTAAACGCAGCTTCTCCATAAGTCTGCATAAACCCAAACGCTTTGATCATTTCATCAAAGCGAATGTTCCAACTCCGAGATGCTTGCACCAGCCCATAAATGGATCGCTGGAGCTTGCATACTTTGTCAGCATTCTTAGGATCGACAAAACCCTCCGGCTGCATCATATACAGCTCTTCCTTAAGATATCCGTTAAGGAACGCTGTTTTGACGTCCATCTACCATATCTCATAATCATAGTATGCGGCAATTGCTAACATGATTCGGACGGACTTAAGCTTCGCCACGGAGAGAAAGTCTCATCGTAGTCAATCCCTTGAACTTGCCGATAACCCTTAGCGACAAGTCGAGCTTTATAGATGGTGACATTACCATCGCGTCCGTCTTCTTCTTAAAGATCCATTTGTTTTCTATCGTCGCCGATCATCGGGCAAGTCGGTCAAAGTCCACACTTTGTTTTCATACATGGATTCTATCTCGGATTTCATGGCTTCTAGCCATTTGTTGGAATCTGGGCCCGCCATCGCTTCTTCATAGTTGAAGGTTCACCGTTGTCTAACAACATGATTTCGGGACAGGGTTGCCGTACCACTGCAGTGCGGATGCGTGTCCTTGTGGACCTCTGAAGTTTAGTAGCAACTTGATCCGAAGTACCTTGATCATCATCATTAATTTCCTCTTCAGTTGGTGTAGGCATCACGGAACATTTTCTGAGCCGCACTATTATCCTGTTCAAGAGGTAGTACTTCATCGAGTTCTACTTTCCTCCCACTTACTTCTTTCGAGAGAAACTCTTTTTCCAGAAAGGATCCGTTCTTGGCAACAAAGATCTTGCCCTCGGATCTTAAGTAGAAGGTATACCCTACGGTTTCCTTAGGGTATCCTATGAAGACGCATTTTCCGACTTGGGTTCGAGCTTTTCAGGTTGAAGTTTCTTGACATAAGCATCGCATCCCCAAACTTTTAGAAACGACAGCTTAGGTTTCTTCCCAAACCATAATTCATACGGTGTCGTCTCAACGGACTTAGACGGTGCCCTATTTAAAGTGAATGTAGCTGTCTCTAGAGCGTATCCCCAAAATGATAGCGGTAAATCGGTAAGAGACATCATAGATCGCACCATATCCAATAGAGTGCGACACGACGTTCGGACACACCATTACGCTGAGGTGTTCCAGCGGCGTGAGTTGTGAAACGATTCCACATTTTCTTAAGTGTGTACCAAATTCGTGACTTAAATATTCTCCTCCACGATCGATCGTAAGAATTTTATCTTTCGGTCACGTTGATTCTCTACTTCATTCTGAAATTCCTTGAACTTTTCAAAGGTCTCAGACTTGTGTTTCATCAAGTAGACATACCCATATCTACTCAAGTCATCTCGTGAGAGTGAGAACATAACGATATCCTCCATGAGCCTCAACGCTCATTGGACCGCATACATCGGTATGTATGATTTCCAACAAGTTGGTTGCTCGCTCCATTGTTCCAGAGAACGGAGTCTTGGTCATCTTGCCCATGAGGCATGGTTCGCATGTGTCAAATGATTCATAATCAAGAGACTCCAAAAGTCCATCGGCATGGAGCTTCTTCATGCGCTTTACACCAATGTGACCAAGGCGGCAGTGCCACAAGTATGTGGGACTATCGTTATCAACTTTACATCTTTTGGTATTCACGCTATGAATATGTGTAACACTACGCTCGAGATTCATCAAGAATAAACCATTGACCATCGGAGCATGACCATAAAACATATCTCTCATATAAATAGAACAACCATTATTCTCGGATTTAAATGAGTAGCCATCCCGTATTAAACGAGATCCAGATACAATATTCATGCTCAAACTTGGCACCAAATAACAATTATTAAGGTTTATAACTAATCCCGTAGGTAAATGAAGAGGTAGCGTGCCGACGGCGATCACATCGACTCTGGAACCATTCCCGACGCGCATCGTCACCTCGTCCCTTCGCCGATCTCCGCTTATTCCGCAGCTCTGCTGTGAGTTACAAATATGAGCAACGACACCGGTATCAAATACCTGGGAGTTACTATGAGTCTTGGTAAGGTACACATCAATTACATGTATATCAAATATACCTTTGGTGTTGCCGGCCTTCTTGTCCGCTAAGTATTTGGGGCAGTTCCGCCCAAATGACCCTTCCCTTGCAATAAAAGCACTCGGCCTCAGGCTTGGGTCCATTCTTTGACTTCTTCCGGCAACTTGCTTGCAGGCGCGGCAACCTCCTTGCCGTCCTTCTTGAAGTTCTTCTTGCCCTTGCCCTTCTTGAACTTAGTGGTCTTATTGACCATCAACACTTGATGTTCTTTCTTGATTTCAACCTCGGCTGACTTCAGCATAGAGAATACTTCAGAATGGTCTTTACCATCCCCTGCATATTGTAGTTCATCACAAAGCTCTTGTAGCTTGGTGGGAGCGATGGAGGATTCTGTCAATGACCGCCTCATCGTGGAGGTTAATATTCATTTGGGTCATACGGTTTGCAACCTGCACATCTTGAGAATGTGCTCACCGATGTAACTATTTTCCTCCATCTTACAACTATAGAACTTGTCGGAGATGTCATATCTCTCGACCCGGCGTGAGCTTGGAAAACAAGTTTCAGCTCCTCGAACATCTCATATGCTCCGTGATGCTCAAAACGCTTTTGGAGCCCCGGTTCTAAGCTGTAAAGCATGCCGCACCGAACGAGGGAGTAATCATCGACGCGCTCGCCAAGCGTTCAAATCGTCTTGGTTCTTTGGGAGAGCAGGTGGGTCACCTAACGGTGCTTCTAGGACATATGCCTTCTTGGCAGCTATGAGGATGATCTCGTGTTCGGACACAGTCCGTATAGTTGCTGCCATCATCTTTCAACTTGGTTTCTCTAGGAACGTTGAAGTTCATGTTGACATGAGCGTTGGCCATTTGATCTACAAGACATATCATTCAAAGTTTTAGACTAAGTTCATGATAATTAAGTTCATCTAATCAAATTATTTCAATGAACTCCCACCAGATTAGACATCCCTCTAGTCATCTAAGTGTTACACGATCCGAGTCGACTAGGCCGTGTCCGATCATCACGTGAGACGGACTAGTCATCGTCGGTGAACATTCTCATGTTGATCGTATCTTCTATACGACTCGTGTTCGACCTTTCGGTCTCCGTGTTCGAGGCCATGTCGTACATGCTAGGCTCGTCAAGTTTAACCCTAAGTGTTTTGCGTGTGTAAATCTGTCTTACACCGTTGTATGTGAACGTAAGAATCCATCACACCGATCATCACGTGGTGCTTAGAAGCGACGAACTTTAGCAACGGTGCACAGTTAGGGAGAACACTTCTTGAAATTGTTGTAAGGATCATCTTATTTACTACCGTCGTTCTAAGTAAACAAGATGTATAAACATAATAAACATCACATGCAATTATATAGTAGTGACATGATATGGCCAATATCATAAAACTCCATTGATCTCCATCTTCGGGCTCCATGATCATCTTGTCACCGCATGGCACCATGATCTCCATCATCATGATCTCCATCATCGTGCCTCCATGAAGTTGTCACGCCAACGACTACTTCTACCACTATGGCTAAACGCGTTTTAGCAATAAAGTAAAGTAGGTTACATGGCTTTCTTCAATGACTCGCAGGTCATACAAAAATAAAGACAACTCCTATGGCTCTCGCCGTTGTCATACTCATCGACATGCAAGTCGTGATTCCTATTACGAGAACATGATCTCATACATCACAATATGTCATTCATCATTCATCACAACTTGGCCATATCACATCACATGACAATTGCTGCAAAAACAAGTTAGGCGTCCTCTAATTGTTGTTGCATCTTTTACGTGGCTGCAATTGGGTTCTAGCAAGAACGTTTTCTTACCTCGAATAACCACAACATGATCTTGTCAACTTCTATTTACCCTTCATAAGGACCCTTTTCATCGAATCCGCTCCAACTAAAGTAGGAGAGCAGACACCCGCCAGCCACCTTATGCAACTAGTGCATGTTAGTCGGTGGAACCGGTCTCACGTAAGCGCACGTAAGGTTGGTCCGGCCGCTTCATCCCACAATACCGCGGAAGCAAGATAAGATTAGTAACGGCAAGTAAGTTGACAAGATCCACGCCCACAACTATATTGTGTTCTACTCGTGCAATAGAGAACTACGATAGACCTAGCTCATGATGCCACTGTTGGGGAGCGTTGCAGAAAATTAAAAAATTCTACGGTTTCACCAAGATCCATCTATGAGTTCTACTAAGAAACGAGTCAAAGAGAGAGTTTGCATCTACATACCACTTGTAGATCGAGTGCGGAGGCGCTCGAGGGAGTGGTGATGATGAAGACGTTCCCAACGTGATTCCGATCACCGATGACCAAGTGCTGAACGGACAGCACCTCCGCGTTCAACACACGTACGGGACGATGGCGTCTCCTCCGTCTTGATCCAGCAAGGATGAAGGAGAGGTTGAGGAAGACAACTCCAATGGCAGCACGACGGCGTGGTGCGGTTGGTCTGGCAGTTCTCGGCAGAGGCTTCGCCAAGCTCGCGTGGAGAAAGAGAGGTGTTGGGAAGGAGGGCTGCGCCATCAATGTTGTGTGCAGCCTCCCCCACCCCTCTATTTATAGGAGGAGAGGGCAGGGGGCCGGCCATCTAGGGGAAACCCTAGATGGGGGCGGCGGCCAAAGGGAGGAGGGGAGGGTGGCTTGCCCCCCAAGCTAGGGGGGCGCCCCCTTTAGGGTTTCCCCTCCCCATGCCCTAGCCGCATGGGCCTAGGTGGGAGGCGCCCAGCCCACCAGGGGCTGGCTCCCTCCCACTTAGCCCATGTGGCCCCCGAGGGGTGGCCCCTCCAGTGGACCTCGGAACTCTCCCGTGGCCCCAGACATTACAGTATACCCTCAAACTTTCCGAGTCCGTTTAACCACTTTCCATATATAAATCTTTACCTCCGGACCATTAGGAACTCCTCGTGACGTCCGGGATCTCATCCGGACTCGAACAACATTCGGTAATCACATACTTGTCTTCCTAATAACCCTAGCGCCACCGAACCTTAAGTGTGTAGACCCTACGGGTTCGGGAGACATGCGACATGACCGAGACGACCTCAGTCAATAACCAACAGCGGGATCTGGATACCCATGTTGGCTCCCACATGTTCCTCGATGTTGTCATCGGATGAACCACGATGTCAAGGGTTCAAGCAACCCGTATTCTATTCCCTTTATCGACGGTATGTTACTTGCCCGAGACTCGATCGTCGGTATCCCAATACCTCGTTTAGTCTCGTTACGGCAAGTCACTTTACTCGATCCGTAATGCATGATCCCGTGACCGGACACTTGATCACTTTGAGCTCATTATGATGATGCACTACCGAGTGGGCCCAGTGATACCTCTCCGTAACACGGAGTGACAAATCCTCGTCTCGATCCGTGTCAACCCAAAAGACACTTTCGGAGATACCGTAGTGCACCTTTATAGTCACCCGATTACGTTGTGACGTTTGATACACCCAAAGCACTCCTACGGTATCCGGAGTTACACGATCTCACGGTCTAAGGAAGAGATACTTGACATTGGAAAAGCTCTAGCAAAACAAACTACACGATCTTTGTGCTATGCTTAGGATTGGGTCTTGTCCATCACGTCATTCTCCTAATGACGTGATCCCGTTGTCAATGACATCCGATGTCCATAGTCAGAAACCATGACTATCTGTTGACCAACGAGCTAGTCAACTAGAGGCTTACTAGGGACGTATTGTAGTCTATGTATTCACACGTGTATTACGATTTCCGGATAATACAGTTATAGCATGAATAAAGACAATTATCATGAACAATGAAATATAATAATAATGCTTTTATTATTGCCTCTTGGGCATATTTCCAACATAAACACCACCGAAGTCCCTCTTCTTCTCGAGGCGCACGACGTTGGTGATGCAGGGTGCAACCGCCCGCAGAGCCCGCTCCCGGCTGACGGGAGCCAGCTCGTCAAAGACGGCGTCCAATGGCACGAATGGATTCCGGTGACGGAGCCCTGAAAGGATTCGCCCGGCAACGGCGACGGCAACGCGCAACCCCTCCTTGTCCAGCTCAGCCCCCACCATCGCTCGGAGACGGCTCAGCTCCTCGGAGATATAGGTGAAGAAAGAGACCAGGTCAGGAAGCCGCAGCTCGTTGAAGTCGACTGGGTGGTCGAACGGGTTTAGCCCGACGGCCGGCATCGTCGCACTGGCACGACGGTAGGCATCGCGCAGCCGCAACACGTGCGTGGCACCTTGGTTCACCAAGTGGCCGAGGCGATCTGGACCTCGTCAGATCGGCGCCGCTCGCGCTCGGCCTGGCTCCCCTGACGGCCTATCGTATCTCCCGCTTTCTGCAGCAACACCGCCGATGCTTCGAGCATCTTTGTGGTGGCCGCCTGCCGCTTTTGAAGCTCCGTGAACTCCCGCACATAACAGAGGAGCATGGCACTCCTCTCCTCCTTGAGCTCACGGAGCTCCACGTCCTTGGCCCTGAGTTCCACATCCTTGGCATGGAGATCCTGTGTCAGGCGCCTCACCTCGGACTCCGTGATCTGCTGCGCCGCCATGGCACCACCTAGAAGCAATGGGGAGAGGAAGCAAAGGGGGCGAAACGGCTGAAAGGCAATGCAATCTACGGGAAGGCGGAGGGAGCCAGCCGAGGAGTGGGGAATCTTTTGGTTTTCACCACGGTAAAACACCAGTCGACGACTTCTCACATCAGGGAGCAGTGGGCTTTTACAGGCGGAGTCATCGTGACTAATTGCTACCGCGCCTTCTCCCGTCAATCAAAAAATTAAAAATCCTGCCACGCATGCTCCCGTCAATCAAAAAATTAAAAATCCTGCCGCACCCAAACACCAGAGCAACACCGCGGTGGATATTTAAATTTACCTGCCGGCAAGTAGATAAAAAAAGGGGTGAAAAAACAAATGTGGTGGCGGCCTAGCTAATCGGTCGAACTAGCCCAATTAGCGAGCCACCGTGCTTCACTGATGTACTCGGCGGGAAAGGTGGTCTTTCGTGATTTGACGACTCATTTACTTGCTTCGGCGCTACAACCAAGGAGGACCCAAAAAACGCGCGGTAGAGCGTCCCACGCTAGGAAGAATATATGCGTGCACCACCCGGGAGGACCCCGAAACTGCGCGGTAGGGTGTGCCATGTCTCGGCACAGAGGAAAAATGTGCGTGTAAAAATATACTGTATCAGACGTAGTACCTATGGTTCGATCTCGAGACCCAGCCAGTCGGTCGAAAACACCCCACTAGCCACACAGCTTCATCATGCAAACGTGGCACGGTTAGCTCCGTCTCGACCAGCCACAACGTCTCTTGTTCTTGGCGATTCTTCTATTTTCCAAGCTTTTTTCAGTTGTAATAACACCACGGCAAGCTAGCGCCGCTCTTCATGTGTTCCCGTGCAAAGGTTAGACGATGGATAGAAGAGAGATTGAGATCGCAGACCTGGGACCCACCCGTAAGTGAGACAATGGTCATGCACGTGTTGACGAGGCACTCCCTCTACTCTACTCAATGCAAGTACTGTATAAAATCAAGTTATGGGACAAAGCCGACAACCGTTAGTTTTTTCAGGCTATCGACTTACGCTTTGTAGTCCAGGTTGCCAGTTCGAATCTCGTCTTTCAGATTTGTTAGTTTTAGGTCCAATTTTGATTAATGACAAGTGGGACCCTCGTGTGTTGTTCCGATATTTCAGTGTAGGATGGTTTTTTTGAACAAACACTTTGCGCGGTTAGACAAGTAACGGCACAACTTACACGTATTTTGCAAGTTTACGAACAAAAATGAACGCGGCATAGAATATCACATCCACCCCGCAGCTTAGATACTATGGTGATACGAGTTTTTACACCGTTGGAAGTGAGATCCAATGGCTTAGGAGTAGTCTTTGTAATTATGCGCAATTTCCAAACTCTCCAAAGTTTTTTTTTTGCAAATAAAACATTCAGGCCTCGTGTGTGCCGCTGCATCTTCGATCCAACGGCTCCCCGGTGCTCATATTAGGTGCTCCCCATAGCATAATTACCCGCTACAGTGATATGAGCATCTAGGTCGTATGATTAGTGATCAGATGGCACATGCATAGTACTTGTACTTTCTGCGCATTTCCCTAACTCTATCAGCCGTATATTGCAAAAACATTCAAACCTCCTATTGTGGGCGTTAGATCTCGGTGAACTCAGTATCACCATAGAATCTACGGTAAAGGGAGCACCTCATACTCTCCGTGCGAGAAAACATAAGGTGCTATCGCAGCTTGGATGCTACGGTGATACGAGCTTGGAGGTCGCTTGATCCGAGATCCAATGGCATCCGAGAAGTCTTTGTGCTTGTAAGCGATGGCGAACTCTTTTGGGGCTTTCCTGCAAAAAACCATTCAAACCACCGAGGAGGTGTTGGGTCACAAATCCAACGCCTCCGAAGAGCTTGTATCACCAAAGCATCTAAGGTTTGGTAGCATATGATATTCTTACATACAGGAGAATATGATGTCCTCCTTCATCTTAGATGCTACGGTGATACGAGCTTCGAGGTCATTGGATATGGAATCAAAGGGCATCTAAGTAGTTTTTGTACAAATTGTGTGCAATTCTCAAACTCATCAAGGTTTCTGCAAAAAATTAAGACACATCATGTGAGCTGCTATATCTCAGATCTACAAGCTCCAAGCAACTCAGTCGGCATATAGCATCTAAGGTATGGGGCACATGCTATTCTCCGGGGAGGAGGGTGGGGGTGCACAACCAATCGGTGGTTGGGAGGGTGGGGACAAATATAATCTAAACAACCCTAAACAGAGCTCCACAATTTTATCTAAGGTCGAGGGGTTGACCCCGACAATCATAGCTCCGCCTAAACACAACATTTGCATGTATAGTAGTACTAGACTTAATATTCATGTTTCAGTTTCATGTTCATTTTAAATATTGAACTGAGGACCATGGATGTCTTACATTTTACTCCCTTCGTTCCTAAATATTAGTCTTTTTAGAGGCTTCAAATGGACTGGCACATACGGATGTATATAGACATATTTTAGAGTCTAGATTCACTCATTTTGCTCCGTATGTAGTCACTTGTTGAACTCTCTAAAAGAATAATATTTAGGAATAGAAGGAGTATTTTTGAACTCGTGTCATACATGCATGGGTTGGAAAAATAGATGCACTATACTTATTGGATTGTTGTTGTGTTCGTGCGTGTGTGTGTGTGTGTGTGTGTGTGTGTGTGTGTGTGTGTGTGTGTGTGTGTGTGTGTGTGTGCGTGGTCATATGCTTGATACATACAAAGTTTTCTCACCTCCATATTGTTCATCTTTTAAATTTTAATTTTCATTGGAAAACTTACTAGGGATACCATGAAATGTGAAATCCACGTTGAGATCACTATATCACAAATTCACTCTAATTCAACAACTCGTCATAAATCAATTACCACGTTGAGATTAGTATTTGCAAGGAAAATACGGGTATTGTAATACACATAGATTCATTCGGCAATTTAAAAGGTTCCTTCCGTATTCTCAAATGGTAGGACCCAATGGCGTACCAGCCAGACCTTGGCTCGTGTTGATCCTAAAAAAACGGGTTCGTGTCCTTCGGTGGCGTGCGTCGTACGCACATTAGGCAACCCCAACCAGTCGAGCCTCACCGTTTCAAGTCGAAATATCTGGCGGCCAGAATTCCAGCCCTAGGAAATTCCCCTCATGTCCCCGGTCCATAATGACTATCGATGAACAACGGAGGGATGCTTTAATAAGTAGACAACGTTACCTACCGTGCCGAGCACGGTTCAATTCCCTCGGTCGCCGCTCGTCAAGGTCACCCGTCAACTGCATTGCCTAGTACTACTAATACTACACCAGGATGAGCACAGAATTGAGCCCGTTTGTTCGTGCCTAGTACTTGAGTTAATATATCAGGCAATGCACTGGTACGGAGGGATTATCCTTTTACTCCCTCCTTTCCGGTTTATAGGGTTTATCTCAAAATTTTAGTTTTCCCATTTTATAAGTCTCAATTTTGTTGTTCCCCATCACATGTTCAGATTTCAAGGTGCAATAAATCATTACATGCAAGTATTAAGAGAAAATTGACCAATGCATGTACTTTATGCATGCATGCATTGCAATTAATGCATTCGTAAACACAATTTTTGAGGAAAACAAGCGCATTAATTGAGTGGGTTTGTAAACTACAACAATTGTTCCACCACTCACCACCTACCTTGGTTGGTGAGATTTTTGAATTGAGCCCTATAAACCGGAAAGGAGGTTTAACTAAGCAAAATGTTTGACCAAATCCTTTCTTAAGAAATATAACAGGACAGATGTACGGCTTGAAAATTTATTGCATGATGCAGGTTATGATATTGTTTCGAATCCTGGATCTTAAATTTCAGAAAATCCAAAAGTGAGCATAAATTCTTGAAACTGAGCATGGTCACGTGATATGGCACAAATATTACTTCGTAAGTTTTTTCTTCAATTCGAGACAAGCTGCTTATGACAAGTTGCACAAATGAAGAGCCAAGGTATTTTAGAACGAAGACCTGTCACATTAAGGCAAACGCTTTCACTATTGAATCCGTGGGTGTATACATGCTGCCACGAGTCCCCGCTTCTCATCGGCAGGTGCCGTCCCAGCAAGCGTGTGAGTCGACGGAGGCGGCGAGCGAACCGCGCGCCGGCTGTCGAGGCGGCGCGAGCGAACCGTTCACAGTGAGACTCACCGGGAGGCGAGCCCTTTGACCAGGCTCCGCCGCCCACCATCGTCCCAACTGTTCCCACTTTTAATGTCGCCGACGCCGTAGTTTAAAATCAACCCCGCACTACCCGGTATTGCTACAATCCTCTCTCTTCCTCTCCGATTCGCCTGTCGTCTACCTCCAACTAGCCTGACCTAAACGTACGCCATGCCGCATCACGATGGTCTGCCCTTAGTGTTCCAGTTTCATGAGGAAGACACCCAGCCGGAGTCTCAAGAACATAAGGCGCTTTGGGGACGAGCTTGAAGCGGCATTGCGGGAAGACATCGCGCTGTCCCGCTCCCGTTCGGCTCCGTCGCCCGACCGCGCCAGCGCCCATCCCGTGGCATTGATGGGCTGGGAGCCGCACATTGTCGCCGAGCTTGGTGCCACGGGTTCCACGAGGTCCCCGCCGACTTTCGCGCGCGCACGCACCTGCCGGCGCATGCGCTGCGCGTGCTGCAGCAGCGCGCAAGACGCCCGTGCCGGTGCCCGTGCACCTGCAAGCGCATGCGCCTACGCGTGCACTGACGTGCGCGCCCGTGCCGGTGCCCATGCACAAGAATGTCTCCGCCGCGCCGTTGACAGCGCCTGTCCCCGCGCGGGTGCCAGTGCCCCCCTCAGCAGCATGGATGGCCGCCGTCGACCACTTCCTTGCACCAACGAGTCGCCTCCTCCCGCCAGATTGACTTCGCCCAAAGTCGAACATTTGGCCTTCCTTGAAGCTAGGCCAACGTCCAGGAGTACGCCAACAACGGCGCAAGACGCCGCCGTCGCCGTCGGTCAGTGGCCAGACGACACACAGAGCACGACAGAGGAGCCGCTTCCCAACGCGAGACGCCCCCGCCGCCGCCGCGTAATCTAAATTTGCCATGAAAAACGTTCGGATTGCCATGATTAAAATCCGAACGTTTATCATTTCCGTTTATTTTATATCGATCGTCGTATAATTTAAAGCCGGAGTCAGACTGAACGAAATGTATGGTTTGATCGATTGAATGTTCTGCTAGAGCCGTATCAAATTAAATATAAAACGTCATCAAGCCACATGTATTCCTTGTTATCCAACGACCTAGACTGCTTCAATGTCTAGCGCTCAACACGTTTAGCGTGCAGTTAATTTGATGCCAAAAATAGTGCTAATCACATGACAACACGCAAATAATATCCTAGTAGTTAATATCTGCATGCACTTAATATACTTTCAAATTAACGTGCATTGCACGTACACACTGACTAGTGCTGCTAGTACGTGAAACTGGTGCCGTGACTTGTGAACGCGTCCAGATATGGTCAACGGCAACATCGCCCGCGAGTTCTTCCTGTTTGCCCGTGTGTATAAACGCAGAAGGGGAGGAGAGAGAGAGAGCACACATGGAACCCACCAGTAAGTGAAGGAGAATAGTACTAAAAATAATATTACATGTTATCCATTAATTAGGCTGTGGTAATATAAAAACATTATGTGAACAAAGGGGGTACAACAAACATTGATATTCTACGTATGTTGCCTATTGACGTGCGGCTTGAAGGCCCGGTCGCATGTTCGATCCTCGTCCTTTATTTAATTTGTATATGGGTCCAAATTTGTTTCATGACATGTGGGCCCCTCGGTGTGTTGTTTGTAGCACTTTAATTTGTGGGTCGAAATTTGTTCCATTCCAAGTGGACTATCGGTGTGTAGTTTTGTAGCTTATTTATAATAATTAAAGAGAACAACATAGTTTTTTCAATAATACCATGGTGTGGCGTTGAAGGCGAGAAAGGACGTGCGAGAGAGCGATGACCGAGCCAGAGGGAAATCACTTAGGGGAGTTGCGTGGGTTGCAACGGCGTTTGGAGTAGTTGTGGGCCGAATGATACGAAAATATAATCTAAACCGACCGGAATAAATGCATACACAAATTAATCCAAGGTTGGAGTGCCCCTCGCAATGTAAATAGCCTCGGCTTTGCGAGGGATGGAGAGGTAGTAGCTTCAACGCATGGAAGATACGGTATGAGAAAGCGAGGTCAATCGAGAGACATATAGATAGAGAGACAAAGTGAGTGTGGTCCGACATTCATTGAACAGATATATATGCTCCGGAGAGATATTGTCCGATTGAGCTTTTGGTAAGGGTGAGGGCTGTAAGATAGAGCTTGAGAGATGATCCAGTCACAGACGTGTAGATATATTTTGTGCGTGGGAGGAAGCAAGGTCAACCGATCACATAGGGTCGCCATGAGATCGAAAGAGTGAGACGGGTTGGAGAGAGTGACCTAGATAGACGATGTGCGTGAGAGAGTATACAATGTGAATAGGTCGAATTGGGCTCAAACATGGTGATATATCGTTCTTGTCCGAGAAAGAGCGAGGTAAATCGAGACATCGAGAGAGAGAGAGAGAGAGAGAGAGAGAGAGAGAGAGAGAGAGAGAGATTGAGTGAGCGTGGCCCACCATGAGGTCGAAAGAGTGGCGGCGGCTTGGATGGACTGACCTAGATAGACAATCTGCATGAGAGAATATAGAGTGAGTTGATCGAGGCCCGAACAGGGAGATATATCATTTGTGTGTGAAAGAAAACGAGGTTAAACGAGACTCGTATAAAGAGAGCTAGATTGAGCGAGTGTGGCCCGCCATGCGGAAGAAAGAGTGAGACAGTCTCAATGGAGTGACCTAGATATACAACGTGCGTTCGTGCGCACAAGAGGTTGGGGGGGCTAGATAGGCAATGCATGTATTTAGCGCGAGAGGGTGAGAGGGAGAGGGGGGAGAGAGAGAGCTCGGCATGGGGTGCAATGGCGGGTGTGTGAGGTAAATACATTTGGTAACAGGAGTGGAAAAAGGGGTTGTGTAGTTGAGAGACTTAGAGATCGAAACATGGAGAGAAAGAATGAACGTGTGTTGGAAACCGATAGCTTGCTAAGGTGGTTAGGAGAGGAAGATTGACCGATACAAGAAGTATGTAGTGTTTGTCTTGTGGGGGGGCTAAAACGACATTTGAATGTTCATAGTACGAGACTTAATATCGATGTTTCAATTCGGTGTACATTGTAAGATGTGAACCGAGGACCAGGCATACGGGTAATTATTTCGAATTCGTGCCATACTAAGTTTCAAAAAGTTGACATTGGCTCAATTTGTTGTGCTATTTTGTAGGTTATATGTTTGAATCCATCCAAAAGATTTCTCACTACCATGGTGTTCATCATATACATATGAATTTGTATTAAAAAAGTAGCGTGGATACAGTGAAATGCAAAATCCACGTTAGAATTGGAGATCTCTACGTGACACACACTCTAATTCAAATAACTAACTACGTGACACACACTCTAATTCAAATAACTAATTATGTGACACACTCTAGCGTGGGTACCGTTTCGGTTCTTTTTCAAATAACTCCTCATTAATTAATTTATAGTACTCCCTCTATTCACTTTTATAAGACCCTGAAGACATTTCTGACAATGTGCAAAACAGTTCATTTTAAGTTGTCCGAAATGACTTACAAAAGTGAACGGATGGAGTATCTCGTTCAATGACTAATTATTGCAAGGAAAACACGGCATGGTAATACATACAGATTCGTTTGCAAATGAAAGAAGATTCGTTTGCATTCTCAAATGTAGGCGCACCAGTGCAGACCAGTGGTCGTGTCGGGTGGACGTTGCTTGTGCCTTAAAGGCAACGCCCTTGGGTGATCGGCATGTGGGCCAGCCACTGTTGGGCCCACATGTCATGGACACAAAGGCAGGTGCCTTAAGGCACCAAGCATAGTCTGTCGGGGTGATCGCGTGTGTCGGACGGACGCGTAGCACCCAGCCACCCACCCCTCCCCCAAAAAAGGATGACGACAATATAAGTTCGCGCTTCCACGTTTCGGATTGAAATATCTGGCGGCCCCAATTCCAGCCCTGCAAAATCTCTCTTCTCCACCGTTCCCTTCCGTGCCCAGATTGCTCAAATCCCTAATTCGCCGCCATCCCTCGAATCGCCCCTTGTCTCGTCTCTTTCCCCACCGTTCCCCACCTCTGTGCCGGACGACGACGACGAAGACGACGGTCGCGCTTCACCACCGCACCGGAGCTACCTCATCTACGCCCTCGTCCACCACACCGGGTGGTCCATCGACAACGTCGGCCGCCACAACCAACGTGCCTCACAGACACCGAGTTCCACCGCATCAGGTGCGCTTCACCAACGCCGTCTCCCAGCTCACCGGGGCTACTTCACCGAGCACATCGTCGCACCTCCGCCCCCCGAGGCCGTTGGGGCTTCACCAACGGTCTCGTCCACCGCATCGTAGCGCTCCGTTGCCACTCGAGATCTGCATCCGTGCGCGGCCAGCCAGCGCATCACCCTCAACGGCTCTGAAGTGACCCGCACTCTAGCTAGGCGAGCATGCCCAAACGCTGACCCGAACTAGGTATCCACACATCACTCCCTTGTGCACTGTTCCGACGATGTTTGGATATCCTTTCTCTGCTCTCTTAGCTTACACGCCTATGCAACTCTGACTTTAACTCTTATTTCTTCTAGAGATATCATCTGAAACAAGCAAATCCATTTTTTAGCGAAGCATGACGGGGCTACGGGATCTGGTACACATCCTGCACACCTGTATAAACTTGTAAGTATCTGTCCTCCGGTACAACATCAAGGTCGATTCCTCTTATTTGATCAACCATTCGCCGTGTCAAAAATGCAGAGGGGGATGCAAGGAGCACAAGGCCTGCACATCCAAGCAAGTGGTAACATGGACTTGTACATGGAACATCCCAAGCGCAAGCAGAGCTGCGGTGAGCCTGCATAACGAGCTAGCGTAAGTCCCCGCATTTCATTTAATTCATCTTGGCATTCGTGTATGATTTGTGTGCATGGCTAATCCACGAATTCAAGTTACCAGGCTAACATTTAACTTAAAAATACTGAAGGCACTTGCACTCCGAAATCAACATAACTTGAGAAATGTGAAGCTACATGCACTTTGAAAACCAGCTAATGATCCAAAGTAGTTCAGATTATAAACACTAAATGATGCAAGCACCAAAAAACACAAAATGCAACACGGTGTACAAGGACTACAAACATGGTTTGTACCTGCTTGAATTATTCGTTCTCTGGCTGAAAATATCGAAGTGTAATTGCACGTATAACCAGTGCGCAAACTGCATATCAATATATCTATCCTGCACAAGTATGCCAATAGTTTCAAACAACAGATTAGAAAAGCATTTATGCTATGTTGTCATGATATGCGGACTTTCTGGTAGATGGCCTTGACGTTTCCTCAAGCTATGAAAATGCACTATAATTTGCTTGTCATAAATGCCTGCAAATCTCTGTCTCTCTCAACATAGTAGATCATCATTAGACACTAAATCCTTCAATGAGCTTGCAAAATGCTTGCATTAGATCCCTCATTAGCCACTATATGTTCATCACCAGGAGCATGTA
Organism: Aegilops longissima; assembly: GCA_021605205.1. Classification (NCBI taxonomy): domain Eukaryota; kingdom Viridiplantae; phylum Streptophyta; class Magnoliopsida; order Poales; family Poaceae; genus Aegilops; species Aegilops longissima. The sequence continues at coordinate 156,092,150 of CM038682.1, forward strand.
AAATGTTTGCATCAAATCCTTCATTAGCAGTCTGTTCATTAGACACTTCAGGCTCAAGAAAAACATGAGCTTGTATGTTTGCACCGGAAACTTGATTAGATACATCAGATTCAGTCAGTTCAGTATTGATTGGGGGAGTTATAAAATAAGTAGAAATTGGTTTCATTTTCTCATAGATTCCCTACATACAAGCAGTTTTACAACACCGTCGGGTTTAACTATTGGCCAAAAATTGAAGAGTTGAATTAGATATAATCAGGGATGTGATGTACCTGCTCGTTGCGCATGCTACTCTTGCGAGCTGCGACTGTCCGTTTGCGCAAGCTCGATGCCATGCCCGTGATGTCGCCGCTGCCTCCCACGCAGACTACACCCATGGTTGGATCTTCATCTTCTTGTCCTTCCGTTCGCTTGAAGCCCGGCGACCGCCCTCCATTGAGGGCGCGAGGAAGTGCTGTGTCGGTCTGTCCAGCGGCGGCTAGGTTAGGAGCAAACCGGACTGGAGGCTGGAACGAATGAATTGGGATTTTTCCTGCTGTCGATCGATATGGGAGGCGCTCGTTTGGGCCGCGAGCCTGCTATAGGGCCTGCCTTGCAGTTATGTTATTGGCCCATCCAAATTGAAACATTTTTCTTCATTTTTTACATTGCTTGCTCGTGCGTTGGGACGAACAAAACTAGCATGGGCCAAGCTGGACGACTCAAACTAGGTGCACACTTTCCAGCCACCTGAGGCGGCCGCCCATACCAGCCCCTATGGTGGCGTCGCCCCTTTTTGCGTGTATGATTGGATAGTGAAAAATATTCCAGGGGCGCTTTTGATTTACCCACGGACTGGTTGAATTGCTTGTTTCTATGAAATGAGTTCGCCAATAATGTGAAGGATGCCAGTCTTTTCATCTTACTGTAGATTGCTTAGATCTCAATATGCCAAAAGTAATCGCATGAAATATACAGTAAAAGCCAGTGTGATGTGTTTGGCTACAACTAGTCTGACTACACGTCCTCATATAACATATCAAGGACGCACCATCTTACCAGATTAACCATTCGACTTACCCATGCAGTGTGGGAAGAAAGAAGTATTGGGACTGCGTATCCAAGCAATTTTGCCATGGACTCCTTTGTACAACCTTGTAAGCGAAAAAGAAGTTGCAGCGTGCCTGTACAAAGAACTAGCGTAAGTTCAGTTACCTGCTTCTCGGAATTTTAGTTAGCCAATGCTATGTCCCGAGCTTGCGTTGGATTTCCCCGAAGAGGAGAGGATGATGCAGCACAGTAGCGTAAGTATTTCCCTCAGTTTTTGAGAACCAAGGTATGAATCCAGTAGGAGACCACGCGCAAGTCCCTCGTACCTGCATAAAATGATAGCTACTCGCAACCAACGCTTAGGGGTTGTCAATCCCTTCATGGTCACTTACGAGAGTGAGATCTGATAGAGATAATATTTTTGGTATTTTTGGTATAAAGATGCAAAGTAAAAAGTAAAAGCAAAGTAAGTAAATAAAGTGATGGAGATTGATATGATGAGAATAGACCCGGGGGCCATAGGTTTCACTAGTGGCTTCTCTCAAGAGCATAAGTATCCTACGGTGGGTGAACAAATTACTGTTGAGCAATTGACAGAATTGAGCATAGTTATGAGGTTATCCAGGCAATGATCATGTATATAGGCATCACATCTGTGACAAGTAGACCGAAACGATTCTGCATCTACTACTATTACTCCACTCATCGACCGCTATCCAGCATGCATCTAGAGTATTAAGTTAAAAATAGAGTAACACCTTAAGCAAGATGACATGATGTAGAGGAATAAATTCATGCAATATGATAAATACCCCATCTTGTTATCCTCGATGGCAACAATACAATACGTGCCTTGCAACCCTATCTGTCACTGGGTAAGGACACCGCAAGATTGAACCCAAAGCTAAGCACTTCTCCCATTGCAAGAACTACCAATCTAGTTGGCCAAACCAAACGGATATTTCGAAGAGACTTGCAAAGATAACTCAATCATACATAAAAGAATTCAGAGAAGAATCAAATATTTTCCATAGATAAGCTGGATCATAAACCCACAATTCATCGGTCTCAACAAACACACCGCAAAAAGAAGATTACATCGAATAGATCTCCACGAGAGAGGGGAGAACATTGTATTGAGATCCAAAAGAGAGAAGAAGCCATCTAGCTACTAGCTATGGACCAAGGTCTGAAGTAAACTACTCACACTTCATCGGAGGGGCTATGGTGTTGATGTAGAAGCCCTCCGTGGTAGATGCCCCTCCATGGAGCTCGGAATAGGCCCCAAGATGGGATCTCGTGGATACAGGAAGGTACGGCGGTGGAATTAGGTTTTGGCTCCGTCCCGATCTGTCGGGGTGCGTGAGGTATATATAGGAGGAAGGAGTACGTCGGTGGAGCGTCGGGGCCCACGAGGCAGGGCGCCTGTGGGAGGCGCGCCCCACCTCGTGACCGCCTTTGGCACTCCTTGAGTAGGGTCCAAGTCTCTGGATCACGCTCGTGAGAAAATCACGTTCGAAGGTTTCATTCCGCTTGGACTCTGTTTGATATTCCGTTTCTTCAAACATGAAATAGGAAAAAAACAGCAATTTCGGGCTGGGCCTCCGGTTAATAGGTTAGTCCCAAAATAATATAAAAGTGGAAAATAAAGCCCATTATAGTCCAAAACAATAGATAAGGTAGCATGGAGCAATCAAAAATTATAGATACGTTGGAGACGATCGAGGCATCCCCAAGCTTAATTCCTGCTCGTCCTCGAGTAGGTAAATGATAAAAAGAATTTTTGATGCGGAGTGATACTTTGGCATAATTTCAATGTAAATCTTCTTAATTGTGATATGAATATTCAGATCCGAAAGATTCAAGACAAAAGTTCATATTGACATAAAAATAATAATACTTCAAGCATACTAATCAAAATAATTATGTCATCTCAAAATAACATGGCCAAAAAAAGTTCATCCCTACAAAATCATATATTTAGGCTATGCTTAATTTTCGTCACACAAAGATGTTCCCAACTTCTATACCCCCGATGACAAGCCAAGCAATTGTTTCATACTTAAATAATCTCAAACTTTTTCAACCTTCACGCAATAGATGAGCGTGAGCCATGGATATAGCACTATGGGTGGAATAGAATATGATGATGGGGATTGTGTGGAGAAGACAAAAAAGGAGAAAGTCTCACATTGATGAGGATAATCGACGGGCTATGGAGATGCCCATCAATTGATGTCAACATGAGGAGTAGGGATTGCCATGCAACGGATGCACTAGAGCTATAAATGAATGCTCAACAAAAGAAAACTAGTGGGTGTGCATCCAACTTGCTTGCTCATGAAGACCTAGGGCATTCGAGGAAGCCCATCGTAGGAATATACAAGCCAAGTTCTATGACGAAAAATTCCCACTAGTATGAAAAAGACAACTTATGAGACTCACTATATGAAAAACATGGTGCTACTTTGAAGCACAATATATGAGACTCACTACATGAAGAACATGGTGCTACTTTGAAGCACAAGTGTGGAAAAAGAGATAGTAGCATTGCCCTTTTCTTTTCTTTTTCTTTTTTTGGGCCTTTTTTTTTATTTTGGCCTTTCTCTTTTTTTATTTGGGCAATGCTCTAATAATGATGATCATCACACTTCTATTGATTACAACATGAAGATTACAACTCGAAACTAGAACAAGGTATGACTCTATATGAATGCCTCTGGTGGTGTACCGGGATGGTGCAATGAATCAAGAGTAACATGTATGAAAAATAATGCATGGTGGCTTTGCCACAAATACGATGTCAACTACATGATCATGCAATGGCAATATGACAAAAGTAATTTATGTCATAATAATGATGGACGGAACGGTGGAAAGTTGCATGGCAATATATCTCAGAATGGCTATGGAAATGCCATAATAGGTAGGTATGGTGGCTGTTTTGAGGAAGATATAAGGAGGTTTATGTGTGATTCAGCGTATCGTATCACGGGGTTTGGATGCACCGCTAAGTTTGCGCCAACTCTCAATGTGAGAAAGGGCAATGCAGTGCATCAAGAGGCTAGCAATGGCGGAAAGGTAAGAGTGCGTATAATCCATGTTTCAACATTAGTCAAAAGAACTCATATACTTATTGCAAAAATTTAGAAGTCATCAAAAATTCAAGTACTACGCGCATGCTCCTAGGGGGATAGATTGGTAGGAAAAGACCATCGCTCGTCCCCGACCGCCACTCATAAGGATGCACAAGCCAGGTACACTTCATGCTTCAAATTTGTTACACAACTTTAACCATATGTGCATGCTACGGGATTTACTAACTTCAACACAAGCATTTCTCAAATTCACAACTACTCAACCAGCATGACTTTTATATTATTACCTCCATATCTCAAAACAATTATCAAGCATCAAACTTATCTTAGTACTCAACGCACTCAAAAGAAAGTTTCACATATCTTGAATACCAAGTATATTAACATTAAGCAAATTACCATGCTATTAAAGACTTTCAAAATAATCTAAGTGAAGCATGAGAGATCAAGTTTCTTTAAAACAAATCCACCACCGTGCTCTAAAAGATCTAAGTGAAGCACTAGAGCAAAAATTATCACGCTCAAAAAGATATAAGTGAAGCACTATGAGCAAACTATCAAGCTCAAAAGATATAAGTGAAGCACATAGAGTATTCTATCAAATTTCAATTCATATATGGCTCTCTCAAAAGGTGTGTACAGCAAGGATGATTGTGGTAAACTAACAAGCAAAGACTCAAATAATACAAGACGCTCCAAGCAAAACACATATCATGTTGGTGAATAAAATAATAGCTCCAAGTAAATTACCGATGGAAGTGGTTTAAAGAGGGAATGCCTTCCGGCATCCCCAAGCTTTGACTTTTGGTGTCCTTGATTATCTTGGGGTGCCATGGGCATCCCCAAGCTTAGGCTCTTGCCACTCCTTGTTCCATAATCCATCAAAAGAATTCACCCAAAACATGAAAACTTCACAACACAAAACTCAATAGAAATCTCGTGAGCTCCGTTAGAGAAAGAAAACAAAAGACTGCTTTAAGGTACTGTAGTGAACTCATTCTTTATTTATATTGGTGTTAAACCTACTGTATTCCAACTTCTCTATGGACCATAAACTATTTTACTAGCCATAGATTCATCAAAATAAGCAAACAACACACGCAAAACAGAATCTGTCAAAAACAGAACAGTCTGTAGTAATATGTAACTAACACAAACTTCTGGAACCCAAAAAATTCTACGAAACTTAGACGACCTGGAAAATTTGTTTATTGATCATCAGCAATTGGAATCAGTATTTTATCACGTTCTTGTGATTTTTAACAATTCGGGCACTAAGCACAAAGATTCTGGAAATTACAGCAATATCAAATAACTATCACCCAAGAAGATCCAATAGGTCCAAATTGGCACAAACACTAATTAAAAGATAAAAACACATCTAAACAGAGTCTAGATGGATTATTTTATTCTTAAACAGAACTAAAAACAAAAAACACAAAATAAAATTGTGTTGCCTCCCAACAAGCGCTATCGTTCAACGCCCCTAGCTAGGCATAAAAGCAAAGATAGATCTAGGTATTGCCATCTTTAATTTTCAGTTTTTTGGCGGAGTCCTGCTCGAATCCGGGGGGTTCTTTACGCTTCCCTTCATACTCGGAAATTTTTAGATCTAAAGAATCCAACCGCTTATTACAAAGAGTAATCAACATATTCATGCGGTGAAGATTTCCGCTAACACTTTTAAGAGGCTCAAGAGACTTTTGTAAAAATTTTGTTACTTCGCAAATCTTCTCAAACACTTGGGTTTCTTCCAGGGTAGGATGAGATCCTTCCTTTTGGGGTAGTGTTCCCACTATTCCCTCTATAATTTCATGCCCAATACTGGGATCAATCTCAATGAAGTTTCCCTTGGCAATGCAATCCAAGAGTTGTCTATGCGTCATATTTAACCCAACATAAAAATTGCGAAGAAGAATTCTAAAATTCACCTCTAGGGTACACTTACGATAAGATTCCATCATCCTATACCAAGCATCTTTTAAGTTTTCTCCTTGCCTTTGCTTGAAGTGAAGAACTTCAAACTCGGGAGACATAGGAGCGGATAAGGAATTCGACATAACGACAAACAAGCAAACTAACACACGAGCAAACAAAAGGAAAAAGGAAAGAGAGGAGGAGATTGGGAAAGAGAGGGCGAATAAAATGGCAAAGGTGAAGTGGGGAAGAGGAAAACGAGAGTCAAATGGCAAATAATGTAATGCGATAGATAGGGATTGTGATGGGTACTTGGTATGTTGACTTTTGCGTAAGCCTCCCCGGCAACGGCACCAGAAATTCTTCTTGCTACGTCTCGAGCTTGTGTTGGATTTCCTCGAAGAGGATAGGATGATGCAGCACAGTAGCGTAAGTATTTCCCTCGTTTTTGAGAACCAAGGTATCAATCCAAGAGGAGACCACGCGCAAGTCCCTCGTGACTGCACAAAACGATAGCTACTTGCAACCAACGCTTAGGGGTTGTCAATCCCTTCACGGTCACTTACGAGTGAGATCTGATAGAGATAATATTTTTGGTATTTTGGTATAAAGATGCAAAGTAAAAAGTAAAAGCAAAGCAAGTAAATAAAGTGATGGAGATTGATATGATGAGAATAGACCCGGGGGCCATAGGTTTCACTAGTGGCTTCTCTCAAGAGCATAAGTATTCTATGGTGGGTGAACAAATTACTGTTGAGCAATTGACAGAATTGAGCATAGTTATGAGGCTATCCAGGCAATGATCATGTATATAGGCATCACGTCTGTGACAAGTAGACCAAAACGATTCTGCATCTACTACTATTACTCCACTCATCGACCGCTATCTAGCATGCATCTAGAGTATTAAGTTAAAAACAGAGTAACACCTTAAGCAAGATGACATGATGTAGAGGAATAAATTCATGCAATATGATAAATACCCCATCTTGTTATCCTCGATGGCAACAATACAATACGTGCCTTGCAATCCTTTCTGTCACTGGGTAAGGACACCGCAAGATTGAACCCAAAGCTAAGCACTTCTCCCATTGCAAGAACTACCAATCTAGTTGGCCAAACCAAACGGATAATTCGAAGAGACTTGCAAAGATAACTCAATCATACATAAAAGAATTCAGAGAAGAATCAAATATTTTCCATAGATAAGCTGGATCATAAACCCACAATTCATCGGTCTCAACAAACACACCGCAAAAAGAAGATTACATCGAATAGATCTCCACGAGAGAGGGGGAGAACATTGTATTGAGATCCAAAAAGAGAGAAGAAGCCATCTAGCTACAAGCTATGGACCCGAAGGTCTGAAGTAAACTATTCACACTTCGGAGGAGGGGCTATGGTGTTGATGTAGAAGCCCTCCGTGGTAGATGCCCCCTCCGACGGAGCTCCGGAACAGGCCCCAAGATGTGATCTCGTGGATACAGGAAGGTACGGCGGTGGAATTAGGTTTTTGGCTCCGTCCCTGATCTGTCGGGGTGCGTGGGGTATATATAGGAGGAAGGAGTACGTCGGTGGAGCGTCGGGGGCCCACGAGGCGGGGGCTCGCCTGGGGGGGGCGCCCCCACCCTCGTGACCGCCTGCACTCCTTGGAGTAGGGTCCAAGTCTCCGGATCACGCTCGTGAGAAAATCACGTTCCAAGGTTTCATTCCGTTTGGACTCCGTTTGATATTCCGTTTCTTCAAACATGAAATAGGCAAAAAACAAGCAATTTCGGGCCGGGCCTCCTGTTAATAGGTTAGTCCGAAATAATATAAAAGTGGAAAATAAAGCCCATTATAGTCCAAAACAATAGATAAAGTAGCATGGAGCAATAAAAAATTATAGATACGTTGGAGACGTATCAGCCACTTATTGCAAAATTGTTCAATTATGTTGCTTGGCTTAATTTAGTTTGCTACTGATTACATAATGGCACAGCCTGTTAATCATTATGTAGACTTGCGCCTATCTATGTGTTTGATACTTAATGTTAAGAATTACCTGTTTGCCTTATCTTAAATATCTACTTGTTTGTTTAATCGCTTTGTTGCTGCAAGCATGGGTTACAATGATGTTAATAACTAGTACTTTTCAGCATCCAATTGAAACTTTTTAATTCCTTGTTTGTTTAACTGGTTTGCTGTTATAACTCCCAGTTGAGATGTTTTGCTAACTTCAACTTTTCTGAATCCAATCGGAAGTTTAATGGCAAAACAGGTTAGCCCAAGATCAAAGAGCGAGGTCCCCATGGACGTTGCATCATTCCGTACCAGTGGCACCGGCCCAATCGTCCATTATGAATTGCTAACTGCTGATGCTCTAGAGGCTAAACTAGTGATAGAAAGAGATTCTGCTTCTGCCCTTAGAGATGAAGTTGACATGTTGAGAAAGCAAACAGCACAATCACAAGCAGTACTCAAGACAACCATTAAATATTTTGTGGACTTCAAAACGAAGCAAGCTGAGACTGACCAGATTGTTAAGGTCCTGAAGGAAAAAAGAAATTAAATTCCTACTTGGTAAATCATAGGTGAAAGTTTCTTTCCATAGTTGAATAACCTTTGTGTTGTCTGTTCATGTAATCAATCAAACCATTTGTTTTAGAGCTCATGTAATAATTGTTTTTTTTTTGTTTTTTGGTTTGTAATTTTATTTGAGCACAAGTCTGTATTAATTGATAAGACTCGGAGACATTTCATTTGGATTGCTGTGCCAGACCTACAAATATGCCAATCGGGCTGAATGTGCATTCAACAATAGTAGTAGTATAGATGGACCATAAGTGGCACACATCGGAAAGGGCCAAGATGCTGGCTAAAAAAAGGATGCTGTTGTAGCAAAAAAAAGTACAGCGGCTGGCTTATGTATGTTAGTTGATATTATTGATCCATATACTCTATAAGTGTTTATACGTCTGTTAGTTCTGTACATTCTTGGTTGATTGACTCGGTATTTGAATCTTGATACATCGCTTGTGTACATATCTAAATGGGAGTACACATTATGCTGCGTGTGACATTTGAGTTGGACATGAAGTGTTCCAAATATTCGAATTCACCTTAAACTGGATACTAGTTTCTGAATTTGAGTATCGGCATTTGTAACCCATATTCATATATGACAGTGGAATACATCTTTTTCATCCTTTTGAAGTTATATAAAAACATATAGAATGATTTATAAAGATTCATATAGGAATACAATATGGATTCGAATTTAGTTGCCAGGGTAAACGTGGATGCTTATTGTCCCAAAATTCGAAAAAAGCAGCAAAATGTCCACTCCCACGTCGGTTGCTCGAAGCCAAGTGTTTGGGAGATGGAAATTACTGTCTACTCATTACACGGACAATCCATCGCCCGATTTCCACCGCTCTAAATAGGGTAGGTTAGTAACTTCAATTAGACGTGACACGATCGCCTCGAGCCCATTCCGACACGGTGGGCGTCAAACATGGGCGGCAAAACACATTTTATTCAAGCTCGTCCGAAAGACCTCTGTTTCTCCCTCCATTCCCCATTCATACACGGTGGGCGGCAAAACAAACTCGACTCGGCCGAAATTGATGTAGGCAAATATTTTCAATAGGGGCACGTTTGTAACTTCACTCAGACGTGACACAACCGCCCTACCTGTCAGCCCCGTTCATACACCGTGGGCGCCAACCATGGGCGCCAACCACCCTCTCCTCGCCCGAAATCGCTCTGGGCAAATATTGGCGAGATGCGAGATTACCGTCCTATCCCCAACCGACGAGACGTCCAAATTTTAAACGGGGGCTAAGTTCGTAACTTTCCCATATTTCAGACAGGCGCGTCCCAAAAACATGGTTCCCCGTACCTCTCCCTCCATTTTCCCATTCATACACCGTCCGCTAGAACACCCCATCCCTACACCAGCCTCCGTCCGCCACCCCATCCATCGCCGCCGTCCTCCACCACATCCATCGCCACCGTCCTCCACCATGCCGGAGCGCCTACCAAGACCGTGTCGTCCACTGCTAGAGATGGACGTTTCTCATCCACGGCGACGGACCAATAGCCTTGTATCGCGTCCTCTTGCTTCATCGGCGCCGTCGTCCTCTTTGCCGGGCCGCCACACGACCTTCTCTTCCACCGCAACGGACTTATCCCCGATGCACCCGCTCACCGTCGCAGATCTGCTTCAACGCCACCAACAACCATCGCACTTCGATGCCTACACGGCGCCGCAAGAGAGGTGGTACTTCATATCTCCTCAACTTTTTGATCTCAACCAGAAAATAGATCTTAACTTGGTTACTCTACTTTCTTTTCAGCTCTTAGAATTTAGTTCTTAGTTCGAAGCAAACAATGGATGCTAAATATCATTTCTCCGGTTTGCAGCTTCAAATCTGCCATGGCACAGCCATAATACGGTCTAATTGATCATGCTTAGGGTTTAATTGATCATGTTGGTTCCGTGGTGGTTTCTTTAATAGAATCGAAGGGGAAAACCTCTTTGCTAAAAAAATATGCTTAGAGTTTCCCCTTTATGATCACTATCTGATCGAAATCGTGCTTCGTGTCATAATAACACTGCTCCACGCGTCAAGCTAAACAAGCTTAGATGTTCAAATCTGAATTTGATATTATTAAAATAGAGTTGTTTAATTGGTCACTAAATGTTCCTAAATTAGTTTCAAAATGCATGTTCGCCGCGGGTGTGTATCTCTCTGGGTGCCCACGGTGGGCCGCCCACCCAGGATTTTGGGTCGCCCCAGACCCGATTCCCTCTGTTTCTGCAAGGCTTCGATCTATATTCGCTTCTTACCGCTTTGCCTCGCTGGCGACTTGCCGTCCCCGGACGGCATGACTCTAGGAGGAGACGCCGGACTAACAGGAGGCCAGGAGCCGCTCGCCCAACAGCGTCACCGCTGCCAAGGCGCGCCGCCGTGCCTACCTTCCCAGTCCGTTCAGGGCTCGGCGCAAAGACCCGCCAAGCCAACCCGATTTATCCCGAGATACGCCCTCAACACTCAAGAGCCACTCCTCATCACCCATTTTCTAATTGATTCATTACTCATTAGGCAGGACTGTCATTAGGGTTTGTTGTGTGCTCTGTGCTACCTACACTTAATGGTTCAGATGTATTTCGTAATCTTTAGTACCTCTAAAGTTCATGTGGTTGTGAAAATTCGCCCTCTAATGTAAACTAGTCATTTTGGATTGTTGGTCGAGTGATATTGACCCAGGGTTTGTTGACAATTTTACTTGTCTTTCTTACTCATTCAATATAATATCCAATTATTCACGTCGATTAGTTGCAAACAATAAGTGCTAGACAAACTTCTTCATTCAGATTTTGGACGGTCTCTTACTGCAGTTACAATTCTGCATACTTGTCCTAATAAGCTCACAAGTAAATGATTGATTCACTACATCTATGCTTGCCTTGTCATATTTGTTGTCAATATTCTTTTAGGGTGGACCACCGTGTTTCTAGATACTGGAACCGTAGACCTGAGTGAATAGTATTTCTCTATGTGATCTCTTCCATCATGTGTGGGTAACGAACACTGCATTGTATAGAAAGAAAGTGTCATTTCCAGCTTTTACATAGGTTTCGATCTTTTACATGGAATACAATCTGCCTACTTGCTTTGTGTCGCACTACCAACACTCCACCCTTGAAGCTAAACATTACGCCACTCATAATTGCTTAGTTTATTTGTTCAATCTGAATTTCATATGCTTCTAATGTTCCTACTTCAGTTTTGAAATGTGTACTGCTGTTATAGAGACATAAGGAGTTTGTATTTCGTGTGTGGTCTGGTCGGCATGGTTGGGGAGGTGAACTTTGCATATGCAGGGTTTATAGGAGACACTCTCGAGTTGAATCTGCAATGCATTCCATAGATAATCTGACTACTTTTTATGTTTTCATGAATCTCGTGTTCAACAGCATCATAATGATTATGAGCTTGCGCATGAAAAGAATAAAGCGTAACAATGCCATGGCTGTCAAACTTGGCATTAAGGGACTGAAATCAAGTCTGATGCAATGCAATGCAAATGCTCTCCACATCTGATTCATGCTCGTAATATGATCCTAACGGTGATTACGAGCTAGAGGGAGACCTAAGTCAATGTAGCTCTCTAGTGGAGGAGTCAGAGGAAGATGCCCTATCTTATTCACCCATCAAGGTACTTGCTCTAACTTTCCAAGGTTACATTTCTAGCACATATCTTGCAACTGATGCTTTGCATTGCTTCTACTTTGTTGAACTGCCATTAGCTTAGTTTACACATCGTATGTGAATACGCCATGCCTATCCATTTTCAAGACATATTCCATCTGTCATCATACCATATTTATCCATTCAAATGTTGTTCTTGTGTATCGACGCTCAAAAGGAAGAGGGTGATTGCTGATCGTGGAGGAGCACAAGCAAAGTATTTGGAAAAGGTAGTGGCACCGATAAATCAAATAGCCCATTAGGTGTAGTTGCAATATCACCGACCCACAAAATACCCCAACTCTAGCGACTCTAGCCCTACTACCTCGGTCATTTCGATGCACCAACTCAGCAGACCCCAAGCGCAAAGCAAACAAGATGATATGCTAGTTGACATAGCACCACCGCACGACGCAAAACCCCATTCCAAAGAAAGAGTACACCAAATCCGGTTGCCAAATCCTTTTCGAACCAGAGAGAACCCCAATTGCAGCAAATAGGACCCCTGCTCCATTTCTTCCCAGTTTAGAAGACGGCTGATGTTGTTGTCGAACTTTGTGCGATCTTTCCTTCATGGAAAGATTATACCGAATACGTAACAATTTCCAGTCTTCCTCCGCAACTTACGCGTAAGTAATGTACTAATGTTATTCATGTTCATTATCGCATATGTTTCGCCGATGAAGACACAAGATTTCATTCTTTTAAATAGGCGAGGAGCAAACTGGATTGTGATGACGAGCAAGAGTTGGTTGCGCTTTTCAAGCACTCGTTGATGAAGTATCGTTCCTACCTGAGGCAAGCACACTTCGATGGCAAGCCTCTGAACGAAATTTCTGTAAAGTCTCCGGTGCTACATTTATCGACGGTGATTGGAATAATCTTATTACACATTGGTCTCGGGTGCAGCGTAAGGTACTGTCTATGATATCACATCACAATTTGAACTACATTTATGCATTTGCCTTAATGTCTCACTTGTATGAAAACTGTTAGCAGAAGAACATTCGTTCTCAAGGGACCACTGAATCTCGCAACTATCTTTGCATAATCGCATTGCTCTTGTGAGTACCTCTTGCCTGTATGACCATACTTACTTTCATAGTTGTTTGATTATGTAGCATCACCGCACATGTTAGCCTCAGAATCGCCCATTTGGTGGACATTATAAGATCCGTATGGACTCTTACACAAATTTAGAATCAACCCAATGCTTTTGAAGAGGTTTAGCTCTGCAGTCCTCTTGTAAGGACTGAACATGGTCTATCTTTGTACTTACATTAACAGCTACTCCCTCCGTCCCATAATATAAGAACGTTTTGTATAGTACACCAGTGTTCAAAACACTCTTGTATTGTGGGAAGAGGGATTGGTTCATTTTGTAGCATTCTGCATCTTATCTCCTCGCCCACCATTTACTAAAAAGATCAGATCTATATTTAATCTTACCAACAAGTAGAATACATGACAATGCCAAAGGCGAAGTGTAGCCCATTGCTCTTGTCAAGACATTTTGTCCTCGTAACGCTTGTACTTCGTGGATTGGTAGTTGATTATGTAGCATCAATCTGCATCTTATCTTCATTATCCTCTATCCCTTCCAAAGATTATCATATCTATAATTACTCTCTACAAAATGTAGAGTACATGCAATGCTTATGAAGAAGATTCGTGCTGAAATTTTGAGTTATCCTTCCCTTGACATGGAGAAGGGCATTATAAAGCCGGTGTTAACTATTAATGTAAGTCAGTCCTTCTAAAGCCTTTATCCTCAACTGCTGTTTAATTTGCTCATACTCCCTATCGCTTTCGCTGTTTAGTTTGTCTGTTTCTACCAAAATGCATGTTTGTAAGAACCGTAAGTTCTAAGTTTTACTTGTAAAACCAAATTTCTTATTCATGCCATGCACATTACTTAATACTCCCTATATGTATGCTTGGTTTTGTGGATCTATAATCCAGTGTGTGGTGAAGCAGCCCACGTTTGCACCTTGTCATCTCCTGTTTTATCTTACTGATGTGGTTGATGATATAAACAACATACCATGCACATTATCCAAAATAGATACAATGATTTTCTTTGCCCTTCATCTATGCTTGTTATGTTGACATGGTAATCCAGTAGTGTGGTGAAGCTCCCCGCATTATGAACAATGCCAAATTAAGCTATTGATATTTTGAACTTACTCTTTATTTTCTAATTTGAAATTGGATAGAATTGATGAGCAGTTATCAACTTTGTTTATACACGCAAAACCTGTCATCTCTCTCGCTTTGTTTCAGGTGATATGCCCGATGGCATGCACAAGTCTCTTGAAGGCTGTGAGACAAACCCAACATATATTGCAGCAAAGAAGGCAAAACATCTTGAAGATAGCGAGACAACCCCAAAGTCTTGTCTTGATGCGTGTTCAAGTTACTTGAGACTAAATCAATGACAAGCTCACTGAATTCGTTGTGCAATCAGTTCGACTTCTTTAGTCCCAAGTTCTAGCGTAAAGGCATTCTCGCAACTCAAATTCGACTTGAAGTCCTATCTCTAAAAAAGATTGCAGAACACCAATGAGAACCTCATCGCTAAACAGCTACACTGGAAGCTATGACCGACATGCTAGGCCGGTCTCACAGCCTTTCTCTCAAGAGCTTATGCAGCAGTTCCCTCAAGGCTAACCTTTCTTGAACTGTCTTGAAGTGGTCTCGGTTCAAGATTATTTTGTTACGCTGCAATGGTGCCCGATTTTTTGTAATCTGCTTCTTCGTTGCGCTTTATGATCCTTTGGTGGCTAACTTGATGCCCAAGTGGATGTAATATACCTTAAATCCTTTATTGTATAGTGTAGGTTTATTCTTAGTTACTATGTCGTAATTTCTTTATTGTATAGAGTAGGTTTGTTCTTAATTCCTACTAGTTACTGCCATCATTCGTTATCTAAAAAAAATCAGATGTAGTCGACCGGGCCGAAACATTCGATAACGGACCAGGTTATTAGCGGGCCACAGTTGGGCCGGCCTGCGTCTTTCTTGGGCCCGAATGATTGGGGCCTTCACACATTGCGCCAGGCCCAAACTTACATCGGCCTATATTTTAGTTGGGCCTTTTGTCGACCCAGTGCTTAGTTTGGCCCAGGTAGCGTTGGGCCATTAACAGGCTGAATATTGTAGTGGCCTGTTACGGCCGAGATGAAACCACGGGCCTTTAGCAGGCCAAAAGGCATGTTGGGCCTCAATTTTCACTAGTCTCGACGGGCCTTCAGCAGGCCGAAATGTAGACCGGCCGTTATGGGCCCAGTTAGCTCACGAGCCGTTACCAGGCCAAAACATATCTCGGGCCTTAGTTGGCCCACTGATATCATGGGCCTTTAAGAGGCCGAAAGCTTAGTACAGGCATCAACGGGCCGAATTACGCGACAGGCCTTTAACAGGCCCAAAGTCACGTTGGGCTTAACTGTTGCCACCTTTAGCACGGGCCTTTAGTGGGCCCGATGTCCCGTCGGACCATATTTGGCCCATGGGCAGCACGGGCCATTCCCAGGCCGAAAGTCACACCGGGCTGAAATGGGCCCATGTCTACATCAGGCCTCTAACATGCCGAAAGTCACTGGGCTGTAGTTGGGCCCGAATATGCGGCGAACAATTAACGGGCCAGATCTGGCTTCGGGCCGTAAATGGGCCCAAATATTGGGCAAACAATTAACGGGCCAGATCTGGTTTCGGGTTGTAAATGGGCCTTTATTAAGCTGGCTGTTATTGGGTCGGCCCACTGGTACCTGATTAAGTTCTACGGGCCTTTGACTGGACCGGCCTTTTTAACCTATATGGGCCTCTGTTGGGCCCAGCCACGTGTCGACGTACCATAGGCATCTCTCCTCCAATGGTCGGGCGACATCTGGCCCACTGACGGCCAATCAGAATTTTACACGTGGAAATTTCCCATTGGTCGGGGCTGCTAATGGGTTATCGGATCCAAAATCCGACCCGGTAGCTTAACGGCGTTCCATTACGGTGGATGTCGCGTGTCAGTCACCCTTGACGAAAGCACTTCTGTGACGCGCGATTTATCGTCATGGAAGTGGACACTTCCGTGATGATAATTGTGGTAATGTCATGGAACACTTCTACGACAGCACAGGTATGACTATCTTGATTCTGTCATAAATTTGTCATGGATGTACATGCATGACAAAAAACGCGACCTACTATGACAAACACGTATCATCACGAAAGTGTATTTTTTTTGTAGTGTGTACATCGTACACACCTTCATCTGGCTGCCCGTTTCTTGTGTTTCTCCTCATCAAAAACGGTTAATTGAACTGAACCGTATGCCCTGAATCGCACATGCAACTAAAATCTGAACCGTGTTTGATGCATCCGTCATCGCAAATGTTTTGCACCTTTTTTGACGGTTTTTTTACACCACCGTTTGCGATTATTGCGTCGCACACAGTTTCGTCGAAGGGTCTCTGATCGTAGTGTCGCGTTAGCAGCATCCTGCAGTGGTGTGATACAAGTGTAATATGGATAGTAGATATTGATTTTTGTAATAGGAACAATAAAAAACAACAAGGTAGCACGTGATAAAACGGAGCACAAACGGTATTGCAATGCTTGAAAGTGAGGCCTAGGGTATGTACTTTCGCTAGTGCAATCTCTCAACAATTCTAATATAACTGGAATGCAATGAAGAATCACTCCGAAGTTCCTATCTAGCAGAGAACATAAGAAGAAATCATTTGTAGGGTACGAAACCACCTCGAAGCTATTCTTTCCGATCGATCTATCCAAGAGTTCATACTAAAATAACACCAAATAATTTTAGATTCATAATACTCAGTCCAACACAAAGAACCTCAAAGAGTGCCCCAAGATTTCTACCGGAGAAACAAAGACAAGAACGTGCATCAACCCCTATGCGTAGATTACCCCAATGTCACCTCGGGAATCCGCAAGTTGAGTGCCAACACATATATCAAGTGAATCAAAATAATACCCCATTGTCACCACGGGTATTCATATGCAAGACATATATCAAGTGCTCTCAAATCCATAAGAGTATTCAATCCGATAAAACGAAATCTCAAAGGGAAAACTCAATTCAGAACAAGATAGAGAGGGGAAAACACCATATGATCCGACTATATTAACAAAGCCCGCGATACATCAAGATCGTGACATCTCAAGAACACGAGAGAGAGAGAGAGAGAGAGAGAGAGAGAGAGAGAGAGAGATTTAAACACATAGCTCTTGGTACAAACCCTCAGCCCCGAGGGTGGACTACTCCTCCTCATCATGGTGGCCGGGATGATGAAGATGGCCACCGGTGATGATCTCCCCTCCCGTGAGTCTTGGAACAGGTCTAGATTGGTTTCTTGTGGCTATAGAGGCTTGCGGCAGCGGAACTTCTGATCTAGGGTTACCCCCGAGGGTTTTGGAATATTTGGCCATTTATACGGTAAAGAGGGGGTGCGGGAGGCCACCGAGGTGGGCACAACCCACTGGCGCGCTGCCCCCAGCGCGCCTGCTGGGTTCCCCTCGGGCACCCCCAGTGCGGCTCTGGCCCATTGGATGTTTTTTGGTCCATAAAAAATCCACAACAAGTTTTGCGGTGTTTGGACTCCGTTTGATATTGATTTCCTCCGATGTAAAAAACAAGCAAAAACATCAACTGGCACTGGGCACTGGGTCAATAGGTTAGTCCCAAAAATGATATAAAGTTGCTACAAAATGATTGTAAAACATCCAAAAATGATAATGTAACAGCATGAATACTTCATAAATTATAGATACGTTGGAGACGTATCAGTGAGAGGGAGGGAGGGAGGAGGAGCCAAAGGAGGTGCCCAAGTAGGAGGAATCCTACTTGGGGTCCCTCCCAAGCCGCACCCCCTTCTTTCCTTATTTGGAGTGCGGGGAAAGGCAAGGGAGAGTGGCGCCCCTCCCTTTCCTTTCTCCCATGAGAGGGAAAGGCAGGAGGGGCTAGCCATCCCCCTTTTCCTTCCCTAGGGCTGTCCAAACAAGAGGAGGGGCGCACCAGCCCCTAGTGTGCTGGTTTGTCCTCCCTTTGGCCCATTAAGCCCATAACTTGCCGGGGGGGTGCCCGGAACCCCTTCCGGTGACACGATTCCTTTACCGTCCTCTCGACCATTTAGAGACTCCTCGTCATGTCCGTGATCTCATCCGGGACTCCGAATAACATTCGGTCACCAAATCATATAACTCATATAACACTATATCGTCAATGAACGTCAACCGTGCGGACCCTACGGGTTCGAGAACTATGTAGACATGACCGAGACACCTCTCCGGTCAATAACCAATAGCGGAACCTGGATGCCCATATTGGCTCCTACATATTCTACGAAGATCTTTATCGGTCGAACTATTATGACAACATACGTAATTCCCTTTGTCTATCGGTATGTTACTTGCCTGAGATTCGATCGTCGGTATCTTCATACCTAGTTCAATCTCCTTACTGGCATGTCTCTTTACTCGTTCCATAATACATCACCTTGCGACTAACTCCTTTGTCATTTGATTGCAAGGTTATGATGTGTATTACCGAGAGGGCCTAGAGATACCTCTCCGATACTCAGAGTGACAAATCCTAATCTCGATCTATGCCAACTCAACAAACACCTTCGGAGATACCTGTAGAGCATCTTTATGTTCACCCAATTACGTTGTGACGTTTGATAGCACATAAGGTATTCCTCCGGTATCTGGGAGTTGCATAATCTCATAGTCGAAGGAATATGTATTTTACATGAAGAAAGAAATAGCAACAAACTGAACAATCATTATGCTAAGCTGACGGATGGGTCTTGTCCATCACATCATTCTCCTAATGATGTGATCCCATTATGAAATGACAACTCATGTCCATGGTTAGGAAACCTTAACCATCTTTGATCAACGAGCTAGTCTAGTAGAGGCTCACTAGGGACACAGTGTTTGTTTATGTATTCACACATGTATTTAAATTTCCGATCCGGACAATTCTAGCATGAATAATAAACCTTTATCATGATTTAGGAAATATAATAATAAACATTTTATTATTGCCTCTAGGGCATATTTTATGTATTCACACATGTATTTAAGTTTTATTGCTGCTCATCCTCGAGTAGGTAATGATAAAAACAGAATTTTTATGTGAAATGCTACCTAGCATGTGTATTATGTAATCTCTTTACGGTATAATAATTGGGAAATGATGATGTAACAATATTAATACTATAATATCCATGAATATAAGGAACATAATAATTACTTTTTCAAAATATACGATTCTTAACGAATGTTATACCCACTCATTTTATCATGTTAGCATGGCATGGCTCCGCCTTCACTGCATAAATATAAATCATTAGCACCCCAGTGTCAAATCAGGATATTGGATCGTACTTCTAACGCGCTTCATAATTTTCAACCCCACACAATACATGAGCATGAGCCATGGATATAGCACTATATGTGAAATAGAATGCGGTGATAGAGATCTATTGAGGGATTGTTAGATGATTCAATTATGTTAGCACCGTTGAGAGATTGCACTAGTGAAAGTATGAACCATAGGCATTATTTTCTAAGCATTGCTCACTATTTGCTACTCCCTCTGTCCCAAAATAAGTGACTTAACTTTGTACTAACTTTAGTACAAAGTCGAGTCACTTATTTTAGGACGGAGGGAGTACTTGTTACCTTGTCGTTTTTATTAGTTCAGATTACAAAACCTATATCTACTATCGATACTATATACTTGTATCACCATCTCTTCACCGAAGTAGTGAACCTATACAATTTTTATTGTATTGGGTATGTTGGGGACACATGAGATTTCTTGTATTTTGAATACAAGGTTGTTTGAAAGAGACCATCTCCATCCAACACCTCCCACGAATTGATAAATCATAGGTCATCCAGTTGATGGAAATTTGCTACTGCCCAACAGAGTCTACAAGAATAAAAGTGATGTAGTAGACATCAACGCTCCATCCCCGTCGACCCGGAGGAGGCGCTCCTTCGGCGCAATAACACTAATGCACTTCGCCACAGGCTCGAAGCATCCCAGCACCATGCGCGGGAGAAGAAGACCTACGCAGCCAAGGCTGCCCGCCACGCAAAGGAGCAGCAACGCCTCCTCCACCGGCTCTCCGGCTACATTTTGTCCACATCGGAGAGCGGCACAACAACGGACGACGACCCTCCCACCACTCCGCATACACGGAGGAGATGGACCGTCAAGCCAACAACCACAAGGGCAAGGGTCTGCCCAAGTGGCGAACTCCGGCCGCCCGCGTTGCCATGTTTATATTTTATTTGTTTTATTTTCATTTTTGGTTGAATTTGAACTATCTCGACCATTTTGGGTGACCTATCACAGGGTGGATTTTTTATGACATCATCTATTTCAAAATTAGAAGGTTCTTCAAGGCCCACTAGGTGTTTATTGCTTGGTACAATATTGGCCAAGTGAATCTTTTTGGAAGTAGTTGTGGTACTGCTGAGCCTGTCTTTGAAAACTCTCCATGGAATAACAACTTTTTTTATGCTCAGTGTGCGCTTGTTGGTTTTCATCTCTTAGTGTAGCAACATGCATGGTTCATCCTATACTTTATAGTGGCTTTAGCTTGGAAGAATTTGGTGTTGCCATCTCCAAATTTTACCCATCTGATTGTAGTTGTTTGTTTCCATTAAATACTTTGGTACTCAAGAAGATTATTCAAATGATTTTTGACAATATCTTACCATTCCACTCTTCTGTGCTAAGAGTTCTATATTCTTCCAAAATATCCAATAAAAGAATGAGTTTATTGGAGTTTTTGATGTATTGGGTAAGATTAGAGAATTTCTTTGACCACAATTTTAACCCCTTTGTTAATCTCCTAAATTTTGTTGTGATCTTTTTAGCACTATTATTAGCTTGCACCTCCTGCCCCTAAATATTATGTACACCTCTTTGAATTCAGGCATTTGCAACGAAACATTTTCAAAACTGATGATGTTTGCTCTTGGAATGTTAATGCCTGCTTGAATGATACATGACACATGATCTAAAATTGGCTTTGCAAGACTAAAGGCACACGTGTTTGGATAATTTAAGGTCCATGATTCAGAGTGAAAACACTAATCAAGTTTTTCGAGTAAAGGAGCTTCTTGCATATTTCTTCACATAATATTATTCTTCTAGGGGAATTTCAGTCAATCCAAGAGCATTTATGAAAGCATTGAAGTTCATCATATATCTTGAAAATCTCCTTCAGGATTGTATTTGTCTTTAAGATACTTGGTTGTAATAAAGTTCCCCGCCAGTAATCAATTTATATTATCACGCATTTGTATGTCTTGAAACCAATCAAGGAAGCCAACTCTTTCACTCCTACCCCATCACACCAGGTTTTCCCACCATTAATTAAATCAAAGCAGGAGTAGGGTATTACAGAGACCATGATGGTCTATACCTAGGTAAAAATCCCCGTGTATGATCCCTTTTGGAACATCCGATCACGCTCTCCACCCTACCGAGGCTACCGACGGTTTTCAGTACCGTCAACAAGGATGAGAGGTTTCGTAGACCTACTCTCCCGGTCACCGGTGCACGTCGGTGTTCGCGATGGAGTAGACTACAGCGGCGACACAAGTAGCGATCGGAGGCAAAACTCTGGTCTCCCTGTTTGGGATGGGTGCTCAACGGTTCAAGATTGGCATGTCCTCATTTAAATCTTTCTAACCCTGGAGTATTGATGATCCCTCCTTTTTAATGTTACGATTCATGCACTTTTTTTTAAAAAAATCATAGATTTCTTCTTAATACACTCTTTTTTTTAGACAATCTTAATACACTCATGGTTTCCGGCATCAATAATTTTCTACCAGATGTTGATCAACTACTTTTGTCCACGCCGATGCTCTTAAGAGTTGATGGGCCTCTAAAAAGTATTTTTCTTCTATAATTTTACAAAATAACATATATTGTGGCTATATATAGGCCACCGATCCGCAGGACATTTTGCTTTCACGCAGTACGTGCACCCACATGCCACACATTTATTGAACACACTGCGATCTGTAGCGGTAAATCGCACCCCACAGCGAAACCGGATCGCCCAAGAAACGAAACGGGCTTTTCATTCCACGCTCTTCCGCTGCTCGCCAGTCGTCCCTCGTTAATCCCCAGCCCACGTGATCCTGCCCCACAGACAGAACAGAGAGGAGCACGTCGACACAGAGACATGAACTGCAAAGTTAGGCGAGGCATCTGTGGCGGTTCACACGTTGCGGCTACGAGGAATCGAAGCTGCGCCGGGCCGCTCGTCGGCCGATCCCCGCTCCCCGCAGAACCAACGGCCAGAGGGAGGGCAGCGGCTCTGCTATCTTCCGACCCATTTCCACTGTGCGCATGGCAGCGGCCGGAAAGGCCGGCGGGCCCGCGTGGCCGTGCATGCATGCGCCGTGCCGCGGCTGGAACGGCCTGCCGCTATATTTCGAGCGGCGGAAGCGGCTCTATCGGGTCGGGTGCGCGGGCTGCCTCGTTGGTTTTAGAACGAACTGCTAGCCGGTGCTGGCGCTGCAGTGCTCTCGCTGACCGGCCAGCCTTTGCCCCGCGCACACGCCACGCCCGGCGCCGCTGCAGTTCTCCAGGTGGACGAAGGTTGTAAGAGCATGTCTAGTAAAACTCTCAAACCCTCCTTTAAAACAGTTTCAAGGGTTGAGAAGTGTCAGTTTTTGGCATTTTTAAGGGTTGAAAAACAAGGGCAAAGATTAGAACCTTTAAACCCAACTCTTAAACTTTCTAGTCTATGCCTCAACCGCAATCTTTAAAACCGTCATTTCATATATCACACATTTCATCATATGACATATCACAAATTTCATCACGTTTGACATAAAACAATAATCATTCTAGTTATTATTACATCACAGAATAAAACAATAATCATTCAAATTATTACAACAAT
Source organism: Aegilops longissima (assembly GCA_021605205.1). Taxonomy (NCBI): domain Eukaryota; kingdom Viridiplantae; phylum Streptophyta; class Magnoliopsida; order Poales; family Poaceae; genus Aegilops; species Aegilops longissima. The sequence goes on from CM038682.1 coordinate 156,115,394, forward strand.
CTTTGAGCAAATTACAGTAATTGTTCGAATCAAATAAGACATAGAAAAGTAAAACAAAGATACATCATGGGCTAATGCGCCGCCCATCCAACTGCCAGTGGTGCTCTACTAGATCATCCTGGAGCCGACCATGAGTGGTTGCATCCTCAATCTCACGATGTGCTTGAAGAAAAGCATGTATGCGAGAAGGGTTTCTTTCCGGTTGCACACGGGTACCAACATTGTCATAGAAACAAGGAAGGTTTAACCCTCTCTCATCCTCTAGGATCATGTTGTGTAGAATCACACAATATTTCATGATGTTCATCAAGGTTTTTTTTTCCAAAAACCGAGCTGGACCCCGAACTATGGCAAACCTTGCTTACAAAACACCGAAAGCTCTTTCAATATTCTTGCGGGCTGCCTCTTGTGCGTTGGTGAAATGAGCCTCTTTTTTTATTAAGGGCACCCCATTTTTCTCCTTGATGGACTTCACAAGAGTTGCCCATTCGGGATAGATGCCATCGGTGAGATAGCATCCCATTGAGTACTTATTGTCCATGATTTTGTAGTTGCAAGCTGGAGGATCCCCAGAAATTAATTTTTTTAACAAAGGAGATCTATTAAGGATATTGATATCATTGAGTGTTCCTGGCAACCCAAAGAATGCATGCCAAATCCATGTGTCCTCCGATGCTACGGCCTCAAGCACAATGGTAGCATCACGGCTTTTACCGCAATACATTCCCTGCCATGTCTTTGGACAATTTTTCCACCTCCAATGCATGCAATCAAGACTACCAAACATCCCCGGCCATCCCCTTTTTTCATTCATTTTCATTAATCTCTTTGTATCTTCCTCGTTTGGTGCCCGAAGATACTGCTCACCATACAACCGGATGACCAACTTGGCAAACCTACGGACGGACTCCGTGGTTGTATCTTGCCCAATGCGAAGATACTCGTCGGTATAATCCGCGGGTATGCCATAAGCGAGTACCCGCATTGCCGCCGATATCTTTTGATATGCACTAAACCCCATGATACCGGCGGCGGATCTACGACGTTTAAAGTAATAGGAGGCGGCCTCACAATCAGTGACAATCTTCACAAACAAACTACGACGCATTCGGTACCTTCTGCGGAAGAGACGAGAAGGGTATGTAGGTACCTCCGCGAAGTAGTCTTGCATCAAATGCTCGTGTCCGAGAGCGCGGTTCCGGTAGATGGTGACTCACCCCATCTTGGACCCTCTCCTCTGATCCATAAGCTTCACGCGGTCTTCAAACGCTTGCACGTCGACTAGGAGGCTCATCATCTCGACGTCGTCGTCTTGCAACAACTCGTCGATGTCCGAATCGTCGGATGACGACCAACCCGACGAATTGGACAACGAGTCCATGTCGTCATTGTTCACCTCCATCTACACAATACAACAAACAACAAATTGTGAGTGCCAACAATGAATCAGAAAGGAAAAAAATGAAACAAAAAGAAAGAAAAGGAGGCATACCTGCGGGGAGCTCGGGCGGCGTGTGGCTGCTGCCTGCCCAGCCCACAAGGCGTGGCGGCGAGGAGAGCTCGAGGAGGCTCGAGGCCGCCTGCCTGCCACGGAGGAGGCCGGGGGCAGGGGCGGAGGCGGCCGAGGCGGGCGGGCCGGGGCGAAGGCGGCCGGGGAGGTCGAGGAGGTGGAAGAGAGGTTGAGGAGGCCGGGTGGCAGCCGGTCGGTCGAGAAGAAAGCTCGGGGCGGTGGGCGGTCGCGGGCACGAGGGGGTGCGTGCAAGAGGGGGGAGGCGGGGAACATGGATCCGGGGGGGAGTGGCGGGTGAGCCGACGACGGGCGGCGTGCGTCGAGGGGAGGCGGCGGTCGGCGGCTAGGTGGGACGAGGCGGGAGGTTGGGGACGGGATTTTTCCCTCCCGCGCGACGGGGAAAGGGAGTGCGGGTTGGGGTCGAGTGCCCCTTTCCAACCCTCACTTCTACAGGTTGAAATTGGGTTTGAGGATTTGACCTTTACTTTTTTTTAGTGTTTGAGGGTTTAAGGGTCCTAGTTTTTGCGTTTTTTTATTGCTACCTGGGAAAAAACGGTTATTTTTTAGGATTTAAGGATTTAGGGGTAGCACTAGACATGCTCTAAGCTACCAGGCGACCCTGATCGTAGTAACTGGTTTGCAGGAGCACGCTTCGGCGATCGGCATGGCTGGCCTGAAGCAGGGCACGCACTCCTCATGCCCGGCTGGACGACGGACGGACGCCGTCGCCGTTTCCCGGGGCTCCGAACCGAAGCCCACCCCGCGGCGCGGCTGACGCGAACCCCACGCGCGCGGTGCAGCTCTGGCCTGCGCCGAAAGATTCTCGAGCGTCCGTCCGCCACACGGGCACGTACGTACCTATCGCCGCTCGGCATGCGAATCCTGGCGCAGGAGTGTGCACCAGCTCAGCCAGCCATGCATGCCGGCCGTATGTGCGACGTACGTACGGCGCAGCACGCCAGGGCTCGTACGTACTACGCACGCAGCAGCCCATCTCACTCTCTCTCTCTTGACGAAAGTAGCCAACGCAACTTTAGGCTGGTCACGATGGGAACTTAAGAGTAACATCACACATTCCAATACAACTTTATTTGTGTGGCACATATTTAATAAAGAGAGAGGTGCTTGTGGTAGCTAGCTAAGTTATCGGAACATCACACCCTCCAAAAAACAATGAGTCTATAACCTAATAAATACATTGTTGCATGACACTACATATATGTTCCTACCTACTATGAAGGTGGTAATATAGTCTAAAGAAGTGTGTAAGTTACTAGTTTATGTTCTTGCCCATTGTGACCGGCCTTACCGTCTCGTCTTTGTTAAACCAACCAAACCTAGGACGGACCATGGCTCTTCCCCGGTCATAATCTGGAGGGATTAATTAAAGTATCTTAGGCCGCTGTTCACGGGGAAGGAAGCGTCGTCTCCTCCCTGATCCTGAGGCTGCGAGCTGCGCCAGCTTTACCGCGAGGCCGGCTGCCATGCTCCAACGCGCGCTCTCTCTCTCTCTCTCTCTCCACGTGACGGCCAGCCTTTTGCGCTGCGCGCCTAGCCATGGCAGCGGCACTGCTCCACTGCATGGCCGGAGAGAGAGACGGAGGGAGACGTGAGTGATGGATGGGGATGTGCGGATGCGGTTGCGAGGACAGCGCCTTTTCAGGGATAGCAGCAGCACTCAAGCAGCGCAGCGGCCTCCATTCATTGCCACTACCACCATGGCAGTACCCTCCCCTTTTCTTTCCCACGTAGTTATTGCTTTGTTCAGTTCTTTCTTTGCCATAAACCCTAAATTTCCAATCGTTTTCCTTCTCGTCGGCTCGTTCTCTTTCCTCTCGATGGACTTGTCTCCCAGCGCGTCGCTCGCTTGGCGTCTGCGTGGGTGGAAGCGGATTCCTCGCAGAGTTCTTCCATCCCCTGCCACCTTCGCAGCCCTTTCTCGGGCGCATGGCATGGCGCGCTTCTGAGCTCTGACACGCGCGAGATGGGCGCGTTTTAACGAGATGCTTCGGTTCGTCTCAAGTTCGTTCGTCGTCCTTCACGTGCACGCCTTCCTGCTTCTCCGGCTGTGGCTCGGCCGGCCGTTGATCCGCATGGACGACAAGCTCACAATGCAGCCGTTCGCATCGCATCATGAGCACATGGTGCGTATGGCATTGCCATCGCCCACGTTAGAGGAATACTACGATGGCAGATCAGCACTTCAGCAGCTCGCGTGGTCGGGAAGGCAAATGAATGGGCCAGGCGGCGGCATGTGAGGGAAAAGAAAACCCACAGCGAAAACACGTATACGCGCGCAGAGCAGCTTCTTATTTTACGAGAACAAAAATGCGAGGTCACACCCACACACAGCAATCAATCAATGCTCTAGCCCCTAGGTGACACGGCCTCGGGCCGTGCGACGATCACGATCGGCAATTCGTCTGTACCACGCGGCTCGGCGCGCGTGTCGGTGTCGCTGTCCCGGCCGTCCGGGAGGGCGAGTCGTCCCGGACCCCGGGCGGCGATCAGGCGGCCGGCCGGCGCGCCGGGGATCCCTCGCGGACATACGCGCGCGCGCACAGGCCGCCACCATCCTATGCATGCATGCCCCTATGATGGGCTATGGCCGTCCGTCACGCGTGCGCCGAACGACGGAGGCGTGCGAGAGGGACGGGACGGGAGGATAGGTCATGCTCTGTGCGCGCCTATCACGAGGGAAGTCACCGCTGCCCGGCCGCGGATGGATGGACGGATGGGTCCGACGGGGCGAGCACGTACCGTGTTCTTGTTTCCCATGGAAGCGTGCGTACGTCCCGAATATGCCGGGCTTGTCGTGGACAAAAACGCTCTCGCACGGCACCGGTTGCCCAGCAGCTCAACTCGCCGTCACCTCGCGGTGCGCGGCCGCCGCCGCTACCTCAGCTCTAGGGCTTTGGTTCGAAGGAGATGTTAATAACGTTTAAATTCTAACATTTTCTTGGAGCACCTTTTCAAATTTCTATGCACGAAGAATCAGACAAAGATCCTAGGGGCTGTTTGGATCACGCCCCAACCAGCCCCGCCAACATCGTGCTCCCGGAAAAATCGGGGGTGGAATGTGCCGCCACGATTTCGTAAATTCATGGGGCGCAAAATCTGAATGGAGATGCCAAAAATTTGGTCTGGTCTCGAAATATAGGTTCCAATCCAAACGGGCATATAGCAACAACTATTGCTAGGCCCTCGCATCGCTCCCTCCCGGGGCAACACGGGCGGCGACAAAGGCCCCTTCCACCGCGCCTCCTCCTCGCTTCCCTCCCTCGCCGTTGTCGGTGGGCTCCGCCAGGCGAAGCCCACGTGGATCCGATGGCGGCGGGGCCCCTTCTTCCCGTGGCGTCGCTCGCGAGGGGGAGCTTGCGGCGGCGGATGGCGGCCGGCGTTCGGTGCTGGTGTCACGGTGGTTGTTAAACATCGAGAAGGTTCCTCCAACTCAATCTCAATTAAGCAGTATTAATAACCCAACAAATAAATTAGAGTGATGAGATCAACATGATAATCCAAGAACCAGATACTCAAGATGTCCATAACCGGGGACACGCTAACCATGATTAGTTTGTACATTGTACTGATGTTTGCGCACTTTTTCCCAGAAGACTCTATCTCCTCCGTTGGATTTCTCGCACTACATGATGTTTGAGAAACGGATGACCGAGATACAGTCTTTCAGAAGAATTAACTCTTTACTCTCGGTAGATAGTACCAACCTACATCCCCTACATTTGCTAGCCTACCACTGAAAGAGGTCATGCAACATACTCAACTACGCTAGAGCCCATAATAGATTGTGGCTGCGCACGGAAGTTTCTAACATGAATAATCTTATGATCCCTTTGAGCCTGGGTGGCGAATTATAGGATGATCACATGGGTACTCCGAGGTATCCTAGGACAACACTGGATTCTCCAGGTGCCCGCAACCAATCCACCCAGATGTGTATTTAAGTAGCCACCTTAAGTAAAACATTAATTAATATCTCACATCTGTCATGGATACACTCAAACCCAATCCACGTCTACGAGCATAGCATGGCCATATAAGCATAACGTAGAAGTAACTCCCAAAGGTTTGATAATAAAAAGGTCAATAGGTTGTACCTCATCAACTACTTCCCAACACCCACATGCAATGTTTGAGGATTGTAACTAATGTATAAAAACTAGGTAATAAAGGATAGGATCAATGTGTTACTTGCCTTGCTAACGATCCGCAAACCCTAGAGACTCGTAGTAGCACGCTTCGCACTTCGGAAATTCTGCAAACAAACAATAGCAAAAATAAGCAATCAAGCATAGATGCAAGGGTAAAACTCAATAAAAAGATCCAGTCTGAAATTTCAACTGAAGAGATTCGATTTGCAAAAAGAATCGGTCAAATCGGAGCTACGGAACTGAAACTACGGTCAAAAGAACTTCAAATTCAAATCTGCTTGCAACCAAATTTTAAATTGTCAAAACCTTGTTCAAGTTGATTAAACAGAAAGAGGGGCTCGATACGAAGATTTTGGCGTTGGTTTCACTGGATTTGGACGAACGGTTAAAAAGTTGCGAGGGTTTGAAAATCAGGGGCTAATCTGTGATAAAAGTAAGCGCGGATAGGTCCCTGGCAAAAATCAAATAAAAAGAAAAATACTACGGCGCGAACGTTCGTTAACAGAGACGAACGGACGAACGCGTTTACTAAAAACGAACTAACGAGTGGACGCTGGCTAAATAACGAAACCGAAAAAATGAACCGAACCGATCTAAACAAAAAAAATGAATCTAGGGTTTCTAAACAAAACCGGGACGGACCAGAAAAACCGGCGGCGACGGGCGGGATCTGAATGGTGGCGCGGCACGGGCGGGATCCGCGCGCGGCTGGCGCAGCAGCGGCGCCGGCGAATGGAGCAGCAGCAATCGAACCGCTGGTCGTCCGGGAGGGCGAAGTCGTCCCGGACCTCGGCGGCGACCGGGCGGCCGGCGCGCCGGGATCCCTCGCGCGACGCAGCGCGAGCCGCCACCACCCTATGCATGCCCCTATGATGGGCTATGGACGTCCGTCACGCGTGCGCCGAGCGATGGAGGCGTTCGAGAGGGACGAGACGGGAGGATAGGTCATGCTCTGTGCGCGCCTATCATGAGGGAAGTCGCCGCTGCCCCCGCGGCGGATGGATGGACGGATGGGTCTGACGGGGCGAGCACGTACCGTGTTCTTGTTTCCCATGGAAGCGTGCGTACGTCCCGAATATGTCGGGCTTGTCGTGGAGAAAAACGCTCTCACACGGCACCAGTTGCCCTGCAGCTCAACTCGCCGTCACCTCGCGGTGCGCGGCCAGCGCCGCTACCTCAGCTCAAGGGCTTTGGTTTGAAGGAGATGTGAAGAACGTTGAAATTCTAACATTTTCTTGGAGCACCTTTTCAAATTTCTATGCACGAAGAATGAGACAAAGATCCTTGGGGGTTGTTTGGATCATGCCCCAACAAGCCCCGCCAACGTCGTGCTCCTGAAAAAATTGTTGGTGGAATGTGCCGCCACGATTTCGTAAATTCGTGGGGCGCAAAATCTGAATGGAGATGCCGAAAATTTGGTCTGGTCTCGAAATATAGGTTCCAATCCAAACGGGCATATAGCAACAACTATTGCTAGGCCCTCGCGTCGCCCCCTCCCGGGGCAACACGGGCGGCGACAAAGGCCCCTTCCACCGCGCCTCCTCCTTGCTTCCCTCCCTCGCAGATCCGGTGGCGGCGGGGCCTCTTCTTCCCGTGGCGTCGCTCGCGAGGGGAGCTTGCGGCGGCGGGCTGCGGATGGCGGCCGACCTTCGGTGCTGGCGTCGGCTGCGGTCCGGGCTCCATATGTGACCTGGGCATGGACGGCGCGCGTGCACGCGGCAGCGGCTCAGCTCCGGAAGTGCGTGTGGGGGCGGCGACCGGCGGCTAGGCGTGCTAGGTGCGCTGCTCTGGAGTGCGTGGTGTGCTGCGGTGGGAGCTCGTCTGCTGTTCTGTCGCTCGAGCGGCTCTGATTGGATCTGGTGCGGGCTCATGCTTCAATTTGGATGTTGCTCGTCGAGATGCGGCATCGGTTGCTGCGGTGGTGGTGGCACGATGGTGCTACGGTGGTGGACGGCAGCTTCGGCCGGGGGTGGTCCATGTCTGTTCGCGGTGGATCGTGGGTTGTAGGGGGCATCGTCTCGGAGCCGGCCTACGACTGGGTGACTGCTACCCCTTGAGTATGCGTTGGTTTTCCCTTAAAGAGGAAAGAGTGATGCATCAAAGTAGTATAAGTATATCCCTCAGTTTTTGAGAACCAATGTATCAATCCAGTAGGAGACTACACGCAAATCCCTAGTACCTGCACAAACAAATAAAAACCTTGCAACCAACGTGATAAAGGGGTTGTCAATCCCTTCACAACCACTTGCAAAAGTGAGATCTGATAAAGATAATAAGATAAATATTTTTGGTATTTTTGTTGTATAGAAGGAAAAGTAAAGATTGCAAAATAAATGGCGACAGAAATAACTAGTTGACGGGAGATTAATATGATAGAAGATAGACCCGGGGACCATAGGTTTCACTAGTGGATTCTCTCAAGATAGCAGATTCTACGGTGGGTGAACAAATTACTGTCGAGCAATTGATAGAAAGCGCATAGTTATGAGAATATCTAGGCATGATAATGAACATAGGCATCACGTCCGTGACAAGTAGACCGAAGCGATCTGCATCTACTACTATTACTCCACACATCGACCGCTATCCAGCATGCATCTAGAGTATTAAGTTCATAAGAACAGAGTAACGCATTAGGCAAGATGACATGATGTAGAGGGATAAACTCAAGCAATATGATATAAACCCCATCTTTTTATCCTCGATGGCAACAATACAATACGTGCCTTGCTTCCCCTGCTATCACTGGGAAAGGACATCGCAAGATTAAACCCAAAGCTAAGCACTTCTCCCATTGCAAGAAAGATCAATCTAGTAGGCCAAACCAAACTGGTAATTCGAAGAGACTTGCAAAGATATTAAATCACGCATAAAAGAATTCAGAGAAGAATCAAATATTGTTCATAGATAATCTTGATCGTAAACCCACAATTCATCGGATCTCGACAAACACACCGCAAAAAGTATTACATCGAATAGATCTCCAAGAGAATCGAGGAGAACTTTGTATTGAGATCCAAAGAGAGAGTAGAAGCCATCTCGCTAATAACTATGGACCCGAAGGTTTGTGGTAAACTACTCACACATCATCGGAGAGGCTATGGTGTTGATGTAGAAGCCCTCTGTGATCGATGCCCCCTCTGGCGGAGCGCCGGAAAAGGCCCCAAGATGGGATCTCATGGGTACAAAATGTTGCGGCGGTGGAAATAGGGTTTCGTGGTGCTCCTGGATGTTTTCAGGGTATATGAGTATATATAGGCGAAAGAAGTAGGTCGATGGAGCTACGAGGAACCCACGAGGGTGGGGGGCGCGCCTACCCCCCTGGGCGCGCCCTCCTACCTCGTGGCCACCTCGTGGCTTCCTTGACGTCCACTTCAATTCTCCTGGATTGCGTTTGTTTCAAAAACGATCCTCGCGAAGGTTTCATTCCATTTGGACTCTAACTGATATACCTTTTCCGCAAAACACTGAAATAGGAAAAAAAAAACAACAATTTGCACTCGGCCTTCGGTTAGTAGGTTAGTCCCAAAAATAATATAAAAGTGCATAATAAAGCCCATTAAACATCCAAAACAGATAATATAATAGCATGGAACAATAATAATTTATAGATACATTGGAGACGTATGAAGCATCCCCAAGCTTAATTCCTGCTCGTCCTCGAGTAGGCAAAATGGTAAATGATAAAAACAGAATTTTTGGTGTGGAATGCTACCTAGCATAATTCTCAATGTAATTTTCTTTATTGTGGCATTAATGTTCATTTCTGAAAGATTCAAGAAAAAAGTTTAATATTGACATAAAAATAATAATACTTCAACCATACTAATGAAGCAATCATGTCTTCTCAAAATAACATGGCCAAAGAAAGTTATCCCTACAAAATCATATAGTCTGGCTATGCTCTATCTTCATCACACAAAATATTTAAATAATGCACAACCCCGATGACAAGCCAAGCAATTGTTTCATACTTTTGATGTTCTCAAACTTTTTCAATTTTCACGCAATACATGAGCATGAGCCATGTACATAGCACTATACGTGGAATAGAATGGTGGTTGTGGAGAAGACAAAAAAGGAGAAGATAGTCTCACATCAACTAGGCATATCAACGGGTTATGGAGATGCCCATTAATAGATATCAATGTGAGTGAGTAGGGATTGCCATGCAACGGATGCACTAGAGCTATAAGTGTATGAAAGCTCAACAAAAGGAACTAAGTGGGTGTGCATCCAACTCGCTTGCTCACGAAGACCTAGGACATTTTGAGGAAGCCCATCATTGAAATATACAAGCCAAGTTCTATAATGTAAAATTCCCACTAGTATATGAAAGTGACAACATAGGAGACTCTCTATCATGAAGATCACGGTGCTACTTTGAAGCACAAGTGTGGTAAAAGGATAGTAACATTGTCACTTCTCTCTTTTTCTCTCATTTTTTTTATTTTTTGGGCCTTCTTCTCCTTCTTTTTTTATGGCCTCTTTTTTTTCTTTTCGTCCGGAGTCTCATCCCGACTTGTGCGGGAATTATAGTCTCCATCATCCTTTCCTCACTTGGGACAATGCTCTAATAATGATGACCATCACACTTTTATTTACTTACAACTCAATACTTAGAACAAAATATGACTCTATGTGAATGCCTCCGGCGGTGTACCGGGATATGCAATGAATCAAGAGTGACATGTATGAAAATCATGAACGGTGGCTTTGCCACAAATACGATGTCAACTACATGATCATGCAAAGCAATATGACAATGATGGAGCGTGTCATAATAAACGGAACGGTGGAAAGTTGCATGGCAATATATCTCGGAATGGCTATGGAAATGCCATAATAGGTAGGTATGGTGGCTGTTTTGAGGAAAGTATATGGTGGGTGTATGATACCGGCGAAAGGTGCGCGGTATTAGAGAGGCTAGCAATGGTGGAAGGGTGAGAGTGCGTATAATCCATGGACTCAACACTAGTCATAAAGAACTTACATACTTATTGCAAAAATCTATTAGTTATCAAAATGAAGTACTACGCGCATGCTCCTAGGGGGATAGATTGGTAGGAAAAGACCATCGCTCGTCCCCGACCGCCACTCATAAGGAAGACAATCAATAAATAAATCATGCTCCGACTTCATCACATAACGGTTCACCATACTCGCATGCTACGGGAATCATGAACTTTAACACAAGTATTTCTGAAATTCACAACTACTCAACTAGCATGACTCTAATATCACCATCTTCATATCTCAAAACAATCATAAAGAATCAAACTTCTCATAGTATTCAATGCACTTTATATGATAGTTTTTATTATACCTATCTTGGATGCTCATCACATTAGGACTAAAAATTACCATGTTGTTCTAAAAGACTCTCAAAATAATATAAGTGAAGCATGAGAGATCAATAATTTCTATAAAATAAACCACTACCGTGCTCTAAAAGATATAAGCGAAGCACTGAGCAAAATTATCTAGCTCAAAAGATATAAGTGAAGCACATAGAGTGTTCTAATAAATTACGATTCATGTGTGTCTCTCCAAAAGGTGTGTACAGCAAGGATGATTGTGGTAAACTAAAAAGCAAAGACTCAAATCATACAAGACGCTCCAAGCAAAACACATATCATGTGGTGAATAAAAATATAGCCTTAAGTCAAGTTACCGATAGACGAAGACGAAAGAGGGGATGCCTTCCGGGGCATCCCCAAGCTTAGGCTTTTGGTTGTCCTTGAATTTTACCTTGGGTGTGCCTTGAGAATCCCAAAGCTTAGGCTCTTGCCACTCCTTGTTCCAAAATCCATCAAATCTTTACCCAAAAACTTGAAAACTTCACAACACAAAACTCAACAGAAAATCTCATGAGCTTCGTTAGCGAAATAAAACAAATCACCACTTTAAGGTGTTGGGGAATGTAGTAATTTCAAAAAATTTCCTACGCAACAACAGGATCATGGTGATGCATAGCAACGAGAGGGGAGAGTGTGTCCATGTAGCCTCGTAGACCGAAAACGGAAGCGTTAGCACAACGCGGTTGATGTAGTCGTACGTCTTCACGATCCGACCGATCTAAGTACCGAACATACGAAACCTCCGAGTTCAGCACACGTTCAGCTCGATGACGTCCCGCGAACTCCGATCCAGCAGAGCTTCACAGGAGAGTTCCGTCAACACGACGGCGTGATGACGGTGATGATGTCGCTACCGAGGCAGGGCATCGCATAAGCACCGCTACGATATGACCGAGGTGGAATATGGTGGAGGGGGGCACCGCACATGGCTGGGAGAGATCAACATATCAACTTGTGTGTCTAGAGGTGCTCCCTGCCCCCGTATATAAAGGATGGAGGACGGGAGGCCGGCCAGCCACTAGGGCGCGCCAGAAGTGTGGAGTCCTAGTAGGATTCCTCCTCCCACATGGAATAGGAAAAAGGTAAGGGAAAAGGAGAAGGAAGGAAGGGGGCGCCCCCCCTCCCTAGTCCAATTCGGACCAGACCATGGGGAGGGTGCGCCACCTTTGAGGCCTTTCTCCTTTCCCGTATGGCCCATTAAGGCCCAATACGAATTCCGTGAATCTGTCCGGTACTCAAAAATACACGAATCACTCAGAACCTTTCTGATGTCTGAATATAGTCGTCCAATATATCGATCTTTACGTCTCGACCATTTCGAGACTCCACGTCATGTCCCCGATCTCATCCGGGACTCCGAACTACCTTCGGTACATCAAATCACATAACTCATAATACAAATCATCACCGAACGTTAAGCGTGCGGACCCTACGGGTTGGAGAACTATGTAGACATGACCGAGACACATCTCCGGTCAATAACCAATTGCGGAACCTGGATGCTCATATTGGCTCCTACATATTCTATGAAGATCTTTATCGGTCAAACCGCATAACAACATACGTTGTTCCCTTTGTCATCGTTATGTTATTTGCCCGAGATTTGATCGTCGGTCGGTATCTCAATACCTAGTTCAATCTCGTTACCAGCAAGTCTCTTTACTCGTTCCGTAATGCATCATCCCGCAACTAACTCATTAGTCACATTGCTTGCAAGGCTTATAGTGATGTGCATTACCGAGAGGGCCCAGAGATACCTCTCCGATACACGGAGTGACAAATCCTAATCTTGATTCATGCCAACCCAACAAACACCTTCGGAAACACCTGTAGAGAATCTTTATAATCACCCATTTACGTTGTGGCATTTGATTGTACACAAAGTGTTCCTCCGGATATTCGGGAGTTGCACAATATCATAGTCCGAGGAACATGTATAAGTCATGAAGAAAGCAGTAGCAATAAAACTGTAACGATCACAATGCTAAGCTGATGATGGGTCTTGTCCATCACATCATTCTCCTAATGATGTGATCTCGTTCATCAAATGACAACACATGTCTATGGCTAGGAAACATAAACATCTTTGATGAATAAGCTAGTCAAGTAGAGGCAAACTAGGGACACATTGTTTTATCTATGTATTCACACATGTATCAAGTTTCCGGTTAATACAATTCTAGCATGAATAATAAACATTTATCATGAAATAAGGAAATAAATAATAACTTTATTATTGCCTCTAGGGCATATTTCCTTCAGTCTCCCACTTGCACTAGAGTCAATAATCTAATTCACATCGCCATGTGATTTAACATCAATATTTCACATCTTTATGTGGTTAACACTCATAGTTCACATCGACATGTGACCAACACCCAAAGGGTTTACTAGAGTCAGTAATCTAGTTCACATCACTATGTGATTAACACCCAAAGAGTACTAAGGTGTGATCATGTTTTGCTTGTGAGATAATTTTAGTCAACGGGTCTGTCACATTCAGATCCGTAAGTATTTTGCAAATTTCTATGTCTACAATGCTCTCCGCACGGAGCTACTCTAGCTAATAGCTCCCACTTTCAATATGTATCTAGATCGAGACTTAGAGTCATCCAGATCGGTGTCAAGGCTTGCATCAACGTAACCCTTTACGACGAACCTTTTGTCACCTCCATAATCGAGAAACATATCCGTATTCCACTAAGGATAATTTGACCATTGTTCAGTGATCTACTTCTAGATCACTATTGTACTCCCTTGCCAAACTCAGTGTAGGTATACAATAGATCTGTGTACACAGCATGGCATACTTTATGGAACCTATGGCTGAGGCATAGGGAATGACTTTCATTCTCTTTCTATCTTCTGCCGTGGTCGGTCTTTGAGTCTTACTCAATTTCACACCTTGTAACACAGGCAAGAACTCTTTCTTTGACTGTTCCATTTTGAACTACTTCAAAATATTGTCAAGGTATGTACTCATTGAAAAAAAAACTTATCAAGCGTCTTGATCTATCTCTATAGATCTTGATGCTCAATATGTAAGCAGCTTCACCGAGGTATTTCTTTGAAGAACTCCTTTCAAATACTCCTTTATGCTTTCCAGAAAATTCTACATCATTTCTGATCAACAATATGTCATTTACATATACTTATCAGAAAGGCTGTAGTACTCCCACTCACTTTCTTGTAAATACAGGCTTCACCACAAGTCTGTATAAAACTATATGCTTTAATCAACTCATCAAAGCGTATATACCAACTCCGAGATGCTTGCACCAGTCCACAGATGGATCTCTGGAGCTTGCACATTTTGTTAGCACCTTTAGGATTGACAAAACCTTCTGGTTGCATCATATACAACTCTTCTTTAATAAATCCATTAAGGATTGCAGTTTTGTTATCCATTTGCCAGATTTCATAAAATGCGGCAATTGCTAACATGATTCGGACAGACTTTAAGCATCGATACGAGTGAGAAAATCTCATCGTAGTCAACACCTTGAACTTTGTCAAAAAACCTTCTTCGACAAGTCTAGCTTTGTAGATGGTAACACTACTATCAGCGTCCGTCTTCCTCTTGAAGATCCATTTGTTTTCTATAGCTTGCCGATCATCGGGCAAGTCAACCAAAGTCCATACTTTATTCTCAAACATGGATCCCATCTCAGATTTCATGGCCTCAAACCATTTCGCGGAATCTGGGCTCATCATCGCTTCCTCATAGTTCGTAGGTTCGTCATGGTCAAGTAACATGACCTCCTGAACAGGATTACCGTACCACTCTGGTGCGGAACGTACTCTTTTGACCTACGAGGTTCGGTAAACTTGATCTGAAGATTCATGATCATCATCATTAACTTCCTCACTAATTGGTGTAGCATCACTGGAACAGATTTCTGTGATGAACTACTTTCCAATTCGGGAGAAGGTACAATTACCTCATCAAGTTCTACTTTCCTCCCAGTCACTTCTTTTGAGAGAAACTCCTTCTCTAGAAAGGACCCATTCTTAGAAAACGAATGTCTTGCCTTCGGATCTGTGATAGAAGGTGTACCCAACAGTCTCCTTTGGGTATCCTATGAAGACACATTTCTCCGATTTGGGTTTGAGCTTATCAGGATGAAACTTTTTCACATAAGCATCGCAACCCCAAACTTTAAGAAACGGCAACTTGAGTTTCTTGCCAAACCACAGTTCATAAGGTGTCGTCTCAACGGATTTAGATGGTGCCCTATTTAGCGTGAATGCAGCTGTCTCTAATGCATAACCCCAAAACGATAATGTAAATCGGTAAGAGACATCATAGATTGCACTATATCCAATAAAGTACGGTTATGACGTTCGGACACACCATTATGATGTGGTGTTCCAGGTGACATGAGTTTGTGAAACTATTCCACATTGTTTTAATTGAAGGCCAAACTCGTAACTCAAATATTTGCCTCTACGATCAGATCGTAGAAACTTTATTTTCTTGTTACGATGATTCTCTACTTCACTCTGAAAATCTTTGAACTTTTCAAGTGTTTCAGACTTGTGTTTCATCAAGTAGATATACACATATTTGCTCAAATCATCTGTGAAGGTCAGAAAACAATGATACCCGCCGTGAGTCTCAACGCTCATTGGACCGCATACATCGGTATGTATTATTTCCAATAAGTCAGTGGCTCGCTCCATTGTTCCGGAGAACAGAGTCTTTAGTCATCTTGCCCATGAGGCATGGTTCGCAAGCATCAAAATGATTCATAATCAAGTGATTCCAAAAGCCCATCAGCATGATTCACCAATATGACCTAAACGGCAGTGCCACAAATAAGTTGCACTATTATTATTAACTTTGCATCTTTTGGCTTCAATATTATGAATATGTGTATCACTACGATCGAGATTCAACGAACCATTTTCATTGGGTGTATGACCATAGAAGGTTTTATTCATGTAAACAGAACAACAATTATTCTCTATCTTAAATGAATAACAGTATTGCAATAAACATGATCAAATCATATTCATGCTCATCGCAAACACCAAATAACATTTATTTAGGTTTAACACTAATCCCGAAAGTATAGGGAGTGTGCGATGATGATCACATCAATCTTGGAACCACTTCCAACACACATCGTCACTTCACTCTTAACTAGTCTCTGTTCATTCTGCAACTCCCGTTTCGAGTTACTAATCTTAGCAACTGAACTAGTATCAGATACTAAGGGGTTGCTATAAACACTAGTAAAGTACACATCAATAACATGTATATCAAATATACCTTTGTTCACTTTGCCATCCTTCTTATCCGCCAAATACTTGGGGCAGTTCCGCTTCCAGTGACCAGTCCCTTTGCAGTAGAAGCACTTAGTCTCAGGCTTAGGTCCAGACTTGGGGTTCTTCACTTGAGCAGCAACTTGCTTGCCGTTCTTTTTGAAGTTCCCTTTCTTTCCCTTTGCCTTTTTCTTGGAAATAGTGGTCTTGTTAATCATCAACACTTGATGCTCTTTCTTGATTTCTATCTTCATCGATTTCATCATCATGAAAAGCTCGGGAATCGTTTTCGTCATCCCTTGCATACTATAGTTCATCACGAAGTTCTACTAACTTGGTGATGGTGACTAGAGAAATCTGTCAATCACTATTTTATCTGGAAGATTAACTCCCACTTGATTCAAGCGATTGTAGTACCCAGACAATCTGAGCACATGCTCACTGCTTGAGCTATTCTCCTCCATCTTTTAGCTATAGAACTTGTTGGAGACTTCATATCTCTCAACTCGGTACTTGCTTGAAATATTAACTTCAACTCCTGGAACATCTCATATGGTCCATGACGTTCAAAACGTCTTTGAAATCCCGATTCTAAGCCATTGAGCATGGTGCACAAAACTATCAAGTAGTCATCATATTAAGCTAGGCAAACGCTCATAACGTGCGATTCCGCTCTGCACTAGGTCATCACCTAGCGGTGCATCAAGGACATAATTCTTACGTGCAGCAATGAGGATAATCCTCGATCACGGATCCAATCCGCATAATTGCTACTAACATCTTTCAACTTAGTTTTCTCTAGGAACATATCAAAAATAAAATAGGGGAGCTAAACGCGAGCTATTGATCTACACATAGATATGCTAATACTACCAGGACTAAGTTCATGATAAATTAAAATTCAATTAATCATATTACTTAAGAACTCCCACTTAGATAGACATCTATCTAATCATCTAAGTGATCACGTGATCCATATCAACTAAACCATGTCCGATCATCACGTGAGATGGAGTAGTTTTCAGTGGTGAACATCACTATGTTGATCATATCTTCTATATGATTCATGCTCGACCTTTCGGTCTCCAGTGTTCCGAATCCATATCTGCATATGCTAGGCTCGTCAAGTTTAACCCGAGTATTCTGCGTGTGTAGGGGATCAATTGTAGCCTCTTTTGATAAGTAAGAGAGTCGAACCCAAAGGGGAGCTAAAGGTAGAACAAATATTCCCTCAAGTTCTATCGACCACCAATACAACTCTACGCACGCTTGACGTTCGCTTTACCGGAAACAAGTATGAAACTAGAAGTACTTTGTAGGTGTTTTTGGATAGGCTTGCAAGAAAATAAAGAGGACGTAAATAAAAAGTAGGGGCTGTTTAGATAAAGACACAATAAAGTAAATATAGCGAGTGTGGAAAAGTGGTGGTAGGAGTTGCGAAATTGTCCCTAAGCAATTGACTACTTTACTAGACCGATACCAAGTTTTATGTGGGAGAGGCCACCATTAGCATGTCATCCCTTACTTGGAATTCTATGCACTTATGATTGGAACTATTAGCAAGCATCCGCAACTACTAACGTTCATTATGGTAAAACCCAACCATAGCATTAAGATATATTGGCCCCCCTTCAATCCCGTATGCATCAATTTCTATGCTAGGTTGAAGCTTCTGTCACTCTTGCCCTCCAATACATAGTCCTATCAACATACAACTAACCCTATGGTGTGATCCATGCGTGCGCTCATATGATGGGCACCAAAGGACAACAACATAACCACAAGCAAATTAAATCAATCATAGCGATTCATCAACCACCAGTAGGACAACGAAAATCTACTCAGACATCATAGGATGGCAACACATCATTGGATAATAATATGAAGCATAAAGCACCATGTTCAAGTAGAGGGTACAACGGGTTGCGGGAGAGTGGACCGCTGTAGATAGAGGGGGGAAGGTGATGGAGATGTTGGTGAAGATTGTTGGGGAACGCAGTAATTTCAAAAATTTCCTACGCACACGCAAGATCATGGTGATGGCATAGCAACGAGAGGGGAGAGTATTGTCCACGTACCCTCGTAGACCGTAAGCGGAAGCGTTATGACAACGCGGTTGATGTAGTCGTACGTCTTCACGATCCGACCGATCCAAGTACCGAACGTACGGCACCTCCGAGTTCAGCACACGTTCAGCTCGATGACGATCCCGGACTCCGATCCAGCAAAGTGTCGGGATGAGTTCCGTCAAGACGACGGCGTGGTGACGATGATGATGCTCTATCGCGAGGCTTCGCCTAAACTCCGCGACGATATGACCGAGGTGGAATATGGTGGAGGGGGCACCGACACGGCTAAGGAATGATCACGAAGATCAACTTGTGTGTCCATGGGGTGCCCCTGCCCCGTATATAAAGGAGTGGAGGAGGCGAGGGCGGCCCTCTCTATGGCGCGCCTTAGGGGAGTCCTACTCCCACGGAGTAGGATTCCCCTTCCTAGTCCAACTAGGAACCCTTCCATGTAGTAGGAGTAGGAGAGAAGGAAAGGGAAGAGAAAAGGAGAAGGATGGAAGGGGCGCCCTTCCCTAGTCCAATTCGGACCAGACCAAGGAAGGGTGCGCCACCCTTGAGGCCCTTTTCCTTCTTTCCCGTATGGCCCAATAAGGCCCAATACGTATTATCGTAACTCTCGGTACTCCAAAAATACCGAATCACTCGGAACCTTTCCGATGTCCGAATATAGTCGTCCAATATATCGATCTTTACGTCTCGACCATTTCGAGACTCCTCGTCATGTCCCCGATCTCATCCGGGACTCCGAACTCCTTCGGTACATCAAAACTCATAAACTCATAATAAAACATCATCGTAACGTTAAGCGTGCGGACCCTACGGGTTCGAGAACTATGTAGACATGAACTAGAACTATTCTCGGTCAATAACCAATAGCGGAACCTGGATGCCCATATTGGCTCCTACATATTCTACGAAGATCTTTATCGGTCAAACCGCATAACAACATACGTTGTTCCCTTTGTCATCGGTATGTTACTTGCCCGAGATTCGATCGTCGGTATCCAATACCTAGTTCAATCTCGTTACCGGCAAGTCTCTTTACTCGTTACGTAATGCATCATTCCGTAACTAACTCATTAGCTACATTGCTTGCAAGGCTTATAGTGATGTGCATTACCGAGAGGGCCGGAGATACCTCTCGACAATCGGAGTGACAAAACCTTATCTCAAATACGCCAACCCAACATGTACCTTTGGAGACACCTGTAGTACTCCTTTATAATCACCCGATTACGTTGTGACGTTTGGTAGCACCAAAGTGTTCCTCCGTAAAGGGAGTTGCATAATCTCATAGTTACAGGAACATGTATAAGTCATGAAGAAAGCAATAGCAACATACTAAACGATCAAGTGCTAGGCTAACGGAATGGGTCAAGTCAATCACATCATTCTCCAAATGATGTGATCCCGTTAATCAAATGACAACTCATGTCTATGGCTAGGAAACTTAACCATCTTTGATTCAACGAGCTAGTCAAGTAGAGGCATACTAGTGACACTATGTTTGTCTATGTATTCACACATGTATTATGTTTCCGGTTAATACAATTCTAGCATGAATAATAAACATTTATCATGAAATAAGGAAATAAATAATAACTTTATTATTGCCTCTAGGGCATATTTCCTTCAGTCTCCCACTTGCACTAGAGTCAATAATCTAGTTCACATCATCATGTGATTCAACACTAATATTCACATCTCGTATGTGATTAACACCCATAGTTCACATCGTCATGTGACCAGCACCCAAAGGGTTTACTAGAGTCAATAATCTAGTTCACATCACTATGTGATTAACACCCAAAGAGTACTAAGGTATGATCATGTTTTGCTCGTGAGAGAATCTTAGTCAACGGGTCATTACATTCAGAGTCGTATGTATTTTTGCAAATATTCTATGTCTACAATGCTCGCACGGAGCTACTCTAGCTAATTGCTCCCACTTTCAATATGTATCCAGATTGAGACTTATCTGGATCAGTGTAAAAAGCTTGCATCGATGTAACTCTTTACGACGGGCTATTTTATCACCTCCATAATCGAGAAATATTTCCTTAGTCTTCACTAAGGATGTTCTTGACCAATGTCGATGATCTACTCCTAGATCACTATTGTACTCCTTGCCAAATACAGAGCAAGGTATACAATAGGTGCGGTACATAGCATAGCATACTTTATAGAACCTATGGTGAGGCATAGGGAATGACTTTCATTCTCTTTTCTATTTTCTGCCGTGGTCGGGATTTGAGTCTTACTCAATTTCACACCTTTGCAACACAGGCAAGAACTTTTCTTTGACTGTTCCATTTTGAACTACTTCAAAATCTTGACAAGGTATATACTTATTGAAAAACTTATCAAGCGCCTTGATCTATCTCAATAGATCTTGATGCTCAATATGTAAGTAGCTTTCTTGATGTCTTTCTTTTAAATAAGTCCTTCCAAATACTCCTTTATGCTTTCCAGAAAAATTCTACATCATTTCTGATCAACAATATGTCATTCACATATACTTATCAGAAATGCTGTAGTGCTCCCACTCACTTTCTTGTAAATAGAGGCTTCACCGCAAGTCTCAGATAAAACTATATGCTTTGATCAACTTATCAAAGTGTGTATTCCAACTCGAGATGTTTGCACCAGTCCATAGATGGATCATTGGAGCTTGCACATTTTGTTAGCTCCTTTAGGATTGACAAAACCTTCTGGTTGCATCATATACAACTCTTCCTTAATAAATCCATTAAAATGTAGTTTTGACATCCATTTGCCAGATTTCATAAAATGTGGCAATTGCTAACATGATTCGGACAGACTTAAGCATCGCCACAGTTGAGAAAATCTCATTGTAGTCAACACCTTGAACTTGTCGAAAACCTTTTGTGACAAGTCGAGCTTTGTAGATAGTAACACTACTATCGTTGTCCGTCTTCCTCTTGAAGATCCATTTATTTAACATGGCTTGCTGATCATCGAGCAAGTCAATCAAAGTCCATACTTTGTTCTCATACATGGATCCTATCTCAGATTTCATGGCCTCAAGCCATTTCATGAACTGGGCTCATCATCGCTTCCTCATAGTTCGTAGGTTCATCATGGTCTAGTAACATGACTTCCGAACATGATTACCGTACCACTCAGTGCGGATCTTACTCGAAGACCTACGAGGTTTGGTAGCAACTTGATCTGAAGTTTCATGATCATCATCACTAACTTCCTCACTAATTGGTGTAGGAATCACTGAAACTGATTTCGTGATGAACTACTTTCCAATATGGGAGAAGGTACAATTACCTCATCAAGTTCTACTTTCCTCCCACTCACTTCTTTCGAGAGAAACTTCTTCTCTAGAAAGGATCCATCTTAGCAACGAATAACTTGCCTTCGGATCGTGATAGAAGGTGTACCCAATAGTTACCTTTGGGTATTCTATGAAGACGCACTTTTCCGATTTGGGTTCGAGCTTATCAGGTTGAAACCATTTCATATAAGCATCGCAACTCCAAGCTTTAAGAAACGACGACTTAGGTTTATCGCTAAACCATAGTTCATACGGTGTCATCTCAACGGATTTAGATGGTGCCCTATTAAACGTGAATGCAGCTGTCTCTAATGCATAACCCCAAAATGATAGTGGTAAATCGGTAAGATACATCATAGATCGCACCATATCCAATGAAGTGCAGTTACGATGTTCGGACACACCATTATGTTGTGGTGTTCCATGTGGCGTGAGCTGTGAAACTATTCCACTTTGTTTTAATTGAAGACCAAACTCGCAACTCAAATATTCATCTCCACGATCAGATCGCAAAAACTTTATTTTCTTGTTACGATGATTTTCCATTTCACTCTGAAATTCTTTGAACTTTTCAACTATTTCAGACTTATGTTTCATCAAGTAGACATATCCATATCTGCTCAAATCATCTGTGAAGGTCAGAAAATAATGAACTTGCCACGGGCATCAACACTCATTGGATCGCATACATCAGTATGTATTATTTTCAATAAGCCAGTTGCTTGCTCCATTGTTCCGGAGAATGGAGTTTTAGTCATCTTGCCCATAAGGCATGGTTCGCAAGCATCAAGTGATTCATAATCAAGTGATTCCAAAATCCCATCAGCATGTAGTTTCTTCATGCGCTTTACACCAATATGACCTAAACGACAATGCCACAAATAAGTTGCAGTATCATTATTAACTTTGCATCTTTTGGCATCAATATTATGAATATGTGTATCACTACGATCGAGATCCAACAAACTATTTTCATTGGGTGTATAACCATTGAAGGTTTTATTCATTTAAATGAACAACAATTATTCTCTGATTTTAAATGAATAATCAGTATTGCAATGAACATGATCAAATCATATTCATGCTCAACATAAACGCCAAATAACATTTATTTAGGTTTATCACTAATCCCGAAAGTATAGGGAGTGTGCGATGATGATCATATCAATCTTGGAACTACTTCCAACACTCATCGTCACTTCCCTTCAACTAGTCTTTGTTTATTCGTAACTCCTGTTTGAGTTACTAATCTTAGCAACCGAACAAGTATCAAATACTCAGGGGCTACTATAAACACTAGTAAAGCACACATCAATAACCTGTATATCAAATATACCCTTGTTCACTTTGCCATCCTTCTTATCCACCAAATATTTGGAGTAGTTCCACTTCAGTGACCATTTCCTTTGCAGAGAAGCACTCGGTTTCAGGCTTTAGGTTCAGCTTTGGGCTTCTTGGCGGGAGTGACAACTTGCTTGTCATTCTACTTGAAGTTCCCTTTCTTTCCTTTGCCATTCTCTTGAAACTAGTGGTCTTGTCAATCATCAACACTTGATGCTCTTTTCTTGATTTCTACCTTTGTCGATTTCAGCATCACGAAGAGCTTGGGAATTACTTTTGTCATCCCTTGCATATTATAGTTCATCACGAAGTTCTACTAACTTGGTGATGGTGACTAGAGAATTCTGTCAATCACTATCTTATCTGGAAGATTAACTCCCACTTGATTCAAGCAATTGTAGTACCCAGACAATCTGAGCACATGCTCACTAGTTGAGCGATTCTCCTCCATCTTTTAGCTATAGAACTTGTTGGAGACTTCATATCTCTCAACTCGGTATTTGCTTGAAATATTAACTTCAATTCCTGGAACATCTCATATGGTCCATGACGCTCAAAACGTCTTTGAAGTCCCGATTCTAAGCCGTTAAGAATGGTGCACTAAACTATCAAGTAGTCATCATATTGAGCTAGCCAAACGCTCATAACGCCTCTGATCCGCTCCTGCAATAGGTCTGTCACCTAGCGGTGCATGAAGGACATAATTCTTACGTGCAGAATGAGGATAAACCTCAGATCACGGATCCAATCCGCATCATTGCTACTAACATTTTTCAATACAATTTTCTAGGAACACATATAAAAACATAGGGAAGCAAAACGCGAGCTATTGATCTACAACATAATTTGCAAAATACTACGGGACTAAGTTCATTATAAATTAAAGTTCAATTAATCATATTACTTAAGAACTCCCACTTAGATAGACATCCTCTAATCTTCTAAGTGATTACGTGATCCATATCAACTACACCATGTCCGATCATCACGTGAGATGGAGTAGTTTCAATGGTGAACATCAATATGTTGATCATATCTACTATATGATTCACGCCGACCTTTTGGTCTCCGTGTTCCGAGGCCATATCTGTTATATGCTAGGCTCGTCAAGTTTAACCTGAGTATTCGCGTGTGCAACTGTTTTGCACCCGTTGTATTTGAACGTAGAGCCTATCACACCCGATCATCACGTGGTGTCTCAAAGACGAAGAACTTTCATAACGGTGCATACTCGGGAGAACACTTCTTGATAATTTTGTGAGAGATCATCTTAAAATGCTACCGTCAAACTAAGCAAAATAAGATGTATAAAAGATAAACATCACATGCAATCAAAATATGTGACATGATATGGCCATCATCATCTTGTGCCTTTGATCTCCATCTCCAAAGCATCGTCATGATTTCCATTATCACCGGCATGACACCATGATCTCCATCATCTTGATCTATATCAATGTGTCCTCACATGGTCGTCTCGCCAACTATTGCTCTTGCAACTATTGCTATCGCATAGCAATAAAGTAAAGCAATTATTTGGCGCTTGCATCTTATGCAATAAAGAGACAACGATAAGGCGTCTGCCAGTTGCCGATAACTTCAACAAAACATGATCATCTCATACAACAACTTATATCTCATCACGTCTTGACCATATCACATCACAACATGCCCTGCAAAAACAAGTTAGACGTCCTCTACTTTGTTGTTGCAAGTTTTACGTGGCTGCTACGGGCTGAGCAAGAACCGTTCTTACCTACGCATCAAAACCACAACGATAGTTTGTCAAGTTGGTGCTGTTTTAACCTTCGCAAGGACCGGGCGGCCACACTCGGTTCAACTAAAGTGAGAGACAGACACCCGCCAATCACCTTTAAGCAACGAGTGCTCGAGCGGTGAAACCAGTCTCGCGTAAGCGTCTGGCGTAATGTCGGTCCGGCCGCTTCATCTCACAATACCGCCAACCAAAGTATGACATGCTGGTAAGCAGTATGACTTGTATCGCCCACAACTCACTTGTGTTCTACTCGTGCGTATGACATCTACGCATAAAACCTGGCTCGATGCCTTTGTTGGGGAACGAGTAATTTCAAAAATTTCCACGCACACGCAAGATCATGGTGATGGCATAGCAACGAGAGGGGAGAGTATTGTCCACGCACCCTGAGACCGAAGCGAAGCGTTATGACAACGCTGTTGATGTAGTCGACGTCTTCACGATCCGACCGATCCAAGTACCGAACGACGGCACCTCCGAGTTCAGCACACGCTCAGCTCGATGACGATCCCGGACTCCGATCCAGCAAAGTGTCGGGGATGAGTTCCACAAGACGACGGCGTGGTGACGATGATGATTCTCTATCGCGCAGGCTTCGCTGAACTCCGCGACGATATGACCGAGGTGGAATATGGTGGAGGGGGCACCGCACACGGCTAAGGAACGATCACGAAGATCAACTTGTGTGTCCATGGGTGCCCCTGCCCCGATATAAAGGAGTGGAGGAGGGAGGGCGGCCCTCTCTATGGCGCGCCCTAGGGGAGTCCTACTCCCACCGAGTAGGATTCCCCTTCCTAGTCCAACTAGGAACCCTTCCATGTAGTAGGAGTAGGAGAGAAGGAAAGGAAGAGAAAAGGAGAAGGAAGGAAGGGCGCGCCTTCCCTAGTCCAATTCGGACCAGACCAAGGGAAGGTGCGGCCACCCTTGAGGCCCTTTTCCTTCTTTCCCGTATGGCCCAATAAGGCCCAATACGTATTCCCGTAACTCTCCGGTACTCGAAAAATACCGAATCACTGAACCTTTCCGATGTCCGAATATAGTCGCCCAATATATCGATATTTACGTCTCGACCATTTCGAGACTCCTCGTCATGTCCCCGATCTCATCCGGGACTCGAACTCCTTCGGTACATCAAAACTCATAAACTCATAATAAAGCTGTCATCGTAACGTTAGCGTGCGGACCCTACGGGTTCGAGAACTATGTAGACATGACCTAGAACTATTCTCGGTCAATAACCAATAGCGGAACCTGGATGCCCATATTGGCTCCTACATATTCTACGAAGATCTTTATCGGTCAAACCGCATAACAACATCGTTGTTCCCTTTGTCATCGGTATGTTACTTGCCCGAGATTCGATCGTCGGTATCCAATACCTAGTTCAATCTCGTTACCGACAAGTCTCTTTACTCGTTACGTAATGCATCATTCCGTAACTAACTCATTAGCTACATTGCTTGCAAGGCTTATAGTGATGTGCATTACCGAGAGGGCCAGAGATACCTCTCCGACAATCGGAGTGACAAAACCTAATCTCAAATACGCCAACCCAACATGTACCTTTGGAGACACCTATAGTACTCCTTTATAATCACCCGATTACGTTGTGACGTTTGGTAGCACCAAAGTGTTCCTCCGTAAACGGAGTTGCATAATCTCATAGTTACAGGAACATGTATAAGTCATGAAGAAAGCAATAGCAACATACTAAACGATCAAGTGCTAGGCTAACGGAATGGGTCAAGTCAATCACATCATTTTCCTAATGATGTGATCCCGTTAATCAAATGACAACTCATGTCTATGGCTAGGAAACTTAACCATCTTTGATTCAACGAGCTAGTCAAGTAGAGGCATACTAGTGACACTATGTTTGTCTATGTATTCACACATGTATTATGTTTCCGGTTAATACAATTCTAGCATGAATAATAAACATTTATCATGAAATAAGGAAATAAATAATAACTTTATTATTGCCTCTAGGGCATATTTCCTTCAGTCTCCCACTTGCACTAGAGTCAATAATCTAGTTCACATCATCATGTGATTCAACACTAATATTCACATCTGTATGTGATTAACACCCATAGTTCACATCGTCATGTGACCAGCACCCAAAGGGTTTACTAGAGTCAATAATCTAGTTCACATCGCTATGTGATTAACACCCAAAGAGTACTAAGGTATGATCATGTTTTGCTCATGAGAGAATCTTAGTCAACGGGTCTGTTACATTTAGAGCCGTATGTATTTTTGCAAATATTCTATGTCTACAATGCTCTGCACGGAGCTACTCTAGCTAATTGTTCCCACTTTCAATATGTATCCAGATTGAGACTTATCTGGATCAGTGTAAAAAGCTTGCATCGATGTAACTCTTTACGACGGCCTCTTTTATCACCTCCATAATCGAGAAATATTTCCTTAGTCCTCACTAAGGATGTTCTTGACCAATGTCCAGTGATCTACTCCTATATCACTATTGTACTCCACAAGCTTAATTCCTGCTCGTCCTCGAGTAGGTAAATGATAAAAAAGATAATTTTTGATGTGGAATGCTACCTAGCATAATCTTGATCATGTAATCTAATCATGGCATGTAAGACACGAGTGATTGAAAGCAATAGTCTATCATTTGACATAAAAATAATAATAATTCAAGCATACCAACCAAGCAATTATGTATTATCAAAATAATATAGCCAAAGAAAGCTCATCCCTACAAAATCATATAGTCTGGCTATGCTCCATCTTCACCACACAAAGCATTCAAATCATGCACAACCCCGATGACAAGCCGAGCAATTGGTTCATACTTTTTAACGCACTTCAACCTTTTCAACCCTCACGCAATACATGAGTGCAAGCCATGGACATAGCACTATAGGTGGAATAGAATATGATGATGAGGGTTATGTGGAGAAGACAAAAAAGGAGAAAGTCTCACATCGACGCGGCTAATCAATGGGCTATGGAGATGCCCATCAATTGATGTCAATGTGAGGAGTAGGGATTGCCATGCAATGGATGCACTAGAGATATAAGTGTATGAAAGCTCAAACTGAAACTAAGTGGGTGTGCATCCAACTTGCTTGCTCATGAAGACCTAGGGCATTTGAGTAAGCCCATCGTTGGAATATACAAGCCAATTTCTATAATGAAAATTCCCACTAGTATATGAAAGTGATAACTCAAGAGACTCTCTATATGAAGAACATGGTGATAGTTTGAAGCACAAGTGTGGTAAAAGGATAGTAACATTGCCCCTTCTCTCTTTTCCTCTCAATTTTTTTCATTTTTTCTTCATTTTTTATTTTTTTATTTTTTGGTGGGCTTCTTTGGCCTCTTTTTTATTTGGGCTTCTTTGGCCTCTTTTATTTTTTGTAAAGTCCGGAGTCTCATCCCGAATTGTGGGGGAATCATAGTCTCCATTATCCTTTCCTCAGTGGGGCAATGCTCTAATAATGATGATCATCACACTTTTTTTTACTTACAACTCAATATTACAACTCGATACTAGAACAAAGATATGACTATATATGAATGCCTCCAGTGATGTACCAGGATGTGCTATGATCTAGCGTAGCAATGACATCAAAAAACGGACAAGCCATGAAAACATCATGCTAGCTATCTTAAGATCATGCAAAGCAATATGACAATAAATGCTCAAGTCATGTATATGATGATGATGGAAGTTGCATGGCAATATATCTCGGACTGGCTATGGAAATGCCATGATGGGTAGGTATGGTGGCTATTTTGAGGAAGATATAATGAGGCTTATGTGTGACAGAGCGTATCGTATCATAGGGTTTGGATGCACCGACGAAGTTTGCACCAACTCTCGAGGTGAGGAAGGGAAATGCACAGTACCGAAGAGGCTAGCAATGATAGAAGGGTGAGAGTGCGTATAATCCATGGACTCACATTAGTCATAATGAACTCATATACTTATTGCAAAAGTTTATTAGCCCTCGAAGCAAAGTATTACTACGCATGCCCCTAGGGGTATAGATTGGTAGGAAAATACCATCGCTCGTCCCCGACCGCCACTCATAAGGAAAGCAATGAAAGAACACCTCATGCTCCGACTTTGTTACATAACAGTTCACCATACGTGCATGCTACGGGACTTGCAAACCTCAACACAAGCATTCCTCAATTTCACAATTACTCAACTAGCACGACTCTAATATCACCACCTTTATATCGCAAAACTATTGCAAGGAATCAAACATATCATATTCAGTGATCTACAAGTTTTATGTAGGATTTTATGACTAACCATGTGAATGACCAGTTCCTGTCATCTCTCTAAATAGATATAAGTGAAGAAAGAGAGTTTAATTCTTTCTACAAAAGATATGCCCACGCTCTAACAATTGTAAGTGAAGCAAAAGAGCATTCTACAAATGGCGGTTGTCTATGTGAAGAGAAACAGGCAATCCAAACTTCAAATGATATAATTGAAGCACATGAAGCATTCTATAAAGCCATACTCAAAGAATATAAGTGAAGTGCAAAGAGCATTCTATAAATCAACCAAGGACCATCTCATACCAGCATGGTGCATAAAATAAAAATGAAAACTAAATGCAAAAGACGCTCCAAGATTTGCACATATCGCATGAACGAAACGAATCTGAAAACATACCGATACTTGTTGAAGAAAGAGGGGATGCCTTCCGGGGCATCCCCAAGCTTAGACGCTTGAGTCTCCTTCAATATTTACTTGGGGTGCCTTGGGCATCCCCAAGCTTGAGCTCTTGCCTCTCTTCCTTCTTCTCACATCGAGACCTTCTCGATCATCGAAAACTTCATCCACACACACTACAAAAAAAATACACTTCCGTGATGATACATGTTTGTCACAGTAGGTCGCGTTTATTGTCATGCATGTACATCCATGACAAATTTATGACAAAATCAAGATAGTCATACCTGTGCTGTCGTAGAAGTGTTCCATGACATTACCAAAATTATCATCAAGGAAGTGTCCACTTCCATGACGATAAATCGCGCGTCACAGAAGTGCTTTCGTCAAGGGTGATCGACACATGGCATCCACCGTAACGAACGCCGTTAAGCTATCGGGTCGGATTTTGGATCCGATAACCCGTTAATGTACCACGACCAATGCCGATTTTCCACATGTAAAATTCTCATTGGTCGACGGATCCACGCGTCGACTCGCGTTAACAGGTGTCACTCATCCAACGGTCGAGATGGGCCTATGATATGTTGACACGTGGACCGGCCCAAAAGTGGCCCACAAAGTTTAAATGGGCCAGCCCAACCGAAGGCCCACAAGATTTAGCGGACCATAATGGGCCGGCCCAGCTAAAGGCCCACAAAATTTAGGAGACCATAATGGGCCGGCCCAGCTAAAGGCCCACACAATTGTGCATACCATAATGGGCCGGCCCAGCTAAAGGCCCACAAGATTTTGCGGACCACAATGGGCCGGCCCAGCTAATGGCCCACAAGATTTTGCAGACCATAATGGGTCGGCCCAGCTAAAGGCCCAACATTCTTTGTCAAATCGGCCCGTCAACGGCCTATCCCAAACTTGTCATCAACGCGGCCCATGGTCACTTCTGGCCCGTTAACAATCCGCTAAGTAATTGGGCCGAATTACGGCCCGTTGTATTTCTGGCCTGTTAAAGGTCCGACTTCATTTGGCCCCATTTACAGGCCATCAAAACTTTCGGCCCATAAACGACCGTGAAGGATTTGGGTCATATTCAGCCATGTCTGACATTCGGCCTGTTAGAAGCCCACTATAGCTTTGGGCCACTTTCGACCTGTTGTCATTTTCGGCCTGTTAACGCCGGACGTAAACCATGGGCCATATGTGGCCCAACGTCATATCGGGCCCATTAACGGCCCATATAAAAATGACGATAATCTAGCCCGACCAAAGTTCCGGCATGTTAAAGGCCCGTGTATTAGGTCAGCGCATTTACGGCCCATCCGAATTTTGGCCTGTCAAAGATCCGCATCGTAAATGGGCCACCATTTCGGCCTGCTAAGTCCAGTGGGTTATTTGGCACAATCAGGGCCCAATCTCACTTTCGGTCTATTAAAGGCCCATGGTTTTTATGGGCTCGAGATATTTACACCTGTAAACGGCCTATTTTTACCGAGGGCCCAAATTATGTTTAGGCCTGTTAAAGGCCCACTATGGGCACAGGCCTACTAGAAAAATATGAAAGCTTATGCTGATTTAGGCCCAGATATTTTTAGTGGGCTACATGCCAATTTCGGCCCGTAATCGTTTTTAGCCCAATTGGAATGGGCCCGATGAATGTTGGCATGTTGGGCTTCTACGAAGCTTTCGGCCGAATACATTACTAAGATAAACCTACACTATACAAAAATAGCGTCGTAATTACTACAGCCTGAGGCAGCATCATAAATGTTGTATCACAACAAAATAAATTCCAACCATATAACAAAAGGCCTGTTGGCATAAAGTTTATCCTTCCGGATAAAAGCACCATCGGATGTATAGAAGCACGATCATTTGACACGAGTGCTAATGTTTCAGTGTAGAATCCGATGCAGCAAAGACGATCTCCACCTTTTTCCGCCATTGCTCTTGAACAACGAAGTTAATGTCCGATAGTCCGGTTTCAAAACCATTCATATCTTGACGACATTTCTCAACCACTATTCTTGTTTCCGAAACAACGCCCATTAGGGATTGGACTTGTGTGCGGAGCACAGATATATCACTGCATCTAGCAGGAAGATTTTGTTCAAGATGGCGATTTGGACGAGGTTACCTTGACAACCAACCTAGAATTACGCAGAAGGTGCTTTTTGCCTTTGTTAGTGGAGAGATCTTGACGACCGCAGCAAGAGGTGACATTGTGCACTGTAGTAGCCTCGTCACCTTCAGGTGGTTGTGGCTGTTCAATCATTTGTTCCATAGCTTCTTGAAAGTTTGAACTTGTAGATTAGTGTACCGGATAAGTTACTAATGAGACAAAAACAAACAAAGTAGGTTAAACGTTTATACATAACTTATTTTGGTGAACTCTGTAATACATTAGCATGTATTGTAGTGCCAACTACATAACAAAATCACTTCGGGACATATGTCCATGTAGCATGCCCTCTTGTATTGTCTATTTCCTCACATTCGTTGACATCTAAGGATAAAGAGACATGGTTTAAAGTAGGATGAACATAGTATGACATCATTCATATCATGGGCAAACAGATATAAAACAAACATGCTATTTTATCATTGTGTGCGCACGTGAACATAACAACTAGATTACAGATCAAGACCAAAAGAATATCCTTCATCTCTTTTAAACCATGTAAGGTGAAATGATACGTTAAGACAACTGTGAATAAAAGTGAACAGAGTAACTGACATTGGCTGCAAACCAAGTAGTTAAATGAACACATCACAGTACCAATCAGTTCAAGGCAGGAGGAGTAAGGACTTACAACAGCGGCTTGAACTGGTGTGCTCATGCCCTTCATCTTCTTTGGTGTCGCAATCCTTGAAGATTTGCTTGCATTGGTTCAGGTTCTTTTTGGTCCGCATGGGCTTTCCTCTGTATTTGGAATAAGTCAATATAGATACGATAATATGGCACAAAAAAAAGAAGGAAGTAGCAGCTATTTACAAGAAGCTCGCAGTGTGCAATATAGCTACGAGATCCTGTTGTCTGTTGGAATTTCACTTTAGAACGGTTGGTTTTGTTCTTCAAACAGTTAGCCTAGAAGAAGATACACTTGTAAGGCACATACATAAATACAAGTTCAATACGTGGTCTGATCAAATACATATAGCCTACCTGATACTTGGATCAGACCAGTGTTTAATGAGGGTTGTCCAGTCTTCATCCGTAATATATTCCACTGGAGATGTTTGGGAGATTTCATTGTTAGCCTTTCCTTCAAAGTGAGATTTTCTAAGGTGGTACCGACATTGTCAGAGAGCGATGAAAAACATGAGTGCATGCTTGTTTAGTTGCATCATCTTTCGGATCCAACTTGAACCTCATCATTGAAAAAGAATGTGAGTCTTATTAGGAGGAAGCTAGAAAGTATGGGATGAGCAATACAATATTACTAATTGCGATGAATAACATTACTTACGGATAAATGGTCAAGGAAGGTGTTAAACGGGTATTGTCTTTCTCATTCCTGTCTTTGGATCCACGTTGGGAGGATACGTGCATGACAACTAACGACAACGGCTGCCTCGATACTAACTTGGCTGACTCAGAGCATCACGTGGCCTTTTAAACCTGCCTCAAAATGAATCTCCATTCTTCCTCCTTTAGATTTTGTTAATCTGTCAAGCATTATCCACGATGTCTGTTTTTCGCTTGCCGTGGTGCTAGTTCAACAACGAATATGGAAAGTGTTAGTGTACATCAAACTGTGAGAGTACATATAAAGGAGCATGCAACTGCAACTTGACTCGGTCAGGTACCGTCTTGGTGTTGATACTCATGAGGTTCATCTGATCTTGCCAAGTCATGTTGTGTGAGCAGTGCTTCGGAAGTAGTGTTAGGTGTGAAGGCAGCTTCGGAACTGGCCAGTTCCGGAGCAAACGAACGAGTAACTGGTTGAGATGCTGGTACAGTTGAAGCGGATGCTCCAGCTGGTGGAGTAGGTGCTACTGTGTTTGTAGATTTAGCCGGTGGACTTGGACCTTCTACTGCACTATAAGTACCAGCAGAATCTCGACGGCAGAGCCTTTTTCATTTCACCCGACGAGTAACAGCACTCCCTACTATATTATTTTCCTTGCTCTTTTTTGACTTTGCCATGGCAAGTTGTACCCACAACACAAAAGAATAAAATCACTCTTCAGAACTCATTGATGCATGATACAGACAAGCAATACTTTGATGTAAGACAACCGTATGAGGATGGAATATGTACGAAAAACAGGACGACATGACATATTCACAGCTACGATGTGCAAACTAAGCAGAAGAATTTTCAAGAAAATAGAAGTAATGCAAGCTAGACACCATATGAAAGATGCAACCAATATTACTCTGCCAAGTTAAAAGTGTCTTGTCATAAGTGGCAATTCGAAAAATTAGAAGTAGTACAACATAGAATCAATGCAAGATGCAACCACTATCAAACTGCCATGTTAAAAGCGTCCAATCATGAGTGACTGATGCGGGACACACAACAGCAGTACTTTGATGTAAGAACATGGTATGATAGATAGATGCAGTGTATTCTAGACACAGAAAGCCATGTCATATGCACATGTATAACGTATAAACTCAGGAGGTGTAATTTAATCAACATAGAAGAAATACAGGCTAGACAACATATGCAACATGAAACCAATTATCACACTGTCAACTTAGAGCAAGCACCTGCGATGGTGGAGTACGAGAGATGAACTCATCATGTAGACTTGGGACTTCAACTTCATTAGCAGTAGCAGTGGCAAATCTAGAGAGTCTCTGTTTCCGTCGGTGCGGAGGACCACCAACATCCCCTAACTTACTCTTTTCCTTCCTATTTTCTGATATTGGCTTATGAAGTCAAAACCACAAGAAGATGAATAAAATTAGCTCTGCATAACTAGTTGATGCATGATACAGACGAACACTACTTTGATGTAAGGCAAGCGCAAGATAGGAGGATGGAATATATACAAAAAAAGACAGCGTTTCATATTCACACGTACGTTAGGAGGATGGAATATGTATGAAAAAACAGTAAGCAGAAGGCATTTCAACAAAATTAGAAGAAATGAAAGCTAGGCACCATATGAACATGCAACCAATATCACTCTATCAGGTAAAAAGTGTCTCGTCATAAGTGCCATTTCAAGAAATTAGAAGTAGTACAAGCTAGAAGACAATGCAAGATGCAACCTACATCACAGTCCCAAGTTAAATGTGTCTTATGGGTAAGTGATCGTTGCGGTATAAGTTGTAAGCTACGCAGATGTAATTCAACATAATCAAGCAATACAAACTAGACATCATACGGAAAACGCAACCATATATACAGTTCCAAGTAAGAGCAAGCACTGTGATGGTGGAGTAGGGAGATGTGCTCATCATGTACACGTACGTTCTAGAAACAGGAACACGTGTCATATTCACGGGCATTATGTGTAAAGTAAGCAGATGCAATTCAAGTTAGAAGCAATACAAGCTAGACATCATACGCAACATGCAACCACATATAATAGTGTCAACTTAGAGCAAGCACTGTGATGGTGGAGTAGGGAGATGTGCTCATCATCTACACAGCTACGTTGATTATCCAGCCTTGTGTTGTCTTACGAATCTTGTTGGGAGGATGGCGGAGTAGAATCTGTAGAGACCCCTGTTTGAGTTGTTCAGAAGGACCACCATCATCCTTTGCGGACTAATTTCCTTCAGCTGTAATGATTTTGCATTGTGAAGTCAAACCGATAAGAAAAAGGAATAAAATTCGCTCTTCGAACTCATTCATGCATGATCTTGTGAACACTACTCGGATGAAAGGCAAACACATGATGCG
Source organism: Aegilops longissima (assembly GCA_021605205.1). Taxonomy (NCBI): domain Eukaryota; kingdom Viridiplantae; phylum Streptophyta; class Magnoliopsida; order Poales; family Poaceae; genus Aegilops; species Aegilops longissima. The sequence goes on from CM038682.1 coordinate 156,150,722, forward strand.
AGGATGGAATATGTATGAAAAACAGGATGGTGTGACATATTCACACCTATGATGTGGTAACTAAGCAGAAGGCATTTCAACAAATTAGAAGCACTGCAAGCTAGACACCATATGAAAGATGCAACCAATATCACTCTGCCAAGTTCAAACTGTATGGCGTTTCAAAAAATTAGAAGCAGTACATGCTAGAAATCATATGCAAGACACAACCATATCACAGTGGCGACTTAAAGGTGCCTTATCGTAAGTGACTGATGCGGGATATGCAAGAATAGTAGTTTGATGTAGAAACAGGAACACATGTCATATTTACAGGCATTATGTGTAAAGTAAGCAGATGCAATTCAACAAAGTTAGAAGCAATACAAGCTAGACATCATACGCAACATGCAACCACATATAATAGTGCCAAGTTAGAGCAAGCACCTGTGATGGTGGAGTAGGGGAGATGTGCTCATCATCTACACAGCTACGTTGACTGTCTAGCCTTGCGTTGTCTTGCGAATCTTGTTGGGAGGATGGCGGAGTAGAATCCGTAGAGAACCTCCGTTTCAGTTGCTCGGAAGGACCACCATCATCCAATACCTTGCCAATTTCCTTCAGCTTTACTAATTTTGCATTGTGAGGTCATACTGACAAGAAAAAGGAATATCATTCGCTCTTCGAACTCATTCATGCATGATCTTGTGAACACTACTCGATGAAAGGCAAAGTCATGATACGAGGATGGAATATGTACGAAAAAATGGGCGGCTTGACATATTCATAGCTATGATGTGGTAACTAAGCAGAAGGCACTTCAACAAATTAGAAACACTGCAAGACACCATATGGAAGGTGCAATCAATATCACTCTGCCAAGTTAAAACTGTCTCGTCATACTTGGCGTTCATCAAACTAGAAGCAATACATGCTAGAAATCATATTCAAGATGCAAACCAATATCACACTGCCAACTTAAAGGTGTCCCATCATAAGTGACTGATGCAGGATACACAAGAAGAGTAGTTTCATGTAAGAACATGGTGTGATAGACAGATATAGTATGTACCAAAAACAGGAAAGCGTGTCATATTCACATGTATCATGTGTAAGCTAAGCAGATGCAGTTTACACTAATTAGGAGCAATACGAGCTAGACACCATATGCAACATGCAACCAGATATCACACTGCCAAGTTAGAGCAAGCACCTTGGATGGTGGAGTAGGGGAGCGGAGACTTGGACCTTGTAATGCACTATCAAGACAAGGAGAATCGCACAGATGTCCGTTTACGTTGCTCAGAGAGGACCACCATCATCGCCTTCCTTACTCTTTTCCTTCATCTTTCTTGATTTTGCCTTGTCAAGTCAAACCCACAAGAAAAAGGAATAACATTTGCTCTTCGAACTCATTGATGCATGATCTTGTGAACACTACTTTCATGTAAGGCAGCCGCATGATAGGAGGATGGAATATGTATGAAAAACAGGACGGCGTGACATATTGACATGTATGATGTATAAAGTGTAAACTAAGCACAAAGTGCTTGAACTTGTTAGAATCGATGCAAGCTAGAAACCATATGAAAGATGAAACCAATATCACTCGCCAAATTAAAAGGGTGCCCTAACAAATGTATTTGACCAAATTAGAAGCAATACATGGCAACAAAGCTAGAAATAATATGCAATATGCAGCGAATAAAGGTGACTCATCGTAAGTGATTGATGCAGGATCTGAGAGAGAGGTAGTTTCATGTAAGAATAAGGTTAACACATAGATGTAGTGTGTACCAAAAATAGAAAGGCATGTCATATTCACAGGTATAGTGTGTAAACTAAGCAGATGCAAGTTACCCTAATTAGAAGCATTACAAGCTAGAAACTGTATGCAACATGCAACCACATATCACACGGTGAAGTTAGAGCAAGCACCTGTGATGGTGGTGTAGGGAATCTTGGTCTTGTGTACAGAGCTACGTTCAATATCTTCATTTAGGCTGGCTGTTTCTCGAGAATCATGTGGAGAGGATGAAATTGCATTCTTTATAAGAGTACTGCGTCTCATATTAACCCACGCGCGTGACTGTCTCATCATAAGCAATAGACGCAGGATACACAAGAACAATAGTTTGATGTAAAAACATGGTGTGATAGGCAGATGTAGTATGTACCAAAAACAGGAAGGCGTGTCATATTCACATGTATAATGTGTAAGCTAAGGAGATGCAATTTAACAAATTAGGAGCATTGATGAGGGATACACAAGAAAAGTAGTTTGATGTAAGAACATGGTTAATAGAAAGACGTAGTATGTACCAAAAACAGGAAGACATGCCATATTCACAGGTATAATGTGTTAACTAAGCAGATGCAATTTACCCTAATTAGAAGAATTACAAGGTAGACACCATATGCAACATGCAACCACATACCACACTCCCAAGTAAGAGCAAGCACCTGCGATTTTGGTGTGGGGGAATTGCGGTGATCAACTAGAGAGCTACGTTGACTATCTTCATTTAGCCTTGCTGTTTCTTGAGAATCATGTGGGGAGGATGGCACTGCACTCTTTAAACGAGTAGGGCGGCTCACAAGAACCCCACTCGGGTGACTGTCTCATCATAAGTGATTGACGAGGGATACAAAAGAGCATTAGTTTGATATACGAACATGGTTAATAGACATATGTAGTATGTATCAAAAACAGGATGGCATGTCATTATCAAAGGTATAATGTGTAAAGTAAGCAGATGCAATTTAACCAAATTGGAAGCAATACAAGCTAGACACCATATGCAACATGCAACCACATTTGATGCGAGGGTTAAAGCAAGCACACAGGATGGTTGTGTGTGGCAATTGAGATCATCAATCGCAGAGCTACGCCATCGTCTCCAACTGCGACATTGCACCCATTAGAGCGCTGATACGCTTAGTGCTTATCTTCGAATTACACTGGAGCGACTTCTGTCTTTTATTTTCTACATTCATCAACACTGCGTCAGAGTCTGAAATACCCATGCATAAAAAATCAATAGTGTGAGTATGGGTGAAGTGTGTGCACAATTAGTACAGTGTAAAGGTAGCAGATAGCAGGTCGGTGAGAAATAAATGACGGGAGACATATGATAGCTCTACAACATGCATGGCACACTAAATTACTACAGGATTCTATGAAAATAACAGTCGACTGAAAGCAAATAGGTCAGTCCATTTTTTACGCATCGTCCGATGTACAAAGAACGGGCAGATCGCCTTCATCTACCTCCGGCCAGTCGGTGTTGACGATCTTCCTCGAACGCCGGCGACCACCGCCCGATATTCCTCCCCTGCCTGCGCCCTCCCCTCGACCTCACCGCACTGCCGTGCTTGGCACCGCCCCCCGGCCATCCATTCAAGTCCCGCCGACCTCCAGATCGGGCACAAGCAGCTCTTGCGCCCCACACCCCTATGATAGACACCGATGCACCGCTTCCCGGAACAAGCGGACTAGGTGCTCCCGCGCCTAAGCGGGTGCTGCTTCTTTAATTGCGGTTCGTGATCCCGAATTGAAATCCAGGCGGACTCTGACCTCTATCAAAGGTGAAATAGTAAAAGGGAGGAAACCTTGTGCATTTAGTATCACGAAGAAGATGCAGGAAGAAGCGCTCAACTAGTTTCTTTCGTGGGATGAATATGGTGTGAGCGGAGACGTAAGATTTTCACGAATAAGGGAAGAGGAGTACCTCTTTTCGCTGGCGATGTTGTGTCCTCCTTCTGCTTTTTCCGATGATCTTCTTGTTGTTCGCGGAAACCGAAGTTGTGGAGGATGGTGCAGCCTTGGACGAACCCATGGCCAAGTTGTTGAGTGTGGTGCGGTGGCCGCCTGTCGGGCGGCGGGAAGCAGATCCGAGGCGGCGAACGATGGCGTAGCGGGAATAGCTCCGGTGCGGTGGACGGTTACGACAGTGGAGCCGCAGCAGTGAGGCGCAGGACGACGTGGTCAGAGTGGTTCTGGTACGACGCACATCAGCGTCGGCATCGTGGAGGCAGCTCTGCCTCGGCTTCAAGTTCTAAGTCCTTGAGGGCGTTGCAGTTGCGGTTGCGTTGGACGACGACGTCGGGGTACCGGCTCCGGCGTGATGGAGGAGGGTGGCGGTGGATTGGCCGCTACGGGGTGGAGGACGGAGGAGGCTGGGGTTTCGCGGCTGGTGGAGAGGGCGTTTTCGCGCCCACGGAGTATGAATGGGGAAACGGAGGGAGGCAGGGAACTAAGGGGGAACAATGTTTCGGTTTGGGACGCGCTTGTTTGAAATTTGGGGAAAGTTACGAACTTTGCCCACATCTAAAATTTCGGACATATTGCGGGTTGGGGGTAGGACAGTGATGTGTCCCAAATGTGGTCGGGATAGATTTCGGCCGAGCGCATGGGTAGGCGCCCACGGCGTATGAATGCTTCTCGGAGGCGGTTGAGACTGGCCTCTTGGTGAAGTTACAAACCTACCCCGGTTTAGACCTTTGGACATCGGGCCGATAGGCTACGGGCGAGTCGGGACAGTAATTTCCTACCACCAAAACATTAGTCTCAGCGGTTTCGGGTGACCAGAGGCCTATTTGGCGCCGTTCAATATTTGGGAGCGAAGCATTAACGTTTTCGGTTCTCTTGAATTGAACTTTCAGGATTTGTCAAACTTCACAAATCTTTACTCTTGAAAATCCTAAAGCTACGATTATTTTGGAATGGAGGGGGTACATTTGAATATACATTGTACATGAGCATATATAAATATGCAACTTACCTCAGTTCATGCATGGTTCCAGATATAATCTCCTTGGTTGCAAAAAAAGTTAGATATGCGTATGAATATATATAGCATGTTCAAACTCACAACAAAGATTGATGCCCCCTTTTAAATCTGATTTACAAATGCCATTATCTCGGGTTCAACTAGATGAATGCACTTCCTATGAATTCGAATCTTAGAAACCCCCTTTATGTTCAATTCGACATGTATTCTATTTCGTAGCTAGCATTTTGGAATGTATCCATGCAAGTGACAAATTTATAAATTGCTTCACACTAACAACATGGAGTGCACTAATTAATGTTTATATATGAATTGCAAAAGCATCCATTGCCTGTATTTCAAACCGCCCTCACTCTATGGATCGATAATATGAAATAAACACATGAACATGCTAGAATTCAATAGAGTATGGGTGTCTGATAGACTGATTTTCGTCCATACGCAATTTGCAAAATTTATGATCTCATCCAAAAATAATAATGCCAATTATATTTTAATTTAATCCGTAGAACCGCCTTTTACACGTAGATGCACTATGCCTCGCCCCGTTCTCACAAACGCGTTATATATCTCTCTATCTAACGCATAAGTGCACACACTTTATATGCATCGACATTTCTCTTTCACACATGCTCACAATCTCTCTCAGGGTGTCGGGGTGTTTCACGCACATGCTCCCTCTATTTCTCTCTCTCTCTCTCTCTCTCTCTCTCTCTCTCTCTCTCTGACTACTATGTACCACTCTTTTCACTAATCTCAGTTGGAAAACACGATTTCTCTCACATGCATATATACACATGCACGGTCTCTACTAGCCCTCTATACGCACATATATGTGCCTACGTGTCTCCCGCACGCACATTATCTTTAGGCCTCTCTCGCACACATTGCCCCCCCGACACACCTCTCTCTTAGTAGTTGGCAGATATGATTTCATCATATCATTCGGTAGGATATCCCTGGTTGTTAGGCTGGATAGTAATACGAGGCAAAGTTTTACCCTAGTTCGGATCGGACCCTTGCAGTTGAAGAAAGAGCCTACTCCTAGTACTGTATATTAGTGATAGGGGTGTGTACAAATTACACGTGAATACCAGGCATTGTGTGTGTGTGTATACTATCGACGAACTAGCCCCCAAGCTCGTATAACATACTAAGGGCCTAGGGTTATAAATCATATATAGTCGGCTTATCTCCTGTGGGGATAGAGTCCTCCGCGACTCTGGTAGCTTCGTGTTGTACGTCGAGTCCTCCACATGGGTCTTCGTATAACACGTCTCAGTCCAACCTATATGTGGAGCAGGATGGAACCGACCCATGAGTCTTCATGTTGACCCACCACAACTAGAAATGATTTGCCCACCACACCACACACGCAATCGGCCACTAAGAAAATAAGCATATACAATAGTACAACGGTATCTAGCTCACGATACGTCTCCATATTTTGTTGATGACACTGATGGACTTTGCATTTGATGCATCCTCCGTATTTTGTTGACGACACTTATAGCCATTGTATTTGAAGCGAAAGCACGATATGGTCACTGGACTTCAGAATAAGCTCAGGGGGGTGGACCGGCGGTGGGGAGTGGTTTCGGGGAGGGCGGGCCGGCCGCGGGCGGCGGGGGCTGGCGGTTCGGCCGGTGGTGGCTGGTGGCTCAGGGGGGTGGAGTTTGATGATAAACTGGAGGCCCTTGATTTCATATCCAACGGCTGGAAAATCTAATGACCAGAGATGAAAAACCCAGTCGACTGACGTGTAGCCTCACCCCGCACGTACACATGCACGCACGCAAGACACACACGCATGTAGGCGTGCAACACTGACCCGTACACACGCACGCATGCTGGCGTGCAACACTGACACGTAGACATGCACTCATGAACACACGCACGTACGCACCCATGCATGCAACAATGAAACGTACCCTTGCACGCACGCAACACTTGCACGCCTGCATGCACACAGCACACGACGCAAGACACACGCTCAACCTATATGTGCATGCACCCTTTGTTAAGGACATGGATTGTTACGGGTGTTAATCAATCTTATCTGTGATAAGCAGAACATTGATGTTTGCAGCGGTCTTTATGAATTACAATGTATCGAACGGGCTATCAACATAGTAGGCTTATCTACATGAAAAAGATGATGTCACACTCAACGAACAATCATCAATTTATGAAATGCCCGCTTCTGACCGCCCTGGCCGACCAAAGGTTCCTCTGCTGTGCGCTGCCTGCGTTGGGTCACTGACATGCAGGCCATGCACCCAAAGAGCCCACACGTCAGTGGAAGAATGGCGCGGTGTCCTAGGTCAGAGTCGAGGGCGCCACTCGCGGCATGCCCGGCTGAACACGCCTCCGTGCCGCATTCAAATGCCTCCATGAAACCCGCCCGTGTGGAAGCCGATAAACCCACTCTGGACACACGTCCGCTCCCCTATCTCCTCCACCATTTTGTCCACTCTTAAAATGGCTTACGAAGAGTAATTATTCCGCATCCAAGCCGGCTGGGTAGCCCGCCGGATACGAGCTATGCAGCTCGCTGATCCACCTCCCTCCCCTCGCCCGACGGAGCCAGTTGCCGCCCCAAGCCGGCGCGCGGTTCAGCAACTCGTCGCTCCAGGCCAGCTCGACGAGGAGTGGCGCACGGGCGTCATTGCTGCCGTCCACGCTGCCGCCTCGTACCACGTCTCCCGTTTCTATGGCCGAGACTCCCATGCCGGCGGCCGCGCCATGCAAGTAGCGATAGAAGCCGGGTGCGCGGCGAGCGACGAGCCGGTGGCCAGCGCCTTCGCGTCCGCCGCCATCATCGAGGAGAAGTAGAACACGGGAGGCCGCCGCCGCTTGGGTCCCATGAAGGCCACTGCGGAGGCGACGCCGGCGTACACAGCAGGTGTCTTGCCGGATCCTTTTGTTGTGAGGACCTTCGTCGACCCCGCATGGGCTCCACGAAAGAGGGGGATGTTAGGATGAACTCGAGCCGGTGCCGGCCATGGCGAAGTAGTGGCCGGCGATGAACTCGAACCCGGTGCCGGCCACCATCATCTTCGGCACCAGCCAATGATATCAGTTTGGCAGTGGGGAAGCGAGCCGTCCTTTGCGCTGAATCATATACCTCCGGGGCTCCCGGCAGTCGGGTGATCATGCTGCCGGACATGAGAAACACAAATTGATCGGCGGGCGACCATTTAGGCCAGGTATTATATACCTGTGTTGTCCGGAACTAGCACCGCGTAGTTCATTTGAATGTAATGAAATCCGTCATGTTTGTATGAAAATCCGGTATTTTATATGATTTCCGTCGTTGTTTATATGAAATATCAGTTTGTCTACGTGTTTGCGTGAATTTCGTCCGGTTGGTTGAGTTGTTGTCATAATGTGTGCGGCTATGGTTGGATGGCGTAATTTGCGGGTCGCCGGTCGGTCTGCGGGCGGCTCGGCGGCGCTGGGACAAAAAACACAGCTCGTGCGGGCTCGTCTCCAACGTGCGCGCTGGAGGATGCATGACAGCATGAGCACCCGAGCCATTCCTCGTTCAGCGGTGGCAAAGGCACCGGTGGACAAAAGGGTCGCCAATATTTTGGCTACCCCGGGCAAGATCCAAACAACCCCTCCCAACAGATTCAAATCCCTTGTTCGTCGTGGAATTTTTCCATGTGTTGTTTTCATGGACTAGCAAGATGCCCGTGCATTGCACGGAACATCAAGATGCATTTTTTTACAAACTCCCGCATGCATGCAAGGGATAATTAATGTCCTCCTTTGCTAGTACCACGAGGCAAACACCATTAATATTGCATCGATTAGTGTTAGTGGCCTTGTATATCTGCAAATTGTAATTTTGATAGTGGCCCCTTGTATATAAAAATGGAGGGAGAAACATGAGATATAAGGTGAGGAGGAGTGGGGCCTGGTGGTGACTGGTGGTCGGACTGGGCGGAGGCATGGGGATGGATGGCGCATTATGTCTAGGTTTGTATCTCTCTCACACACACCCACGTAGGTGGGGGACGTGCACGAAGAGAAGAGGTGCACGCACGACGCACATACTCCCGTCTCTTTCCCAACCACACCCGCGCGGGTACACGGTGGAGCTCATTTTTGTATGAAAAAGGCATCCCACGTGGTAATTTGGCACGTGTACTGGTTGTCCACTTGGTGGAGGGAGGGTTGTCTACCACGGGTGAACAAACAAATTGCGACTTGACGCGTTATGTTAAATTAAAAAAAGAGGCGAACCATGTGGGGCGTACCTTAGAGGCAAGGCTCTATACACTGGAGTACTTTTGATGTGTCCCGTCAACTCGCAGAACGAGGAGAAGCTTGCTTAGTACGCCGTCTCCCCCGCCCACGGGCGCGGTGGCTCGCAGGATGAGGTGAAGCTTGCTTACGAGTAGTAGTAGTAGTAGTAGTAGTAGTAGTAGTAGTAGTAGTAGTAGTAGTAGTACTAGTAATAGTAGTAGTAATACTGTACGCCTTTACACCCGCTCCCTCGCCCACGCGCGCGGTGGCTCGCAGCACGAGGAGAAAATTTTACTACTCCCTCCGTTTACTCCTCGTCCCTACTACGTACTTTGGTTAGTACTCCCTCCATTTACTTATACAAGACCACTATAAAAAAATATTTTGCATCTATACGTCTGAAGCGAGAAAGGCATCATCTGAGTTTTCGAACATGCGTCTGAAGCGAGAAAGGCATCCTTTCACCGTCGCGGAAGAACCGGTGTAGATGACGTCGAACTCATCACCGGTGATGGTTCTAACCTTGTACTCACCGCCGATCTGGGAGATTTGGGACGCCATGGATTTGTGAGGAGGGTTAGGATTAGTGGAACTGCCGTAATGTGAATGGACGGGACGACTAGGAGCGAACCGCCGTAGTATTGAAGGACGTGCGGGGATGAGTTGGAGCGAACTGCCAGCATGCGAACGACAGGGTAGTGGCTTTCCATTCTCCCATGATACGGGCTTCTGAGAGCCCCTGGATCTGAGGTCGAACGGTTGCATGGCGTGATTCTAGACCTACGGGTGAATATCCTATCCTGGAGGGTTATTCTGCAAATTTTCAGCAACTTAGCATGCGACCGTTTGATCTCAGATCCAAGGGCTGCCAGCAGCCCGTATCATGGTCGCGCCTACCACGACCATCGCGTCGCTCGTACGGTGCGTTAGGCTATCTGATGTTGGCATGTCATACATAGTCATCACTTAGTCACTCATACTACAACAAGGTTTTGGCTATAAGGTTGGCTATAAGTGTATTTTTTTTACTTCTCTCTATCTCTTTCTTCGTACTCCCTCCGTCCCATAAAATAAGAACGTTTTTGACACTAGTGTAGTGCCAAAAACGTTCTTATATTATGGGACACAGGGAGTACTAGTATTTATTGCATTTGCCAAGGAGTGACCTCTTCCAATGAAATGGTGTTGCTAAGTTTGCTTCATTTAATTAGTTATAGACTCAAAATTGTCTTTTCACCTAGGTACACGCGCTTAGCACCGTTTCTTCCTTGGGTCACCAAACTAGTCTCTCTCTTCTTGATTAACTTGCCACATCAGACTTTATACCTATGTGGCAAGCTTAAGCACGTGTAGGAGCAAGTAAAAGTAAGTACAATAGTGCGCTTTACATGGCATTTTTGCATATGTGGAGGAAAGTGAGGCAAGGAAAAAGTGGAGAGGTGGGCTCTCATGCAAGAGGCAGCCTCTACTACATGGTGGAGCATTGGGAGAGGCACCTGTATGGAGGTGGTCAGGAATCGGGAGACTCACGCCGGTCGAAGGCCAGCAGATTAAAATGATAATGGCAAGTCAAATCACGGGGACCCACCTGTCCAGCAGTAACTCGCTGTCAAATCACACAGCCCTACGTTTGCAGCAGCCTACTCCCTCGTCTTCTCGCGTCTCTGTCGAACCGACTAGGCGGAACTGCCCCACCTACCACGCAGGAAAAGCCCCGCCCTCGACTTTTAAATACAACTACATCCGCTTAAGGATCCAATGATATACTTTTTGCGACATAGTAACTCATATTTAGTTAGTCAAATGGATGACCTAGAACTACGTGCAGGCCCTATAAACCGAGACGCCTAAAAAAACCGAGACGGAGAGGGTAGTTCAGCACGTATCTTTATAGATCAATATAGTCGGGATTCACCAAGGAGAAAAACTAAGTGGTAGGCTGCTCCTGTCGTGTTGGCATAGCAACTCAAGCAGGGTCAGTCCGCACACGAAATTGCGACACACTTAACAGGACCCCTTTGGCCGACATGTGGCTCATCCACCGTCTTGTTCCACGTGCGATGCACCAAATTACAGTTTGCAGCAGCGGTTGGAATTGGAGGCACCCCGGTCGTAGCACCGCAGTAATAGAAAATGAGCGATGAGGGGTCAAATCACAGAGCCCCACCTTTCCCGCATTAAGCTGGACGTACGAAGCAACCATCCACTCTAGGGCGCAAGAGCATAAAGAAAAGAGAAAACAATGATGCGTGCGGCAGCTACCTAGGGCACCCTAGGGTAGGGGTCTCCACTACAGATCCCTTTTTTTAAAGCGCCTCCACTACAAATCGGCTTCTCCCTCGTCCTCTTGAAGAAAACCGATGATGAGTGCGGCGGTAGGGTTTGTAGGAGTACTACGGCGTGCGGGGCCACGTCGTAGTAAACGGGTTCGAGTCGACGCCTCAAATATGTGTGGGACGCTTGGTTTTACGAGAACGAGGCAGCATTTTGGGTTCGGGGACCAGTGGAGATATAGTACGTACAAAAAATTGTGGACGTAGGTTCGACCGAAAGGCAATGATGCATGGGCCCTGCATTTTGATATACCCAGGGCCGCGTGAAATTTGCTACTATACTCAAAACTAGTAAGGTACACATGTATTGAACGCATGAGATTTCGAAACCAAATTATGAATAAATACACACTATAGCATGTAAAGCTTTGACTCATATATGCATGATGTAGATGTTCGTTTAGTTCTTATAGTTCATCTCATTCAAAATCAATTAGTTTTATAAAAATGTTAAGATTCATGGGGTTGTGCATTGTAAATCATAAAGTAAAAAACAAATAATGGCAATTCATTTCAGAAAATATAATCAATTATGATCTGAAGATTCTAGAACAAATGAGAAGTGCTTGTGTTTTGAGGTTTGTGCATTATGCTTAAGTTCAACCATGGAGTCTTCTAAATTGTACATGTGGCAGATCTGGTGGAATGTTGATGATATCCAATGGCCATGGTGCTCGGATTTGCCTATCTACTGCCTTTGTCGGGTTAGCTTCATCCAGCGACCATCTTTCAAAGTTATTGGCACACTATATAGTTCTTGTGCCATAGTTGCATGTTTTGGAAAAAAGCTACTAGTGGGTTGTACTATCTATTTAGGAATAGAAGATGTATACATGGAAGTTGTAGGAAAGAGATGACATGGAGCATCTCAATTCCTATGAGTAGGGATTGGAAAAGAGATGTCATTTGGTTCACATCATAGGAACTTTTCTATTGAATCTAGAGATGACATGTATCTTAATTCCTATGAGGAGGGATTAGAAAAGAGATGTAATTTGGTTCATATCATAGGAACTTTTCTATTGAATATCGCTAATGTTTATTTTCCTTGAAATTAAGGGAGTATAGGAATCCATTCATATGAACCAAGTGGCTCTAAAGCTATAGAAATGATATCATGTTTATTTCCTTTGAAATGTGGAGTATATGAATCTATTCCTATGAACCAATTGGCTCTAAAGGAAAAAATCCTATAAAATTCATATCATATAGAGTTCCTATGATATTCCTCAACACTAAAGGATGCTTGAAATTGTTGTGGGTGATATAATGGTCTTTCTTTGTAGACTCCTCACCCATCTTTATAGTTACCTCTCGAAGATGAATGACATCATATATACATGGTATTCTACATGTGCAATTTGGTACACGAAAACTCGGTAAAAGTTTGCGAGGTTGAATTTTCAGTAAAGCTATATGCACTGCATTTGAACGGAGGAGCATCGACAGTTGCTAACACCACGTGGAAGATTTGTGTGTAGGAGTGGCTGTTCTGTTAAATGACATGGCAAACCGACACCGCCGGATGCCGATCTAACGGTTCATCGACGTTAAATCGAGAAAAGGCTTGTGGCAAACGTTTGTCGGATAATGATTTACGGACACATGCATTGCATTGATATGTGCCCCCCTCTCTCTCACGCACACGCACCCTCACGAGTCATGACTCTCCCGAGTCCTCTCGCAGACTCGCACGTCGCACCCACCGTCTATCTGCAGGTAGACGTCACGCACATATGTGCTCTTCACACCCTACCCTCGGAACTTCTAAAAAACAAAAGACGGCGTGCACATTTTATTTTAGCTCAAACGTCACACACTTATACTATTACTCTTGCGGCGAACGTTCTTTGGGCATAGTATATTGTACTCTCACGAAGAGAAGCGGTGCACGCACGCACTAGTTCTCTCACACCCACTCGCGGGTACACGTAGGAGCGCATTTTTTTGAAGCTGGTACAACAAAATCACTCCACTATATATAAAAGCAGGAGCCTTAGCGCTTGTTTTACTAGGGTTCCTCTCGTTCACTCTCTCATGCTCTCCAGATCTAAGCAACACATAGGTGGCCACACTCTCTCTTAGCTCACGGCTGGTCACAAATCTGGCCGGACAACCTCGACCGGGGCAGGGGTGTAGGTGCATCGTTCACGCTGTCGTCGGCAGCGAGGGAGGAGACCAACGGCTGCCCGCGCGTCCCGATCGGTGGTCGTGTCGTTCTCTCCGGGAGAGCACCGGCCCGGGAGGGCCTCCGACCCCTTCTTCCTCCCTGCGGTATTGTGGCCAAGATGCGGCCTCCCGACGCCATCTTTGCCACATGCCGAGGACCCTCAGGTATATATTCCTTCGAAACCTGCCTTGCTCTACTGCCCCAGCTCCCTTCGTGTGGATCCTTTTGTACTTCCGTCCGCTTTTCCAAAGCCACCTAGACTTCTATTATCATTAGAAGTAAAGCTAGTTCATACAGTCGACTCAAAGCGTTGGTTCAAACAGGGAAGAAAGTGGGAAAGCTATAGCATGAATCTAGGACTTGGTTCTAAGAGGAAACGGGGGAAGTAGTAATATCTGTCATTGTTTAAATAACCGTATTTCGTATTTGCGCAAACAGGGATGTCTGTCTCCATATCGTTTCAGGATGTCTGTCTCCGTATCATTCCTATCCACGCAATCAAAAGCACACACCTCAGTTTTAGTACAACTGCGCAGAATGAGATGGCTATCCCTCGTTGCCGTCGTCTAACCTCCCATCTTCAAGGTATCCCTACATTGGTAGTAACTAAGGTAGAATGACCAGCATAATCTAAAAGAAGCTGATTCAGACGTTTTACTTCACGATTGCAGTGCGGGGATGGCGAAAACAACTGCATCCTAGTCCGAATGCACTTTCTACCAGTTCATCCATGGACCGAGGACTAGCGGCACGGCTGCACGGCGGTTTTTGGACAGGTCTTTGAGACAAGAGGCATTGTGGTCTGCTTATTTCTGCAAATAGCGGTGCTTAAATTTAGTGGAATGCACAAGCATTTCAGCTGGTCAGTACACTGCATGGTTCAGTTCAACATTCCAGCTGAGAGCACAATTATAATTGTTATTCTGGAATGAGAGAACCTAACCCTGGATGGTGGCAACAAGAAAAAACCAGAGTGAACTCCAGGAAATTTAAGCCTGCCGGGAGGCCCTTTGCTCAGAGAAGCCTTGCTTGTTTTTTACTGATTTGTAAACCTTCTCACAACTTTGTCTTTTGCTGTGAACTAGTATATTTTGTTATGTTCTATGAATCATTGAGATGTATAAAATTGCTTAACTTATGCTTTTCAAGTTTTTTATGAAGACGAGTTTAATGTGAGAGTTCCACATGAGCGCTGGACTAGCGTGTGAACGTTTGGAATTTATTACATTGTGGCCTTAATTAACTGCATGGGCCACTGTAACAAGATACATAGTTGCTTATATGTCAGGCAGACGATTGTTGATTGTTAGCTGGTCGATAGCCTAGTGTTAAAGCGAGCTGAGCCAATGTGTCGTGTTTTGCACAACTGCTTACAAGTGGGGTAGCACCAACAGTGTTTACAAGTACTTATGTATACGTCGACGCACGGTTCTCGAACGAGTGCTCTATTTCATCAAAACACACACTGCCCGTATGATAAACCGTGACAACTTATGTCTGCCCATGCCATATTCATGAAAAAACTAGTGAGGACGCATCTGTTTCGGCAACAATTACGATGGTTCTCACATGATTCACGGGCACACAAAAATAGCAGCAGTTCCCATAGACGGATTCAAACAGAGTACTAGCCCCATAGGAGTCGATAACAGGCAAGGTTCGGATAATTAGACATTATCCAAACTACTATTAAACACTAGCTGGGGCAACTATTTCATGCCTCGATCTAATTTGGGCTGGACACAAGACGGACCTTGCCATGAACATCATCGAGGACGTCTCGCAGCAGCTCAATCCTGTGAACCTTCATGAAGACAACTTTGTGGCCTTGCCACTGATAAACTTGTTTGTGGAGGCATGCCACGTCATCTTCCTGCGTAAGCTTGACAAGAACAGTATGCCTCACAAACGAAGGAGTAGCTTTGAACTTCTTGTGCTTCAGTACACCCTGGACAACATGGCTGACAACAGTGAGGCTGGAATACAACTATTGATTGGTATAACCGCAAATGGCTTCCAGGATCCAACAGCCTAAGAACTCTTTTTTCCCAGTGCGTATATTCAGGTCGTCCGCCTCATAGCGAGTGACATGTACAACCACACAATCCTTATGCGCATCAGGGCTCTAATTGAAGCGAAACAAATTATGAATTACTTTTCAATTATAAGAAACACAAGTTATTTAAACCACTATGTATAGCGTGGCATCGAAGCTAATAAAATTTTGCATTATTAATCACCACATACTTCCTTTTCTAAAAAATCACCACATACTTAGATGAAAAACCACAATCGAGATCGGCAAAGAAGGAAATCACCTTGGGCAGCTCAGCGAGGGGGACACATCCTCGAAGGGGAAAACTGCTCTGCAGTGCCACGGGCTGTAACCTCAAGCAGGCGTTGACCATCTCAAGAGTGGCCGTGGCGCGATCTGGGGCGGCTTGGTGGTTGCCTCCATCTTCTTGGAGCTCTCTGTCTCGTGGGGATCAGCCTCCCGTGTCTGCTCCAATATCGGCAGATCTTTGACTGGTTCTCCTTGGTCCATCATGAAACTGAGCGAATACTAGGAGACCTTTGAAAGGAAAACACAATCGCAATGACAATGAAACAAAAAGAGAGTGAGGATCGGTTATTGCTTTGCAAAAGTTCTTTTTCTCTAAGCGAAAATATACCAACATCACGGATCCGCTTACCTTCCCTTCGTTCGGAGAGAAGAATAGTGGCAGATGCGAGTGTTGCCTTTCTTGAAGACGGTGAGGGAGAAGGGGATTCAGCGAAGAGTGAAATGATGGTTGCTTCGTCCGTCAAACTTAGACTGCGGGAGGTGGGGTTTTGTGATCGACGGCTCGTTACTACCGCGCCACGACCGGGTGACTCTCCTTTGCATACTGCCTTCTAATTTGGTGGATGGCAATTGGGCCCGCGCGCTGCATGGCCCGCATGTCGGTGAACAAAAGTATAACGGCATTCAGTAGAGGGAGACATTTCAATGACCTAGGAGGAACCAGAAGCGGTAGAGTGTCTCCAATGTACTAGTAGTAATTGTTTTTCTGGGTAGCTGTAGAGTGTCTCCACTGTACTAGTAGTAATTGTTTCTCTGGGCCCAAGACAAAACAGCCCATCGACACTAGTAAATAGTAAAATCTATTCAAAAGCCCATATATTTACTGAATGAGAGGCGCTACCCACCTCACGTCAACTCGCTCCACTCGTACCCCCAAATTCCTCATCTCACTCCTACAGAAAACCCCAGCTCCCTTTCTTCCTCACTCCTACAGAAACCCCCAGCTCCCATTTTTCTTCGCTCGCACTACAACTAGGCTCTTCATCCGTTACTCTGCTCAAATCCGTGAGCGCGACGCGACGCTCTCGAGGAAAATGGAGTTGGCTGACCCCAGCGCCAAGAAGTTGAGGCTCCCGCCAGCGGCGACGCCTGTTGTAGATCGCTCACCCGGAAGCGCGGGGAGAAGCGGCGACCCCGCCCCCACCGGATCCCAGGAACCCGTAGAATCTTGGGTGGACAGCATCAGCGATCTCCCGGACGCCGTCCTTGGGGAGATCATCTCGCTTCTCCCCACCAAGGATTGCTGCCGCACCCAAGTCCTCTCAATTCGGTGGCGCCCTCTATGGCGCGCCGTGCCCCTTAATCTTGACTGTCGTCAGCTATCTCTCTTCAATGATTTTGAAATCCCCAGAGCCATCATCTCCTCCCACCAGGGCTCCGTTCAAAGCCTCTGCATCCTGTCATGCTACCTGAGCAAGCATACCATGCCCTGCACGGTGGACGCCTGGCTGAAATCCCCTGAATTCACAGAACTACAGGTGCTTGAGTTCTACTATTCCCCTGGAAATCACAGACCACATACTGAACGCCATGAACTTGTGCTCTCAGCACCGATTTCCATCTCGCGGTTTTCGTCCTCTCTCCACACCGCCACCTTTGCGCTGTGCTACCTACCAGACAATCTGGTACTAAACCTTCGACTCCCATTTCTCAAGAAACTTTCACTTGTGCGGGTTCGTATATCGGAGGCCTCATTGCACAGCATCATCCACTCCAGTTGCCCTGCGCTGGAGTGCTTGGTGCTTGTTTTCACGGTTAGAATCGGTTGTCTCCAAATAAAGTCGCCTAACCTTGTAAGAATTGGAACTTCTTTTGACGGAAGGCAGCTCATCATCCAAGATGCCCCTTCACTTCAAAGGTTGATCCTTAATTCTAGTTATTCACCGTTGCAAATAACCGTCCTCTCTGCGCCTAAACTGGAGACCTTGGGTGTAATACATGATCTCTGTGCTCATTTCAATATGGTGTTTGGCTCCACAGTTCTTCAGGTACTTTATATTATCATCTACACTTGTAACCATAAGCTGCATTTTAAATTTCTGCGCATAATTTATATATCATCTTGGAGTACATATTTTGTACTAATATTATGTTTTATGCTCAACGAAGAGTTTCTCCATGGATGGCCTATCAATGGTGCTGGATTCTGTCAAGATCTTATATATCCAAATGATTAGTTTTGATCTGAACAAGATTATTGGCTTGCTGCAATGCTTTCCATGTCTGGAGAAGTTGTATATAAAGGTGATAATTTCACGCACATTGGAAGCCCGCATATAGTGTACTAGAATTAACCGTTCAGCTGTTGCTCTTTCGACACTCTTCTTTTAGACCTTAACTGTTTTCAATCTTCATGTCTATTTAGGCAACAGGACGGGGTAAGAAAGTTATAACCAATCGGTGGATTCGTAAGCATCGGGATTTTCTCACTTCTCGTGAGATTCGATTGAAGACAATAACGCTAGAATGATATGTAGCCAACCGTGCAAACACAAGATTTATCACATTCTTCCTGCTGAATGCGAGGTTACTATTGTTCGTCAGCCTTAAGTTTATCAGCAGCATGGTTTTGATGGATGGGTATGTCGAAGAGCAAAAAAAGGAGTTTCAGGTGGGCAAAAGAGCTTCTGAACGTGCCGGGCTTCTATTTACGACATATTGTGGTCATAATCCAGTAAATTTTACGACCCAGGATGTTCATTCTATGGACCTGACCGATCCATTTGACTGTGACTGCCGAAAACAGTGCTAGAGTTAGATGTTGTTGCCCTTCTCAATCTGGTTTTTTTTGTAAACCTGATGAACAATTAACCCTCGTGCTTTTGTACAGTTTGTAAGCTGGAGTTAGATGTTCCTGCCCTTTTCAACTCGGCTGTGACTGTCATCTTTTCTTTGAAACAAGGCAAATGGCTTGCCATTCGTTTAATTTAGAGTGAAATATTGTAACAAATCCCAACCAAGGGAAATAACATCACTCTCGCCGGCTGCTTGAGCTCACTGTGCATTACAGAAGCCAAGTGATTAGCCCCCACCAGCACCCACAAACTTATTCCGAACTAGCACATCAAATGGGCTGTAAATTTTCATAGGAAAGGCTGCATGACCGTGACAGATTTGGATTCTGACATTTGGGACCTGCGAGGAAATAGCCTATCCAAGGTGGTGTCAACTTACTAGCCAGTCAACAAACGATTCTGCATACCAACCGTTGGATTGACATCCAACATCTGTGTGTATCTTCTATCTCTTGTCTTCTTCTTCCTCCAGCCGCCCAAACCAAACCACCCCGTGGGCTCCGGCTGCTCCCGCCTCCCATGGCTGGCTGCGCCTCCGCCGCCCTACCGTACGTACCCTCCAATGTTGGCCAGTCCCTCCCTCTATTCCCCCACACGTCCTATTATTCTCCGACGACGTCAGCCCCAACACGCACCCGCGCCCGAACCAGTCAACCCTCGTACTCCCCTCCGCTTGCGACTGGACCGGCGCATCTTCAACGGCTCCTGTTCATTCCGTCTGAGGCCTTGCTGTTGTCCTCCGCCTTGCGGCCTTGGTTCGCTCGCCGTGTGCGGTGCGCCGCCCTCTTGCGTTGCCAACGTTGTCAACAATCGAGAGGAACAAGGAGATGACTGTACGTGGAGAGGATGACAGTAGGGACCCACCAGCGTCATGGCAGTACGCAAGCAAGTGCCTCTATAGTACAAGCCCAGAAATATGGTTCCTCCTAATGGTTGGACATGTGGGGCTCACGCCATTGTCAACGTAGTCAATAAACGAGAGAATTACACTACGAGCGGCTCACACCAGTGACCCAGCAAGTCATGCAGTTTTTTCTTTGGAACAAGCAGTTGTTATTTATACTAGTATTAGCGACGGATCAGGGTAACAACGGGGCTATGCGGGGGCTGTGGCCCGTCTACCCAGGGTTTTATTTGTGTTTACCACATCATGAGCCCAGTTGTGTTTTTTTCTTGCTGAAAATGTCTAGCCCAGTTCTATTTTTTTAAAGAAATACCCAAACAAGGCCTACTTGCTTTATCGGCCCTGCTGGGCTGCAAATCTTGCAAGACCGGGAATTAGTTTCAATTTTTTCATTACAAGATAGTAAATTCCATTGATTTTTATGCGTGGACAATTATTTGGATTTTATATTCATATAAATTATTTTTCAAAATAGTTTGAATGTGAATCGATATTTCTGGATTAAAACAGTTGACCGCTTTTGAAATATGCAAAATTTCGTATACTTTTTAACCGTGGCCACAATATGGGGTGTAATGCTAACAAAAAGAAGATGGGCTCCAAAAAATTCTTAAGAATTAGCAAATGGGCTGTACATTATTAGAAATAATGGCAGATGGGCTGTATGCTGTTTTCCACAGATTTGAGGCCGACTTGTGCGCCTACTACAGGTTGACGCGTATGCTTTCATAAAAAAATGTTTGACGCACACGCAACACCCTGTCAACTTAGTCAACGACGAGCGTTGGATGTTGGATGTCCATCCAACGGCTGTCGTCTTCTTTAATCTGTGCTCTTCATGCTCCAGCCGCTCAAACAAGCGCCGGCGGGACTGCCTGCTCCCTCTTCCCGCTGACGGCTATCTTGCCGCAGAGCCTCATGGCCCCACCGTACTCCCATCGCTGGCCTAACCATCCCTCTACTCATCCACACATGTTGCTATTCTCTGGCGACGGCAGACGAACCAGTAAACCCTCGTACTCCTCCGCGTGGGAAACAACTGCCGAGTATTCCCTGGCTCCATGTAGTTCCCTTCCTAGGTCGTCCACCGCCCTGGTGCTCTCAGCGGCCTGGTCAACGTGGTCAATGAACGACATCCATCGGAAGTGGACCGTACATGGAGAGGCCGACAGCTGGGGCCACGGCCGCACGCAAGGAAATGCCTCCTTATTACGCGCAAAATAATGATTCATCCACCTGACAGCTATTACCCACAGGAAGGGCCTCTGTATTTCGCGAAAAAACGTTCCCCCCGCTGACAGGTCGGACCCACCAGCTATATCTTCGCACGCAAGGAAGTGCCTCCTTATTACGCCCAAAAAAATGAATACCCCCTGCTAGCTGGGGCCCACCATATTGTTGGGCTGACTTGTGGGCCTACTAAGTTGACGGGGATGAAGGACTTTGTCAACTTAGTCAATACTCCAGTGACCGTATGATGTCCATCCAACGCCATAGTGCTTCTTCAACCTCTGGTCTTCTTGCTCTAGCCGCCCAAAGCAGCGCCGGTCGTGCCGCTTGCTCCCGCCTCCGTGGCGGCTGTGCTACCCTGGAGGCCTCACCCCCATACTACTCCCACCACTGGCCAGGCCATCCCTCCACTCACCCACACCCCCTGTTATTCTGCGGCGACAGCAGCCTCACACCGCAGCCGAACCAGTGAACGCTCGTACTCCTCTCTGCGTGGGCATCCACTGCCGCGTCTTGCCCGGCTCTGCGTCGTCCCCTTCCTAGGCCTCGCCGTCGTCCACCGCCGTGGTGCTCTCGGCGCGGCGTGGTCAATGTGGTCAACGACCGACTTCCATCGGAAGAAATCATGACGTGGAGAGGCTAACAGCTGGGTCCACGGCAGCCGCAAGGAAGTGCCTCCATATTACGCGGAAAATAATTATTCCTCCACCTGACAGCGGGGACCCACCGGACGGGCCACCAGTATTTTGCGAAAAAATCATTTCCCCCTGACTGCTGGGACCCACCAGACGGGCCACCGTATTTCACGAAAAAAATGTTCCCCCCGCTGTCAGCTCGGACCCACCGGAAGTGCCTCCTTATTACGCACACAAAAATGAATACTCCCCCGGCTAGCTGGGACCCACCTTGGTGGGAGGCTGACTTGTGGGCCTACTAAGTTGACGGGGACGAAGGGCTTTGTCAACTTAGTCAATATGAACGATTCTAGCTCCAGTGACCGTACGATGTCCATCCAACGGCCGTAGTGCTTCTTCAACCTCTGGTCTTCTTGCTCCAGCCGCCCAAAGCAGCGCCGGTCGTGCCGCATGCTCCTGCCTCCCATGGCCGGCTGTGCTGCCGTAGAGGCGTCACACCCCCTACTATTCCCACCGCTGGCGACGCCCTGCGGCGACGGCATCCTCACACCGCAGCCGAACCAGTGAACCCTCGTACTCCTCTCCGCGCGGGCTTCCACTGTCGCGTCTTTGATACGTCTCCAACGTATCTATAATTTTTTATTGCTCCATGCTACTTTATTTACTGTTTTGGACTATATTGGGCTTTATTTTCCACTTTTATATTATTTTTGGGACTAACCAATTAACCGGAGGCCCAGCCCAGAATTGCTGTTTTTTTGCCTATTTTAGTGTTTCAAAGAACGGAATATCAAACGGAGTCCAAACAGAATGAAACCTTCGGGAACGTGATTTTCTCACCAAACGTGTTCCAGGAGATTTGGACCCTACTCCAAGGAACAAAAGAGGCGGTCACGAGGGTGGGGGCGCCCCCCCTAGGGCGCGCCCCCGTGCCTCGTGGGCCCCTTGTTGCTCCACCGACATACTCCTTCCTCTTATATATACCTACGTACCCCAAACGATCACAACAGGAGCCAAAAACCTAATTCCACCACCGCAACTTCCTGTATCCACGAGATCCCATCTTGGGGCCTGCTCCGGAGCTCCGCTGGAGGGGGCATCCACCACGGAGGGCTTCTACATCATCACCATAGCCCCTCCGATGAAGTGTGAGTAGTTTACTTAAGACCTTCGGGTCCATAGCTAGTAGCTAGATGGCTTCTTCTCTCTTTTTGGATCTCAATACAATGTTCTCCCCCTCTCTCGTGGAGATCTATTCGATGTAATCTTATTTTTGCGGTGTGTTTGTTGAGACCGATGAATTGTGGGTTTATGATCCAGATTATCTTTGAATAATATTTGAATCTTCTCTGAATTCTTTTATGTATGATTGGTTATCTTTGCAAGTCTCTTCGAATTATCCGTTTTGTTTGGCCAACTAGATTGGTAGTTCTTGCAATGGGAGAAGTGCTTAGCTTTGGGTTCAATCTTGCGGTGTCCTTTCCCCGATGAAGGGGCAGCAAGGCACGTATTGTATTGTTGCCATCGAGGATAACAAGATGGGGTTTTTATCATATTGCATGAATTTATCCCTCTACATCATGTCATCTTGCTTAAGGCGTTACTCTGTTTTTAACTTAATACTCTAGATGCATGCTGGATAGCGGTTGATGAGTGGAGTAATTGTAGTAGATGCAGGCAGGAGTCGGTCTACTTGTCTTGGACGTGATGCCTATATACATGATCATTCCTAGATATACTCATAACTATGCTCAATTATGTCAATTGCTCAACAGTAATTTGTTCACCCACCGTAGAATACTTATGCTCTTGAGAGAAGCCACTAGTGAAACCTATGGCCCCCGGGTCTATTCTCATCATATCAATCTCCATCACTTTAATACTTTCTTTGTTTTTACTTTGCCTTTTACTTTTTACTTTGCATCTCTATATCAAAAATACCAAAAATATTATTTATAATCTCTATCAGATCTCACTCTCGTAAGTGACGTGAAGGGATTGACAACCCCTAATCGCGTTGGTTGCCAGGAGCTATTGTTTTGTGCAGGTACGAGGGACTTGTGCGTGGCCTCCTACTGGATTGATACCTTGGTTCTCAAAAACTGAGGGAAATACTTACGCTACTTTGCTGCATCATCCTCTCCTCTTCCGGGAAATCCAACGCAGTGCTCAAGAGGTAGTAAGAAGAATTTCTCGCGCCGTTGCCGGGGAGGCTCACGCAAGAGCAAGTCAAGCACCATACCAAGTACCCATCACAATCCCTATCTCCCGCATTACATTATTTGCCATTTGCCTCTCGTTTTCCTCTCCCCCACTTCACCCTTGCCGTTTTATTCGCCCTCTCTTTCCCAATCTCCTCCTCTTTTCCCGTTTGCCTTTTCTCGCTTGCTTTTTGTTTGCTCGTGCGTTAGTTTGCTTGCTTGTCGTCATGACTAGTCTCATATCTTCTCCGTTATCTCCCGAGAATGAAGTTCTAAATTTTAAGCAAAGGGAGGGAGAAAATCTAAAAGACGCTTGGTATAGAATTTGCAATGCTCAAAATAGATCTACCAGGAAGCAATCTACTTCAGTTCTTCTTCGTAATTTTTGCGTAGGTGCTAATCCTTGGTATAGATATATCCTTGATACCATTACCGGAGGGAATTTCTTGGGTACCCATACTTTTGATTCTTATAATGCTTTAATGGATTTATTTGGCTCACCACCTCTTTTGGTTAATGGAAATATGTTAACTTTGGAGCATGTTATGCAAAGACTTGAAATTATTGAGAATAAAGTTGCTACCATTGAATCAATCGAAAATCTTGATAAAAAGATCCACAATCAAATTACCCAATATGTATCTAAGGTAGGAATGACTTTGAAAAATATTAAAGAAAAGGAACCCATAGTTAATGAGAAAATAAATCTAGATTCCACTAGAATCGATAAACTTGAGGGTATCATTACCAACTTGGGAACCGCTTTTTCTTCCGTAAAAAACACTCCAAGTTTGTCTACTAAAAATACTAAGTTTATTTATGTTCCTAAGAATAAGGGTGAATCATCTAGTAAGGAAACTGCGGATCTTAAATCTATAAGTGTTCATCCCAAAATTTTTGCCATCATTAAGGAACAATTTGCTATGAATGAATTTTTCGATCTTTTGCCTAAAAATTTGATAATTACTAGAAATAAAGAAAATTCTAAAGAAGGTAGATGCCTCATTGAAGAATTTCCTACCAAATATGGCAATACCTAGATCTATCCTTGCTTTTATGCCTAGCTAGGGGCGTTAAACGATAGCGCTTGTTGGGAGGCAACCCAATTTTACTTTTAGTTTTTTTTTTGCTTTTGCTTCTGTTTAGGAATAAATAATCCATCTAGCCTGTGTTTAGATGTGGTTTTTTGTTTTAATTAGTGTTTGTGCCAAGCAAGACCTATTGGATCTTCTTGGATGATAGTTATTTGATCTTGCTGTAATTTCCAGAAACTTTGCGCTCAGTGCCCAGATTATTAAAAATCACCAGAACGTGATAAAATACTGATTCAAATTGCTGCAGATCAATAAACAAATTGTATAGGTCATCTAATTTTGGTAGATTTTTTGGAGTTCCAGAAGTTTGCGTTAGTTACAGATTACTACATACTGTTCTATTTTTGACAGATTCTGTTTTTCGCGTGTTGTTTGCTTATTTTGATGAATCTATGGCTAGTAAAATAGTTTATAATCCATATAGAAGTTGGAATACAGTAGGTTTAACACCAATATAAATAAGGAATGAGTTCATTACAATACCTTATAGTATTCTTTTGTTTTCTTTCTCTAATGGAGCTCACGAGATTTCTATTGAGTTTTATGTTGTGAAGTTTTCAAGTTTTGGGTAAATTCTTTTGATGGATTATGGAACAAGGAGCGGAAAGAGCCTAAGCTTGGGGATGCCCATGGCACCCCCAAGATAATCCAAGGACACCAAAAAGTCAAAGCTTGGGGATGCCCCGGAAGGCATCCCCTCTTTCGTCTACTTCCATCGGTAATTCACTTGGAGCTATATTTTCATTCACCACATGATATGTGTTTTGCTTGGAGCGTCTTGTATTATTTGCGTCTTTGCTTGTTAGTTTATCACAATCATCCTTGCTATACACACCTTTTGAGAGAGCCATACATAAATTGGAATTTGATAGAATACTCTATGTGCTTCACTTATATCTTTTCAGCTTGATAGTTTTGCTCATAGTGCTTCACTTATATCTTTTGAGCGTGATAAATTTTGCTCTAGTGCTTCACTTAGATCTTTTAGAGCATGGTGGTGGATTTGTTTTAAAGAAACTATTGATCTCTCATGCTTCACTTAGATTATTTTGAGAGTCGTTAATAGCATGGTAATTTGCTTAATATTAATATACTTGGTATTCAAGATATGTGAAACTTTCTTTTGAGTGCGTTGAATACTAAGAAAAGTTTGATGCTTGATAATTGTTTTGAGATATGAAGATGGTGATATTAGTCATGCTAGTTGAGTAGTTGTGAATTTAAAGAATACTTGTGTTGAAGTTTGTGATTCCCGTAGCATGCGCGTATGGTGAACCGTTATGTGATGAATTCGGAGCATGATTTATTTATTGATTGTCTTCCTTATGAGTGGCGGTCGGGGACGAGCGATGGTCTTTTCCTACCAACCTATCCCCCGAGGAGCATGCGCGTAATACTTTGCTTTGATAACTTCTAGATTTTTGCAATAAGTATATGAGTTCTTTATGGCTTCTTCTCTCTTTTTGGATCTCAATACATTGTTCTCCCCCTCTCTCGTGGAGATCTATTCGATGTAATATTCTTTTTGCGGTGTGTTTGTTGAGACCGATGAATTGTGAGTTTATGATCCAGATTATCTATGAATAATATTTGAATCTTCTCTGAATTCTTTTATGTATGATTGGTTATCTTTGCAAGTCTCTTCGAATTATCCGTTTTGTTTGGCCAACTAGATTGGTAGTTCTTGCAATGGGAGAAGTGCTTAGCTTTGGGTTCAATCTTGCGGTGTCCTTTCGATGTGGATGGGGCAGCAGCAAGGTACGTATTGTATTGTTGCCATCGAGGATAACAAGATGGGTTTTTTATCATATTGCATGAATTTATCCTCTACATCATGTCATCTTGCTTAGGCGTTACTCTGTTTTAACTTAATACTCTAGATGCATGCTGGATAGCGGTCGATGAGTGGAGTAATAGTAGTAGATGCAGCCAGGAGTCGGTCTACTTGTCTTGGACGTGATGCCTATATACATGATCATACCTAGATATACTCATAACTATGCTCAATTCTGTCAATTGCTCAACAGTAATTTGTTCATCCACCGTAGAATACTTATGCTCTTGAGAGAAGCCACTAGTGAAACCTATGGCCCCCGGGTCTATTCTCATCATATCAATCTCCATCACTTTAATACTTTCTTTGTTTTTACTTTGCCTTTTACTTTTTACTTTGCATCTCTATATCAAAATACCAAAAATATTATTTATCATCTCTATTAGATATCACTCTCGTAAGTGACCGTGAAGGGATTGACAACCCCTAATCGCGTTGGTTGCTGCATCATCGTCTCCTCTTCGGGGAAATCCAACGCAGTGCTCAAAAGGTAGCAGTCTTCCCCGGCTCCGCGTCGTCCCCTTCCTAGGCCTCGCCGTCGTCCACCGCCATGGTGCTCTCCACGCGGCGTGGTCAACGTGGTCAAGGAACGACTTCCATTGGAAGAGTACTGTACGTGGAGAGGCTGACAGTTGGGTCCACGGCCACAGCCCAGTTTTTTTGTGATTTGCCAAGTAAGTCGCCTTGTCAGGCCTGTTGGGCTGCAAATCTTTCAAGGCGAGGAGAGCTTTCTTTCATTCGGCTGGCCAAGAAAATGGCCCATCAGTAATGAGAAATGGGTTGTACATTTTTAAAACACTTCAAACCGCCAATTAGTTTCAAATATCTTTTTTTTTATTTCAAGATTTTAAATTGCATTAATTTTTATGCGTGGAGAATTTGTTGGATTTTATATTGATATAAATTTATTTTTAAAATTAGTTTGAATGTGAGTCGAAATTTCGGAATTAAAAACAGTTCGGACCACACTGAAATATGCAAAATTTTGTATAATTTTTTAACCGTGGCCACAATATGGGCTGTAATGCTAACAAAAAGAATATGGGCTCCAAAAAAATCCTTAAGAATTAGCAAATGGGATGTGAATTATTAGAAATAAAGGCAGATGGGTTGTATGTTGTTTTCCACAGATTTGAGGCTTTCCTAAAAAAAAAGGTTAACGCACAAGCACTGACTGTTGGATGTCCATCCAACGGCCGTCGTGCTTCTTCAATCTCTGCTCTTCCTGCTCCAGCCGCTCAAACAAGCGCCGGCGGGACTGCATGCTCCCTCCTACCATGCGGCTATATGCTGCCATGAGCCTCACCGCCCCACCGTACTCCCATCGCTGGCCTAGCCATCCCTCTACTCACCCACACATGTTGTTATTCTCCGGCGACGGCAGACGAACCAGTAAACCCTCGTACAGTCGTACTCCCCTCCACGTCGGAAACAACTGCCGAGTCTCCCTGCCTCCGTGTTGTCCCCTTCCTAGGCCTCGCCGTCGTCCACCGCCGTGGTGCTCTCGGCGCGGCGTGGTCAATGTGGTCAACAACCGACTTCCATCCGAAGAGTACTGTGCGTGGAGACGCTGACAGCTGGCTCCACGACCGCAACAAGGAAGTGCCTCCTTATTACGCGCAAAATAATTATTCCTCCACCTGACAGCGGGGACCCACCGGACAGGCCACCGTATTTTGCGAAAAAAATGTTTCCCCCGTGACTGCTGGGACCCACCAGCTACACCTTCGCACGCAAGGAAGTGCGTCCGGGCAAAAAAACAAAACGATTCGCCCCCCTGACTGCTGGGACCCACCAGCTACATCTTCGAAGGCAAGGAAGTGCCTGACAGTCGGGACCCACCTGGTCGAAGCATACGTAGCGGTTTCATTCTGGTCGCGAATGTGTACGTACATATATACTGGTGGATGTAGAGGTGCGCACGTGTCGTAGTAGAGGCGCGTACGTGTCGTAGTAGAGGCGCGCACGTAGCATGTACACGTACGTACAACGGCCAGGGTGCAAGAAATAAAATACGTCCACGTATGTGTACATAGGGCGCGGTCTCGAACGCCTACTCGCGCATACGTACGGCCAGGGCTCATGTACATGGCTGGGTCGGGACGGAGGAACAACGTCATCGTCGTGTTCATGGGGAGGCAACAGAATGCGTCGTGTTCATGGGGAGGCAACGGGATGCTCGTGTTCATGGGGAGGCAACGGAATGCGTCGTGTTCATCGGGAGGCAACAGAACGCGTGGGAGCCAACCGGCTGGGTCGGAACGGAATGCGTGGTCGTGTTCATCGGGAGGGCTTGGACGGAACAGGCGATGGAAATGAGGCCTGGCGTACCGCAAAACGGAGGAAACGGCCTTGTGTTCGACCGGCCACGATCGAAACGGGATCCTATTCATCGGGAGGGGTCTGGCGTACCGTGAAACGGAGGAAACGGACCTCCTACGGTCGAAACGGGGGTCCTGTTGATCGGAAGGGTTGTGGCATACCGCAAAACGGACTTGTGTTGGAGCGCTACGGTCGAAACGGGGGTCCTATTCATCGGCAGGGGTGTGGCGTACCGCAAAACGGGACTCGACGGGATACTGTTCATCTCCACCGTCGACCTCATCCAGCCTCCACGGGCTCCTGTTCATCCAGCCTCCACCGCGCGCTACTCCACCGGCTACTGTTCAAGCACCCCTCCACGGGCACCCCTCCACCGTCTACTGTTCATCTAGCCCTCCACACCACGGGGTCCTATTCAACCACCCCTCCACGGGCACCCCTCCACCGTCTACTGTTCATCCAGCCCTCCACACCATGGGGTCCTGTTCAACCACCCCTCCACGGGCACCCCTCCACCGTCTACTGTTCATCCACCCCTCCACACCACGGGGTCCTATTCAACCACCCCTCCACGGGCACCCCTCCACCGTCTACTGTTCATCCAGCCCTCCACCACACCACGGGGTCATGTTCATCCAGAGGCAACGCCACAGCTCACTGTTCCTCCAACCCCCCCGCAACGCCATCGCTTTTGTAACGCCCCGGATTCGGTGCGCAAGGTGGCTGCCAGTTATTCGCCGTCGTTGCCATGTCATGTGCTTGCGTGTTGCGCTTTGCCATGTCATCATCTGCATTTCATATCATGTCATCATGTGCATTTCATTTTGCATACGTGTTCGTCTCATGCATCCGAGCATTTTCCCCGTTGTCCGTTTTGCAATCCGGCACTCCTATGTTCCCCGGCGTTCCCCTTTCGTCTCTCGTTGTGAGCGGGTGTTAAACTTTCTCGGAATGGCCCGAGGCTTGCCAAGTGACCTTGGTATAGCACCGGTAGACCGCCTGTCAAGTTTCGTGCCATTTGGAGGTCGTTTGATACTCCAACGGTTAACCGGGTAACCGCAAAAGCCCCTTTTGTCTTGCAGCCCAACACCCCCTCCAAAGTGGCCCAAAACCCAGCAAACTCCCCTCTATGCTCTCGGTCGTTCGATCACGATCGCGTGGCCAAAAACCGCACTCCATTTGGAGTCTCCTGGCTCCCTCTACCTATAAATATGTGCCCCTCCCGGATTTTCACGCAGTCCAAACCTAGCCCTCTTCCTCCCCGCGCCGCCGGACAAAAATTCCACCGACGGACATGTCCGCCGCCTCTGTCCAGCCGCCGCCCCTCGGCGAATCGCGCGCCGCCACCTGTCCGCCGCCGCCGCCGCCACCGCCTGCCCATGAGGCCGCGCCCGAGCCCGCTGGTCCCGGATCCGCCGCCGCCGCCGCCCGAGGTCGCCCGCGCCGCGACCAGCGCCTCCCACGGCCGGCGCTTCGCCTCCGCCGCCTCCGCCTCCGCCCCACTGCCAGCTCCGCCCGGCACAGGCGCCGCCGCCCGCCTCCCGTCTCCCTCGCGGGCGCCGCCGCCGCCGCCTCTGTCTCGCCGGCCCTCGCCTCCGGCCGGGTCCGCCGCCCGCGTCCTCCCAGGAGTCGCCCCCGACCTCCTCCGCGTCCTCCTCGCCGGAGAGCTCGCCGGAGCTCTCGCCGGCGCCGGATCCGGGAAGTGGGATCAGATCCACCACCTCGCCCATCCAAACGCCTCCGCCCGTCCCGGATCTCTCCGTCCCGGAACGTCCCCGTCCATTTTTCCGCGTAGGTGAAATTCCACTAAGTCCCCAGATTTCCAACTCCATGTGTGCATTTTTGCGATGTCATATCTCCTTGCAAAAGTGCTATATGATGTTAACCTGCTGAAACTGTTATAACTTGTTGATTTGTCATTTTTTTTGTATTTGATGTGTGCATCCTATGAGGTTGATGTCTACATGTGTTTTGAACTATGTCATTCCATCTTCATATTGGTGCCATCCATGTATTTTTGTGTGTTGTGTAGTGAGTGCATCAAGCTTGTTAAGTAGGATACTTGCTGTTGCTGTTTTGCTAGGCTGATTCTGTTATATTATGATGCTATGTAAACCGGCTGCTACAAGTCATTCTGTGCATAATCTGGAGATGTTTACTAAGAGTGTTTTGTTCTACATGTCATGCTTTATCCATCCATGCCCCTGGTTGCATTTATAGCCTGCTGTAGATTGTTGTAATGTTGCTTCAAATTTGCTAAATAATGTTGCTGTCAGCCTGTTAACATTAAGTTCAGTTTTGCTATGAGCTTTGCTAGTGATCCATGCACCCTATGAACTTGCTCTTGCCATGCTTAGCTTTATAAACATGTCTTCTTACTGCGAGTTGCCTTGCCATGCCATGTATTGCTCTGTGGTGAGTGGTTCAAGCTCACCAACATGCCTACTTATTGTTGTTCCTGCCATGTATGAATCTGTCATATAACTTGCCATGTTTACATGGGTGCCATCATATCTTCTGATCCTTTTTGGCTCATGGTCAGTAAAGGAATTTTGTTCTATGAAATTATTAGATTCATGCCATGCCTTTTTTTGCCATGATAAGTTCCAGTAAGATGTTGTCTGATAGTTCTAAGCATTGCAACCTGATGTTATTTCTGCTAAGCCTGAAACTGTTAATATTTGCAATCTTGCCATGTCATTTTGAGCATGTTCTAGCGATTTCTGGAGATAGATCAGTGTTCATGTTTTGTTATGCTTGACCTGTAAATCATGTCCATGCCTTTTGTTATCATGTTTAGGTCCTGTAGCATGTCATTTTGATGTTTGCTAGATGTCTACTTGCTGTTTTGGTCAGATTGGCGCTATTTATTGTTTAGAGTGTATGTGTTGAACCGCTGCTCCGTTTTGAGTGTGCTCTATATGAAACTTGCTTGATTTTGTATGTAGTTTCATATTATCATGTTGCATCCTTGTTTTGAGAGTGTTTGCTTGAGGTTTGTATGCATTTTGCATCAATGCCATGTTTAACTTGCTTTGCTCATATCTTCTAGGCCGTAGCTCCGAATCTAATGAACTTTATATGTAACTTGACTAGAATTTCGTGTAGATCATCGTGGTGCATCTTAACTTGCTGTTTAACAACTTGAACATAAGGTTTATTCATATCTGGACCAATTTCGAAATTTGCATATGAGGACTTACCGGAATTGTTATATGTTGTTTCCGGCCTCATTTAAACTTGCTTTGATGTGTTGCTCTTGTTTGCATCATCTCTTGCCATGAGTAGCTTCATGTAGCCTTGTCATGCATTATACTTGGTTGAGCATCATGTCTTGTTCATGTGTGGTGTGTTTACCATGTAGTGTGCTTCTTCTCGATAGTTCCCGTTCCGTTGCGATCGTGAGGATTCGTTAGTCTACGCTTGGTTCCACTTCGTGGCTTCATCTTCTTCATGGACTCGTTCTTCTTCCTTGCGGGATTTCAGGCAAGATGACCGTCACCTTGGATCTCATTACTATCATTGCTATGCTAGTTGCTTCGCTCTACCGCTATGCTGCGTTACCTACCACTTGCTTATCAAGCCTCCCAAATTGCCATGAACCTTTAACCTTTGTCACCCTTCCTAGCAAACCGTTGTTTGGCTATGTTACTGCTTCGCTCAGCCCCTCTTATAGCGTTGCTAGTTGCAGGTGAAGATGAAGATTGCTCCAGGTTGGATTATGTTTATGATGGGATATCACAATATCTCTTATTTAATTAATGCATCTATATACTTGGTAAAGGGTGGAAGGCTCGGCCTTATGGCTGGTGTTTTGTTCCACTCTTGCCGCCCTAGTTTCCATCATATCGGTATTATGTTCCCGGATTTTGCGTCCCTAACGCGGTTGGGTGATTTATGGGACCCCCTTGACAGTTTGCTTTGAATAAAACTTGTCCAGCAAGGCCCAACCTTGGTTTTACCATTTGCCTCACCACCACCTATACCCTTCCCTTGGGTCGGCCAACCCAAGGGTCATCTTTATTTAGCCCCCCCCGGGCCAATGCTTGTCTAAGTGTTGGTCCAAACTAGAGTCCTTTGCAGCGCCACCTTGGGGAAACTCGAGGGCTGGTTTTAGTTGTACGGTGTGCTCATCCGGTGTTGCCCTGAGAACGAGATATGTGCAGCTCCTATCGGCATTGTCGGCGCATCGGGCGGCTTTGCTGGTCTTATTTTATTACTGTCGAAATGTCTTGCAGCCGGGATTCCGAGACTGGTCGGGTCTTCCCGGGGAGAAGGAATATCCTTCGTTGATCACGAGAGCTTATCATGGGCTAAGTTGGGACACCCCTGCAGGGTATAAACTTTCGAGAGCCGTGCCCGCGGTTATGTGGCAGATGGGAATTTGTTAATGTCCGGTTGTAGTAAACTTGAAGTAAACTCTTCTAAAATACACCAACCGTAAAGCGCGAATCGTGAGTGTCTCTTTTCGGGTTGATCGAGAGGAGAACACGGTTTCTTGGGTTATGTCTGACGTAAGTAGGAGTTCAGGATCACTTCTTGATCATTACTAGTTGACGACCGTTCCTTTGTTTCTCTTCTCGCTCTCATTTGCGTATGTTAGACACCATATATGCTTAGCCGCTGCTGCCACCTCACCACTTTACCCCTTCCTCTCCCTTTAAGCTTTGCTAGTCTTGATACCCATGGTAATGGGATTGCTGAGTCCTCGTGGCTCATAGATTACTTCACCACCAGTTGCAGGTACAGGTTGTGCGATGATCATGACGTGAGAGTGATGTTAGCTTGTATTGGAGTTCTTCTTCTGCTTCTTCTTCGATGAGGGGATAGGTTCCAGGTCGGCAGCCTGGGCTAGCAGGGTGGATGTCGTTTGAGCTTCTGTTTATGTTTCATCCGTAGTCGGATGTTGATCTTGTATATGATGTTGATGTATTCTTGTGGAATTTGTGCCTTATGTATGTAGCCCCATCTATTATGTAATGTTGATGTAATGATATCCACCTTGCAAAAGCGTTTCAATATGCGGGTCTATCCTTGGTGGGACCTTCGAGTTCCTTTTGGATAGGGTCGCATATTAGGCGTGATTCTTATTCATCGAGGCAGCATCGATCGGCTTCAGCTAGCAGCAGTAGCAAAGGAATCGCCGATCGGGTTCGATTAACGACCATCGATCGATCGCTTCGGGTTCGATGAACGCGTAACTGCAAAGTCAATCGCTCGGGTTCGATTAGAGCCCAACGCCTCGCTCGGGTTCGGTTAGAGCTAACGCCGCACACACGCAGCAGCGTCGTACAGAGAAACGCGCATCGCTCGGCCCCGACCTCCCACCGTAACCGGGAACTCACGGAAATTTTCCTCGCCCTCGCTTCTACCATGGTTTTTTCCGTCATGGACGGCCCAAAGAATGTCATGCAGCTGCGTCTCTGGCCCGCCCATTTTCTGTCATGATTTTTTGTCATGGAAGTAGGAGCCCACCACATCTATGATGATACCGGGTTTTGCCACAATTATCGTCATAGAAGTGTCATATGTATGACAGAAAAAAATTCGTTCGGCCCAAAATGTCACCGATGCGGCTTTTTTTTGTAGTGACAAAACTTCAAAAAAACTCTATAAGATCCGTTAGTATAATAAAGCAAATCACTACTCTAAGTACTGTTGCAAACCAATGCATATTTTATTTTTGCATTATAGCTACTATAATATAAGTTTTCCATGGCTTAATCCACTGATATAAATCGACAGTTTCATCAAAACAAGCAAACTATGCATCAAAAACAGAACAGTCTGTAATAATCTGAACATTCACCACTTCTGGTACTTGGAAAATTCTGCCAAAATTAGGAAAAATAAATAATTTGTATAGAACGACAGTGCAAAAAGAATCAGAACTGTTTGAAATTCCAGTAAAAAAATTAAAAATCGCGCACTACAGTCAAAGTTTCTGTCCTCCACCGCACAAACCAACAAGCATTGTAAACATCCTAAAGGCAAACCTGGGCACATTATTTTTATAATACAGTGGAATTGTACAAGGGGATAATTATTTTTATTGAAAATTTTCTGTAATCAAGATTCACAAAGTTTCCGTGAGCATGAACAAAGTTCAAGGAGCTCTCCCACTTCAACAATGCTTGTCTTTCTCACTTTCACTTTCCTTTTTGAAAAGTTTTAGCTTCCCCTCTTTATTTTTTTATTTTTAAACTATATAAAAGCACTCAACATAAATAAATGACTCTCTAAAAGTTCCGGGTTGTCTCCCTGGCAGCGCTTTCTTTAAAGCCATTAAGTTAGGCATATAGTGCTCAAGTAGTGAATCCACCCTGATCCCAAGGTATATCAGAGCCAATTTTAATTAACAATGATTTTTAATTTAGTAGTGAGCACAAAGTAACATATATCAAGCAATAACAAGGTCTAACTCTCTTCCTATGCATCGACATGTTAAAAGAACAATTCATGCACACAAAGTAAAGGCCAATGCATAGTATAAACAGCTTCTAGCAATTTTATCGTGTTGGAAACATAGAGAGGTGGAGATATAGTTCCTCTCTCATAATAATTGCAAGTAGGAACAGCAAGCACATGCATATTATATCTATTAAAATCATCATGTGTAGTAGTAAGAGGCAACCCATCAATATAATCCTTAATAAGCACAAACTTCTCCGATATAGTGTAGTCGGGAGAATTCAAAAAGATAATAGGACTATCATGCGTGGGTGCAATAGCAACAATTTCATGTTTAACATAAGGAACTATAGCAAGTTCTTCTACATAAGCATAATTCATATTGGCATCTTGGCCACAAGCATAGCAAGCATCATCAAAAAAGGATATTTCAAAAGAATCAAAGGGATCATAACAGTCATCATAGCAATCATCCTTCGGTAAGCACGAAGGGGAATTAAACAATGTATGAGTTGAAGAGTTACTCTCATTAGAAGGTGGGCACGGGTGATCAATCCGCTCTTCCTCCTTTTGTTCTTCGCTCTCCTCCTTGTCTTTTTCATCCAATGAGCTCACAGTTTCATCAACTTCTTCTTCCATAGATTCCTGCAAAATATTAGTCTCTTCTTGGACAGCGGATACTTTCTCAATAAGTGCATTAATATCGTAATTGTATTCATAATTCTCATAACAATATTTAAGGATAGCTAAATTTTCAGGTCTATAAACCGAATCATCAAAATCTTCAAACTCTTTAAACATATATTCAATTTCATAAGCACCCATAAAAGCAACAAATTCTTCTATTTGTTCCACATCATAGTAATCATATATACCATTAGCATAAGAAGCTAAGGGTTTATTATCATTAAATTTGCATGAAAAGGGAAGGTGTGGAGCCTTCATCCTAGAGCAACAAGTATAATCATATCTCAAGCATAGTTGCCTAGCATACCACTTCAATATATGAATTTGATCCCATAATAGTTTCCCTTTTTGTGTCAAGCGGTAATCCCTAAAGTATTCACGTTGATCCAACATTACTCCCATTACATAATTGAATGGGGTTTTCTCAGGATTATTAAAGTAGTACATAATATCTTTCACATAACCAGCATCGAGGGGTTTAGGAGGTTCCCCATCTCCATGAGCAGAAAGTACACCTAATTTTTTTGGTATTTCGTGTTCCATATCCATAACTAAAGATAAAGAACAACTAAGAACAGCAAATAAAAATTACTTAGTGATAAAGCAAACAAGCACACACGAGAATATTCACCCCACGCTATTGCTCCCCGGCAACGCCGCCAGAAAAAGGTCTTGATAACCACAAGTATAGGGGATCAATTGTAGCCTCTTCCGATAAGTAAGAGTGTCGAACCCAACTAGGAGCTAAAGGTAGAACAAATATTCCCTCAAGTTCTATCGACCACCGATACAACTCTACGCACGCTTGACGTTCACTTTACCGGAAACAAGTATGAAACTAGAAGTACTTTGTAGGTGTTTTTGGATAGGCTTGCAAGAAAATAAAGAGGACGTAAATAAAAAGTAGGGGCTGTTTAGGTAAAGACACAATAAAGTAAATATAGCGAGTGTGGAAAAGTGGTGGTAGGAGTTGCCAAATTGTCCCTAAGCAATTGACTACTTTACTAGACCGATACCAAGTTTCATGTGGGAGAGGCCACCGCTAGCATGTCATCCCTTACTTGGAATTCTATGCACTTATGATTGGACCTATTAGCAAGCATCCGCAACTACTAACGTTCATTAAGGTAAAACCTAACCATAACATTAAGATATATTGGTCCCCCTTCAATCCCGTATGCATCAATTTCTATGCTAGGTTGAAGCTTCTGTCACGCTTGCCCTCCAATACATAGTCCTATCAACATACAACTAACTCTATGGTGTGATCCACGCGCGCGCTCATATGATGGGCACCAAAGGACATCAACATAACCTCAAGCAAATTAAATCAATCATAGCAATTCATCAACCACCGATAGGACAACGAAAATCTACTCAGACATCATAGGATGGCAACACATCATTGGATAATAATATGAAGCATAAAGCACCATGTTCAAGTAGAGGGTACAGCGGGTTGCGGGAGAGTGTACCGCTGTATATAGAGGGGGGAAGGTGATGGAGATGTTGGTGAAGATGGCAGAGGTGTTGCTGAAGATCGCGGTGATGATGATGGCCCCCGACGGTGTTCCGGCGCCACCGAAAGCGAGGGGGAGAGAGCCCACCTCCTTCTTCTTCTTCCTTGACCTTCTCCCTAGATGGGAGAAGGCTTTCCCCTCTGGTCCATGGTCTCCATGGCGTGGGAGGGGCGAGAGCCCCTCTGAGATTCTATCTGTCTCTCTGTCTCTCTCTGTTTCTGTGTTCTCTTCTGCTGCCCTTTCACCGTTTCGTGTATATATGGAGATCCGTAACTCCGATTGGACCGAAACCTTCGCCGTGATTTTTTTACCAAAAAATAGCTTTCTTGCGGCCGAAGAAGGGCATCAACCGCCTTATGGGTGGCCCACGAGGGTCAGGGGCGCGCCCAGGAGGGAGGCGCGCCCGCTGCCTCGTGGCCACCTCGGGCACCGTCTCACATGGATTTTTCTTCCGGAATTCTCCAAATATTCCAAAAATATTCTCTGTCCGTTTTTATCCCGTTTGGATTCCGTTTGATAGGGGTTTCTGCGAAACATAAAACATGCAACAAACAGGAACTGGCACTGGGCACTGGATCAATATATTAGTCCCAAAAATAATATTAAAAGTTGCCAAAAGTATATGAAAGTTGTAGAATATTCGCATGAAACAATCAAAAATTATAGATACGACGGAGACGTATTAGTGTGCAAAACTGGCTTGTACCCGTTGTAGATGAACGTAGAGCTTATCACACCCGTTCATCACGTGGTGTCTTGGCACGACGAACTTTGGCAACGGTGCATACTCAGGGAGAACACTTTTATCTTGAAATTTAGTGAGAGATCATCTTATAATGCTACCGTCAATCAAAGCAAAATAAGATGCATAAAGGATAAACATCACATGCAATCAATATAAGTGATATGATTTGGCC
The DNA here is from genome assembly GCA_021605205.1 of Aegilops longissima. Classification (NCBI taxonomy): domain Eukaryota; kingdom Viridiplantae; phylum Streptophyta; class Magnoliopsida; order Poales; family Poaceae; genus Aegilops; species Aegilops longissima. The sequence goes on from CM038682.1 coordinate 156,189,145, forward strand.
ATCATCATCTTGTGCTTGTGATCTCCATCTCCGAAGCACCGTCATGATCACCATCGTCACCGGCGCGACACCTTGGTCTCCATCGTAGCACTTAGTGATAAAGTAAAGCAATTACAGGGCGATAGCATTGCATACAATGAAGCGACAACCATATGGCTCCTGCCAGTTGCCGATAACTCGGTTACAAAACATGATCATCTCATACAATAAAATATAGCATCATGCTTTGACCATATCACATCACAGCAAGCCCTGCAAAAACAAGTTCGACGTCCTCTACTTTGTTGTTGCAAGTTTTACGTTGGTGCTACGGGCTGAGCAAGAACCGTTCTTACCTGTGCATCAAAACCACAATGATAGTTCGTCAAGTTAGTGTTGTTTTAACCTTCCTCAAGGACCGGGCGTTGTCACACTCGGTTCAACTAAAGTTGGAGAAACTAACACCGGCCAGCCACCTGTGTGCAAAGCACGTTAGTAGAACTAGACTCGCATAAGCGTACGCGTAATGTCGGTCTGGGCCGCTCCATCCAACAATACCGCCGAACCAAAGTATGACATGCTGGTAAGAAGTATGACTTGTATCACCCATAACTCACTTGTGTTCTACTCGTGCATATAACATCTACAATAAAACCTTCGAGTTGATGTAGTCGTACGTCTTCACGATCTGACCGATCTAAGTACCGAACGCACGGCACCTCCGAGTTCAGAACACGTTCAGCTCGATGACGTACCGCGAACTCCGATCCAACAGAGCTTCACGGGAGAGTTCCCTCGGCACGATGGCGTGATGACGGTGATGATGTTGCTACCGACGCAGGGCTTCGCCTAAGCACCGCCACGATATGACCGAGGTGAAATATGGTGGAGGGGGGCACCGCACACGGCTGGGAGAGATCAACAGATCAACTTGTGTGTCTAGATGTGCCCCCTGCCCCCGTATATGAATGATGGAGGAGGGGAGGCCGGCCAGCACCTAGGGCGCGCCAGAAGTGTGGAGTCCTACTAGGACTCCCTGGTCCTAGTAGGATTCCTCCTCCCACATGGAATAGGAAAAAGGGAAGGGAAAAGGAGAAGGAAGGAAGGCCCCCCCCCCCTCCCTAGTCCAATTCAGACCAGACCATGGGGAGGGGTGTGGCCACCTTTTGAGGCCTTTCTCTCCTTTCCCGTATGGCCCATTAAGGCCCAATACGAATTCCCGTAACTCTTCGGTACTCCGAAAAATACACGAATCACTCGGAACCTTTCCAATGTCTGAATATAGTCGTCCAATATAACGATCTTTACGTGTCGACCATTTCGAGACTCCTCGTCATGTCCCCGATCTCATCCGGGACTCCAAACTACCTTCGGTACATCAAATCACATAACTGATAATACAAATCGTCAACGAACGTTAAGCGTGCGGACCCTACGGGTTCGAGAACTATGTAGACATGACCGAGACACATCTTCGGTCAATAACCAATAGCGGAACCTGGATGCTCATATTGGCTCCTACATATTCTACGAAGATCTTTATCGGTCAAACCATATAACAACATACGTTGTTCCCTTTGTCATCGGTATGTTACTTGCCCGAGATTCAATCGTCGGTATCTTAATACCTAGTTCAATCTCGTTACCGGCAAGTCTTTTTACTCGTTCCGTAATGCATCATCCCGCAACTAACTCATTAGTCACATTGCTTGCAAGGCTTATAGTGATGTGCATTACCGATAGGGCCCAGAGATACCTCTCCGATACACGAAGTGACAAATCCTAATCTTGATTCATTCCAGCCCAACAAACACCTTCGGAAACACATGTAGAGCATCTTTATAATCACCCATTTACGTTGTGACGTTTGATTGCACACAAAGTGTTCCTCCGGATATTCGGGAGTTGCACAATATCATAGTCCGAGGAACATGTATAAGTCATGAAGAAAGCAGTAGCAAGAAAACTGTAACGATCACAATGCTAAGCTAATGAATGGGTCTTGTCCATCATATCATTCTCCTAATGATGTGATCCCGTTCATCAAATGACAACACATGCCTATGGCTAGGAAACATAACCTTCTTTGATGAATAAGCTAGTCAAGTAGAGGCATACTAGGGACACATTGTTTTGTCTATGTATTCACACATGTATCAAGTTTCCGGTTAATACAATTCTAGCATGAATAATAAACATTTATCATGAAATAAGGAAATAAATAATAACTTTATTATTGCATCTAGGGCATATTTCCTTCATAAGGTACTGTAAAGAACTCATTATTTATTTATATTGGTGTTAAACCTACTGTATTCCAACTTCTCTATGGTTCATACCCCGATACTAGCCATAGATTCATCAAAATAAGCAAACAACACACGAAAAACAGAATCTGTCAAAAACAGAACAGTCCGTAGTAATCTTTATCAAACGCAAACTTCTGGAACTCCAAAAATTCTTCCAAAATAGGAAAACCTAAATAATTTTTTTATTGATCTACTGCAATTGGAATCAGTATTTTATCGCTTTCTGCTGATTTTTAACAATTGTTTTCTTGAGCAGAAAGTTTCTGTCTTTTTCAGCAAGATCAAAAAGACTTCACCCAAGTCTTCCCAAAGGTTCTACTTGGCACAAACACTAATTAAAACATAAACCACATCTAAACATAGGCTAGATGAATTATTTATTATTAAACAGGAACAAAAAGTAAAGAACAAAAATAAAATTGGGTTGCCTCCCAACAAGCGTTATCGTTTAACGCCCTAAGCTAGGCATTGAGATTTCGATGATGCTCACATGAAAGACAAGAATTGAAGCGCAAAGAGAGCATCATGAAACACATGACAAACACATATAAGTCTAACATACTTCCTATGCATAGGCATTTTATAGGGAAACAATTATTATAGCAAAGAAACAATAGCAATCTCAACATAACGAGAGGTAATTTAGCAACATTAAAATTTCTACAACCATATTTCCCTCTCTCATAATAATTACATGTAGGATCAAAAGCAAATTCAACAATATAGCTATCACATAACATATTCTCAACACGTTCCACATGCATGCAAAGTTGACACTATTCCGAAATAGTAGGATTAACAATAACTAAAGTCATGACCTCTCCAAACCCTATTTTATCAAAAACTTCATAAGATTGAACATTATCCAAATATGTGGGATCTAAAGTTGACACTCTTCCAAACCCACTTTCAATAATATTGCAAAAATTATTATCAGTCTCATATTCATCATGGGGCTTAAATAAATTTTCAAGATCATAAGAACAATCACCCCAATCATGATCATTGCAATAAGTAGTAGATATAGCAAAACTAGCATCCCCAAGCTTAGGGTTTTGCATATTATTAGCACAATTGACATCAAGAGAATTTATAGTAACATCATTGCAATCATGCTTTTGATTCAAGGAACTATCAAGTATGGGTGCAATAGCAATAATCTCATGTTTAACATAAGGAACTGTAGCAAATTCATCTCCATAAATATTGGCATCATGGCCATAAGAATAGCAAGCATCATGTTCATCAAGGGATATTTCAATCAAATCATCGGAATCATAATTATCTATAGATTCATGCATATCATTATTTTCTTCCAAAGCAACGGTCATTCTCTCAATAAATTCCTTAACATAGGCATTATGTGCATAGTTTTCATAGCAATATTTAAGTATGTCGGAATTTTCAGATTTGTAGAGAGTAATATCGTACTTTTCAATCAAAGAAGCAACTTCATGATCACCCTTAAAGACGACAAATTCTTCGATTTGTTTCATATCATAGTAACTATAAACACCCTTTCCATAAGAAGATAAGATTTCATTATCATTAAACGCACATAGGTAGGAAAGGTGTTTCTTAGGGTTCTTAGAGAAACAAGTAAAAACATAAATTTCACAAAGATTCCAAGCATAGCATAGCAAACAATTTATTTGATACCATAAGAGCTTCCCCTTTTCAGACAAACGATGACGCACAAAATGAGCATGCTCATCTAAAGATTTTCCCTCAACTAAACTAGTTGGGGTTTCAGCACGAGCACATATAGATCGAAGATGATACAAGTAGAACACTTTAAGTGGATCCATATCAATAGATTTTTAGTAGGCAAAGATGCAAGAAAGTAGAAGGCACATGGAAACACAAACAAAAAGACTTATGGGAAGAAGGTGAAGAAAAGGCAAAGGTGAAGTGGGGGAGAGGAAAAAGAGAGGCAAATGGGAAATAATGTAATGCGAGGGATAAGAGTTTGTGATGGGTACTTGGTATGTCTTGACTTGAGCGTAGATCTCCCCGGCAACGACGCCATAAATCCTTCTTGCTACCTCTTGAGCATGCGTTGGTTTTCCCTTGAAGAGGAAAGGGTGATGCAGCAAAGTAGCATAAGTATTTCCCCCAGTTTTTGAGAACCAAGGTATCAATCTAGTAGGAGACTACACGCAAATCCCTAGTACCTGCACAAACAAATAAGAACCGTCCAACCAACGTGATAAAGGGGTTGTCAATACCTTCACGACCACTTGCAAAAGTGAGATCTGATAAAGGTAATAAGATAAATATTTTTGGTATTTTTGTTGTATAGAAGGAAACGTAAAGATTGCAAAATAAACGGCGACTTAAATAACTAGTTGACGGGAGATTAATATGATAGAAAATAGACCCAGGGGCCATAGGTTTCACTAGTGGCTTCTCTCAAGATAGCAGATTCTACGGTGGGTGAACAAATTACTATCGAGCAATTAATAGAAAAGCACATAGTTATGAGAATATCTGGGCATGATCATGAACATAGGCATCACGTCCGTGACAAGTAAACCGAAACGATTCTCCATCTACTACTATCACTCCACACATCGACCGCTATCCAGCATGCATCTAGAGTATTAAGTTCATAAGAATAGAGTAACGCATTAGGCAAGATGACATGATGTAGAGGGATAAACTCAAGCAATATGATATAAACCCCATCTTTTTATCCTCGATGGCAACAATACAATACGTGCCTTGTTGCGCTTCATCCTTTGGGAAAGGACACCGCAAGATTGAACCCCAAGCTAAGCACTTCTCCCATTGCAAGAAAGATCAATCTAGTAGGCCAAACCAAACTGATAATTCGAAGAGACTTGCAAAGATATTAAATCATGCATAAAAGAATTCAGAGAAGAATCAAATATTGTTCATAGATAATCTTGATCATAAACCCACAATTCATCGAATCTCGACAAACACACCGCAAAAAGTATTACGTCGAATAGATCGCCAAGAGAATCAAGGAGAGCTTTGTACTGAGAACCAAAGAGAGAGAAGAAGCCATCTAGCTAATAACTATGGACCCGAAGGTCTGTGGTAAACTACTCACACATCATCGGAGAGGCTATGGTGTTGATGTAGAAGCCCTCCATGATCGATTCCCCCTCCGGCGGAGCGCCGGAAAAGGCTCCAAGATGGGATCTCACGGGTACAGAAGGTTGCGGTGGTGGAAATAGGGTTTCGTGGTGCTCCTAGATGTTTTCAGGCTATATGTGTACATATACGCGAAAGAAGTAGGTCGGTGGAGCTACGAGGGGCCCACGAGGGTGGGGGCGCCCTCCTACCTCGTGGCCACCTTGTGGCTTCCTTGACGTCCACTCCAAGTCTCCTGGATTGTGCTTGTTCCAAAAACGATCCTCGTGAAGGTTTCATTCCGTTTGGACTTCGTTTGATATTCCTTTTCTGAGAAACACTGAAATAGGCAAAAATATAGCAATTTGCACTGGGCCTCCGGTTAGTAGGTTATGTTGGGGAACATAGTAATTTCAAAAAAAATTCCTACGCACACACAAGATCATGGTGATGCATAGCAACGAGAGGGGAGAGTATGTCTACGTACCCTCGTAGACCGAAAGCGGAAGCGTTTATCAACGTGGTTGATGTAGTCGTACACCTTCACGATCCGTCCTGATCAAGTACCAAAGGTACAACACCTCCGCGTTCAGCACACGTTCAGCTCGATGATGTCCTCGCCTTCTTGATCCAGCAAGAGGGGCGAAGTAGTAGATGACTTCCGACAGCACGATGGCGTGGTGACGGTGTTGGTGAAGAACAATCTCCGCAGGGCTTCGCCTAAGCACTATGAAAACTATGACGGAGGATAAACTAGAGGGGACGGGGTTGCCGGCACACGGCTTGGTGTTTCTTGATGTGTCCTAGGTGCTATCCCTACCCCTCTATTTATATATTGAGCCTTGGGGTCGAAACTTGGAGTAAAATCCTCCACAAAGTCGGTTTCACCCGAAAGGCAAGAGTCCTTCTCAGACTCCAGGGCCAGACGCCAGGGTTCCCAGCGTCTGGACCAAGACGCCAGGGACCCTAGCGTCTGGCCCTTGGACTCCGCAAAACTTCCTTTTGCGCTTTCGAAAAACCTTGTGGGCTTTCCCCTTTGGCCCAAGTAAAGTGTTCTCGTACCCAAACATTTCGGGAAACATCTGGAACCCCTTCCGGTGAATTCCGGAACCCTTCTGGAGATCAAACACTATTATCCCATATATTAATCTTTATCTCCGGACCATTCCGGAGTTTCTCGTCATGTCTATGATCTCATCCGGGACTCCGAACAACATGCCAACATACATAACTCATATAATAATATATCGTCAATGAACGTTTAAGCGTGCGGACCCTATGGGCTCGAGAACTATGTAGACATGACTGAGCCACCTCTCTGGGAAATAACCAATAGCGGAACCTCAATGCCCATATTGGCTCCTACATATGTAGCGACCCGACCTCAGATGGTCAAGTGTCAGTGTTTGATGTCATCCTGGATCGATGTCTTGACACACACGATTACTCGAAGGATTTATAACAGAGTGGCAATCACACACTTATTACATCAAATGTCTCCAAAAGAGAACTTATTAAAATAATATGGCTTAAGGCCATCTAATGCGATAACAGCGGAAGGCTTGGAAGATAAAGTGAGTCCATCAACTCCAACGGCATAGCTGAGCTGCACGGCAACGACCTAACGAACCTTACTCCTGGTCTGAAAAGTCTGCAACATGATACGTTGCAGCTCGAGAACGGGTCAACACATAGAATATGCTGGCAATATAACACAATAAAGCAGGAACAAAATAATGCTATCACTACATGCATATATGGCTGGTGGAAAGCTCTATGGTTATAGTTTTGCGAAAAGCCAATTTTTTTCCTACAACAAAGGAATAGATTTTAATTTAACTATCAGGGTGGTTAAAACATTGAGAAGGTATAACCCCAACTCAATCCCAATTAAAGTAGTTAACAACCCAACATTATTAATTAAGAGTGACGAGATACATGTGATAACTCAAGTACTAGATACTCAAAATTGTCCATAACCGGGGACACGGCTAACCATGATTAGATTGTACACTCTGCAGAGGTTTGCGCACTTTTCCCCACAAGACTCGACCGCTTCCATTGGATTTCTCGCAATGCATGGTGTTTGAGAAACGGATGACCGAGACACAGTCTTTCAGAAACATTAACTCTCTACTCCGGGTAGACCATACCAAACCTACAAAACCCACTACCTGCTGATCTACCTCTTCAAGAGCTTCACGTAACTTACTCAACTATGCTAGAGCCCATAGTAGCTTGTGGCTGCACACGGAAGTTTCTATCATGAATAATCTCAGTTCCTTTGAGCACTGGTGGCGGTCCATAGGAAGATCACACGGTACCCCGGATTTCCAAAAAAGCAGACAACTTTGGGTTCCCCGGTGCCTCAATCCACCCAGATGTGTATTAATGTTGCCACCTTAAGTTGAACCATTAATTAACAATCTCACATCTGTCATGGATTCACTCAAACCCAACCACGTCTACGAGCATAGCATAGCAGTATAAGCAAAGCGTAGAAGTAACTCCCAAGGGGTTGATATAACAGGGCAATGGGTTCTACCTCAACTACTACTTCCCAACCCACAAGTTAATGACATCCTAATCATGCATTGTTTGAGGATTGAGCTAATGCATAAAAACTGGGTATGAAAAGAGTATGATCAAAGTGTTACTTGCCTTGCTGACGATCTGTGAATCCTAGAGACTCGTAGTAACACGCTTCGCACTCTGGGAATTCTATCGCAAGCAAACAATAACATACATAAGCAACAAGCATATATGCACAAGCGAAACTCGAATAAAAGAGATTGACCGGAGAGTTCAACTTAAGAACTCCGGTTCGCAAAAAGAATCAAACCAAACGGAGCAATGAAACTCAAACGGCGAAAGAAACAAGATCCGTTTACTAATCTGAACTAGGGTCAAATTTTACAGAGGCAAAAACTTGTTTGAGTTGATTATTCGGAAAGAGGGTTTCAAGACGAAACTCTAGGCGCTTGAATCGCATGATTCCGATAAACGAGCGAAAAGTTAAACTAGATCGAAAATCGGATCAGAAATCACGATCAGAAAAATCGCGGAATAAATCCGAGAAAAAAGAAAACTGACGAACAGATTAACGAACGAACATTCGTTAACTGAACCTAAACGAAGAATGCATTTGTTAAAACGAACGAACGAGCGAACGCTCGCTAAATAAATAAACCGGAGGAAAACCGATCTATTTAAAAAAACGAAAACTAGGGTTTTGAAAAAAATAAACCTAACGGTTTTTTTTTAAAACCGGCGGTCTCGGATCCGGCGGATACCTCCGGCGAGAGGTCCGGCGAGGCGGGGCTCCGGTGGGCGGGGTGGCGGGCGGCGGGCTTGGCGGCGACGGGAGGCGGCGGCGGCGGCCGGAGGCGGCGACGGCGGCTCGGCGGCTCCGGCGGGCGGCGGTGGTGGTGGTGGGCGGGGCGGTATTTAGAGAGGGGCTCGGCTTGGAGGAGGGGGCAAGGCGGCGGAGGCGGAGTCCGCGCGGACTCCGTGTCCGGGTCGGCGGCGGCGGTGGTGGCGCATGCAGGAGGCGTTGGCGGTGGGCCGGCTGCTCGGGTGGGCCTTAGGCCTTGTCGAGGCGGGGAGTTTTTTTTAAAATGTTCTGCCGACAGAAAAACTCCTATAAACTAAAATAAAAATCTAAAAATGCCAAAACCAATTTTCACCGTCTACATGAAATATTTAGAACGAGATGAACATTTTCTTGGCCCTAAAGTGCAATTTTTTAAAACGTGCAATTTTTCTAACGCAAATAAAATCCAAAATAAACTCAAATAAAATCCTAAAAATGATTTTAACATTTTCCTCCAATATTTCAATTGTTTTGAAGAAGTCATATTATCTCCTCTCATTTATTTTATTATGAAATATTTTTCAGGAGAGAAAAATAATTAAAATCAAAATCCTCGTTTTCGCTATTTGCTAAAAATCAAATATGAAAACCGGAAAATCCCCAACTCTCTCCAAGGGTCCTTGAGTTGCTTAGGATTTCGAGGATTGCGGAACGAAGATGCAATCAAATATGTTATGCATGAATGACCTATGTATAACATTCCAAATTGAAAATTTGGGATGTTACAAACCTACCCCCCCTTAAGATGAATCTCGTCCTCGAGATTCGGGTTGGCTAGAAAATAGGTGCGGGTGGTCCTTGCGAATATCATCCTCTCATTCCCAGGTGGCTTCCTCCTTGGTATGGTGGCTCCAATGAACTTTGCAAAACTTGATAACCTTGCTGCGGGTGACTCGGCTGGCAAAGTCAAGAATCTTCACTGGCTTCTCTTCATAAGTCAGATTACTGTCCAACTGAATCGCCTCCAGGGGCACTGTATCTCTTAACGGTAAATCGGCCATCTCAGCATGACACTTCTTCAACAGTGAAACATGGAATACATCATGAACTCCTGATAATCCTTCAGGTAACTCCAACTTGTAGGCAACTTCTCTCATCCGTTCCAAAACACGGTACGGTCCTACAAATCTCGGGGCTAATTTTCCCTTAACTCCAAAACGTTTCACCCCTCGCAAGGGTGATACTCGCAGATATGCTCTATCTCCAATTTCATAGGTTACCTCCTTGCGTTTCGTGTCTCCATAACTTCTCTGCCTGGACTGAGCAATCTTCAGTCTATCACGGATCAGTTTAACCTTCTCTTCAGACTCCTTGACCAAATCTGGTCCAAACAACTGACGGTCTCCTACCTCATCCCACATCAGTGGTGTTCTACATCTGCGTCCATACAGAGCTCCGAACGGTGCCATCTTCAAACTGGCCTGGTAGTTATTGTTGTAGGAGAACTCTGCGTAAGGCAAATTGTCATCCCAACTAGATCCATAATCTAGCGCACAGGCTCTCAACATGTCCTCCAGAATCTGGTTGACTCTCTCGGTCTGTCCAACTATCTGCGGGTGAAATGATGTACTGAACTCCAATCTCGTCCCCAAAGTCTGGTGTAACTGATACCAAAACTTTGAAGTAAACTGTGTTCCTCTATCTGATACGATGGTCCTCGGAACTCCATGCAAACATACGATCCTGGTCATGTATATCTTGGCCAACTTCGCACTTGTATAGGTTGTTTTCACTGGGATGAAGTGAGCCACTTTGGTCAAGCGATCCACTACTACCCATATTCAATCATATCCTGCTTTGGTCCTGGGCAATCCGGTGATAAAATCCATGCCAAGTTTTTCCCACTTACATTCGGGTATCGGTATAGGCTGTAATAGTCCTGCTGGCTTCTGATGCTCTGCCTTCACTCTCTGACATACATCACATACAGCTACGTACTCGGCAATATCCTTCTTCATACCAGTCCACCAGAAACGTTCTTTCAAATCCAAATACATCTTGGTGTTTCCGGGGTGTATCGAGTATGGTGAGTCATGAGCCTCCTGAAGTATTAACTTCTTGATCTCTGGGTTATTAGGCACATAAACTCGATCCTCAAACCATAAGGTATCGTGCTCATCCTCATGAAAACCTTTGGCCTTTCCTTTGCTTATCTTCTCCTTTATCTCAGCAATCTCTTTCTCTTCCTTCTGAGCTTCTCGAATCTTGTCCAACAATGTAGACTGAACTTCCATTGTTGCAATGAAACCTCTTGGAACATTCTCCAACCGAAGTTCCATGATATCCTCAGCTAGCTCCTTTGGCAATCCCTTACTTTCAAGGATATTAGCGTAACTCTTCCGGCTCAAAGCGTCTGCTACGACATTGGCCTTTCCTGGATGATAGTGTAACTTCATATCGTAATCCTTTATAAGTTCCAACCATCTCCTCTGTCTGAGGTTCAACTCCTTCTGTGTGAAAATGTACTTCAAGCTCTTATGATCCGTGTACACATCACAACGGTTTCCAGTAAGATAATGTCTCCAAGTTTTCAATGCATGCACTACGACTGCTAGCTCCAAATCATGCGTGGCATAGTTCAACTCATGAGGCTTCAGTTGTCGTGAGGCATACGAAACAACCTTTCCGTCCTGCATAAGCACACATCCAAGTCCCAAGCGCGAGGCGTCACAATACACTTGAAACTCCTTATGTATATCTGGCAATGTTAGCACTGGGGCTGTAGTCAAACGTTCCTTCAATTCCTGAAAACTTGCCTCGCAATCTTCTGTCCATTTAAACTTAGTATCCTTCTTTAGTAATTCAGTCATTGGCTTGGCAATCTTGGAAAACTTCTCAATGAATCTCCGGTAATATCCTGCGAGTCCAAGGAAACTGCGGACCTCGCCAACTAAAGTGGGTGCCAACCATTCAGGGACTGACTGAACCTTACTGGGATTCACTGCTATACCTTCTCCTGATATAACATGTCCAAAATCCAACTTCCTTCAACCAAAACTCGCACTTGCTGAATTTGGCGTACAACTGGTGTTCCCTGAGTTTCTCGGGAACTAAACGCAAATGCTCCTTGTGCTCCTCTTCGTTCTTTGAGTATACCATAATATCATCAATAAACACCACAACAAACTTGTCCAAATATTCCATGAACACCTTGTTCATCATACTCATGAAATAGGCAGGGGCGTTAGTCAGTCCAAACGACATGACCGTATACTCGTATAATCCATACCACGTGGTGAACATTGTCTTTGGTATATCCTTCTCTCGGATCTTCAACTGGTGGTATCCCGATTGTAGATCAATCTTCGAAAAAACCTTGGCTCCTTGCAACTGATCAAACAGATCGTTGATCATCGGTAGTGGATACTTGTTCTTTATCGTTACTTCATTCAAGGCTCGGTAATCAACAACAATCCTCAGGGATTTATCCTTCTTCTCCACCAAAAGTACTGGAGCTCCCCAAGGCGATGAACTCCTTCTAATGTATCCTTTCTCCAACAACTCCTTGATCTGTTTCTTAATTTCCTCCAGATCATTTGCGGGCATCAGATAGGGTCTCTTGGATATTGGCCCGGTACCTGGCAATAGTTATATTAGGAACTCGATGTCTCTATCTGGTGGCATGCCTGGTAACTCCTCTGGGAAAACATCCGGAAAATCCTTTACTACCGGTACTTCCTCCTGAACAACTCCCGTGAGGGCATTCACTTGGATCCTCCTAGGCACATGCCTAGATACATACTTAATCCTTTTTCCCTCCGGGGTGGTAAGGTAAATTGATTGGCTAGCACAGTCAATGCTTCCTCCATACTTTGACATCCAGTCCATACCTAATATCACATCCAATCCTTGCGACTCCAAGATAATTAGGTCAGACGGAAAAACATGTGTGCCAATGGTTAAGGGTATCTGATTGCACCATCGGCTAGCCATGTACTCTGCTCCACGCGAGCTCACTAAAAGAGGGGTCCTAAGGGCTTGGCTTGGTAGCTTAAACTTATCCACAAATCCCCTTGATATGTATGAATGCGATGCTCCAATATCGAAAAGAACAAGAGCGGTAAATGACTTAACCAAAAACTTACCTATTACCGCGTCCGGCTGCTCTTCAACTTCCTCCACGTTAACGTGGTTCACTTGTCCTTTGTTGAATGGATTGGGCTTCTTCCCAGCGCTCCCATTTCCATTCCCATTCCTTCCTTCAGGGCAATCATTGGCATAGTGCCCTGTCTTCCCACACTTAAAGCAAGTAACTTGACTTAGGTCTCTTTTGGCGGGTGTAGATGGGTTGGAGCGGTTCTGATTGTTATTAACTCCGTTCCCATTTCCGTTCTTGGCACCACTGTGGTTGTGCGATCCTCCTCCAGTGTGGTTGTGACCTCCATGGTTATGAACAAGTCCTCCCGAGTTCGGGGTTAAGAGGGGTGTCGGTGTCAAAACCGGCGGATCTCGGGTAGGGGGTCCCGAACTGTGCGTCTAGGCGGATGGTAACAGGAGACAAGGGACACGATGTTTTTACCCAGGTTCGGGCCCTCTCGATGGAGGTAAAACCCTACTCCTGCTTGATTAATATTGATGATATGGGTAGTACAAGAGTGGATCTACCACGAATCAGAGAGGCTAAACCCTAGAATCTAGCCTATGGTATGATTGTTGTTCGTCCTACGGACTAAAACCCTCTGATTTATATAGACACCAGATAGGGTTATGGTTACACAGAGTCGGTTACAATGGTAGGAGATCTACATATCCGTATCGCCAAGCTTGCCTTCCACGCCAAGGAAAGTCCCATCTGGACACGGGACGAAGTCTTGAATCTTGTATCTTCATAGTCCAGGAGTCCCGCTAACGGTGATAGTTCGGCTATCCGGACACCCCCTAATCCAGGACTCCCTCAGTAGCCCCCGAACCAGGCTTCAATGGCGATGAGTCCGTAGCAGATTGTCTTCGACATTGCGAGGCGGGTTCTTCTCCAAATTCCATATACTTGTCAAATAGTGTCCGACTTCTGATAAATGCTGCGCTCCTTGGCTTCCACGCCCAATAATGGCCATCTTCCACGTGTTTGAATGAATCGAAAAGCCGTGGTATTTTACACTTATCCCCTAGCTGCATAAATGAGCCGTCTATAAAAGGGACGAGGATCTAGATCTGAGTCACACCATCCTCCTCATGAGCTTTCATCGGGCGCCTCGACAAAAATCCACTCCATCATGGACAGTCGACGCGGCTCCTCCTCTCGCGCCCCAGCCCTCGGCACCGAAATTGGGAGAGATGCTCAGTCCGCATAACGAGCTAGTGACACTCCAAACCAAGGGATTTCTTCCCGGCCTTCATGGTTCGGTTCGAGCCGGACTCGCCACCTATAAGGGCGAAAGCAAGCGGAGAGTGTCCCGATCCTCCAAAGAGAGAGGGTATGCTTTATCTCTTATCTAGTAAGAGGACTCGGATTTCCAATTCATCCGTTTCTCCGGGGCTCTTGGAGTTCTCGGCCTCGGTTGCACCACCACGCCTGCCTCCATTTTGCACATCGCGGGCTTCGTGGCCCTTTGCAAACTGTTCTTGGCGTCGAGGCTCATTTTGCGTTGTGGAAGAGATTATTCTGCCTTGTACCCGTTCTCATGAGGGGTCAATATATCAAGTGGGCGGAGCCGAGCTGTGGCGCATCGCGGACCGGATATCTATCCGGAACCCGAAGAAAAGCGTCGAAGACTGGCCTTCGGAATGGTTTTATATAGAAGACGTCCCTCTATCGGATCCTGTTCGGATCGGTCTCCCGGAGTTCAGCAATGCTCCTTTGAAGAAATGCTTGAGTTGGCGCCCGTGGAGCTCCCAGAGGGAAGACGACAGGGACGTCCTTTACCTGATGAGCCGAATAAGATTGTTAGCTCATTCCGGACTGACCATGATCGATGTCATGGCCACATGTATTATGCGGGGGGTGCAGCCGCTCCAGTATAGGGGCCACCCCATGTGGGATTTCAACGGGTAGGACGATGCCACCCGTCATGGCCGTAAGGGGCCGGGATCGGTCACCGATCTGGTGAAGATCTTGTCCGCGCTGTACAAGGGAGAAGAGGAGGATTTTCTCTGCGTCAGTCCATTGAACGGATTTTTCTATGAACAATCCTCGAAGCTTGGTAAGCGGACATTTCTTTTTTGCACATCCGATCCGTATTCCCATGGTTAGGTATCTCATTTTGTGATTTTGACGTAGGAACTGCGCCAGGCCGTAAAAGACATAAACAGCCCGCCTCCACAACCCGAGGATCCGGAACGGCTCCTCGATCCGGCCTCCCAAGAGGATCTAGACATATTGGTGGAGCTGATTGATGGGGTATTTCACCAACTGAGCATCGATAATGCCTTGGTTGCCATTACGGCCGATTACCCTGGAATACTTCCAGCCTCACAGGTAACTGAGACCGAGGTCCCAATACTCTGATAATGACCCATCCATGCTTATTTTTGATCACCGTATACCAATGGTGTTTCGCAGGGGGTGCCTTCGAGGCAGGAGGCCGAGCCCACGGCGGCTAGCCAACAAGGGGCAGCATGGCCCCGCAGGCTAAAAAGAAGTGAGGTCCGGATCGAAACGCCGCCGCAACGGTATGGCGCGTCACCATAGTCCCAGGATTGACTCCTGGAAGGCGTACTAACGCTGGTGCTCTTTTCAGGAAAAAGAGCGCTCGGCAGACTGTGTCAGGAGAGGTTGCCAATCGAGCCTCCGCCAGCCAGGCTCCGAAGCCGGGTCCAGAAGCGGAGGCGAGCATGAGGCGTGCGTCCGATGCTCCTCCGACAGAGGATGCCGACAGATTGTCCGCCACCAACTCCGAGGTGGAGAGCGCCATGAATCACAGGCGCCGACGGACAGTTCTACGTGACGCATGTTTCTCCCAAGAGGTATTGAATGCCTTCAATTCGGGAGATGCGCAGCTCCGTGCCGCTCGAGATGGTCTAGCCAGAGCCACAGAGCAGTATGTAAAGGACATACGGGTGAGGAAATTTGACGGTTATATATGCCAGTAGCCCCCAAGACTTAAAATAGTTAGAATAATTGATTTAAGGATCATTTGTTATGCAGAATCTTACAAAAAAGAATACCCGACTGTCCCAGGAGCTTGAAGAATGCAAGGCCCAACTTGAGGCCACACTAGCCGCTACAGGGGGAGCCACAGAGACCCCCTCTGGTAATGTATGCTTCAAAAGATAAGTAGTTTGTGAAGTGTGGCGTGTGTGTAAATCTGACAATAATATTGCAGATGGCGCCGGCCTAGATCCGGACAAGCAACAACTCTTGCGCCGGTTGAAGGCCGATGAAATTTTCTTACAAGGGTGAGGCAAGAGAAAAATAATCTCCAAGATGCCAACACCCAGCTGGGTGAGGAACTAAAGGATGTTCGTGCCCAGCTGTCTGACTCCGTGAAGGAGAATCGGCGACTTCGCCGCGGCATTTATAGTAAGTGCTTGAGCGAACTTTGAAAAAGAGTTCGGCGAGGAAGTCAACTAACAGAGTTATGTCTGTAGGTATGCTCACGGGTCGTCCTGCAGAGGAAATGCCCGGTTCTACGGGTGACCTTCTTCCCGAGCTATTGCAACTGCACGAACGAGTTTGGCAGGTGATGAAAGGCGTCGCACAGGCCTTGTGGCCATCTATCTCCCTGCCCGAAGGCCTTGGAGAGCTTGCAGAGATGCTTCAGGGAGCACGGCGGCGCTTCCGACTATGGAAGATATCGGCCTGTCGTCAAGGCGGCAGGGAGGCCTGGGCCATGGTGAAGACGTGGTACACGAAGGCGGACCCAAACCACATGGCCGAGGTCGGAACTGTGGGGCCCGACGGGAAGGAGATCCCTGTGAGCTTAGTGTACGGCCAAGTAGAGTTGGCCACAAAGTATTCCCAGCACGACTGTAAACTAGACAGCCTATTAGATGGCATTGAAGAGGAATACAATCAGTCAATTTGACTATGTAATTTAAAATGACATGTAAAATGCCTTCTAGCCGGATTGTAAATCGTTTGTCGTAGCGGACCTTTTCGCTTCAACCTCGGGACCCAATAGTCCGGAGTGTGTCCGAATACCCTTGCGGTTATGTAAAAACCGGGGCATGCGTGGAGACCAGGCGTAGGGGTCATGAGTGCTTTATCAGACAAGTGCCCAACTAGTTATGTTATATTACATGGTTAGTAAGAAACATCTTCCAGGGAGAATAGTTCCGTTAGAGGTTCCTTTCACAGGAGGCATGCCCTAAAGTGCATGTCCGGACTGTAAAAAGAGTAAAAGCATCCGGGGCAGATAAATGAAAAAATATAAAATCGTCTTTTAGTTCATCGACCGAATATTCCCTTAAGAACGCTAGCTTTCGGCTTCACCCAGTCTGAGGTACACGTCCGGCTGACCCGGCGGTAACAATCGCAGAGGTGCTCCTTTACCACCTAGCCGAACAATCGGGAGCGAGGAGTAAGCACAGAGCCGTGCAACCCAGCTTGGCCAAAACTTAAGTCATATCGATGCATATAATGGTGAATAAAAGGTACATGCGGAAGTGTGACACATGTGTTGGGCATAAAGCCCGTATAAGTAAGCTTCATAAAGAAGCCCCTAGGTATAATGAGCGGATAGCGCGTCAAGTAAAAGCGAACAATGCGCGAACGAGCCTTTAACGGATTCGAAAAAAGGAGGAAGAAGGAGAGAAATAAAAGACAGCTTAAAGTATAAAATATAGACGGAGGAAGGAGACGAACTCGTAATCCGGCGCTAGGCGTAGAATCTTCGGAGACGGGCTGCGTTCCATGGGTTCGCTCGAGTCGGTTATCCGATGTGTTCGCAGACGGTGCGCTCCGCCGGTCATGACTTGGTCGATGATGAAGGGGCCCTCCCATTTGGGCTTGAGTTTGTCCTTTTTCTTGTCCGGCAGGCGTAGAACTAGTTCGCCAACATTGTAAGCTTTGGCCTGTACTTCCCTGCTTTGATATCTTCGAACCTGCTGTTGATAGAATGCGGAACGAGCTTTTGCCACGTCGCGCTCCTCCTCCAAGGCGTCCAAACTGTCCTGCCAATCGAGTTCGGCTTCTCTTTCTTCGTACATGCGCACGCGAGGTGAGTCATGAATTATGTCGCAGGGCAAAACTGCCTCTGCGCCGTATACCATAAAAAATGGTGTGAATCGGGTAGTGCGATTCGGCGTGGTTCGCAACCCCCAGAGTACGGAGTCGAGCTCCTCAACCCAGTGCATGTTAGATTCCTTGAGGGACCGCACTAGTCTGGGTTTAATGCCGCTCATGATTAGACTGTTTGCTCGCTCGACTTGACCATTAGTTTGGGGGTGATAGACTGAAGCGTAGTCGAGCTTGATGCCCATGTTTTTGCACCAGAGTTTGACCTCGTCGGCCGTGAAGTTCATGCCGTATCAGTGATGATGCTATGGGGGACGCCGTAACGGTGTACTACCCCTGATATGAAGTCTATCACCGATCCGGATTCGGCCGTCTTTACAGGCTTGGCCTCTATCCATTTGGTGAATTTATCCACCATGACCAATAGGTATTTTTGCTTGTGGGTTCCTCCTTTAAGGGATCCAACCATGTCAAGCCCCCAGACCGCAAAGGGCCAGGTGATTGGTATAGTTTTGAGGGCGGTGGGTGGCATGTGGCTTTGATTAGCAAAGAGCTGGCACCCGACGCATCGTTAGACTAAGTCCTGAGCATCTGCCCGGGCCATCGGCCAATAAAATCTTGTACGGAAGGCCTTGCCTACAAGGGCCCGGGCTGCGGCATGGTGCCCACCGAGTCCGGCATGAATTTCAGCCAGGAGATTCCGCCCTTCCTCTTCGGAGATACACCTTTGAAGGACTCCGGTTGTGCTTTTCTTATAAAGCTCTCCCTCATGGACCATATAGGCTTTAGACCACCGCGCTATGCATTGGGCCTCGTTTTGGTCCTCGGGAAGTTCCTGCCTAGTTAGGTAGGCTAGGAATGGTTCTGTCCATGGGGCAATGACTGCCATTATTGCGTGGGCTGACGGTGTTATTTCGTTGGAGGAACCACCAACTATGTCGGAATGTTCGGTGTGGGGCAGTGTGGTTGGGTCCGGTTTGTTATTTCCGGACTCTCCCTCCCATAATACGGATGGCTTGAAAAGCCTCTCTAGGAAGATGTTGGGGGGGACGGCATCGCGCTGGCGCCAATGCGCGCTAACACGTCTGCTGCTGGTTGTTATCCGGGCTATATGGTGAAATTCGAGCCCCTCGAACCGAGCTGACATTTTAGGGCGGCATTGCGATAAGCTGCCATTTTCGGATCCTTGGCATCAAAGTCCCCATTTATTTGGGATATCGCGAGGTTCGAATCCCCGCGCACCTCTAGGCGTTGAATGCCCATGGAGACTGCCATCCGGAGACCATTTAGAAGGGCCTCGCATTCGGCTGTGTTGTTGGAGTCCGTGTACATTATTTGAAGTACGTATTGGACTGTATCTCCGGTTGGGGACGTCAGAACGACGCCAGCCCCAAGGTCGGCCAACATTTTGGAGCCGTCGAAGTGCATGATCCAGTTGGAATATGCGCCGTACTCTTTAGGGAGTTCGACTTCAGTCCATTCGGCAACGAAGTCAGCCAAAACTTGCGACATAATAGCTCGTCGTGGCTTGTAGGTTATGTTGAACGGGAGGAGCTCAATGGCCCATTTAGCAATCTGGCCCGTTGCGTCGCGGTTGTTTATAATGTCATTAAGAGGTACTTCGGAAGCTACTGTTATTGAACACTCTTGGAAGTAGTGTCGCAGCTTCCGGGATGCCATGAACACCGCGTATGCTATCTTTTGATAATGCGGGTACCATGACTTGCATGGAGTTAGGACAGTGGACACGTAGTAAACTGGTTTTTGGAGAGGGAACTTGTGTCCGTCCGTTTCTCGTTCGACAACGAGCACCGCGCTTACAACTTGATGGGTTGCTGCGATGTATAATAGCATTGGTTCGCCCATGTTGGGCGTGGCCAGGACCAGATTTGTTGCCAATATGGCTTTGATTTCTTCGAGTCCGGCCGTGGCGCATCAAATCCACTCAAAGTGTTGATTGCCTTTGGAGGAGGCGATAAAGGGGTAATGACTTTTCTCCTAAGCGGGAGATAAAGCGGCTTAGAGCCGCCACGCATCCAGTCAATTTTTATATTTGTTTGAGGTCTTTGGGGATATCCAATTGTGACAGAGCTCGGATCTTGGCTGGGTTTGCTTCAATTCCTCTACCGGATACAATGAAGCCCAAGAGCTTTCCGGCCGGTACGCCGAAAACGCATTTTTCTGGGTTGAGCTTGATGTCATATCGTCGACTAGGGTTTCGACATGCTTGGATTTGACGACCACATCGTCTACATATGCCTCCACTGTTTTGCCGATCTGGTTTGCCAGACATGTCTGAATCATGCGCTGATATGTTGCGCTGGCGTTTTTGAGCCCAAAGGGCATTGTGTTGAAGCAGAATGGGCCGTATGGAGTGATGAATGTCGTTGCGGCTTGGTCTGGCTCTGCCATCTTAATTTGGTGGTAGCCGGAGTATGCGTCGAGGAAACACAATGAATTGTCTCCTGCGGTAGCGTCGATAATTTGATCGATGAGGGGGAGGGTGAAGGGATCCTTTGGGCAGGCCTTGTTAAGGTCCTTAAAATTGACACATAGGCACCAGGATTTGTCCTTCTTTGGTACCATTACCAGGTTTGCTAGCCAGTCCGGATGTTTAATGTCTCTGATGAATCCGGCCTCCAATAGTTTGGCTAGCCCCTCTCCCATGGCCTGTCTCTTGGGTTCGGAGAAACGCCGAAGAGCTTGTTTGACTGGCTTGAATCCTTTTAGGATATTTAGGCTGCGCTCGGCCAGCCGGCGTGGGATTCCTGGCATGTCCGCAGGGTGCCAGGCAAAAATGTCCCAATTTTCGCGTAGGAATTCTCGTAGTGCCGCGTCCACATCAGGGTTTAATTGTGCCCCGATGGAGGCCGTTTTTGTAAGGTCCTTTGGATGGACTTGGAATTTGACTATTTCGTCTGCCGGTTTAAAAGAGGTGGACTTGGATATCTTATCGAGTATCACATCGTCCCTGTTCACCGTGGAGCGCAGCGCAGTGAGTTCCTCTGCTGCTAGGGCTTCGGATAGTGCCTCAAGGGCAAGTGCGGCTGTTTTATTTTCGGCGTGGAGCGCTATGTCCGGGTCACTAGGGAGAGTGATAATTCCGTTGGGTCCGGGAATTTTGAGCTTCATGTACCCTTAATGGGGTATAGCTTGAAAAATTGTGAATGCCTCTCGCCCTAATAGAGCGTGGTATCCGCTGCTAAACGGGGCCACTTGGAATGTGACCTCCTCGGACCTATAATTATCCGGCGTGCCGAATACCACATCCAGTGTGATCTTTCCTGTACAACATGCTTCCCGAGTGGGGATTATTCCTCTAAAGGTTGTGCTGCTTTGCTCGATGCGGCTCCAGTCTATTTCCATTTTTCGAAGGGTTTCCTCGTAAATGAGGTTTAATCCGCTGCCGCCGTCCATGAGTACCTTGGTAAGGCGAAGCAAATCCACTATTGGACCGAGGACCAATGCGGCTAGTGCTCGGGCTGTTCGGATTTTAGGTTAAATCCTTTGGCGTTAAAGGTAATAGCCGTGTCACCCATGGATTTATTGTTGCTATCTGGTAGACTTCGCAAGGCTGCGGAGTGTTCGTTTCGCATATTATTTGATGCGAAAGTCTCAAGACTATTAATCTTGTCTTGGTATTGCTGGGCTGGTGCTCTGGAGCTAAAAGCTCTTTGCCACTTTTGGCCACCTGCCGTAGTATCCAACATGCTCTAAGGCCATGAGTTGGAGTCGCGCCCTCTGTGCTATGAATTTTGCAGGGTCCATTGAGCCATCCCTCCAGTACGCTTCCATGCCCTTTGGGGGGTTTTAGCTTTTTGGTATGTAACCCAGGTGCCTGGTGATGATGCACCCTTTTATTTCGGACTAGGGTCGTATTCGGGGCCGGATTATCCCAAAATTTGATTTTGGTTTTCCAGGCGCTCTCCATCGCGTAGTACTTTCGTACTATGGACGCCAAGTCAGCGAAGCGTGTAATTTCACGACGACTTATGGCGTTTAGGATTCCCTTGTCCGTGCAATTATTGCAGAAGAATGAGACTGCGTCCTCCTCGCGGCAATCCTTTATCATGTCCATAGCCAGGAGGAATCTGGCCCAGTAATGATGTACTGTTTCACCGGGCTCTTGCCGTGTTTGGGAAAGATCGCTTATGTTTGGGTGGGCGGGTGGAATTAAATTCCGAATCCCGTCCGATTTAAGATTCAGGGGCCAAGAAGTTTCCGAACTTGGAAGCTTGGGTTCTTGGAGGTTGTCCAATGAATCTAGCCCGCTGCCTGACTTTAATTTCGGGGCTTGAATGGAGTCCTCCCCTCCGCGGGAATCCGGCATGGAGGGGTCAGGAATCCGGACATAGCAAGTCTTTAAGGTAGGAGAAGAGTCTCCGTATTGTTCCTCTACCACAACAACGTGGTGGGTAGCCTGGGGAGAGTTGATCTCTCTCAGGTCGGTTTTAGGCCCAATCTGATCGTAGTCTGTAGCGACTCCCAGGGCGGCGATGCGATCCAAGAGCTCGTTTAAGGAAGAGAGCTCCATCGGATCTAACTGCTCGGCGAGTTCGAGTTAACGTGAAGATTGCTTTCGATGACCCGAGAAGTCATCGTCGGTAGCGGACGAACAGCGGTCATAAGGAAACCGCTTAGCCGGAGAATTTGGCGGTGGCCAAAGCTCCTTTAGCAACGGTGCCGTCTTTAAAAGCGGGATGAGGCATCCTTCCCGACAGCGACGACACGGAGGAACTCTCAATGAAAGCACCAATGTCGGTGTCAAAACCGGCGGATCTCGGTAGGGGGTCCCGAGGCGTGCGTCTAGGCGGATGGTAACAGGAGACAAGGGACACGATGTTTTTACCTGTGTTGGGCCCTCTCGATGGAGGTAAAACCCTACTCCTGCTTGATTAATATTGATGATATGGGTAGTACAAGAGTGGATCTACCACGAGATCAGAGAGGCTAAACCCTAGAAGCTAGCCTATGGTATGATTGTTGTTCGTCCTACGGACTAAAACCCTCCGGTTTATATAGACACCAGATAGGGTTACGATTACACAGAGTCGGTTACAATGGTAGGAGATCTACATATCCGTATCGCCAAGCTTGCCTTCCACGCCAAGGGAAGTCCCATCCGGACACGGGACGAAGTCTTCAATCTTGTATCTTCATAGTCCAGGAGTCCGGCTAACGGTGATAGTTCGGCTATCCGGACACCCCCTAATCCAGGACTCCCTCAAGGGGCTTCTGTTGAGCTCCGGAATTATACTTCCCTTGTCCATACTTCCTCTTGCGGCTCTCAATCTGCTGCTGCTTCCCTTCAATCATAAGGGCCTTATCTACCAACTCCTGGTAGTTGTTGAAAGTTGCCACCATCAACGCATGCTCATCTCATCATTCAACCCTTCCATAAACTTCTCACCTTGGCGGCATCTGTGGCCACATCATCAGGGGCATAGCGTGATAACTTGCTAAAATCATCCACGTACTGAGCCACAGTACGGTTCCCCTGGCGTAGGTTGTGAAACTCGCGCTTCTTCATCTGCATGGCTCCAGTTGAGACATGGGCCATGCGAAAAGCTTGCTGAAATTGGTCCCAAGTGACATTGGCTATAGGAAAAGTAGCCATGTAATTCTCCCACCATGCGGCTGCTGGTCCATCCAATTGATGTGCGGAAAAGTGCACCTTCTCAGCATCCGTGCATCTTGCGGTGGTTAACTCCCTTCCAATACGGCGTAGCCAATCATCAGCAACTATTGGCTCGGTGCTACTGGAAAACACCGGCGGTTGTAACCTTAGGAAGCAGGCTAAGTTGTCCTTTGGCGGGTTATTGTTGTTGTTGTTTCCTGGTTTCGAACTAGCAATTGCATCAAGGCATTACGCTCTTTGGATCAAGCTGGGTGAGCTCGGTGGAAAAACAAAACCGGTGTCACGTCTCGTAGGCATCTGATGGGTTTAGATGGAAGAGATTATAATAGAAAAAGGTCTAGTGAGAAAACACTACCCATATGCACATGAGGCAAACACAATCATTTCACTCAATCAATCAAGCAAGGGCATACAAACGATCTAAGACTATTGCAAAAGTGCTCAACTACTATTAGATACATGGGGGAAATACTACTAATATATGGTGGTCATCTAGAAATTTTGATCAGTGGAAGACTCCATGATGTCTGCTCCAGCTTCATCTTCGTAGTCATCATCACTTGGATTGGAATAGGTGTCGTCGATGATGATGTAGTTGTCCGGGCAAGTGGGGTCGCCGTCTTCTTCTTCCGGTGCTGATCCTCCCATGAATACTCCGATCTTCTTGACTAGGTTGTCGTTCTTTTCCAGTAGTGTCTTGATTTCCTCCTCATATCCATAGCATGTAAACTTGAGTTCTTCCTCCAGCTCGATGATCCTGGTCTTCGCCTTCTTCATCTCCATCATGTCTGCGCACATCTGGTTCTACTGACGTCGAATGTCCTGGTTTAGCTCCTGGATGAAAGCTGCAATGGATCTATCCTTCTTGGTGCTGATTACTTCCCATTGCTCGTCTCGGCGCCCACATATTTGATAGATGGTGTCCTTAAGTTCCCTGTTGTAGACTTCTCCAATGCGTCCCATGGTAATGTGGGCTGCCATGCTCTTGCCTAGACTCCAGGTGGGTGCTTCGAAAGAAAACTCTATGGGCTTAGAAGTTGGCGAGAACGTCCTTCCTGGAACTTGTACTTGAATCATCCAACGCTCTTCTTCTGGTAAGGTGGCATTGTACGTCCCGGTGAAGCTTGGTATTCCAATATTCAAGTACCTAGTGACTTCCTTCAAGTGGCGTCCAAAAGGTGTGTCTTCATCCGGTTGTGCAAACTTGTTCTTCATCTCCGTCATCCTAAAGAGTGGCCTATGGTTTATCTTAGTGGTCGTGTCCTACACTCAACGTGTACTTTGATACCATCTTGTAGCGACCCGACCTCAGATGGTCAAGTCTCGTGTTTGATGTCATCCCGGATCGATAATCTTGACACACGTAGTACTCGAAGGATTTATAACAGAGTGGCAATCACACACTTATTACATCGAATGTCTCCAAAGGAGAACTTATTACAATAATATGGCTTAAGGCCATCTAATGCGATAACAGCGGAAGGCTTGGAAGATAAAGTGAGTCCATCAACTCCAACGGCATAGCTGAGCTGCACGGCAACGACCTAACGAACCTTACTCCTCGTCTGAAAAGTCTGCAACATGATACGTTGCAGCCTGAGAACGGGTCAGCACAAAGAATATGCTGGCAATATAACACAATAGAGCAGGAACAAAATAATGCTATCACTACATGCATATATGGCTGGTGGAAAGCTCTATGGTTATAGCTTTGCGAAAAGCCAATTTTTCCCTACAACAAAGGAATATATTTTAATTTAACTATCATGGTGGTTAAAACATTGAGAAGGTATAACCCCAACTCAATCCCAATTAAAGTAGTTAACAACCCAACATTATTAATTAAGAGTGATGAGATACATGTGATAACTCAAGTACTAGATACTCAAAATTGTCCATAACCGGGGACACGACTAACCATGATTAGATTGTACACTCTGCAGAGGTTTGCGCACTTTTCCCCGCAAGAATCGATCGCTTCCGTTGGATTTCTCGCACTGCATGGTGTTTGAGAAACGGATGACCGCGACAGAGTCTTTCAGAAACATTAACTCTCTACTCCGGGTAGACCATACCAAACCTACAAAATCCACTACCTACTGATCTACCTCTTCAAGAGCTTCACGTAACTTACTCAACTATGCTAGAGCCCATAGTAGCTTGTGGATGCACACGGAAGTTTCTAGCATGAATATCTCAGTTCCCTTTGAGCCTGGGTGGCGGTCCATAGGAAGATCACACGGGTACCCCGGGATTTCAAAAAAAAACAGATAACACTGGGTTCCCCAGGTGCCTCAATCCACCCAGATGTGTATTAATGTTGCCACCTTAAGTTGAACCATTAATTAACAATCTCACATCTGTAATAGCATAGCATTATAAGCAAAGCGTAGAAGTAACTCCCAACGGTTTGATATAACAGGGCAATAGGTTCTACCTCAACTACTACTTCCCAACCCACAAGTTAATGACATCCTAATCATGCAATGTTTGAGGATTGAGCTAATGCATAAAAACTGGGTATGAAAAGAGTATGATCAAAGTGTTACTTGCCTTGCTGACGATCCGTGAATCCTAGAGACTCGTAGTAACACGCTTCGCACTCCGGGAATTCTATCGCAAGCAAACAATAACATACA
The DNA here is from genome assembly GCA_021605205.1 of Aegilops longissima. Classification (NCBI taxonomy): domain Eukaryota; kingdom Viridiplantae; phylum Streptophyta; class Magnoliopsida; order Poales; family Poaceae; genus Aegilops; species Aegilops longissima. The sequence continues at coordinate 156,215,300 of CM038682.1, forward strand.
TAAGCAACAAGCATAGATGCACAAGCGAAACTCGAATAAAAGAGATTGACAGGAGAGTTCAACTTAAGAACTCCGGTTCACAAAAAGAATCAAACCAAACGGAGCAAAGAAACTCAAACAGCGAAAGAAACAAGAGCCGTTTACTAATCTGAACTAGGGTCAAATTTTACAGAGGCAAAAACTTGTTTGAATTGATTATTCGGAAAGACGGTTCCGAGACGAAACTCTAGGCGCTTGAATCGCCTGATTCCGATAAACGAGAGAAAAGTTAAACTAGATCGAAAATCGGATCAGAAATCACGATCAGAAAAATCGCGGAATAAATCCGAGAAAAAAGAAAACTGACAAACAGATTAACGAACGAACGTTCGTTAACTGAACCTAAACGAAGAACGCGTTCGTTAAAACGAACGAACGAGCGAACGCTCGCTAAATAAATAAACCGGAGGAAAACCGATCTATTTAAAAAAACAAAAACTAGGGGTTCGAAAAAAAATAAACCGAATGTTTTTTAAAAAAACCGACAGTCTCGGATCCGGCGGAGACCTCCGGCGAGAGGTCCGCGAGGCGGGCTTGGGCGGGGTGGCGCGGGCGGCGGGCTTGGCGGCGATGGGAGGCGGCGGCGGCGGCAGACGGCTCGGCGGCTCGGGCGGCTCGTCGCTGCCGACTCGGGCGGCGGTGGTGATGGTGGGTGGTGGTGGCGGGAGGCGGTATTTAGAGAGGGGGTCGGCATGGAGGAGGGGGCAAGGCGGCGGCGGAGGCGGAGTCGGGTGGCGGTGGCGGTGGTCTTGGCGTCGTGGCGTGGGAGGCGGTGCTGGTGGGCGGCCTGCTCGGTGGGCCTTAGGCCCGGTCGGTATGAGGATTTTTAAATGTTCCATGACAGAAAAACTCCTATAAAACAAAAATAAAAATCTAAAAATACCAAAACCAATTTTCACCGTCTAAATGAAATATATAGAACGAGATGAACATTTTCTTGGCCCTAAAATGCAATTTTTGAAAACGTGCAATTTTTCTAACGCAGATAAAATCCCAAATAAACTCAAATAACATCCTACAAATGATTTTAAAAATTTTCCTCCAATATTTCAATTATTTTGAAGAAGTCATATTATCTACTCTCATTTATTTTATTATGAAATATTTTTTAGGAGAGAACAATAATTAAAATCAAAATCCTCGTTTCGCTATTTGATAAAAATCAAATATGAAAACCGAAAAATCCCCAACTCTCTCCGAGGGTCCTTGAGTTGCTTAGGATTTCAAGGATTGCGGAACGAAGATGCAATGAAATATGTTATGCATGAATGACCTATGTATAACATTCCAAATTAAAAATTTGGGATGTTACAACATATTCTACGAAGATCTTTATCTGTCGAACCGCATAACAACATACGTTGCTCCCTTTGTTTACTTGCCCGAGATTCGATCGTCGGTATCTCAATACCTAGTTCAATCTCGTTACCGGCAAGTCTCTTTACTCGTTCCATAATGCATTATACCGTAACTAACTCATTAGTCACATTGCTTGCAAGGCTTATAGTGATGTGCATTACCGAGAGGGCCCAGAGATACCTCTCCGACAATCGGAGTGACAAATCCTAATCTCGATCTATGCCAACTCAACAAGTACCATCGGAGACACCTGTAGAGCACCTTTATAATCACCCAGTTACATTATGACGTTTGGTAGCAATAGCAACATACTAAACGATCAAATGCTAAGTCATAGGAACATGTATAAGTCATGAAGAAAGCAATAGCAACACCTGTAGAGCACCTTTCCTCCGGTATTCGGGAGTTGCATAATCTCATAGTCATAGGAACATGTATAAGTCATGAAGAAAGCAATAGCAACATACTAAACGATCAAATGCTAAGCTAACGGAATGGGTCAAGTCAATCACATCATTCTCTAATGATGTGATCCCGTTAATCAAATGACAACTCATGTCTATGGTTAGGAAACTTAACCATCTTTGATTCAACGAGCTAGTCAAGTAGAGGCATACTAATGACACTCTGTTTGTCTATGTATTCACACATGTATTAAGTTTCCGGTTAATACAATTCTAGCATGAATAATAAACATTTATCATGAAATAAGGAAATAAATAATAACTTTATTATTGCCTCTAGGGCATATTTCCTTCAGGTTAGTCTAAAAAATAATATAAAAGTGCATAATAAAGCCCATTAAACATCCAAAACAGATAGTATAATACCATGGAACAATAAAAAATTATAGATACGTTGGAGACGTATCAGTGACCGGTGGATGGCGGCATCTTCGCCGTGGATGGGCGGCATCTTCGCTGCATGGTTTGCTGAGGCGGGGCGCTGGTTTCTGTTTGGCAATGATGATGGCGTTGAGAGAATCTTGGGTCGCAGTGTGGGCTTTGGTAGTCGGTACTTCCCGGCGTGCCCAAGGTGACCTTCCGTGGTTTCTTGGTTGTTTTGAAGTCGGAGATGCGTTGGAGAGTCTAGGTGGTGACGATGACATGCACTCGGTGGTCGTTTCGGAAGGCACGTTCGGCGCAAGTCCTGCATATTTCTCTTGTGATGCTCGTCGTCAAAGTCAGAGCTGTCATTTACTTACGCGCGTGGTCATCTGTTGGCATGTGCAGCCGTGGTTTCTGTAGCTATTTGTGGGTTGGCTTCGATGATGGAGCTCTATGGTGAAGTCGGAGTCGCCCGTTCGGGGCAACCGGTGATGATGATGACGCTTGCGACTCCTCGGTGGATGTCTTTCTTCTTTGCAGCTCTGTGTGCCATGTCGGTGGCCAGGTTGACCAGTGGTGCCCATGTCATATGGGTTAGGATGTATTAGTTTTAGCCTGGTTTTCCGTTAATTAACCAGGCAAATTTTTTTTAATCAATAAAAATGACTAGTATTTTGCCTCGTTTAAAAAAAAGGGCGACCGGGGTAGTAGGCAATGCCAAAAAAATTGGAAGGGCAAACGATGACTCTCTTCCAAACGGTCCTTAGTTGAAAAAATATCAGTCTACTTATACGTTTTACCTGCTTATTATAATTTTGGTGTTTCTTAATTTCTGTGAACCAGACACCCAGACTAATAAAATTCTTGTGTATATTAATCCCTTTTTAGCTCAAAGGAATTTCATAACAATTTTGAAGGATTGAAAGTCTAAGGATTTTTCTATGTTGATCCATTGATTCGTATGATTGAATTCTAAAGATTTCTTTGTACTACATTTAATAGAAATTTTAACATCCACTCAACCCTCTTGGAAAGAATCCTTTGTTTTTTCTTGTGGTACAATCAAACAAAGTAAAACCCTGTAGAATTCAAGTGGACACGATGTTGCAAGCCAGTGGTTTTTCTATTCATGTGTTTTTTAAATCATGTGAATGAAAGGACCTAAATCTTGTGAAAAGTGAAGGTTGCTGCAGACAGTGAGATTTTGATCCCAACTTCAGAAGATTACAATATTCATCTATTTTCTATTTTAGGCCCTCTTTGGATTGAAGGAAAATGTAAGAATTGTAGAGGCTTCCAATGCATAAGATATTTTTTCCTACTAAGGCTCTTTGGATAGTAGGATCGAATTTACCAAATTCCGGTGGAATCTTATCTCTCCATTCCATAAGAATCTTAACATGAGCACAAACCAAAAACTTTTATCCTTTTAGCAGTCCAATGCAATTGCACTTTATCTCTGTCTACTCTCTGTCATCAATCCTGCAAATTTTACATGTTTTCCATGTGCACCATGCCACCATCCAAAGGCTGGAACAAAATACATGTGTTTTGAAAGCCTGTAGAAATTCACATGTAGACATGACATCTCAGTCATGTGTTTTTCGTGTCTGTATGTTTTCAGTTTCCTACAATCCAAATAGGCCCTTAAACTCATTTTTTGGTTCATGATTAGAGTTCCAAATCTCCAGAAGTACGTTCATGTGTCGTCGGATCAATACAATCCCGAAATTGAGCTTTACGAAAATCTTCTATTTATTCAATAAAGGCAAATGCAATGTCTCGGGTAAATATTTTTCTAGATGTTAATGGTACGACGTTAGCTCTGAGTGGATTTTTGAGAGCAAGACACATGGCAATACTGTTCGCTCCCCGCGGGTTTACGACACAAAACTGTTCGTTCAGAATGGCAATCTGAGAGCGTGGCAATTTTCCACCAATTTTCTATGTTGTAGCATGGCAGTTTTCTTCTGCCGGTATGGGAAATGCACAACTTCAAAATTTCTTGTTTAAACTGCCAATTCTCCATATTATATCCTGCAAATACGTGGAAACGCATGCCAACTACTTTGCTGCAGCATGACAAAAATGTTGACAATCTTTTTGCTAGCATAGCAATTTTTCTCTAAAACATGGCTAATTTTTATATAAAAACACGACAAATATATCTGTTTTACAATGATAATTTTCGAGCGTTTGCTAGGTGTGGGTTTTTTAAGAGAACACTCATGGATTGCGACGTTCGACCAGATGACCCTCTGTAGGGCATGATAGTTTGCTCGGTGGACATTCCCGAGGGAACATCAACGCTATACTTGGGTCCAATATTTTCAGTGCATTGATACACCTTAGAATTACATCCCACGTGATATTTCTCAATGCGCACTTGTTTACAATGCCTGCACGTTTTAAACTTTTGAAGTCCAAATATTTATGAACGATGGGGTAGGAGTTGACCGCTTGGGCACGGGAGCTCTACTCGGAGGGGGCAAGATGTGGCTTTTGTCGAGGCAGTTGTAGTAGTTCTTGGCCATGGACGCAAGAAGCTGGCGGTGCGGCGGTGGGAGAGAGGTCGGATCCTGCTTGGCCGCCCGCCGCTGGTGGAGCCGCAGTTATCGACGTTGGCGCGCGTTCCCTCCGTACTACTAGAGCACTGGGAGAGACGGAGCCACCGAGGCGAAACCGACGAAGGAAGGGAGAGGAGAGGGACCTCCGAATCGTATAAGGAGCCACGACCAACATATGCTACACTATGGGGGAGCCTAAGAGCATCTTTATGGGACATATGCACCCTATATGAAAAAAAATTAGTAATTCAACAAAAAGTCAAAAATTCCTGAAAATATTTTTGAAATAAACTTGACCTTCTATTGTACTCGCGAGAAATACACAAAAAAATATATCCTTTTGACTTCTTTTCTAAAAAGACAATTTTTTGGCGAAAATAGTGTGACTAGTGACTTATAATAGCAAATAAATTTTGTCTTTTTTGCTGTGAGGTCAACTTTTGTTTTTTTTGTCGACATTTATATATCAGTGCAAAAGTAAGTCAAGTGTTTTGTCAAAATAGTTCTTACCTATTTTGACTTTTTATTAAAATATTAAAAAAAATCCCCATATAGGGTGCATATACAACCAGGAACCAAAGTGTATTTCCCATATATAGCAGCCCTAAAATAGCGCGCTAATAGTTTTTAGGGCATTTGAAGGCAAAAGTTGGTCTCCAACAGTTGTTGTTTTTTTGCAAAACATAATTTGGGCAGCCCAAAAAAAACGGCTCCAAGTGCTGAAATATAGAGCGCTTGTGCGGTTGCCGCAAGACCTATCCCCTGGGCAGCCTCCATCCACATCCACTAGTTGTATCCCCGCGGGGCTGACACCACCCCAATGACCGCCGTCGCCTCCAAATCCATGACCATTGCACCTTCGCCGCACTCGCCGTCGTCAGATCTACTCCTTCCACCTCGCTGCCGCCTGTCAGACTGACAAATCGGCACCGCCCCTGCATCCCATCCCGCTGCAACCGAAGTCAAAGACCCCTGCTCCGCTGCATCCGGCACCCTGTAGCTTGTCTCATCACCGCGTCCTCATCACAATTATGTTGTCACCAAACCTTTTTCCCTCCTCCAAGAAAAGGTGGCTAGGGTTTCTATTGGGGAACACAGTATTTCAAAAATTTTCTACGATCACGCAAGATCTATCTAGGAGATGCATATCAATGAGACAGGAGAGTGTGTCCATGTACCCTCGTAGAGCGAAAGCGTAAGCGTTTAGTAACGTGGTTGACATAGTCGAACGTCTTCACGGTCCAACCGATCCAAGTACCGAACGTACGGCACCTCTGTGTTCAGCATACGTTCAGCACGATGACGTCCCTCGAGCTCTTGATCCAGTTGAGGACGAGGGAGAGTTCCGTCAGCGCGGTTATGATGAAGTTACCGACGCAGGGCTTCACCTAAGCACTACAACGATATGATCGAGGTGTTAAACTGTGAAGGGGGGCACCGCACCAGGCTAAGAGATTGTCTGTTGTTGCTTTGGGGTGCCCCCTGCCCACGTATATAAAGGAGGGGGGAGGATGAGGCCGGCCAAGGGGGGCGCGCGCCATAGGGGAGTCCAACTAGGATTCCGAATCCTAGTTGGAGTCCCCTTCCTATTTCCAAGAGGGGGAGAGAGGGAAGGAGGAAGAGAGGGAGAAGGAAAGAGGGAGGCGCCGCCCCCTCCCTAGTCCAATTCGGACTTGCCATGGGGGGGGGGGGCGGCCACCCCTTGTGGCCCTTCTCTCCTTTCCACTAAAGCCCATTAAAGCCCAATACTTCCCCGGGGGGTTCCGGTAACCTCCCGGTACTCCGAAAAATACCTGAATCACTTCGGAACCATTCCGGTGACCGAATATAACCTTCCAATATATCGATATTTACCTCTCGACCATTTCGAGACTCCTCGTTAGGTCATCAAATCACATAACTCATAATACAAATCGTCATCGAACGTTAAGCGTGCAGACCCTACGGGTTCGAGAACTATGTAGACATGACCGAGAAACATCTCCGGTCAATAACCAATAGCGGAACCTGGATGCTCATATTGGCTCCTACATATTCTACGTAGATCTTTTATCGGTCAAACCGCTTAACAACATACATCATTCCCTTTGTCATTGGTATGTTACTTGCCTGAGATTCGATTGTCGGTATCATCATACCTAGTTCAATCTCGTTACCGGCAAGTCTCTTTACTCGCTCGGTAATGCATCATCCCGTAACTAACTCATTAGTCACATTGCTTGCAAGGCTTAAAGTGATGTGCATTACCGAGAGGGCCGAGAGATACCTCTCCGATACATGGAGTGAAAAATCCTAACCTCAATCTATGCCAACTCAACAAACACCATGGGAGAAACCCGTAGAGCATCTTTATAATCACCCAGTTACGTTGACGTTTGATAGCACACAAGGTGTTCCTCCGATATTCGGGAGTTGCATAATCTCATAGTTAGAGGAACATGTATAAGTCATGAACAATTCAATAGCAATAAACCTAAATGATCATTATGCTAAGCTAACGGATGGGTCTTGTCCATCACATCATTCTGTAACGATGTGATCCCATTCATCAAATGATGACACATGTCTATGGTCAGGAAACTTAACCATCTTTGATTAACGAGCTAGTCTAGTAGAGGCATACTAGGGACACTCTGTTTGTCTATGTATTCACACATGTACTAAGTTTCCGGTTAATACAATTCTACCATGAATAATAAACATTTATCATGATATAAGGAAATATAATTAACAACTTTATTATTGCATCTAGGGCATATTTCCTTCAGTTTCTGCCTCCCGTCGACGGCGCCGTCGATCTCCCACGTCTCCTGTGGCCTTAGGGCCATGGGTGCGCGGTGGATCCCGGCCCTTGGGAGGGCTCCATTTTTAGGTTCTTCTTCAAGTTTTGTTAGGGTTTGTGTCCTGCTCAAGAAGACGAGACGGCGGCGGCTTCTTGAAGATGGAATAAGGTTCTCCCCGCCTAGCCCCCGTCCGAATGGTGTGTCTAGCATCGTCGGAGCGTGTGTGGAGGCGTGTCTCTGGCGTATCTCGCGAGATTTGGTCGGTGGTTGTCTTTGGTGGATCCATTCAGATCCGGTCTTTGTTCGTCTTTGTTCATGTGTCTTCAGGTTGGATCCTTCCGATCTAAAATTCTATTCATCGGCGGCGGTTGTTGTTCTGGGACGTTGGTCCTATGGGTCCTTAACATGACGACTTCCCGACTGTATAGTACAACAAGTTGTGCCCGGCTCCGGTGAGGGAGGGGCGATGACGGCGGCGCGCCTTCGGCTCGTTTCAGTGCTTGTAGTCGTCACTAGGTGGTCTATGAATCTGGATGTAATTTTTATTATTTCTGGTGTTCGTTGTACTGCCATGATTGAAAATGAATAGATCGACAGTTTTGTGCAAAACAATGTGTCGTCACCATGCCATCAAAGCCAAAGAGCAAAGCCGACTTCATGGGCGAGTGAATGCAGCCCTCTGGCTGGTAAGACGTGGAGTTCCGGCACGTCGGCTATCAGTACTGGCTCAACTTCCTGGAGGTTGAGTCGTTGGAGGAGGCGAAGCTCGTCGGGCCGAAGGTGACCATTCTGACCCGCCCAACGAAGCCAAAGATTGACAATGTTACCAAGGAGAGTGACGCGAAGATGATGGCGGGGTTTACAAGGGATAGGCCGGAGTACGTTTATTACAAGGGCGAGTTGTACTGGAAGAGGGACGCGGAGAAGAAGAGGAAGGTTAAGAACAATGATGAGGCAGGCCATTCCTGGCAGGTGGTGGTTAACATAGAGTCGTCTGAAATCGACATTGATTGGGACAAACTTGAGCGTCAGAATGACGAGGGTTCTGACATCGAGTGGGACAACAACGACACCGGCTTGTGTGTTTGTAGTGCTAACAGTAGTCTAGAAGTACTATGTTTGAACTTCGCATGAAATTCTAATGGAAGTATGTTCGAACTTTGCATGGTGTATGTTTGAACTTTGCCAAAGTATGCAATGCAATGTGAGAGTTTCAATATTTTGGATATTTTGGTACCCTATTATAGGGAAGCCCTTGGAGACGCCACTTTTCGGTGCCCAATTTTTTTACTCCAACCTCTTTTGGTGCCATATTTTTGGACTTTTATTGGAGATGCTCTAAGCAGAGGGCGCTGATGACAGAGGTAAGAAGAGACATTGAGAAAAGGAGGAGGCCGATGAACACGGTGCACGCCGCTTAGACCAAGCTCTCCGAGATCGTGTGCTCGGGCGAGCTCGGCACGGGAGCACCTAGGACCACGTTGCATCATCTCCTTTGAAGTGTCCAACATGAAGACGTGGAAGCTACATGGGAAATTCCAGTGAGGTAGAGGGGAATTAGGGAAGAAGGGAAAATATCCTCAGAGGCGCGCTAACCATGCGGCTGATTCGATAGCCACGGAAAGAAAATCTGACGGTAAAATAAACCACTAAGTGGCATGCATATTAAGCCCGAAAACAGAAAATAAATAAATGAAATAGGGTAATTCATGGCACATGTTTAGTTATATTCGACAAAAATATGAAAACGATTTTAAATTGGGTAAAAATGCCACCACAATGGTGAAGTTAGTGATGGTGTCGTAGATTGGGATCTCTTACCACGTCGTCTCCTAGCCTAATGGACCGGGCCAAGGACCCCCATGGTGGTTTAGGACTGGGCCGGCGTGAGAGGCCCATGACGTATCAATTGAAGGCTCCTGAAGACTTGCCATGTACTCCAAGAAGATGGATTCGTCAACAACGTTGTTTCTCTAAACATAGCCAACTACGATGATGTAACCTAGACCCCCTGGTACCTACATAAACCGAGGGGGAGATCTCGTAGAAGAACATCAACAATCTCAGGGTAGACTATCTTTACTTTGTAGTCCAACCCAAAGTAATAAACACAAGCATGACGTATGGTGTTATCTCTTCGGAGAGCCCGAATCTGGATAAAACCTCGTGTCCTTGTTACCACTTAGTTCGGGACTCCCTACACAAGATCTAGACGCTTAGTCCGGGACCCCTACCCGAGATTTTCCGGATATAGCTCCGTCAGTTAGGGGGTAACTTTTTAAATTCACTAAAAAAACTAATAAATCCTAATAAACCTCGTCAAGTCAAAGTAAAAGCAAATCTTAAGTTAAATGTAGTACAATTACATTGTAGAGAGAGGCGTTTTGGAGGCCGAGCTCCATGGAGGCCTTTATTTTTGAATAATTGAAATTCAACTTTTTATGGTTCAAAAAATTCTAAAAAAGCATGTGTGTATGTAAGGATGTAACGCACATGTGTGTAAAAACTCATGATGAAATACCTTGAGTTGCACATGTACAAAAACGACAAATTTATGGCATGGCAGGATGAATAGTGTCACGTGTTAAAAAACCTCAGATTTGTCTTTTTTGCACAAACCTAATTTCATTGTATTTTGAATTTTGTGTTATGCCTTCATGTATATCTACATTTTTTCTCAGAAATTTTCGAAATGTAGAAATATGAATTTCGGTGAAAATTCAAATTTTAATTTGGAGGCCTCACTAGAGGCCGAGCTCCAAAAGGGATTTCCGTACATTGGAGAGATACCTCTTTTTCCTAACTAGTAATAAGATCTGAGCATGGTCATGTTTGTCTACTACCATTTCTCACACACAATCTCAAACTAAGACCCTCGGAATTCTAGCAGCTCCGCGAAATCTTAGGAGCTACCAAGTCAGGAAACAGGTGCACCGCGATTTTCAACTGTAACTCCACCTGCTTATGGAGTGGAGGTACTCCGAACAGGGCCTAAATCTAAAAGGAGGCTTAATTGTGTGTCGTTCCTTGCTCCATTTTTGCAAATTAGATGGTTAGTAATACTAGAGTGGAAAGAAAATAGAATCCTCTGCACCGAAGGAGTACGGCAAGGATATAATGTGTGTGTGTGTGTGAAATTTTAGGTTGAAATACCTTGAATTGCGAGCTGCAAAAAAAAATCATGGACTCTAAGGATGAACACCATGTATGCTTAAAAGCCTCATGCTCTGTTTGGATGTAGACATTCAAGACCTGGATATTGCATTGGCTCCAATGCCTAATATCCCAAGGCATTGGTATTGAGCAGCAATGCCACACTTTGTGTTTGGATGTTCTTGTATTGGGCACGTGGAATTCAAGGGATGGAGCAATGCCAAATCTTGTTTGGATGCGCATAGTGTAGAATTGGGCATTGTGAAATGTATGAACAATATAATAATTTCTTGTACAAGTTTGGAAATTAAATCTGATCATCATGCCATACATTTGAGAGATTATGTATTATAATACAATAAAATTGCATGCAAATAATTAAAAAATTGGCACCGACAACATCAATTGTCCAAAATACAAGAAAAATTGGCTGAAAAGTGTACATAGGCAACATGAGCATATTATCATGCACTGGACAAGTTCCAACTCCTCAAAAACGTGAAAAAATAGGCTGAAAACTGTACATTATAGTAGTATACAGCAGCATATTTGTTGGGGAACGTAGTAATTTCAAAAAAAAATCCTACGCACACGCAAAATCATGGTGATGCATAGCAATGAGAGGGGAGAGTGTGTCCACGTACCCTCGTAGACCGAAAGCGGAAGCGTTAGCACAACGCGGTTGATGTAGTCGTAAGTCTTCATGATCCGACCGATCAAGTACTGAACGCACGGTACCTCCGAGTTCAGCACACGTTCAAGTCGATGACGTCCCTCGAACTCTGATCCAGCCGAGCTTTGAGGGAGAGTTCCGTCAGCACGACGGTGTGGTGACGATGATGATGTTCTACCGTTGCAGGGCTTCGCCTAAGCACCGCTACGATATGACCGAGGTGGATTATGGTGGAGGGGGGCATCGCACACGGCTAAGAGATCCAAGGGATCAATTGTTGTGTCTCAGGGGGGTGCCTCCCTCCCCGTATATAAAGGAGTGGAGGAGGTGAAGGGGGCCGGCCACCCTTGGTGCGCCCCATGAGGAGTCCTACTCCCACCGGGAGTAGGACTCCCCCCTTCCATGTTGGAGTAGGAGAGGAGAGGGAAGGAGAGAGAGGGGGAAAGGAAAGGGGGCGCCGCCCCCCTTCCTTGTCCAATTCGGACATGGGGAGGGGGGAGGGGCGCGCGGCTGCCCCTTGGTCGCCTCTCCTCTTCCACCACTTGGGCCCATGAGGCCCAATAACCTCCGGGGGGTTCTGGTAACCTCCCGGTACTCCGGTAAATATCCGATAACCCCCGGAACCATTCCGGTGTCCGAACATAGTTGTCCAATATATCAATCTTCATGTCTCAATCATTTCGAGACTCCTCGTCATGTCCGTGATCACATCCGGGACTCTGAACTACCTTCGGTATATCAAAACACATAAACTCCTAATATAACTGTCATCGAACTTTAAGCGTGCGGACCCTACGGGTTCGAGAACTATGTAGACATGACCGAGACACGTCTCCGGTCAATAACCAATAGCGGAACCTGGATGCTCATATTGGCTCCCACATATTCTACGAAGATCTTTATCGGTCAAACCGCATAATAACATACGCTATTCCCTTTGTCATTGGTATGTTACTTGCCCGAGATTCGATCATCGGTATCTCAATGCCTAGTTCAATCTCATTACCGGCAAGTCTCTTTACTCATTCCGTAATACATCATCCCACAACTAACTCATTAGTTGGAATGCTTGCAAGGCTTAAGTGATGTGCATTACCGAGTGGGCCCAGAGATACCTCTCTGACAATCGGAGTGACAAATCCTAATCTCAAAATACGCCAACCCAACAAGTACCTTCAGAGACACCTGTAGAGCACCTTTATAATCACCCAGTTACGTTGTGAAGTTTGGTAGCTCACAAAGTGTTCCTCTGGTAAATGGGAGTTGCATAATCTCATAGTCATAGGAACATGTATAAGTCACGAAGAAAGCAATAGCGACATACTAAACGATCAAGTGCTAAGCTAACGGAATGGGTCAAGTCAATCACATCATTTTCCTAATGATGTGATCCCGTTAATAAAATTACAACTCTTTGTCTATGGCTAGGAAACATAGCCATCTTTGATTAACGAGCTAGTCAAGTAGAGGCATACTAATGACATTCTGTTTGTCTATGTATTCACACATGTACCATGTTTCCGGTTAATACAATTCTAGCATGAATGATAAACATTTATAATGATATAAGGAAATAAATAATAACTTTATTATTTCCTCTAGGGCATATTTCCTTCAGTCTCCCACTTGCACTAGAGTCAATAATCTAGATTATACAGTAATGATTCTAACACCCATGGAGCCTTGGTGCTGATCATGTTTTGCTCGTGGAAGAGGCTTAGTCAACGGGTCTGCAACATTCAGATCCGTATGTATCTTGAAAATCTCTATGTCTCCCACCTAGACTTGATCCCGGATGGAGTTGAAGCGTATCTTGATGTGCTTGGTTCTCTTGTGAAATCTGGATTCTTTGCCAAAGCAATTGCACCAGTATTGTCACAAAAGATTTTCATTGGACCTGATGCACTAGGTATGACACCTAGATCGGATATGAACTCCTTCATCCAGACTCCTTCATTTGATGCTTCCGAAGCAGCTATGTACTCCGCTTCACATGTAGATCCCGCTACGACCCTTTGTTTAGAACAGCACCAACTGACAGCTCCACCGTTTAATATAAACACGTATCCGGTTTGTGAATTAGAATCGTCCGGATCAGTGTCAAAGCTTGCATCGACGTAACAATTTACGACGAGCTCTTTGTCACCTCCATAAATGAGAAACATATCCTTAGTCCTTCTCAAGTATTTCAGGATGTTCTTGACCGCTGTCCAGTGATCCACTCCTGGATTACTTTGGTACCTCCCTGCTAAACTAATAGCAAGGCACACATCAGGTCTGGTATATAGCATTGCATACATGATAGAGCCTATGGCTGAAGCATAGGGAACATCTTTCATTTTCTCTCTATCTTCTGCAGTGGTCGGACATTGAGTCTTGCTCAACTTCACACCTTGTAACACAGGCAAGAACCCTTTCTTTACTTGATCCATTTTGAACTTCTTCAAAACTTTGTCAAGGTATGTGCTTTGTGAAAGTCCTATTAAGCGTCTTGATCTATCTCTATAGATATTGATGCCAAATATATAAGCAGCTTCACCGAGGTCCTTCATTGAAAAACTCTTATTCAAATATCCTTTTATGCTATCCAAAAATTCTATATCATTTCCAATCAACAATATGTCATCCACATATAATATCAGAAATGCTACAGATCTCCCACTCACTTTCTTGTAAATACAGGCTTCTCCAAAATTCTGTATAAAACCATATGCTTTGATCACACTATCAAAACGTTTATTCCAACTCCGAGAGGCTTGCACCAGTCCATAAATAGATCGCTGGAGCTTGCACACTTTGTTAGTTCCCTTTGGATCGACAAAACCTTCCGGTTGCATCATATACAACTCTTCTTCCGTAAATCCATTCAGAATGCAGTTTTGACATCCATTTGCCAAATTTCATAATCATAAATGCGCCAATTGCTAACATGATTCGGACAGACTTAAACATCGCACGGGTGAGAAGGTCTCATCGTAGTCAATCCCTTGAACTTGTCGAAAACCTTTTGCAACAAGTCGAGCTTTATAGACGATAACATTACCGTCGATTGTCGGTCTTCTTCTTGAAGATCCATTTATTCTCGATGGCTTGCCGATCATCGGGCAAGTCAACCAAAGTCCATACTTTGTTCTCATACATGGATCCTATCTCAGTTTTCATGGCCTCAAGCCATTTTGCGGAATCTGGGCTCACCATCGCTTCTTCATAGTTCGTAGGTTCGTCATGGTCTAGTAACATAACCTCCAGAACAGGATTACCGTACCACTCTAGTGCGGATCTTACTCTGGTTGACCTACGAGGTTCAGTAACAACTTGATCTGAAGTTTCATGATCATCATCATTAACTTCCTCACTAATTGGTGTAGACGTCACAGGAACCGGTTTCTGTGATGAACTATTTTCCAATAAGGGAGCATGTACTGTTACCTCATCAAGTTCTACTTTCCTCCTGTTGGAAATATGCCCTAGAGGCAATAATAAATTAGTTATTATTATATTTCCTTGTTCATGATAATCGTTTATTATTCATGCTATAATTGTATTGACCGGAAACAGCGATACATGTGTGGATACATAGACAACACCATGTCCCTAGTAAGCCTCTAGTTAACTAGCTCGTTGATCAATAGATGGTTACGGTTTCGACCATGGACATTGGATGTCATTGATAACGGGATCACATCATTAGGAGAATGATGTGATGGACAAGACCTAATCCTAAGCCTAGCACAAAGATCGTAGTTCAGTATGCTAAAGCTTTTCTAATGTCAAGTATCTTTTCCTTAGACCATGAGATCGTGCAATTCCGGATACCGTAGGAGTGCTTTGGGTGTATCAAACGTCACAACGAATCGGGTGACTATAAAGGTGCACTACAGGTATCTCCGAAAGTGACCATTGGGTTGACACGGATCGAGGCGGGATTTGTCACTCCGTAAACGGAGAGGTATCTCTGGGCCCACTCGGTAGGACATCATCATAATGTGCACAATGTGACCAAGGGGTTGATCACGGATGATGTGTTACGGAACGAGTAAAGAGACTTGCCGTAACGAGATTGAACAAGGTATCGGGATACCGACGATCGAATCTCGGGCAAGTACAATACCGCTAGACAAAGGGAATTGTATACGGATCGATTGAGTCCTTGACATCGTGGTTCATCCGATGAGATCATCGTGGAACATGTGGGAGCCAACATGGGTATCCAGATCCCGCTGTTGGTTATTGACCGGAGAACGTCTCGGTCATATCGCATGTCTCCGAACCCGTAGGGTCTACACACTTAAGGTTCGGTGGACGCTAGGGTTATATAGGAAGCTTGTATGTGGTTACCGAATGTTGTTCGAGTCCGGATGAGATCCCGGACGTCACGAGGAGTTCCGGAATGGTCCGGAGGTAAAGATTTATATATGGAAAGTTGTTGTTGGGTTAGGGAAAAGTTCGGGTTTTTCGGTATTGTACAGGAAGCTTCGGAAGGTTCGGAGGATTCGGAGGGGTCGGAGGTCCGGAAATTGTTCCACCACGTCCAATACAGTAGCATGGGCTGTAGGGGGCGCCTAGCCTTAATGGGCCAGGGGAACCAGCCCCCAAGGCCCATGCGCATGGGAAGGGGAAACCCTAAGGGGAGGGCCTCCACTTGACTTGGGAGGCACTCCTCCCCTCTTGGCCGCCCCAAGTCCCATCTAGGGCTGGCCGCACCCTTGGGGTGGGAAACCCTAAAGGGGCGCAGCCCCCTTCCCCTATATATACTTGAGGTTTTAGGGCTGCCCAACACATGAGAACCTCTCCCTCTTGGTGCAGCCCTGCCTCTCCTCCTCCTCCTCTCCCTTGGTGCTTGGCGAAGCCCTGCGGGATTGCCACGCTCCTCCACCACCACCACGCCGTTGTGTTGCTGCTGGATGGAGTCTTCCTCAACCTCTCCCTCTCTCCTTGCTGGATCAAGGCATGGGAGACGCCACCGGCTGTACGTGTGTTGAACGCGGAGGTGCCGTCTGCTCGGCACTTGATCATCGGTGATTTGAATCACGACGAGTACGACTCCTTCAACCCCGTTCACTTGAACGCTTCCGCTTAGCGATCTACAAGGGTATGTAGATGCACTCTCCTTCCCTCGTTGCTAGTTTCTCCATAAGATAGATCTTGGTGATACGTAGGAAAATTTTGAATTTCGCCACGCTCCCCAACAAAGTGGCATCATGAGCTAGGTCTATTGCGTAGATTCTTTGCACGAGTAGAACACAAAGTAGTTGTGGGCGTTGATTTTGTTCAATATGCTTACCGTTACTAGTCCAATCTTGTTTCGACGGTATTGTGGGATGAAGCGCCCGGACCGACCTTACACGCACTCTTCGTGAGACAGGTTCCACTGATCGACATGCACTTGGTGCATAAGGTGGCTAGCGGTGCCGATCTCCCACTTTAGTCGGAACAGATTCGATGAAAAGGGTCCTTATGAAGGGTAAATAGCAATTGGCATATCACGTTGTGGTTTTGCGTAGGTAAGAAACGTTCTTGCTAGAAACCCATAGCAGCCACGTAAAACATGCAAACAACAATTAGAGGACGCCTAACTTGTTTTTGCAGGGTATGCTATGTGATGTGATATGGCCAAGAAGAATGTGATGAATGATATGTGATGTATGAGATTGATCATGTTCTTGTAATAGGATTCACGACTTGCATGTCGATGAGTATGACAACCGCAGGAGCCATAGGAGTTGTCTTTATTTATTGTATGACCTGCGTGTCATTAAACAACGCCATGTAATTACTTTGCTTTATTGCTAACGGTAGCCATAGTAGTAGAAGTAATAGTTGGCGAGACAACTTCATGGAGACACGATGATGGAGATCATGATGATGGAGATCATGGTGTCATGCCGGTGACAATGATGATCATGGAGCCCCGAAGATGGAGATCAAAAGGAGCAATATGATATTGGCCATATCATGTCACTACTATATAATTGCATGTGATGTTTATTATGTTTATGCATCTTGTTTACTTAGAACGACGGTAGTAAATAAGATGATCCCTTACACAAATTTCAAGAAGTGTTCTCCCCTGACTGTGCACCGTTGCTACAGTTCGTCGCTTCTAAGCACCACGTGATGATCGGGTGTGATGGATTCTTACGCTCACATACAACGGTGTAAGACAGATTTACACAGCAAAAACACTTGGGGTTAACTTGACGAGCCTAGCATGTGCAGACATGGCCTCGAACACGGAGACCGAAGGTCGAGCATGAGTCGATAGTAGATACGATCAACATGAAGATGTTCACCGATGATGACTAGTCCGTCTCACGTGATGATCGGACACGGCCTAGTTGACTCGGATCATGTAATCACTTAGATGACCAGAGGGATGTCTATCGAGTGGGAGTTCATAAGATGAACTTAATTATCTTGAACATAGTCAAAAGACCTTTTGCAAATTATGTCATAGCTCGCGCTTTAGTTCCTTTGCTTAGATATGTTCCTAGAGAAAATATAGTTGAAAGTTGTGAAGAGCGATTATGCGGACAGAGAAAGCTTATGTCCTTAATGCACCGCCAGTGTGCTGAACCCCAAACGTCGTCTATGGATGTTGCGAACATCGACATACATGTTTTGATAACTACGTGATAGTTCAATTAAATGGTTTAGAGTAGAGGCACCAAAGACGTTTTCAAACGTCGCGGAACATATGAGATGTTTCAAGGGCTGAAATTGGGATTTCAGGCTCGTGCCCACGCCAAGAGGTATGAGACCTCCGACGATTTTCTTAGCCTGCAAACTAAGCGAGAAAGCTCAATCGATGAGCTTGTGCTCAGATTGTCCGAGTGCAACAATCACTTGAATCGAGTGGGAGTTGATCTTCCAGATGAGATAGTGATGTTTCTCCATAGTCATTGCCACCAAGCTGCTAGAGCTTCGTGATGAACTATAACATATCAGGGATAAATATGATGATCCTTGAAGTATTCGCGATGTTTGACACGCGAAAGTAGAAATCAAGAAGGAGCATCAATTGTTGATGGTTGGTGAAACCACTAGTTTCAAGAAGGGCAAGGGCAAGAAGGACACTTCATGAAACGACAAATCAGTTGTTGCTCCAGTGAAGAAACCCAAGGTTGAACCCAAACCCGAGACTAAGTGCTTCGTAATAAGGGGAACAACCATCGGAGCAGAATTACCCTAGATACTTGGTAGATGAGAAGGCTGGCAAGGTCGATAGAAGTATATTGATATACATTATGTTAATGTGTACTTTACTAGTACTCCTAGTAGCACCAGGGTATTAGATACCGGTTCGGTTGCTAAGTGTTAGTAACTCAAATAAAAGCTACGGAATAAACGGAGACTAGCTAAAGGTGAGTGACGATATGTGTTGGAAGTTGTTTCCAAGGTTGATGTGATCAAGCATCGCACTCCCTCTACCATCGAGATTTGGTGTTTGCATTGAGCATAGACTTGATTGGATCATGTCTATAGCATTACGGTTATTCATTTAAGGAGAATAATGGTTACTCTATTTATTTGAATAATACCTTCAATGGTCTTGCACCTAAAGGAATGGTTGATTGAATCTTGATTGTAGTGATACACATTTTCATGCCAAATGTATAAGATAGTAATGATAGTACCACTTACTTGTGGCAATCGCCATGTAAGTCATATTGGCATAAACGCATGAAGAAGCTCCATGTTGATGGATCTTTGGACTCACTCATTTTGAAAAGTTTGAGACATGTGAACCATGTCTATTGGTGTATACGCATGAAGAAACTCCATGCAGATGGATCGCTTGGACTCGCTTGATTTTGAATCACTTGAGATATGCAAAACATACCACATGGGCAAGATGAGTGAAAAGCCTCGGTTTCAATAAGATGGAACAAGATAGCAACTTGTTGGAAGTAACACATTTTGATGTGTGCAGTCCAATGAGTCTTTGAGGCATCTGATGAATATCGTTATGTTCGACTTCACGATGATTCGAGTAGATGTTGAGTATATTTACTTGATGAAACAAAAGTCTGAATTATTGAATGGTTCAAGCAATTTCAGAGTGAAGTTTAAGATCTTCGTGACAAGAGGATAGAATGTCTATGATATGATCATAGAGATGAATATCTGAGTTACGAGTTTTGGCACACAATTAAGACATTGTGGAAATTGTTTCACAACTAATATCACCGAACACCATAGTGTGATGGTGTGTCCGAACATCATAGTTGCAACCTATTGGATATGGTGCGTACCATGATGTCTCTTATCGAATTACCACTATCGCTCATGGGTTAGGCATTAGAGACAACCGCACTCACTTTAATAGGGCACCACGGAATTCGCTGAGACGACACCGTATGAACTATGGTTTAGAGAAACCTAAGCTGTCATTTCTTAAAAGTTTGGGGCTGCGACGCTTATGTGAAAAGGTTTCATCGTGATAAGCTCGAACCCAAAGCGGACAAAATGCATCTTCATAGGACACCCAAAACAGTTGGGTATACCTCCTAATTCAGATCCGAAAGCAATTGGGATTGTTTCTTGAATCGGGTCCTTTCTCGAGGAAAAGTTCGTCTCGAAAAGTTGAGTGGGAGGATGGTGGAGACTTGATGAGGTCATTGAACCATCACTTCAACTAGTGTGTAGCAGGCACAGGAAGTTGTTCCGTGGCACCTACACCAATTGAAGTAGAAGCTTATGATAGTGATCATGAAGTTTCGGATCAAGTCACCGACGTACCTCGTGGGGTGACAAGGATGCGTACTACTTGAGTGGTACAGTAATCATGTCTTGAAGGTCATGTTGCTAGACAACAATGAACCCACGAGCTATGGAGAAGCGATGGTGGGCCCAAATTCCGACAAATGGTTAGAAACCATGAAACCGAGGTAGGATCCATATATCATAACAAAGCATGGACTTTGGTGGATTTGCCCGATGATCGGCAAGCCATTGAAATAAATGGGTCTTTAAGAAGAAGACGGACATGGACGGTAATGTCACCTTCTATGAAGCTCGACTTGTGGCAAAGAGTTTTCACAAGTTCAAGGAGTTGACTACGATGAGATTTTCTCATCCGTAGCGATGCTTAAGTCCGTCGGAATCATGTTAGCACAAGCTGCATTTATGAAATCTGGCGATGGATGTCAAAACGAGTTTCCTTACCTTTACGTAAGGAAAGGTTGTATGTGATACAATCAGAAAAGTTTTGTCGATCCTAAGGATGCTAAAGGTATGCTAGCTCCAGCGATCCTTCTAAGGACCGGAGTAAGCATCTCGGAGTTGGAATGTGCACTTTGATGAGATGATCAAAGATTTTGGGTTTATACAAAGTTTATGAGAAACTTGTATTTCCAAATAAGTGAGTGGGAGCACTATAGAATTTCGATGAGTATATGTTGTTGACATATTGGTGATCGAAATGATGTAGAATTTTCGTAAAGCATATAGGGTTAAAGTGTTTTCAAGTGAAAACCTGGATTAAGCTACTTGAACATTGAGCATCAAGATCTATGAGGATAGATCAAAACGCTCAATGGTACTTTCAAATGAGCACATACCTTGACATGATCTTGAAGGTGTTCAAGATGGATCATCAAAGAAGGAGTTCTTGCACGAGATGTAAGGTATGAAGTTAAGAGTTAAAGCTCGACCACGGCAGAAAAGAGAGAAAGGACGAAGGTCGCCCCTATGATTCAGACGTAGGCTCTATAGTATGCTATCTTTGTGTACTACACCGATGTGTGCCTTGCTACATATCGGCAAGAGAGTACAAAGGTGATCAAGGAGTGGATCACCGGATAGCGGTCAAAATTATCCTTAGAGGAATAAGGACATGTTTCTCGATTATGGAGGTGATAAAAGAGTTGGCGTAAAGGGTTACGTCGATGCAAGCTTTAACACCTATCCGAGTGACTCGAGAAGCAAACCGGATACGTATAGTGGAGCAACCATTTGGAATAGCTCCAAGTGGAGCGTGAAAGCAGCATTTACAATATGACATAGAGAATTATGAGTACACACGGATCTGAAAGGTTCGGACCGTTGACTAAAACCTCTCTCACAAGCAAAACATGATCAAACCCCGAACTCATTGAGACTTAATCACATGGTGATGTGAACTAGTTTAAGACACTAGTAAACTCTTTGGATGTTGGTCACATGGCGATGTGACTTATCGATGTTAATCACATGGCGATGTGAACTAGATTATTGACTCTAGTGCAAGTGGGAGACTGTTGGAAATATGCCCTAGAGGCAATAATAAATTAGTTATTATTATATTTCCTTGTTCATGATAATCGTTTATTATTCATGCTATAATTGTATTGACCGGAAACAGCGATACATGTGTGGATACATAGACAACACCATGTCCCTAGTAAGCCTCTAGTTAACTAGCTCGTTGATCAATAGATGGTTACGGTTTCCGACCATGGACATTGGATGTCATTGATAACGGATCACATCATTAGGAGAATGATGTGATGGACAAGACCCAATCCTAAGCCTAGCACAAAGATCGTAGTTCAGATGCTAAAGCTTTTCTAATGTCAAGTATCTTTTCCTTAGACCATGAGATCGTGCAATTCCGGATACCGTAGGAGTGCTTTGGGTGTATCAAACGTCACAACGAATCGGGTGACTATAAAGGTGCACTACAGGTATCTCCGAAAGTGACCATTGGGTTGACACGGATCGAGGCGGGATTTGTCACTCCCGTAAACGGAGAGGTATCTCTGGGCCCACTCGGTAGGACATCATCATAATGTGCACAATGTGACCAAGGGGTTGATCACGGATGATGTGTTACGGAACGAGTAAAGAGACTTGCCGTAACGAGATTGAACAAGGTATCGGGATACCGACGATCGAATCTCGGGCAAGTACAATACCGCTAGACAAAGGGAATTGTATACGGGATCGATTGAGTCCTTGACATCGTGGTTCATCCGATGAGATCATCGTGGAACATGTGGGAGCCAACATGGGTATCCAGATCCGCTGTTGGTTATTGACCGGAGAACGCCTCGGTCATGTCTCGCATGTCTCCGAACCCGTAGGGTCTACACACTTAAGGTTCGGTGACGCTAGGGTTATATAGGAAGCTTGTATGTGGTTACCGAATGTTGTTCGAGTCCGGATGAGATCCCGGACGTCACGAGGAGTTCGGAATGGTCCGGAGGTAAAGATTTATATATGGAAAGTTGTTGTTGGGTTAGGAAAAAGTTCGGGTTTTTCGGTATTGTACCGGGAAGCTTCCAGAAGGTTCCGGAGGATTCCGGAGGGGTTCGGAGGTCCGGAAATTGTTCCACCACGTCCAATACAGTAGCATGGGCTGTAGGAGGGCGCCCTAGCCTTAATGGGCCAGGGGAACCAGCCCCCCCAAGGCCCATGCGCATGGGAAGGGGGAAACCCTAAGGGGGAGGGCCTCCACTTGACTTGGGAGGCACTCCTCCCCCTCTTGGCCGCCCCCCAAGTCCCATCTAGGGCTGGCCGCACCCCTTGGGGTGGGAAACCCTAAAGGGGGCGCAGCCCCCCCTTTCCCCTATATATACTTGAGGTTTTAGGGCTGCCCAACACATGAGAACCTCTCCTCTTGGTGCAGCCCCTGCCTCCTCCTCCTCCTCTCCCTTGGTGCTTGGCGAAGCCTGCTGGGATTGCCACGCCTCCACCACCACCACGCCGTTGTGTTGCTGCTGGATGGAGTCTTCCTCAACCTCTCCTCTCTCCTTGCTGGATCAAGGCATGGGAGACGCCACGGGCTGTACGTGTGTTGAACGCGGAGGTGCCGTCTGCTCGGCACTTGGTCATCGGTGATTTGAATCACGACGAGTACGACTCCTTCAACCCCGTTCACTTGAACGCTTCCGCTTAGCGATCTACAAGGGTATGTAGATGCACTCTCCTTCCCTCGTTGCTAGTTTCTCCATAAGATAGATCTTGGTGATACGTAGGAAAATTTTGAATTTCTGCTACGTTCCCCAACACCTCCCACTCACTTCTTTCGAGAGAAACTCCTTCTCTAGAAAGGATCCATTCTTAGCAACGAATGTCTTGCCTTCGGATGTGTGCTAGAAGGTGTACCCAACAGTTTCCTTTGGGTATCCTATGAAGACACATTTCTCCGATTTGGGTTCGAGCTTATCAGTTTGAAGCTTTTTCACATAAGCATCGCAGCCCCAAACTTTAAGAAACGACAACTTTGGTTTCTTGCCAAACCACGGTTCATAAGGCGTCGTCTCAACGGATTTTGATGCTGCCCTATTTAACGTGAATGCGGCCGTCTCTAAAGCATAACCCCCAAAAGATAGCGATAAATCAGTAAGAGACATCATAGATCGCACCATATCTAGTAAAGTACGCTTACGATGTTCGGACACACCATTACGCTGTGGTGTTCCGGGTGGCGTGAGTTGCGAAACTACTCCGCATTGTTTCAAATGTAGACCAAACTCATAACTCAAATATTCTCCTCCACGATCAGATAATAGAAACTTTATTTTCTTGTTACGATGATTTTCAACTTCACTCTGAAATTCTTTGAACTTTTCAAATGTTTCAGACTTATGTTTCATTAAGTAGATATACCCATATCTGCTTAAATCATCTGTGAAGGTGAGAAAATAACGATACCCGCCATGAGCCTCAACATTCATTGGACCACATACATCAGTATGTATGATCTCCAACAAATCAGTCGCTCGCTCCATAAATCCGGAGAACGGCGTTTTAGTCATCTTGCCCATGAGGTATGGTTCGCAAGTACCAGGTGATTCATAATCAAGTGATTCCAAAAGTCCATCAGTATGGAATTATTCATGCTCTTTACACCAATATGACCCAAACGGTAGTGCCACAAATAAGTTCCACTATCATTATCAACTCTGCATCTTTTGGCTTCAACATCATGAATATGTGTATCACTACTATCGAGATTCATAAAAAATAGACCACTCTTCATGGGTGCATGACCATAAAAGATATTACTCATATAAATAGAACAACCATTATTCTCAGATTTAAATGAATAACCGTCTCGCATCAAACAAGATCCAGATATAATGTTCATGCTCAACGCTGGCACCAAATAACAATTATTTACGTCTAATACTAATCCCGAAGGTAGATGTAGAGGTAGCGTGCCGACGGCGATCACATCGACTTTGGAACCGTTTCCCACGCGCATCGTCACCTCGTCCTTAGCCAGTGTCCGCTTAATCCGCAGTCCCTGTTTCGAGTTGCAAATATTAGAAACAGAACCAGTATCAAATACCCAGGTGCTACTGCGAGCTCTGGTAAGGTACACATCAATAACATGTATATCACATATACCTTTGTTCACCGTGCCATCCTTCTTATCCGCCAAATACATGGGGCAGTTCCGCTTCCAAATGACTACCGCTTGCAAGAGAAGCACTCGATCTCGTGCTTAGGTCCAGACTTGGGTTTCTTCTCCTGGGCAGCAACTTGTTTGCTGTTCTTCTTGAAGTTCCCCTTCTCTTCCCTTTGCCATTTTTCTTTAAACTGGTGGTCTTATTGAGCATCAACACTTGATGATCTTTCTTGATTTCTACCTCCGCAGCCTTTAGCATTGCGAAGAGCTCGGGAATCATCTTATCCATCCCTTGCATGTTATAGTTCATCACGAAGCTCTTGTAGCTTGGTGGCAATGATTGAAGAATTCTGTCAATGACGCTATCATCCGGAAGATTAACTCCCACTTGAATCAAGTGATTGTTATACCCAGACATTCTAAGTATATGCTCACTGACAGAACTATTCTCCTCCATCTTGCAGCTGTAGAACTTATTGGAGACTTCATATCTCTCAATCCGGGCATTTTCTTGAAATATTAACTTCAACTCCTGGAACATCTCATATACTCCATGACGTTCAAAACGTCGTTGAAGTCCCGGTTCTAAGCCGTAAAGCATGGCACACTGAACTATCGAGTAGTCATCCTCTTTGCTCTGCCAGACGTTCATAACATCTGGTGTTGCTCCTGCAGCAGGTTTGGTACCTAGCGGTGCTTCCAGGACGTAATTCTTCTGTGCAGCAATGAGGATAATCCTCAAGTTACGGACCCAGTCCGTGTAATTGCTACCATCATCTTTCAACTTTGCTTTCTCAAGGAATGCATTAAAATTCAATGGAACAACAACACGAGCCATCTATCTACAACAAACATAGACATGCAAAATACTATCAGGTACTAAGTTCATGATAAATTTAAGTTCAATTAGTCATATTACTTAAGAACTCCCACTTAGATAGACATCCCTCTAATCATCTAAGTGATCACGTGATCCAAATCAACTAAACCATAACCGATCATCACGTGAAATGTAGTAGTTTTCAATGGTGAAGATCACTATGTTGATCATATCTACTATATGATTCACGCTCGACCTTTCGGTCTCAGTGTTCCGAGGCCATATCTGCATATGCTAGGCTCGTCAAGTTTAACCTGAGTATTCTGCGTTTGCAAAAACTGGCTTGCACCCGTTGTAGATGGACATAGAGCTTATCACACCCGATCATCACATGGTGTCTGGGCACGACGAACTTTGGCAACGGTGCATACTCAGGGAGAACACTTTTATCTTGAAATTTAGTGAGAGATCATCTTATAGTGCTACCGCCAATCAAAGCAAGATAAGATGCATAAAAGATAAACATCACATGCAATCAATATAAGTGATATGATATGGCCATCATCATCTTGTGCTTGTGATCTCCATCTCCGAAGCACCATCATGATCACCATCGTCGCCGGTGCGACACCTTGATCTCCATCGTAGCATCGTTGTCGTCTCGCCAACTATTGCTTCTACGACTATCGCTACCGCTTAGTGATAAAGTAAAGCAATAACATGGCGATTGCATTGCATACAATAAAGCGACAACCATATGGCTCTTGCCAGTTGCCGATAACTCGGTTACAAAACATGATCATCTCATACAATGAAATATAGCATCATGCCTTGACCATATCACATCACAACATGCCCTGCAAAAACAAGTTAGACGTCCTCTACTTTGTTGTTGCATGTTTTACCTGGCTGCTACGGGCTGAGCAAGAACCGTTCTTACCTACGCATCAAAACCACAACGATAGTTCGTCAAGTTAGTGTTGTTTTAACCTTCTCAAGGACAGGGCGTAGCCACACTCGGTTCAACTAAAGTTGGAGAAACTAACACCCGCCAGCCACCTGTGTGCAAAGCACGTTGGTAGAACCAGTCTCGTGTAAGCGTACACGTAATGTCGGTCCGGGCCGCTTCATCCAACAATACCACCGAACCAAAGTGTGACATGCTGGTAAGCAGTATGACTTGTATCGCCCACAACTCAGTTGTGTTCTACTCGTGCGTATAACATCAACGCATAAAACCTGGCTCGGATGCCACTGCTGGGGAACGTAGTAATTTCAAAAAAAAAACCTACGCACACGCAAGATCATGGTGTTGCATAGCAACGAGAGGGGAGAGTGTGTCCACGTACCCTCGTAGACCGAAAGCGGAAGCGTTAGCACAACGCAGTTGATGTAGTCGTACGTCTTCACGATCCGACCGATCAAGTACCTAACGCACGGTACCTCCGAGTTCAGCACATGTTCAACTCGATGACGTCCCTCGAACTCCGATCCAGCCGAGCATTGAGGGAGAGTTCCGTCAGAACGACGGCGTGGTGACGATGATGATGTTCTACCGTTGCAAGGCTTAGTCTAAGCACCGCTATGATATGACCGAGGTGGATTATGGTGGAGGGGGGCGCCGCAAATGGCTAAGAGATCCAAGGGATCAATTGTTGTGTCTAAAGGGTGTGCCTCCTGATGTCTACTACACAACCTTCTTCTTGTAGACGTTGTTGGCCCTCCAAGTGCAGAGGTTTGTAGGACAGTAGCAAATTTCCCTCAAGTGGATGACCTAAGGTTTATCAATCCGTGGGAGGCGTAGGATGAAGATGGTCTCTCTCAAGCAACCCTGCAACCAAATAGCAAAGAGTCTCTTGTGTCCCCAACACACCCAATACAATGGTAAATTGTATAGGTGCACTAGTTCGGCGAAGAGATGGTTATACAAGTGCAATATGGATGGTAGATATAGGTTTTTGTAATCTGAAAATATAAAAACAGCAAGGTAACTAATGATAAAAGTGAGTACAAACGGTATTGCAATGATAGGAAACAAGGCCTAGGGTTCATACTTTCAGTAGTGCAAGTTCTCTCAACAATAATAACATAACTGGATCATATAACTATCCCTCAACATGCAACGAAGAGTCACTCCAAAGTTACTAATAGCGGAGAACAAACGAAGAGATTATTGTAGGGTAGGAAACCACCTCAAAGTTATCCTTTCTGATCGATCTATTCAAGAGTCTGTAGTAAAATAACACGAAGCTATTCTTTCCGTTCGATCTATCATAGAGTTCGTACTAGAATAACACCTTAAGATACAAATCAACCAAAACCTTAATGTCACCTAGATAATCCAATGTCACCTCAAGTATCCGTGGGTATGATTATACGATATGCATCACACAATCTCAGATTCATCTATTCAACCAACACAAAGAACTTCAAAGAGTGCCCCAAAGTTTCTACCAGAGAGTCAAGACGAAAACGTGTGCCAACCCCTATGCATAGGTTCATGGGCGGAACCCGCAAGTTGATCACCAAAACATACATCAAGTGGATCACGTGATATCCCATTGTCACCACAGATAAGCACGGCAAGACATACATCAAGTGTTCTCAAATCCATTACAAGAGACTAGAGGGGGAGAAACGTCATAAGATCCAACTATAATAGCAAAGCTTGCGATACATCAAGATCGTACCACCTCAAGAACACGAGAGAGAGAGAGAGAGAGAGAGAGAGATCAAACACATAGCTACTGGTACATACCCTCAGCCCCGAGGGTGAACTACTCCCTCCTCGTCATGGAGAGCGTCGGGATGATGAAGATGGCCACCGGTGAGGGATTCCCCCCTCCGGCAGGGTGCCGAAACAGGGTCCCGATTGGTTTTTGGTGGCTACAGAGGCTTGCGGCGGTGAAACTTTAGATCTATTCTGTTCCCCGATGGTTTTAGGGTATATTGGTATATATAGGATGAAGAAATACGTCAGGGGAGCCACGAGGGGCCCACGAGGGTGGAGGGCTCTCCCAGGGGGGGTGGGCGCGCCCCCCTGCCTCGTGCCTTCCTCGTTGATCCCCTGACGTGCACTCCAAGTCTCCCGGATTGCTTTCTTTCCAAAAATAACTTTCCCGAAGGTTTCATTCCGTTTGGACTCCATTTGATATTCCTTTTCCTCGAAACACTAAAACAAGGGAAAAAACAGAAACTGGCACTGGGCTGTGGGTCAATAGGTTAGTCCCAAAAGTAATATAAAACTGCATAATAAAGCCCATAAACATCCAAGACGGATAATATAATAGCATGAATACTTCATAAATTATAGATACGTTCGAGACGTATCAGCATCCCCAAGCTTAATTCCTGCTCGTTCTCGAGTAGGTAAATGATAAAAGAAAGAATTTATGAAGTGTGAATGCTAGCAGGTGCATAAGTTTGATCAATGATAATTTCAATCACCTTTTTCTAGCATCATTATATGTCATAACAGTAGTTCAACTCATAGAACTTTTCATGGTCAAGTAACAAGCTATTCACATGTTAAAGTATAGATCATAAACTTTCTTGAAAACTAACAAACTGTGTTATTAGTCATCAAACAATTACAATTCATCTTATTTTCAGGAAGAGTCTATGTCAGAGCTTTGATTCAGCAAACTTCACATACTCAACTATCTTTTAGTCTTCCATGATTGCTACCACTCAAAGCATATTTTTAGAACAAATAGCATCCATCGAACACAGAGAAAGATAGGGGCTTAATGTTTCGCCTCCCAACTCATTTATCATATAGATAATTGTCAACAATAATAATTCATGATCAAATATATTTGAATGGCCATATATGCTCAGATCTTTCAATCACATGATGCTTGCCAACTAAAGAGTAGGTTGGAATGAGAAGGAATACTATTGAATCTTGCATAAAATTAAAAGATAGGCCCTTCGCGGAGGGAAGAAGGGATTTGCAGAGGTGCCAGAGCTCGAAGACAGAGATGAAAATAATTTTGAGAGGTATGCTTTCATTGTCAACATAACGACCAAGAGTTCCCAAATCTTCCATACTACATACATTATAGGCGGTTCCCACGCAGAAAGGTAAAGATTTTACTCCCCCTACACCAACAATCATCAATCCATGGCTTGCCAGAAACAATGGGTGCCTCCAACTAACATCAATCCTGGGGGAGTTTTGTTTGCAATTATTTTTTATTTGATTTCGATCTTTGGATCATGGGACTGGGCATCCCAGTTACCAGCCATTTTTCTCGTGAATGATGAGCGGAGTCCACTCATCGTGAGAATAACCCACCTAGCATGGAAGATACAGACAGCCCCTAGTCGCTACATGAGCGATTCGGGCATACAAAACATATTATTATTTGAAGGTTTAGAGTTTGGCACATGCAAATTTACTTGGAACGGCAGGTAAATACCGCATATAGGTAGATATGGTGGACACTCATGGAAGAAACTTGGTTCAAGGATTTGGATGCACAAGCAGTATTCCCACTTAGTACAGATATTTTGGCTAGCAAAGGATTCTAAATAGCAAGCACCACATGTTAGAGGATCCATAACAATATAACTTCTATACAAATATACCCAAGCATAACTCATTATGTTGTCTTCCTTGTCCAACTTCAACTATTTGCTCAGGTTTGAAAATAATTAATGGGGCTCACAATCATAGAAGATGTCCAAGATAGTATATTTATATATGAAATCTCTCTTCCGTCAATATTCTTTCATGAATTGTTCAAGTGACCAATACAATGTTTTCTAACCTTCAATAAATTTACCACCTCTACTTATTATATGTGAAGGCATTACTCCCCATGGGATAAGCATATGAAACATATATAATTTCAGATTTGTGATATTCAATTCATTCAACCATTTACTCATAGGATATAAGTGAAGCACACGAGTAAATGACAAACTACTCCAAAAAGATATAAGTGAAGATCAATGAGTAGTTAACTAATTATGTAGCTATGTGAAGACTCTCGCTCATTTAAGAATTTCAGATCTTGGGATATTATTCAAACAACAAGCAAAGCTAAATAAAACGACATTTTAAGGATAGCACTCATCATGTGAAGAAGCAAAAACTTAGGCTCAACCGATACTAACCGATAATTGTTGAATAAGAAAGGTGGGATGCCTACCGGGGCATCCCTAAGCTTCGATGCTTGAGACTTCTTGAAATATTATCTTGGGGTGCCTTGGGCATCCCCAAGCTTGAGCTTTTGTGTCTCCTTAATTCCTCTCATATCATGGTTTCCCTAAATCTCAAAAACTTCATCCACACCAAACTCAACAAGAACTCGTGAGATAAGTTAGTATAAACCAATGCAAAAACCTTATCATTTTCAACTGTAACAAATCACTAAAATTATTATTCAACATTGCATACCATATGCCTCTGCATATTTAATACTCCTATCCTCAAATAGAATCATTAAACAAGCCAACATATGCAAACAATGGAAACATAACAGCAATCTGCCAAAACAGTACAGTCTGTAGTAAATTTATCAGAGCTTATTATGCAAAATGTTTCAACATTTTATCACATTCTGACTTTTCTAGGGAATTTTTGCAACAGCGGTAAACTTTCTGTTTTGAAACAGCAACATGTATACTTGCAAAATAAGCATGGTAAAAGCTATCCTTGACATTTTTATTGAAAATAGAGATGCGAAACATTATTCTAAGTAATAGCAAGCAAATACTAACAAAATAATGACGCTCCAAGCAAAACACATATCATGTGGTGAATAAAAATATAGCTCCAAGTAAAGTTACCGATGAACGAAGACGAAAGAGGGGATGCCATACGGGGCATCCCCAAGCTTAGGGTCTTGGTTGTCCTTTAATATTGGTGTTAAATCTACTGTTTTCCAACTTCTCTATGGTTCATACCCTCCGATATTACTCATAGATTCATCAAAATAAGCAAACAACACATAGAAAACAGAATCTGTCAAAAACAGAAAGTCTGTAGTAATCAGTATCAAACGTATACTTATGGAACTCCAAAAATTCTAAAATAAATTGGTGGACCTTAGGAATTTTTCTAGTAATCATCTGCAAAAATAATCAACTAAATATCATTCTCCAGTAAAAAGTTTTAGCTAATCTCGTGAGCGCTAAAGTTTCTGTTTTTTACAGCATGATCAGAAAGACTTCACCCAAGTCTTCCCAAAGGTTCTACTTGGCACAAACACTAATTAAAACATAAAACCACATCTAACCAGAGGCTATATGGATTATTTATTAGTAAACAGAACCAAAAAGCAAGAAACTAAAATAAAATTGGGTTGCCTCCCAACAAGCGCTAACGTTTAACGCCCCTAGCTAGGCATGATGATTTCAATGATGCTCGCATAAAAGATAAAATTGAAACATAAAGAGAGCATCATGAAGAATATGACTAGCACATTTAAGTCTAACCCACTTCCTATGCATAGGGATTTTGTGAGCAAACAACTTATGGGAACAATAATCAACTAGCATAGGAAGGCAAAACAAGCATAACTTCAAAACTTTAAGCACATAGAGAGGAAACTTGATATTATTGCAATTCCTACAAGCATATGTTCCTCCCTCATAATAATTTTCAGTAGCATCATGAATGAATTCAAAAATATAACCAGCACATAAAGCATTCTTTTCATGATCTACTTGTATAGAAATTTTACTACTCCCCGCATAAGCAAAATTCTACTCACTCGGAATAGTAGTGGGAGCAAACTCAACAAAATAACTATCATATGATTCAAAATTAAGATCAAGATGACAAGTTTCATGGTTATCATTATTCTTTAAATCATACGTGTCATCACAATAATCATCATAGATAGGAGGCATGCTTTCATCAAAGTAAAGTTGCTCATCAAAGCTTGGGGGACAAAAAATATCATCTTCATCAAACATAGCTTCCCCAAGCTTGTGGCTTTGCATATCATTAGCATCATGGATATTCAAGGAATTCATACTAACAACATTTCAATCATGCTCATCATATAAATATTTAGTGCCAAACATTCTAATGCATTCTTCTTCTAGCACTTGAGCATAATTTTCCTTTCCATCATTTTCACGAAAGATATTAAAAAGATGAAGCGTATGAGACAAACTCAATTCCATTTTTTTGTAGTTTTCTTTTATAGACTAAACTAGTGATAAAATAAGAAACTAAAAGATTCGATTGCAAGATCTAAAGATATACCTTCAAGCACTCACCTCCCCGGCAACGGCGCCGGAAACTGCTTGATGTCTACTACACAACCTTCTTCTTGTAGACGTTGTTGGGCCTCCAAGTGCAGAGGTTTGTAGGACAGTAGCAAATTTCCCTCAAGTGGATGACCTAAGGTTTATCAATCCGTGGGAGGCGTAGGATGAAGATGGTCTCTCTCAAGCAACCCTGCAACCAAATAGCAAAGAGTCTCTTGTGTCCCCAACACACCCAATACAATGGTAAATTGTATAGGTGCACTAGTTCGGCGAAGAGATGGTGATACAAGTGCAATATGGATGGTAGATATAGGTTTTTGTAATCTGAAAATATAAAAACAGCAAGGTAACTAATGATAAAAGTGAGCACAAACGGTATTGCAATGATAGGAAACAAGGCCTAGGGTTCATACTTTCACTAGTGTAAGTTCTCTCAACAATAATAACATAACTGGATCATATAACTATCCCTCAACATGCAACGAAGAGTCACTCCAAAGTCACTAATAGCGGAGAACAAACGAAGAGATTATTGTAGGGTACGAAACCACCTCAAAGTTATCCTTTCTGATTGATCTATTCAAGAGTCCGTAGTAAAATAACACGAAGCCATTCTTTCCGTTCAATCTATCATAGAGTTCGTACTAGAATAACACCTTAAGATACAAATCAACCAAAACCCTAATGTCACCTAGATACTCCAATATCACCTCAAGTATCCGTGGGTATGATTATACGATATGCATCACACAATCTCAGATTCATCTATTCAACCAACACAAAGAACTTCAAAGAGTGCCCCAAAGTTTCTACCGGAGAGTCAAGACGAAAACGTGTGCCAACCCCTATGCATAGGTTCATGGGCGGAACCCGCAAGTTGATCACCAAAACATACATCATGTGGATCATGTGATATCCCATTGTCACCACATATAAGCACGGCAAGACATACATCAAGTGTTCTCAAATCCTTAAAGACTCAATCCGATAAGATAACTTCAAAGGGAAAACCCAATCCATTACTAGAGAGTAGAGGGGGAGAAACATCATAAGATCCAACTATATTAGCAAAGCTCGTGATACATCAAGATCGTACCACCTCAAGAACACGACAGAGAGAGAGAGAGAGAGAGAGAGAGAGAGAGAGAGAGAGATCAAACACATAGGTACTGGTACATACCCTCAGCCCCGAGGGTGAACTACTCCCTCCTCGTCATGGAGAGCGCCGGGATGATGAAGATGGCCACCAGTGAGGGATTCCCCCCCCCCCTCCGGCAGGGTGCCGGAACAGGGTACCGATTTGTTTTTGGTGGCTACAGAGGCTTGCGGCGGCGGAACTCCAGATCTATTCTGTTCCCCGATGGTTTTAGGGTATATTGGTATATATAGGAGGAAGAAATACGTCACGGGAGCCACGAGGGGCCCACGAGGGTGGAGGGCGCGCCCAGGTGGGGTGGGCGCACCCCCCTGCCTCGTGCTTTCCTCGTTGATCCCCTGACGTGCACTCCAAGTCTCCCGGATTGCTTTCTTTCCAAAAATAACTTTCCCGAAGGTTTCATTCCGTTTGGACTCCATTTGATATTCCTTTTTCTTCGAAACACTGAAACAAGGAAAAAAAACAGAAACTGGCACTGGGCTCTGGGTCAATAGGTTAGTCCCAAAAGTAATATAAAAGTGTATAATAAAGCCCATAAACATCCAAGACGGATAATATAATAGCATGAATACTTCATAAACTATAGATACGTTGGAGACGTATCACCTCCCTCCCCGTATATAAAGGACTGGATTAGGGGGAGGGGTCCGGCCACCCTTGGCGCGCCCCATGAGGAGTCCTACTCCCACCGGGAGTAGGACTCCCCCCCTTCCATGTTGGAGTAGGAGAGGAGAGGGAAGGAGGGAGAGGGGGAAAGAAAGGGGGGGCGCCGCCCCCCTCCTTGTCCAATTCGGACTTGGGGGGGAGGGGTGCGCGGCTGCCCCTTGGCCGCCTCTCCTCTTCCACCACTTGGGCCCATGAGGCCCAATAACCTCCGGGGGGTTCCGTAACCCCGGTACTCAGATATATATCGATAACCCCGGAACCATTCGGTGTCCGAATATAGTCGTCCAATATATCAATCTTCATGTCTCGACCATTTCGAGACTCCTCGTCATGTCCGTGATCACATCCGGGACTCCGAACTACCTTCGGTACATCAAAACACATAAACTCATAATATAACCGTCATCGAACTTTAAGCGTGCGGACCCTGCGGGTTCGAGAACTATGTAGACATGACCAAGACACGTCTCCGGTGAATAACCAATAGCGGAACCTAGATGCTCATATTGGCTCCCACATATTCTACGAAGATCTTTATCGTTCAAACCGCATAACAACATACGTTATTTCCTTTGTCATCGGTATGTTACTTGCCCGAGATTCGATCGTCGGTATCTCAATACCTAGTTCAATCTCGTTACTGGCAAGTCTCTTTACTCGTTCCGTAGTACATCATCCCGCAACTAACTCATTAGTTGCAATGCTTGCAAGGCTTTAGTGATGTGCATTACCGAGTGGGCCTAGAGATACCTCTCTGACAATCCTAATCTCGAAATACGCCAACCCAACAAGTTCCTTCAGAGACACCTGTAGAGCACCTTAATAATCACCCAGTTACATTGTGACGTTTGGTAGCACACAAAGTGTTCCTCTGGTAAACGGGAGTTTCATAATCTCATAGTCATAGGAACATGTATAGGTCATGAAGAAAGCAATAGCGACATACTAAACGATCAAGTGCTAAGCTAACGGAATGGGTCAAGTCAATCACATCATTCTCCTAATGATGTGATCCCATTAATCAAATGACAACTCTTTGTCTATGGCTAGGAAACATAACCATCTTTGATTAACGAGCTAGTCAAGTAGAGGCATACTAGTGACATTCTGTTTGTCTATGTATTCACACATGTATCATGTTTCCGGTTAATACAATTCTAGCATGAATAATAAACATTTATCATGATATAAGGAAATAAATAATAACTTTATTATTGCCTCTAGGGCATATTTCCTTCAATATTATGATGAACTTGATAACACAATCAACTGTTCAAAAACATGAAAAATTAGGCTGAAAACTATATGTAACAGCCACATATCATGATGAACTTGAGCATCAATTTATCCAAAAACTATCAACAACAACATATTATGATAACCTTGCCAACAACATTACATATTATTACATGTCTCACACCATCCAGAACACATAGCAAGTCTTGTGCATAACAATGCAAGTTTAGGACAAGTTTAGAAGTCTCGCACAAACTAGGAGAACTAAAATTAGCAACACACATACATATTATCCATCAAGAGCCATTCTACTAATTCAACATCAATAGCCATTCCTTCCTGAAGTTCATGGGAAGCTCAAGAAGCGCTTGGTACAAGCGTTCGCTAAGGATCAACTTACCATAAGATCGCAAGATGTCACCACGAGCTAGATCAGGGATCATCTCAAGTGTCGCAAGGATTTCAGCAGGAGGTGTAACTTGGGGCAGAGGTAAAGGCTCGAGTGACTTCAAAGCATCATGAAATGAGCCTTTCATATCCCCAAGAAGGCACAGGATGGCATCACCAGTTCGCTGTTTTTTTGTGGCACTTCAGGAGAGGCTTCATTGGGTTCCGTAGTTGGTTCTACAACAGTTTCAGCACCAGTGACAACACCTTCACCATTTGCATGATCTTTTGAGTATATGGTGGTGATAGCATCCCAATTCTTAATGACCCTGTTCTTGTAAAATCCTACTTTCTTGTTAGCCTGCACACACACACACACAAAGAGAGAATTGTCAAACAAAGGTAGATCTTACATATGTACAATACAATGAAAATGTGGAAAGGATAAATTTCTTACCGCGACATATTTAAGCCACACATCTTCACTATCAATTGACAGCTTGTTATTGACCCAATCCCACCCAAATCCACTTTGAGAAAGCATCTTGCTAATGGCCTCGTAGTGCTTTTCGAAGGTTTTGCACCTTGAACTGATGTTTTCCTTTGTGATGGTCACAGAGCACTTCTCACGCACATTACCTATAACAGCACTATAGAAATGGGACTTCCATCCATTATAGGCATGATCGCCATTGTTGTGATGCTCAACAAGGACCTCGAGTAGTGCAGTGTCCATTTCATCTATCCATGTGAGGTAATTTCTACCAAAAATTTTTCCACCACCTTCAGCCATGGTCCTACAAGAAAATGCATGCACATAATATCCAAACACAAAGACAACATAAGGTGCATGTAAGTTGAAACACAAAGATAGCAAGGTAATGTCACACACACACACACACACACACACACACACACACACACACACACACACACACACACATATATATATATATATATATATATATATTAATTTCATAATATGAGGCATGTACAAAATTGAAGGAAATATGGCCTAGAGGCAATAATAAACTTATTATTTATTTCCTTATATCATGATAAATGTTTATTATTCATGCAAGAATTGTATTAACAGGAAACATAATACATGTGTGAATACATAGACAAACAGATTGTCACTAGTATGCCTCTACTTGACTAGCTCGTTAATCGAAGATGGTTATGTTTCCTAACCATAGACATGAGTTGTCATTTGATTAACGAGATCACATCATTAGGAGAATGATGTGATTGACTTCACCCATTCCGTTAGCTTAGCACTTGATCGTTTAGTATGTTGCTATTGCTTTCTTCATGACTTATACATGTTCCTATGACTATGAGATTATGCAACTCCCGTTTACCGGAGGAACACTTTGTGTGCTACCAAACGTCACAACGTAACTGGGTGATTATAAAGGAGCTCTACAGGTGTCTCCGCAGTACTTGTTGGGTTGGCGATTTTGAGATTAGGATTTGTCACTCCGATTGTCGGAGAGGTATCTCTGGGCCCTCTCGGTAATGCACATCACTTAAGCCTTGCACGCATTGCAACTAATGAGTTGTTTGAGGGATGATGTATTACAGTACGAGTAAAGAGACTTGCCGGTAACGAGATTGAACTAGGTATTGAGATACCGACGATCGAATCTCGGGCAAGTAACATACCGATGACAAAGGGAACAACGTATGTTGTTATGCGGTCTGACCGATAAAGATCTTCGTAGAATATGTGGGAGCCAATATGAGCATCCAGGTTCCGCTATTGGTTATTGACCGGAGACGTGTCTCGGTCATGTCTATATAGTTCTCGAACCCGTAGGGTCCGCACGCTTAACGTTATGATGACAGTTATATTATGAGTTTATATTTTTTGATGTACCGAAGGTTCTTTGGAGTCCCGGATGTGATCACGGACATGACGAGGAGTCTCGAAATGGTCGAGACATGAAGATTGATATATTGGAAGCCTATGTTTGGATATCGGAAGTGTTCCGGGTGAATCGGGATTTTACCGGAGTACCGGGAGGTTACCGGAACCCCCTGGAAGGTAAATGGGCCTTAGTGGGCCTTTACGGAGAAGAGGAGAGGCGGCCAGGGCTGGGCCACGCGCCCCTCCCCCCCTAGTCCGAATAGGACAAGGAGAGGGGGGCGGCGCCCCCTTTCCTTCTCTCCCTCCTCTTTCCCCCTCCCGAATCCTATTCCAACTAGGAAAGGGGGGGCAGTCCTACTCCCGGTGGGAGTAGGAATCCTTCTGGCGCGCCCTCCCCTTGGCCGGCCGCACCCCCCTTGCTCCTTTATATACGGGGGCAGGGGGCACCTCTAGACACAAGTTGATTAGTTGATCTCTCCCAACCGTGTGCGGTGCCCCCCTCCACCATAGTCCACCTCGATAATACTGTAGTGGTGCTTAGGCGAAGCCTGCATCGGTAGAACATCAACATCGTCACCACGCCGTCGTGCTGACGAAACTCTCCCTCAACACTCGACTGGATCGGAGTTCGAGGGACGTCATCCGGCTGAACGTGTGCTGAACTTGGAGGTGCCGTACGTTCGGTACTTGATCGGGCGGATCGTGAAGACGTACGACTACATCAACCGCGTTGTGCTAACGCTTCTGCTTTCGGTCTACGAGGGTACGTAGACAACACTCTCCCCTCTTGTTGCTATGCATCACCATGATCTTCCGTGTGCGTAGGAATTTTTTTGAAATTACTACGTTCCCCAACAGTGGTATCAGAGCCAGGTTTTATGCGTAGATGTCATATGCACGAGTAGAACACAACTGAGTTTTGGGCGATATAAGTCATACTGCTTACCAGCATGTCATACTTTGGTTCAGCGG
Source organism: Aegilops longissima (assembly GCA_021605205.1). Taxonomy (NCBI): domain Eukaryota; kingdom Viridiplantae; phylum Streptophyta; class Magnoliopsida; order Poales; family Poaceae; genus Aegilops; species Aegilops longissima. The sequence continues at coordinate 156,254,380 of CM038682.1, forward strand.
TATTGTTGGATGAAGCGGCCCAGACCGACATTACACGTACGCTTACGCGAGATTGGTTCTACCGACATGCTTTGCACATAGGTGGCTGGCGGGTGTCAGTTTCTCCAACTTTAGTTGAACCGAGTGTGGCTACGCCCGGTCCTTGCGAAGGTTAAAACTGCACCAACTTGAGAAACTATCGCTGTGGTTTTGATGCGTAGGTAAGAACGGTTCTTGCTAAGCCCGTAGCAGCCACGTAAAACTTGCGACAACAAAGTAGAGGACGTCTAACTTGATTTTGCAGGGCATGTTGTGATGTGGTATGTCAAGACGCGATGCTATATTGTATGAGATGATCATGTTTTGTAACCGAGTTATCGGCAACTGGCAGGAGCCATATGGTTGTCGCTTTATTGTATGCAATGCAATCGCCCTGTAATGCTTTACTTTATCACTAAGCGGTATTGATAGTGAAGGAAATATGCCCTAGAGGCAATAATAAAGTTATTATTTATTTCCTTATATCATGATAAATGTTTATTATTCATGCTAGAATTGTATTAACCGGAAACATAATACATGTGTGAATATATAGACAAACAGTATGTCACTAGTATGCCTCTACTTGACTAGCTTGTTAATCAAAGATGGTTATGTTTCCTAACCATGAACAAGGAGTTGTTGTTTGATTAACAAGGTCACATCATTAGTTGAATGATCTGATTGACATGACCCATTCCGTTAGCTTAACACTTGATCGCTTAGTATGTTAATGCTTTCTTCATGACCCATACATGTTCCTGTAACTATGAGATTATGCAACTCCGTTTACGGAGGAACACTTTGGTACTACCAAACGTCACAACGTAAATGGGTGATTATAAAGGAGTACTACAGGTGTCTCCAAAGGTACTTGTTGGGTTGGCGATTTGAGATTAGGTTTTGTCACTCCGATTGTCGGAGAGGTATCTCTAGGCCTTCTCGGTAATACACATCACATAAAGCCTTGCAAGCATTGCAACTAAAGAGTTAGTTGTGAGATGATGTATTACGGAACGAGTAAAGAGACTTTCCGATAACGAGATTAAACTAGGTATTGGATACCGACGATCGAATCTCGGAAAGTAACATACCGATGACAAAGGAACAACGATGTTGTTATGCGGTTTGACCGATAAAGATCTTCAGAGAATATGTAGGAACCAATATGAGCATCCAGGTTCCGCTATTGGTTATTGACCGAGAATAGTTCTAGGTCATGTCTACATAGTTCTCGAACCGTAGGGTCCGCACGCTTAAGGTTTCAATGACGGTTATTATGAGTTTATGTATTTTGATGTACCGAAGGAGTTCGAGTCCGGATGTGATCACGGACATGACGAGGAGTCTCGAAATGGTCGAGACATAAAGATTGATATATTGGATGGTTATATTCGGACACGGAAAGGTTCCGGAAGTTTCGGAGAAAACCGAAGTGCCGGAGGGGTTACCGGAACCCCGGGAAGTTATGGGCCTTATTGGGCCAAGAGGGGAGAGAGGGCTGCACCAGGAGGTGGTGCGCCCCCCTCCATGGGGAGTCCGATTGGACTAGGAGGGAGGCGCAGCCCCCTTCCCTCTCCCTCTCCTCTCTTTCCTTCCCTTCCCTCTTCCTAGTAGGACTAGGAAAGGGAGTCCTACTCTACTAGGAGGAGGACTCCCCCTCCCTTGGTGCGCCCCAAGGGCTGGCCGCCCTCCCCTTGCTCCTTTATATACGGGGCAGGGGGCACCCTAGAACACACAAGTTGATCTACGGATTGTTCCTTAGCCGTGCGGTGCCCCCTCCACCATATTCCACCTCGGTCATATTGTAGCGGTGCTTAGGCGAAGCCTGCGACGGTAGAACATCAAGATCGCCACCACGCCGTCTTGACGGAACTCCTTCCCGACGCTTTGCTGGATCGGAGCTCGGGGATCGTCATCGAGCTGAACGTGTGCCAAGAACTCGGAGGTGCCGGAGTAACGGTGCTTGGATCGGTCGGATCGTGAAGACGTACGACTACATCAACCGCGTTAATATAACGCTTCCGCTTTCGGTCACGAGGGTGCGTGGACGGACACTCTCCCCTCGTTGCTATGCCATCACCATGGTCTTGCGTGATCGTAGGAAAATTTTTGAAATTACTACGTTTCCCAACAGTGGTATCAGAGCCTGGTTTTATGCGTTGATGTCATATGCACGAGTAGAACACAAGTGAGTTGTGGGCGATACAAGTCATACTACCTACCAGCATGTCATACTTTGGTTCAGCGGTATTGTGAGATGAAGCGCCCGGACCGACATTACGCAGACGCTTACGCGAGACTGGTTTCACCGCTGTGAGCACTCGTTGCTTAAAGGTGGTGGCGGGTGTCTGTCTCTCTCACTTTAGTTGAACTGTGTGGCTACGCCCGGTCCTTGAGAAGGTTAAACGAGTCTATTTGACGAAGTATCGCTGTGGTTTTGATGCGAGGTAAGAACGGTTCTTGCTCAGCCCGTAGCAGCCACGTAAAACTTGCAACAACAAAGTAGAAGACGCCTAACTTGTTTTTGCAGGGCATGTTGTGATGTGATATGGTCAAGACGTGATGCTATATTTTATTGTATGAGATGATCATGTTTTGTAACCGAAGTTATCGGCAATGGCGGAGCCATATGGTTGTCGCTTATTGTATGAAATGCAACGCCATGTAATTGCTTTACTTTATCACTAAGCGGTAGCGATAGTCGAGAAGCAATAGTTGGCGAGACGACAACGATGCTACGATGGAGATCAAGGTGTCGCGCGCGGTGGCGATGGTGATCATGGCGGTGCCGGAGATGGAGATCACAAGCACAAGATGATGATGGCCATATCATATCACTTATATTGATTGCATGTGATGTTTATCCTTTATGCATCTTATCTTGCTTTGATTGACGGTAGCATTATAAGATGATCTCTCACTAAAATTATCAAGTAGTGTTCTCCCGAGTATGCACCGTTGCCAAAGTTCGTCGTGCCGAGACACCACGTGATGATCGGGTGTGATAAGCTCTCGTCCATCTACAACGGGTGCAAGCCAGTTTTGCACACGCAGAATACTCAGTTATACTTGACGAGCCTAGCATATACAGATATGGCCTCGGAACACGGAGACCGAAAGGTCGAACGTGAATCATATAGCAGATATGATCAACATAAGATGTTCACCATTGAAAACTACTCCATCTCACGTGATGATCGGTTATGGTTTAGTTGATTTGGATCACGTGATCACTTAGATAACTAGAGAGATGTCTGCATCTAAGTGGGAGTTCTTTAATAATATGATTAATTGAACTTAAATTTATCATGAACTTAGTACCGATAGTATTTTGCTTGTCTATGTTTACTGTAGATAGATGGCTCGTCTTTGTTGTTCCGTTGAATTTTAATGCGTTCCTTGAGAAAGCAAAGTTGAAAGATGTTAGTAGCAATGATGCGGATTGGATCCGTGATCCGAGGTTTATCCTCATTGCTGCGCAGAAGAATTATGTCCTTAATGCACAGCTAGGTGACAGACCTATTGCAGGAGCAGATGCGCACGTTATGAACGTTTGGCTAGCTCAATATGAGCAGATCTGAGGCGTTATGAACGTTTGGCTAGCTCAATATGATAACTACTTGATAGTTTAGTGCACCATGCTTAACGGCTTAGAATCGGGACTTCAAAGACGTTTTGAACGTCATGGACCATATGAGATGTTCCAGGAATTGAAGTTAATATTTCAAGCAAATACCGAGTTGAGAGAAATGAAAGTCTCCAACAAGTTCTATAGCTAAAAGATGGAGGAGAATCGCTCAACTAGTGAGCATGTGCTCAGATTGTCCGAGTACTTCAATCGCTTGAATCAAGTGGGAGTTAATCTTCCGGATAAGATAGTGATTGACAGAATTCTCTAGTCACCATCACTAAGTTAGTAGAACTTCGTGATGAACTATAGTATGCAAGGGATGACGAAAAGGATTCTCGAGCTCTTCGCGATGCTAAAATCGGCGAAGGTAGAAATCAAGAAAAAAACATCAAGTGTTGATGGTTGACAAGACCACTAGTCTCAAGGAAAATGGCAAAGGAAAGAAAAAGGGAAACTTCAAAAAGAGCGGCAAGCAAGTTGCTGATCAAGAGAAGAAACCCAAGTCTGGACCTAAGCCTGAGACTGAGTACTTTTGCTGCAATGGAACTGGTCACTGGAAGCAGAACTACCCCTGAATATTTGGTGGATAAGAAGGATGGCAAAGTGAACAAGGTTATATTTGATATACAGGTTATTGATGTGTGCCTTACTAGTGTTTATAGTGGCCCCTGAGTATTTGATACTCGTTAGGTTGCTAAGATTAGTAACTCAAACAGGAGTTACGAATAAGCAGAGACTAGTTGAAGGGAAGTGACGATGAGTGTTGGAAGTAGTTCCAAGATTGATATGATCATCATCGCACACTCCATATACTTTCGGGATTAGTGTGGAACCTAAATAAGTGTTATTTGGTGTTGAACATAAATATGATTTGATCATGTTTATTCCAATACGGTTATTCATTTAAGTAAGAGAATAAATTGTTGTTCATTTACATGAATAAAACCTTATATGGTTACACACCCAATGAAAATGGTTCATTGGATCTCGATCATAGTGATACACATATTCATAATATTGAAACCAAAAGATGCAAAGTTAATAATGATAGTGCAACTTATTTGTGGCACTTGCCGTTTAGGTCATATTGGTGTAAAGCGCATGAAGAAACTCCATCTTGATGGGATTTTGGAATCACTTGATTATGAATCACTTGATGCTTGTAACCGTGCCTTTTGGGCAAGATGACTGAAACTCCGTTGTTCGGAACAATGGAACGAGATCTTGACTTATTGGAGATAATACATACCGATGTATGCGATCCAATGAGTGTTGATGCTCGTGGCAAGTATCGTTATTTTCTAACCTTCACAAGATGATTTGAGCAGATATGGGTATATCTTCTTGATGAAACATAAGTCTGAAATAATTGAAAAGTTCAAAGAATTTCAGAGTGAAGTGGAAAATCATCGTAACAAGAAAATAAAGTTTCGCGATCGATCGTGGAGATAAATATTTGAGTTACGAGTTTGGTCTTCATTTGAAACAATGTGAAATAGTTTACGCAACTCACGCCATCCGGAACACCACAGCATAATGGTGTGTCCGAACGTCAGAATCAGCACTTTATTGGATATGGTGCGATCTATGATGTATCTTACCGATTTACCACTATCGTTTTGGGGTTATGCATTAGAGACAGCTGCATTCACGTTTAATAGGGCACCATCTAAATCCGTTGAGATGACACCGTATGAACTATGGTTTAACAGTAAACCTAAGCTGTCGTTTCTTAAAAGTTTGGATTTGTGATGCTTATGTGAAAAAGTTTTCACCTGATAAAGCTCGAACCCAAATCGGAGAAGTGCGTCTTCATAGATTACCCAAAAGAAAATGTTGGGTACACCTTCTATCACAGATCCGAAGGCAAAACATTCGTTGCTAAAAATGGATCCTTTCTAGAGAAGGAGTTTCTCTCGAAAGAAGTGAGTGGGAGGAAAGTGGAACTTGATGAGGTAATAGTACCAGCTCCCTTATTGGAAAGTAGTTCATCACGAAATCAGTTTCGTTACACCTACACCGATTAGTGAGGAAGATGATGATAAAGATCATGAAACTTCAGATCAAGTTGTCACTTTGAACTTCAGAGATCAACTAGAACAAAATCCGCACTGAGTGGTACGGTAATCCTGTTCGGAAGTCATGCTACTAGATCATGATGAACCTACGAACTATGAAGAAGCGATGGTGAGCCCAGATTCGCAAAATGGCTTGAAGCCATGAAATCTGAGATGGGATCCATGTATGAGAACAAAGTATGGACTTTGGTAGACTTGCCCGATGATCGGCAAGCTATTGAGAATAAATGGATTTTTAAGAAGAAGACCGACGATGGTAATGTAACTGTCTACAAAGCTCGACTTGTTGCAAAAGGTTTTCGACAAGTTCAAGGGGTTGACTACGATGAGACTTTCTCACCAGTAGCGATGCTTAAGTCCGTCCGAATCATGTTAGCAATTGCCGCATTTTATGATTATGAAATTTGGCAAATGGATGTAAAACTGCATTCTTGAATGGATTTCTAGAAGAAGAGTTGTATATGATGCAACCAGAAGGTTTTGTCGATCCAAAAGGTGCTAACAAAGTGTGCAAGCTCCAACGATCAATTTATGGTGCAGTGCAAGCCTCTCGGAGTTGGAATAAACGCTTTGATAGTGTGATCAAAGCATATGGGTTTATCTGACTTTTGGAGAAGCCTCTGTATTTACAAGAAAGTGAGTGGGAGCTCAGTAGCATTTCTAATATTATATGTGGACGACATATTATTGATTGGAAATGATATAGAATTTCTGGATAGCATAAAAGGATACTTGAATAAAAGTTTTTCAATGAAAGACCTCGGTGAAGCTGCTTACATATTAGGCATCAAGATCTATAGAGATAGATCAAGACGCTTGATTGGACTTTCACAAAGCACATACCTTGATAAAGTTTTGAAAAGGTTCAAAATGGATCAGGCAAAGAAAGGTTTTTTACTTGTGTTACAAGGTGTAAGATTGAGTCAGACTCAATGCCCGACCACAGCAGAAGATAGAGAGAAAATGAAAGATGTTCCCTATGCTTCAGCCATAGGCTCTATCATGTATGCAATGTTGTGTACCAGACTGACGTATGCTTAGCTGTAAGCTTGGCAGGAAGGTACCAAAGTAATCCAGAGTGGATCTTTGGACAGCGGTCAAGAACATCCTGAAATACGAAAAGGACTAAGGATATGTTTCTCGTATATGGAGGTGACAAAGAGCTAGTCGTAAATGGTTACGTCGATGCAAGCTTTGACACCGATCCGGACGATTCTAAATCGCAAACCGGATCGTGTTTTTATTAAGCGGTGGAGCTGTCGGTTGGTGCAGTTCTAAACAAAGCGTCGTGGCGGGATCTACATGTGAAGCGGAGTACATAGCTGCTTCTTGAGCAGCAAATGAAGGAGTCGGATGAAAGAGTTCATTTCCGATCTAGGTGTCATACCTAGTGCATCGGGACCGATGAAGATCTTCGTGACAATCTTGGTGCAATTGCCTTGGCAAAGGAATCCAGATTTCACAAGAGGACCAAGCACATCAAAAGACGCTTCAATTCCATTCGGGACCAAGTCCAAGTGGGAGACATAGAGATTTGCAAAATACATACGGATCTGAATGTTGCAGACCCGTTGACTAAGCCTCTTCCACGAGCAAAACATGATCAGCACCAAGACTCCATGGGTGTAAGGATCATTACTTTGTAATCTAGATTATTGACTCTAGTGCAAGTGGGAGACTGAAGGAAATATGCCCTAGAGGCAATAATAAAGTTATTATTTATTTCCTTATATCATGATAAATGTTTATTATTCATGCTAGAATTGTATTAACCGGAAACATAATACATGTGTGAATATATAGACAAACAGTATGTCACTAGTATGCCTCTACTTGACTAGCTTGTTAATCAAAGATGGTTATGTTTCCTAACCATGAACAAGGAGTTGTTGTTTGATTAACAAGGTCACATCATTAGTTGAATGATCTGATTGACATGACCCATTCCGTTAGCTTAACACTTGATCGTTTAGTATGTTAATGCTTTCTTCATGACCCATACATGTTCTCGTAACTATGAGATTATGCAACTCCGTTTACGGAGGAACACTTTGGGTACTACCAAACGTCCACAGCGTAAATGGGTGATTATAAAGGAGTACTACAGGTGTCTCCAAAGGTACTTGTTGGGTTGGCGTATTTGAGATTAGGTTTTGTCACTCCGATTGTCGGAGAGGTATCTCTAGGCCTTCTCGGTAATACACATCACATAAAGCCTTGCAAGCATTGCAACTAAAGAGTTAGTTGTGAGATGATGTATTACGGAACGAGTAAAGAGACTTTCCGTAACGAGATTAAACTAGGTATTGGATACCGACGATCGAATCTCGGAAAGTAACATACCGATGACAAAGGAACAACGTATGTTGTTATGCGGTTTGACCGATAAAGATCTTCGTAGAATATGTAGGAACCAATATGAGCATCCAGGTTCCGCTATTGGTTATTGACCGAGAATAGTTCTAGGTCATGTCTACATAGTTCTCGAACCGTAGGGTCCGCACGCTTAAGGTTTCAATGGCGGTTATTATGAGTTTATGTATTTTGATGTACCGAAGGAGTTCGAGTCCGGATGTGATCACGGACATGACGAGGAGTCTCAAATGGTCGAGACATAAAGATTGATATATTGGATGGTTATATTCGGACACGGAAAGGTTCCGGAAGTTTCGGAGAAAACCGAAGTCTTGGGAGGGTTACCGGAACCCCGGGAAGTTATGGGCCTTATTGGGCCAAGAGGGAGAGAGAGGGCTGCACCGGGAGGTGGTGCGCCCCCTCCATGGGGAGTCCGATTGGACTAGGAGGGGGCGCAGCCCCTTCCCTCTCCTCTCCCTCTCTTTCCTTCCCTTCCTCTTCCTAGTAGGACTAGGAAAGGGAGTCCTACTCCTACTAGGAGGAGGACTCCCCCCCTTGGTGCGCCCAAGGGCTGGCCGGCCCTCCCCTTGCTCCTTTATATACGGGGCGGGGGGCACCCTAGAACACACAAGTTGATCTCTGGATTGTTCCTTAGCCGTGTGCGGTGCCCCCTCCACCATATTCCACCTCGGTCATATTGTAGCGGTGCTTAGGCGAAGCCTGCGCGACGGTAGAACATCAAGATCGTCACCACGCCGTCGTCCGACGGAACTCCTTCCCGACGCTTTGCTGGATCGGAGCTCGGGATCGTCATCGAGCTGAGCGTGTGCCAAGAACTCGGAGGTGCCGAGTGCGGTGCTTGGATCGGTCGGATCGTGAAGACGTCGACTACATCAACAGCGTTAATATAACGCTTCGCTTTCGGTCTCACGAGGGTGCGTGGACGGACACTCTCCCCTCTCGTTGCTATGCCATCACCATGGTCTTGCGTGATCGTAGGAAAATTTTTGAAATTACTACGTTTCCCAACAGATAGTCGTAGAAGCATAAGATTGGCGAGACGACAATGATGCTACGATGGATATCAAGGTGTCGCGCCGGTGACAATGGTGATCGTGATGGTGCTTCGGAGATGGAGATCACAAGCACAAGATGATGATGGCCATATCATATCACTTATATTGATTGCATGTGATGTTTATCTTTTTATGCATCTTATATTGCTTTGATTGACGGTAGCATTATAAGATGATCCCTCACTAAATTATCAAAGTATAAGTGTTCTCCCTAAGTACGCACCGTTGTGAAAGTTCTTCGTGCTGAGACACCACGTGATGATCGGGTGTGATAGGCTCTACGTTCAAATACAACGGGTGCAAAACAGTTGCACACGCGAATACTCAAGTTAAACTTGACGAGCCTAGCATATAACAGATATGGCCTCGAACACGGAGACCGAAAGGTCGGCGTGAATCATATAGTAGATATGATCAACATAGTGATGTTCACCATTGAAACTACTCCATCTCACGTGATGACCGGACATGGTTTAGTTGATTTGGATCATGTGATCACTTAGAGGATTAGAGGGATGTCTATCTAAGTGGGAGTTCTTATGTAATATGATTATTGAACTTTAATTTATCATGAACTTAGTCCTGGTAGTATTAGCATATCTATGTTGTAGATCAATAGCTCGCGTTGTTGCTTCCCTATGTTTTATATATGTTCCTAGAGTAAACTAAGTTGAAAGATGTTAGTAGCAATGATGCGGATTGGATCCGTGATCTGAGGTTTATCCTCATTGCTGCACAGAAGAATTATGTCCTTGATGCACCGCTAGGTGATAGACCTATTGCAGGAGCAGATGCAGACGTTATGAACGTTTGGCTAGCTCAATATGATGACTACTTGATAGTTTAGTGCGCCATGCTTAACGGCTTAGAATCGGGACTTCAAAGACGTTTTGAACGTCATGGACCATATGAGATGTTCCAGGAGTTGAAGTTAATATTTCAAGCAAATACCCGAGTTGAGAGATATGAAGTCTCCAACAAGTTCTATAGCTAAAGGATGGAGGAGAATAGCTCAAGCAGTGAGCATGTGCTCAGATTGTGTGGGTACTACAATCACTTGAATCAAGTGGGAGTTAATCTTCCAGATAAAATAGTGATTGACAGAATTCTCTAGTCACCATTACCAAGTTAGTAGAACTTTGTGATGAACTATAATATGCAAGGGATGACAAAAGTAATTCCCAAGCTCTTCGTGATGCTGAAATCGACGAAGGTAGAAATCAAGAAAAACATCAAGTGTTGATGGTTAACAAGACCACTAGTTTCAAGAAAATGGCAAAGGGAAGAAGGGGAACTTCAAGAAGAACGTCAAGCAAGTTGCTACTCAAGTGAAGAAGCCCAAGTCTGGACCTAAGCCTGAGACTAAGTGCTTCTACTGCAAAGGAACTGGTCACTGGAAGTGGAACTGCCCCAAGTATTTGGCGGATAAGAAGGATAGCAAAGTGAACAAAGGTATATTTGATATACATGTTATTGATGTGTACTTTACTAGTGTTTATAGCAACCCCTCAGTATTTGATACTATTTCAGTTGCTAAGATTAGTAACTCGAAACGGGAGTTGCAGAATAAACACATACTAGTTAAGGGTGAAGTGACGATGTGTGTTGGAAATGGTTCCAAGATTGATATGATCATCATCGCAGACTCCCTATACTTTCAGGATTAGTATTGAACCTAAATAAGTGTTATTTGGTGTTTGCGTTGAGCATGAATATGATTTGATCATGTTTATTGCGTTATTCATTTAAGTTAGAGAACAATTATTGTTCTGTTTACATGAATAAAAACCTTCTATGGTCATACACACCTACGAAAATGGTTTGTTGGATCTCGATCGTAGTGATACACATATTCATAATATTGAAGCCAAAAGATGCAAAGTTAATAATGATACTGCAACTTATTTGTGGCATTGCCGTTTAGGTCATATTGGTGTAAAGCGCATGAAGAAACTACATGCTGATGGGATTTTGGAATCACTTGATTATGAATCACTTGATGCTTGCGAACCATGCCTTATGGGCAAGATGACTAAAACTCCATTCTCCGGAACAATGGAGCAAGCAACTGGCTTATTGAAAATAATACATACTGATGTATGCGATCCGATGAGTGTTGAGGCTTGAGGCGGGTATCGTTATTTTCTGACCTTCACAGATGATTTGAGCAGATATGGGTATATCTACTTGATGAAACATAAGTCTGAAACATTTGAAAAGTTCAAAGAATTTAAGAGTGAAGTGGAAAATCATCGTGACAAGAAAATAAAGTTTCTACGATCTGATCGCGGAGATGAATATTGAGTTACGAGTTTGGTCTTCAACTAAAACAATGCGGAATAGTTTCGCAACTCACGCCACCTGGAACACCACAACATAATGGTGTGTCCGAACATCGTAACCGTACTTTATTAGATATGGTGCAATCTATGATGTCTCTTACCGATTTGCCACTATCATTTTGGGGTTATGCATTAGAGACAGCTACATTCACGTTAAATAGGGCACCATCAAAATCCGATGAGACGACGCCTTATGAACTGTGGTTTGGCAAGAAACCAAAGTTGTCGCTTCTTAAAGTTTGGGGCTGAAATGCTTATATGAAAAAGTTTCATCCTGATAAGCTCAAACCCAAATCGGAGAAATGTGTCTTCATAGGATACCCAAAGGAGACTGTTGGGTACACCTTCTATCACAGATCCGAAGGCAAGACTTTTTTTGCTAAATTCAGAGTTTTTCTAGAGAAGGAGTTTCTCTCGAAAGAAGTGAGTGGGAGGAAAGTAGAACTTGATGAGGTAACTGCACCTACTCCCTTATTGGAAAGTAGTTCATCGCAGAAACCGGTTTCTGCGACACCTACACCAAGTAGTGAGGAAGTTAATGATGATGATCATGAAACTTCAGATCAAGTTGTTACTGAACCTCGTAGGTCAACCAGAGTAAGATCCACACCAGAGTGGTATGGTAATCCTGTTCTGGAAGTTATGTTACTA